>CM038463.1:49671033-50871033 GCA_021464415.1 Lonicera japonica
CATCTAGAACATAATCATATTCGGATTCGTATCAGGATCATGTCACACCCAGAACGATACAATAATCATAAGAAGCTCTCGACAGGCTGATAAGAGATATACGCCTATACGATAGGCCAGAAGAATGATCTAAGATTGCCAAAGGATCTCCAAGATTCTGGTTGACACAAATGTAATGCATAATATATACATCATGTTATTTAGTAAACACATGAAGCAATCTATGCCATATATCCTTTAGCAAGTCTCGTTAGATATCCCTTGATGTGTATAAAATATTAACAATTCAATTTCATCACAAATAACATCCATACATCCAAGGGATATCTCGTACAATTCAATTAGCACACTTCCATGAGTCCAACCCCGTATTCCATTATGTGTAAAAACAACAATGGTTCATTTTTATCAAATTTTAGGAGTCAAGAATCCATGGAATACTTCCTAGGGTTGAATAATACAAAGGTATCATGTGTGTATGGCATTTATGGCTTCAAATCTCACATTTGAACCTTTACAACCATTTATAAATGCACTCAATATATGTATCATAATTTCCTTAGAGAACATATAGGGAAAACATGATAAATTTCATCAAACAAGACGTACTATATGTTTTGAAAACATTTAAACTACATAATTAAGTTTTGAAGTCATATAAACCCCTACTTCAAGTTATGACCAAAAGAGATAAGAAAGGGTGCTAATCGAAGCTTTGCTTGGTGAAACCCCGAATATATCGCGTCATCGCGTTTCTAGGATAGCAAAACCCCCAAATAACGAAGCTTAGACTCCAACCCGTGTAGTCCAAACTCAGGCTCGAGCTCCCATGGTGGATAACAAGGAAGAAGATGATGAATAGTGCTTTAGAAGAGGGTTTGATTGATTTGGAACTTTAATCTTGGATTAAGGATGAAAGATGTGTAAAAAGTTCTCAAAGAACCCTTAAAAACGAGCTCTCGCTTCTTTCTAACTCCCTCTGAGGTTGTGTCTCGAAAATGGGGGAGAATGAGGCTTAAAATGGCGTAAAAGTCGTGAAAACCGACTTACTGTTGGACCATGATCGATCATCGTTTCCCCCATGATCGATCATGGAGTCCACTGCCGACACATGCCTTTTGGATCTGGAGCACTGTTCGTATTTTGGTCATAACGTTTCGCTTGGAACTCCAATTGAGGTGATCTTTATATGCACAGAAAGGTAATTCAAAGATATACAACTTCATAAGAGGAAAGTTTTCCAAATTCTGGATGAATACTTCCCAGAAATCCTCCGAAGACAGCGCTCTGCCGAAGCGCGACCAAATGACCAGAATTTAGCGATGGACCTACTTTGCGCCCTGTTTTGACCCACGAGGAGTGCGAATTAGCTTTCGGTCAAAACGTGAAAGTTGTAGAATGGTACAAATACTAGACACACAAACAAGCAAAACTTTAATCGGATAAATAACGGAGGAATTACGATAGCCCAAAGTTAGCTTGAATTAACGAATTCGCAAAGAACCAAAATTTCCTATGTACCAACCGAAATCGATTCGGACCACCCGAATCACCAAACGATCACTCATATGAGTTTAAATAAGCTAATATACTTAAATTTAAAACAAATTAATGTCCGGAGTATTACAGTTATAAAAATTCCAAAACAACCCAAGAACCACTCGGACAGATCTAGAATTTTTTAAGACTGATTTGGCAAGTATTTTAGGACCCTGTTTAGTCTGAATAACTCCTATAATGGTTCAGCTATAGTGGGATTTTCGGTTATTTTTATTTTTTTCTTTTTCAACCTATTTTTAATTGTTTTCCTTCCGTTTGACCTCCAATTCTACCAAAATTCCCATTGAAACTATTGAAACATGTTAGGAACATAAAATAAGAGTTTTCTCATTTATTTGTATAGACTAAATGCAACGGGTTCGAGAAAGTGCTGGTAAAAACTCAAAATGAAAGTTTAATTAAAAAAGTTTTTGTTTTCGATTTTAATGCACAAGCATGACCTAGAGTTTTAATCAAATCATATAAACTACTTACCTGAGATCTTAAACTTGGTACGATATATCCGATAAGTTTGATGAGCTTTCATTAACATGGCATATTTAAATCTTCAATTGGCACGCAAACGATTAAAAAAATGATTTGGGCATCGAAATCAAGCCAACTAAAGTATAAACCTTGCAATTTTCCCATTTGGCTATTCCAATGACAAAACACGTACAACTAATACATACTCATTTGATGCAATGTCTACAACATCGGGATTACGGGCGAAACAAAGTCGAATTAGTCCATACAACATACAAGACTCAAAGACAGCCTAACTCTAAGTCTCGATATCACTTGTGTGACGCCTCGAATCCCGTTCTGAGATTTTCACCTTCGGACCTGGTTAATCACGGATGCCATGCGCGTCGGCGAGTTTAAAATATAAAAAAAATCACAACTTTTAAAAAACTTTTCTTTTATAAAAATGATCTTTAGAAAGTCCCGATTTATAAAATTTCGGCATGTGGAGTTCGTTTCAGTAACAAACCGCCTGTGAGGTTTAAAACCAATTCAATATGAATAATCACTTTCCAACCACAATTTCAAATCCACTCCACATATATAAAAACCATTTATACAAGTTCGGAAACAACATCCATCACCCAAATTAGTTTTAGGGTCCACACATGAATACAAATAGTTTAACATAAAAAAATATTATACAACATGGTCCTTAGTCTAAGGGCCAGGAGGTTCTTTGGACATCAGAGGCTTCTAGATGATACACGTGCTCCACCCCAAAGCCTAGCCTGCAAAACTATTAGAAAATGGGATAAGCCAAATATAGGCTCAGTGGGAACTATAGAGTTTGATATATGAAAATACACATTGCAAACACACACGCGTGCATTTTATATATAAAGTGAACACTTTACTTTTATGCAATACATGGAAATCGTGCTATGCAATGTAATCATACACAAGTGCATGCGAACCCTGCTAGGATTCCTATCTAGCCACTGAAAGCCATCTACCCGACTACCCGATCTCTCCTCTAACCATTCCATAAGATAAATCTCCAAGGAATTTCCACAACTTAAGGGGATCGCCAGTTTAAAGCCACCTCGTATCAAACTCTAGCTTCCTAAGGTTCAACATGCTACAGACTATCCACTTTTAAGTGTAAATCCACGCTCTTCTGCACTATCGGGCCCTTATTCGGTAAGTCGTAACTATTGGCCAAGTAATCATCGTTTCTTTTTTAATTATGATACATTATGGATTTCATACTTGGCCGTCTAGAAGTCTATATCGCTGGCTTATCCTTCTAGCCCGTCACACCACACTATTCTCTAATCTAGCTATTATATTAGCTATAATTTGCACTTCAATTATTAGTGCTTTAGGTTCATTATAATCCGGCTATCAAGTCTTGTGAACCACATGCACTCTTACGTCCGTATTCCTTACCCAAGGACCATTGATCATTATAGCTTTCTATTTTAGGCATTAGTATATTATGAATGGCTATTGCTTTCCTGTGTATACTATTATCCATTAGATAAGTGTCCCCATTCATCTAACGTCGTACAAATCGAGTCCGATGCATTATATAGTAAACAACATAAGTATGATACAACAATGATAATAATGATAATAACATCCAACCATAACACAACGTCCATATCATATCTCCAGTATAATGCCTCAATTTCTCCCCGCGGTCGTCTAGGCCCAAAGCAACAAATCCCGAAGGCTCCAAAGCTATTGTCCATGTCTCCTCCGAGTAGGGAGTGGCTCAGGGACTTGGTTCTCTAAGTAAGTCATTCGGAGATAATCCCTCAAGACATTTTCCAGGGAATGACACTCTGAATAGTTAACGAGGAGAACACCTCATACAAACCACATCGACACTCTGGAAAGAACTACACCAGGCGATACCTTAACAGGGTAATGACCATTAGTAGCCCAACTACTTTCTGAGAAACTCACCATTGGGTATGTAGTGGTACACGAGACCTACTCCGCTTGCCAGGGAAACTCATTGAACCCAAAACACATAGTCTGTGGGAAGGCAAGATACAAAGAGTGGGCTTTCCTTTATGGGAAATCACAACCATAGGCGGAGTCACCTACTTCATTTTTCCTGTGCACGGTTTAAGAATTTTCACCCATGGGCGGCAATAGGAGGCCCATCTTCGAGTCACGCGGAAGCTACCCGGTGCTCGGTCTATCATATCCAGCTCATATGTGTGATCGCTTCAATAACATAATATATCACATCCATTCATTCTCACAATGAATATCATCATCATCAATCATACATCACACATATGACAATCATCATCAATGTATATATAATATTCAATCGCCCACTATTTATTAATTAACATTATCATCATTAACACAAGCGTCGTCATCACGCTTATAGTCCATAGACTTAATGAGTTGTGGCTATCCACATTCCATGGCCAACTAGTTCATTATTAGTGCGCTATATCTCATATGCACCATAAGTATAAAGCTAAGGCCGTTAGCATTTTATGGTAGTTCCCAAGCCATGTAGCCCAGCTAAGCATTAATTATCGTACTTCTAGTTCAACTGGTGTACATATGACTCTTCCTAGCTATATACAATCACAGTTAAGGAAACCTATGCCCCATTAACAATGTTTAGTACATCATTAGATATCATCTAGGTCATGTTCTTGTTACTAGTGCTTACCATGCATCGTGCAAGGCACTAGACTTAAGGGTCATTACGTTTCATTATGCCTAACGGTTTCTCGGTTCAACACACATGGATAACATTCAACACTCTTAACTATGTACGTATACGTGCATATTTATTCCATAATCAACCATGATCCAAAGCATTAATCCCGAAATCCCCTCTAACCTAGTTCATTCCTTAGGCTACAAAGTGGGTATGGTGTGTATGTGCGAGAACAAGGCTCATAGTATGGTAAGAAGTGATGATACATGATATCTAAATGATAATCTATCCATATGAATCACTAATTGAACCTTAAATCAACCCAACCCACATGAGCATCACAAACCTAGAGTTTTTATAAAAAAATCCCCATTTCGGTATAAAATCTCTAATGCAACAACAATAGTTTAAAAGATAAGTTTTAATAATAGTGTTCCCACCTTTATTGATGATAATCCGCAAGATTGGAAAGCTTGGAGAATGTAGACACCTTAATCACGAAACCCTAGCCTCTCCCTTAGAGCTCCAATGGAGGAATGAGGCGAAGAAGATGATAAATAGTGTTCACTAGCCCCAAATCTTGTGTAGGAATGAAAATCCTTCAAGAACCCTCAAGAATCTCTCACACACTCTCTCTAAAACTCTCTAGAGGTATGTGTATGTGTATGGCTCGAAAATGGGGTGTTGTGGGTGTAAAATGGATGAAAAATGGGTTTAAAACGCTTAAAAACTTTCCAAGTATGAACCATGATCATGAACCCTTATGGAACCCCTTTGGAGGACCATGATCGATCATGGAAGTTACTGCAGCAGTATATGACCTTTTGAGCCCGAAATGGACCTCGAAATGGTCGAATCTCAACTCAGCCCAAACAAAAAGTTGTAGAAGGGAAAGAAATAAGGACGTGGTCTCAAACGGAGAGTCATTTGGACATCGGATGAAGAAGTTATGGCCTCTCAAAGTTGATCAAAAATTGACAAGTCGCAAAAAGTAGAAACATGCAATTATCACCTCGATTCCAATCCGAACCATCTGAATAACGTAATGATTGCTCCCTCAAACTTAATATATCTACCATGACATGCTGGAAGTATCAGGTTAAGTACAAAGGGCTCAGAATCCAATGCTCATGCTCTAACGGAGATTAAGCCTTAACCGGGCTTAAGAGAAGGTCAACGTTGAAAAAGGAACATGGGGTATTACAAGATGCTTCACTTCACAAGTCAAAAGAGAGAGCTGGAAGATCAGACATGTAATCTTGAAACACTAAATCTCAACAAACACAAAAGGAGAGCAATAATCAAATATTAATTATCAAACGACAAATTATCCTTCCCCCCTCAAATCAACTTTACTACTCCACCTCACATATGCATTCTTTCCCTTTCATACCCCCTTGACAAATCCTCCCCCTAAGGATTAAAACTTTCTCTCCCATTTTTGTCATACGAATATAAAAAAAAATGAGCATGGAAAGTAGTAAAGCATATAAATAGTGAATAAGAATCATATTAAGCATATAATAACAATTACTGTAAATAGCATCATGTTCAAGCAAAAAGATTCTAGCCACCTATGATATCAATAATTCCCAAAAACCTTCTAGCTAAATCTCGACAAACCCTTCATCACTAATTCTCATATATCATGTATTTGGTTTGGAGTTTTAAAAGCAAAATTTCCCCAATATTTTTAGCATAAATATTTGTCATGCATTACCATGTAACGTGTACCGGAATATATCAATTAAGCTTTAAAATATGTGATTTTCATTAACACGATACATGTAATATGCATATAACAATCTATCAACAATTCAACATATATATACCAAGCAACACATAGTACAATTATATGTCCCATTGCACTTTAAATATAAATCATACAAAGTGCTATCGAATAATATGAGCTTTGAAATACTCGCGCATCCATATACACAAGAGAATTTAGAAAACCTCTAAGCCATATTCTCTCTTAGAAGTAATCATTTTCTCTCAAATATATGCAATTTAGCATTCAAAATTGTGATGCTTTTGTGCATGCATCTTATCTTTTAATGGAAGCTTTATCCCCTTATAAAGGCCATCTATTTCTATTTGGAGCTTTCAGTTATTCTTTCACTATGTTAACCCTTTTCCGTCCCCTCTGCATTTTTTACCTCACATGATTGTCTTTTAATTTTTCACTTAAAAACTACATCACCAAAATCTCACTACATTAATCACAATACTTTTCCTAGGCTTTCTCACTTTCTAGATAGACGATATATGGGCGCTTTTGAAATTTCAAATTAAAAGTAAGAACCTAACCACATGTGATAACTTAATATGCATCATTGTAGATCGTGCAGTGTAATGTGTGGGATATACAAAAAAAACTCTTATTTGATAGGAAAAAACATGCTACCAGTTATTGAATTGTCACAGCATTATGCACACATAATTCTAAATTAAATTTATAATCATGAAAATGTAGAGATATTCGGAAGTAGATACAATCACATCGCAAGGAATAATGGATTTTTCATAATTCAATGCTTAATTTAGCAATATCGCAATCCAAAATCCAAAATCTAAAAAAGCTAATGGGATAACGTGTGCCGAAAAATAAACAAACTAACCCTAGGTTTGTTATTTGAAGGTTGGAATATCAAAAACCAATTTTAATTGAATTAATAAGTCAACCTTAAAAGTCCATGGATTTTAACTACGAAAACTCTGTTTATTATCTTCTAGCATGTAGCAATTAAACAGATAACCAAACACTAGAATTAACGAAGTATCCCTACAGTGCAGGACTAATTCTCAACATTCCACTATATGCACAAAAGATTACATACTCGATTAATCTCAAATTATACAGATTTACACAACTTGAATTGCACAAACCGTATGTAAAAGTTTCCACCTTCTGCACATATAGTTTTCCTATCGGAATCGCATGAACATGTTCACAACAAATCACTCACCACAGTATTACACCGTTGGCCAACTCTTTTTGGGAATCACACGCACTTTGGGATCTGATTTGCTTTTTAAAGAAATAACGCTTACTTTGGCATGAATTAAAAAACCTAAGGTGAATTTTACGTTTTGAGATTTTAATCTCTTTAAGATTTGAAAATATCTCTCAAAACATGTGTAAAAGTCTCCTACCCTATATGTTTTGTTATATAAAAATATAGAGACCAACTCCCTTTAAGAAATGTTAAAAATACTTAAAATAGGAATTTTTGTGATAAAAATATATGCCAGATTGGTCAAATATCAAAAAGATGTACCAATCCAAAATTGAGAATTCAATTCCGCACATGAGAGTTAAATTTAGACTCACGTACACTTGGACTTTGATATTTTAAATGAAAAGGAGACCATTCGTTTAAAAAACCAACCACACGTTAGTTTTAATGAGCACCATTTGACTTTTTGACCCTTTTTTATTTTTTTTATTATTTATTTTATCTTTCAATTAAATCTTTTCTTTTAAATTCATCTTTTCTTTTTGTTTTTATTTTTTGCCGTATTAAATCCGTTTAAGCTCTAATTTGACCCAAATTTTTGGGACAACTCTAAGAACATAATTCAAGAGTTTTCCTATCAATTCGGTTTGCCGGAGCTCACACTTAGGTAATAGACATATACAAGTACACAACAATTTAACTAATTCCTGTAACAAAATTAATATACATAATAAAATTAATATAAACTATTAATTTCTTTTTATAAAATCTAGAAACATTGATCATATTAATTTATTATAAAAATTCAATATTGTCGGTGTAATGGGAGTGGTAGTGAATAAAATTATGCTGATCGAAAAATAATGTTGATAAATGTCTCTTTTTTTCTTTTATTAAGAAAACTAGTTTAATTTTTTTTTGAAATTTCAATGATTAGATTTAAAACATGTTTTAAGTTAAATTTTATCAGATAATTTGCATATATATATATCTTAAAGAGGGGAGGGGGGGGTTATTTTGATGGATAACATTGAATAGAGAGAAAGTAATGAGAAGGAGACTTTGATTTGTTTTAATTTGGGCCATTATATGAAAAGATAAAGAGTTGAATTAAATATAGGCCACTAGTTGAGAAGATAAGCAAATGTAATATGGGAGTTGGAGGATTAAAACATAAATAGTCAAATTAAATATGAGTCACTAGTTGGAAGCATAAGTTAAGTGAGTCTATATATATATATATCTTAAAGAGGGGAAGGGGTTTATTTTGATGGATAACATTGAATATAGAGAAAGTAATGAGAAGGGGACATTGATTTGTTTTAATTTGGGCCATTATATGAAAAGATAAAGAGTTGAATTAAATATAGACCATCAGTTGAGAAGATAAGCAAATGTGATATGTGAGCCGGAGGATTAAAATATAAATAGTCAAATTAAATATGAGCCACCAGTTGAAAACATAAGTTAAGTGAGTCTCAATATATTATGACTAACTTGATTTATTAATAGATTAGTGAAATAAATAAATATCCATCATTATCGTCAATATTACCAACATACCATGATAACCTTGAGCCGTTAAATCAAAACATAAATATCAATGTTTACTCTGAGCCACTAGTTGACAATGTAAACATAAAGAATCCAACAATATTAAATTACTGTTGTGATTTATTAATAGATTATTAATTTGATTTTGTGTTAAATTATAATTATAAATTGTGATGGAAATATTGTTTATTCCACTGACCTTTTTGAAAAATTCTCTTACATCCATACTCACTTCTTTGCCATATTTGCCAATCAAGTAATTTAAATTTTTTATTTGAAAAGCTAGACCTACAATATGATAAACTTTGGCATGCAAAGATAGTTTATGGCTTAAATAATGGGCCATATCTAAAATAACTGTACATCCAAGTCAAGTTGGAATTATCTTTGTATTTTGTTTGCTCAGAACCTATTACAAATTATTTCCAATGTAAAGAGTTCTTATAAATACGATGTTTATAGTTAGGTTGATAGTACATGGCCAATAGAAAATCAATTACACTATTTTTTGGTGTAAAGATGGTTTGAATTAAAATGTGATTAATTGCTACACAAAATGAAAATACTAACCATGGGAACTTAGAGAAAGAAAGAAAAAATAGAAATTAAACCAAGTTATTGTGTATATAACTATATATTATATAACCAAATTATTTGCATCCGTCAATAATTTTTTGGGAAATTAGTATTACTGTAGATACCCCAATTTGCGACCCCCACAAAAATCCTTATATTATTACTAAGTTATTCTCCATTTTTAAGTTTAAATTTTGATTTTAGTAGTTTGACCTTTTTTTAAGCTTATTTTGCCCTTTTCTTGTTTTGCCCACTTTTTTAGATCCCACATTGGATGGGAGTTAAAAGTGAGGCCTTAGGTTTCCTTATAAATAAGAGCTTAAGGCTTGTGTTTTAGAGGAGGGCCAAATGAGAAGGATCATGTAAGAGTTTTTTTTAGCCATTGAACCAAAAAATCTCATTAGTATAAGATTCTCCTACTCTTTTATTAAAGATGTCGAGAATTATGCTCTAGTTAATTAGGTTCTTAGAAATAAGAATATTTTCGATATAAAGTTTATACCCGGAGTGTCAGTCTTTACCAACAATGGAGGTCTGTCCGCTTCTCTCAAATTATCGCCGGGAGGCTAATCATTTTCCCCCTTCTTTTAATTAAGTTTATTATATGCACGCTTGTTTTATTTTAATTAAGTTTATTATATATACTTGTTTAATTTTAATTTATGATATGCATGCTTGACTTATTTTAATTAACCTTATTATATGCGTACTTGTAATAAGTTTATTATATATGTCTTTATGTTTAAAGTTTTTTTCTGTAGACTTGTTTAAATAAATTTATTATATATGTACTTGTTTAATTTCTCGGAAGTATTATAAGTGAGTGGGGAGTTGACTTGCTTGGGCAACATAAACCGAAAGCATTTACTTCCACTATCATCTGACCCCTTCTTTTAATTAAGTTTATTATGCATACTTGTTTATTGTTTTAATTTAGTTTATTATCCGCGTACTTGCTTAATTTTAATTAAAGGTATATTTTCAATATTAAAAGCTCCCATAGAATTCACATCGAGTTCGGAACTCACTTACACACTAGGGCACCCTACTAGATGGGTTTGTCGCACGACAAACCTTGTCATGACGCGCGACAATCCCCGCAAACACCGACCAACCCCTTTCTGACGCATCAGTTCGTCAGTACCATCACTATAGCCATTTGTCGCACAACATATGTATATGTTGCGCAACAATCGTCCCATTGTTGCAGTATGTCGCGTGAAAATCACCCCCAAGTACTATAAATAGGCCAACACCCCCATGGGTTATAGGCAGCCATTCCCCACCACAAAGGACATAGTTCTGACACCAAAAATTGTTATTTCTCTTTTGCATTTTTAATCTTTAAGCTTTCTTCGAAAGCACATTTGATAACATTTATTTCTGCAAGAGTTTCAGATCTAATCTTGGCACCCGGAGTGCCACCTTCTAAAGCCAGACTGCTGGAAATATTTCAAAGAGGAAAGCTGATATCTGTCGGAGGTCTTCTCTGTTGTATTATATTTTCTCTCTTTTATTCTTATATATATAGTCAGGAAGGTAACTAAAGTCTATTATAGTAATCAAATAATATATTTGCATACTAGTTTTGTTGTACTTTATTTAGTAATTATAGATTTGTTTAATTCTTAATTAAGTTTATCATACATACTTGCTTAATTTCTCGGAAGTACTATAAGTGAGTAGGGAGATGGCTTGTTTGGGCCAACATAAACTGAAAGCATTTACTTCCACCCTCCTTGTTTCAATTTTAATTAAGTTTATTATTTGTAAACTCTTTATATCTATTTTTCTGTCCATCTTCTAGCAGGATAAATTTATTGTCAAATTACTAATATTCTATCGTTTTCAAACAAAATAACTTGATAAAATCATTTGTAAAACTAGAAGAAGTAAGGTCATTTCTCATCCGGATAAAATCAAGTTTTCAAAACCCGGACTAATAAAGTTTACATAGGAATTAAAGTCAGATATATTTTGTCTTTCATATAGACTATAATGTATCTAATAAATTCCCCTGAAGAGTTTAAGTCCATATCAAATCAATTCCGATAAGATCCGATATTTTCTAAATTAACCAAACTAGATAATTGATATTGTTATCTGAGAAAACAATACTTAATCACTCTCTTTTCAAAAATAAATAAGATAAACTTTTGTCGCTAGTAATCAGATTTCAACAAAACCAAAACATCGGATCACGGAATACAAGGTTTTCATGCCTTTCCTCATTTTTCCCAAAATTTGGTTTTCATGAGTTATTTCCAGAAAGAAGTAGAATATCAGTAAAAGCATCCGAGTTTTCCAACATAGAATAAACTTATAAGACCACTAAAGACCGAAAGGACAGAACGGGTGCTTAACATCTTCTCAATCCGTAACATAGTTCTCGAACCCTATAGAATCCTGTTTTCTTAGACAAACATGTAAAGAAAGGCTTATATGTAGCCTTTCCTCTGACACACCTATTTTGTCCATTTTCTCGTAAAACGTACTGGTAACTCTAAACGAACCCTTTTTTGCATCTAGAAATAGGTTAGAGGGACACCTGATATGAATTATCAACATATAGAAGCAAATGGAACATCGGAATCCTTTATGATGTTTCAGATTCCCAAACTAGAGGTTGAGACCCTAGGGTCGCATTTGCAGATTCTAACAGTGGCGAATCTGCAGGGGACCACAAGAAAACTAGGCTCGTATATGTGGATTTTTGTTTATAATATGTTTAGATGCATGCTTTTACTGCTTTCCCTACTTGTCTTTAACCCCCTTTAACGTGGCACCTGGATTTTTTTTGTTGACTTAACCTAGAAGTGCAGTATAATCCATTCATTTACATAAACATATGTTTATGATTTTTCCAATTTGTTAAATTGATTGTGAAGAAATATATTTTCAAATAAAAATAGTGTTTTTAAAATACACCTCGAAGATAAGATATTTGCAATTAAATCTTTCGAAAACTCTTATTTTCACGCACATCACTATTCATGCATGGTTCTTACGAGTGTGATTTTTACCCTAAACCTCCGAAAGTACTATAAGTGAGTAGGGAGTTGGCTTGCCTAGGCCAACATAAACCGAAAGCATTTACTTCCACTCTCCTTGGCCAAGTACACCCCCGAGGTATATCGAGTGACGAGAACACTCACGTACCCGGAAAGTATATCAAAAGATTCTTGCACGTACCCGCCCCTGGGGTATATCGCTAGGTCTTCTAAATATGAGGGAGCCTAAAACTTTCACCTTGCATTACACATGTGTTGAATATCGGAAGAGTCGAGATATAACACTCATATTTTTTTTATCAACTGTGAGGAGTTCATACCGCATAGAGCCTTGTCATGTATATATCCCCCAGATATTGGTGAGTACGGCCGAAGGCTGACTAACCTACGTTCTATAAATTTACATCGAGATCACCTCGTTATGACTTTCTCTAGTACATCTCCCATGAAAAATAGCTCAAGAGGAGCAATATTCCCAATTTTTCTTCAAAAGTCAAAATATGAGTTTTTCAAAAATCAGGACAAAATGGGTATCCCAAGGAGTGCTTTGATGCTTACCCCAAAAGCTCCCACTGGGAATTCTCTCAAGTTGTTTTTGATGTGTCTTTACAACACCCGAAAATCGTTTTTCATTGTTTATTAACCTTACTTTTTTTTTTGCAGAAGAGTTCACATCATTAGTATGTGTGTATCTGAAAGTTAAAGACTTCCGCCTATGATCTAGAAGCCTGGGAAGACAGAGATCACACCAATAAACTACTCAAAGTCTTTATTCAAAAACAATGTTACTTCAGTAGAGGTGATTAACCTCGCCTTAGTAGCCTCCAAATCGTTAGGGCTTTTATCAACTAAATAATTAGACAAGGTCATTGAGGGCTCCATAAACCTCCGAGCATATAAGGCCACCAGGGCCTCCACCAACTAACATATCAGATCAAGCTACCAAGGCCTCTGTCGCAATTAAGCCTTTTGTAGAACTCAAAACAGACAAGACCGTTGGGGTATCCACAGATTTTAAAATCTCCACCAACCATAGATAAGAAGGGGTCGACAATACCTTCACCGACTATAGATCATACAGAGCCACTAGAGCATAAACCAACCATATATCAGATAAAGGACGCCAAAACCTCCATAGACTATAAATCGAATACAACTGCCAGGGTAACCACTGACCTCAGATCAGTGAAAGCCCTTAGGGCCTCTTTTTACTAACGATTAGACAATGCCACCAAGGGCTCCACAAACTCCAAATCTAATAAAGACATCAAAACCACCACCGAATCGAGCAGGGACACCAAAGCATCAGTCAACCATAGATTAGATAAAGCCGCTAGGACCACTATTGCTGGCAAGGCCTCCATTGACCTCAAAACAAATAAGGCCACATAGGGCACCATAAACTAGAGACCAGATAAAGCCATCAGGGCCTCCACATACCACAAATTAAATACGACCACTAGAGCCCCTATCGACCTCAGATCGAGCAGGGCTGTTAAGACCTCCGCTTGTTGTAGATCGGATAGGTTCATTAAGAACTACACCAACATTTGGTTTAGACAAACCCACCAAGGCCTCTGTCAATCATGTTTTAGATAGTGCCGTTAAGACCTCCACCGATAATAGATTGAACAAGTTCTTGAAAGACTATCAACTTTAGTTTCAGACAAAGCCACTAGAGCCTCTATTAACCAGATAAGACCACCAAGGCCTCCATTGCCCTTTGATAGGAAATAATAGTTAAAACCTCCATCGACCTCAGATCGGGCAAAATCGTTAAGACTTCAACTGGCTATAAATTGGACCCAGTTGTTAAGAACCCCATAAAATTCACATTAAACAAAACCACCAAAGCCTCCACCGACCTTAGATCAGGCAAGGACATTAAAACCTCCATCAGCTATGGATTACGTAGAGTCATCAAGATTTTCGTTGAACATGGATCAAGTAAGACCGAAGGGCTTCTATCGATTTTAGATCAAACAAGACTTTCAAGGACCACCTTTTTATAAACCAGACATGACCATTAACACTTACACCAGACAAATCAAAATTATTGTTATTTTCAGCGAGAAAAAAGTTGTACACACTTGCCAATGGTCACCATCGGATTCGATAATGTTTAACATAAACCAGCCAACAAGGCACTTCTCAGTTTTAAGTATAAATATTTTTAATCCAAAATCTAAGTCAGAATTACCAGCCAGATTAGAGTATAGGTTTTTCAGCCTTCATAACCATTGGACCACCAGGGATGAGAAAAAGTACCTCAAGTTTCTCCTTAAGGATTTCAGTAAGCAATCCGGGCCAGCTAGGACAAAAAAATTGATGACTAGACTATGGTCACTACCGCAAGTATCAAAACCCTTTTTTCGAGGCACCCAAACGCAAAGCCCTTTTTTTGAGGCACACTCATACACTACAAACCTCTCCCCGAGGCATACATTAGCGAAGCCCTTTTTTCAAGGCACCAAAACTCAAGGCCATCTTCCCGGGGCATACTCACGCACCAAAGACCTCTTCTCGAGGCACACACATAAAACCCTATCACTGAGGCATTCATTAAGCCCTCTTCCTGAGGCACCCATACACCGAAGTCCTTTTCCCGAGGCACCCATGCAGTGAAGCCCTCTTCTCGACGCACCCACGCATCGAAGCCCTTTCCCCGAGGTACATACACACACGGTAGCCCTCTTCTCGAGAGACCCATTAACTAAAACCCTCTTCTCAAAGCACCCATGCATGAAGCCCTGTTCTCGAGGCATAAACATACCTAGCCCTTTTCTCGAGGTACCCACGCACCTAGCCCTCTTCCTGAGGCATACACACAAAATCCTTCTTCTCGAGGCACCCATGCACCGAAGCCCTCTTTTTGAGGCACATACACACACCAAACCCTCTTCTCGAGGCACCAACGCATCAAAGCCCTTTTCTCGAGGCACATCACATATGGTAGCCCACTTCTCGAGGGACCCACTCACCGAAACCCTCTTCTCGAAGTACCTATAAATGAAGCTCTCTTCTCGAGGCATAAACACACCTAGCCCTCTTCCCGAGGTACCCACGAACCGAAGACCTCTTCCCAAGGCGCACACATGAAGCTCTCTCTATGAGGCATTCACTAAGCCCTCTTCTCGAAGCAGCCACTCACCGAAACCCTCTTCCCGAAGCACCTATGCATGAAGCCCTCTTCTCAAGGCATATGCACACAAAGCCCTCTTCCCAAGGCACACACACACCAAGCCTTCTTCTAAAGGTATCCACGCACCGGAGCCATCTTTTTGAGGTATACACACACAAAGCCCTCTCTCTGAAGCATTTACAGGGCCCTCTTCTCGAGGCATACAAATACAAAGCCCTCTTCCCGAGGCGTATACACACTAAAGTTCTCTTCCCGAGGTACCGATGCATGAAGCCCTCTTCTCGAGGCATACACACCAAGCCCTATTTTTTAGGCACACACACCAAGCCTTCTTCTCGAGGCACCCACAAACCAAAGCCCTCTTCCTGAGGCAGACACACTGAATCATTCTTCTCGAGGTGAACACACACACCATCCCTCTTTTCGAGGTGAACATGCACCAAACCCTCTTCTCGAGACACACCCATAAAAACCTTTTTTTGAGGCACACACACGAAGACCTTTTCTCAAGGCATACACACACTCACCAAGCACTCTTATCGAGGCACACACCATTTCTTTTCTCGAGGCACGCACACACGTAATTCATTTCTCGAGAAACACAACCACAAATTCCTCTTCTCGAGGTGTACATACACCAAGCCCTCTTCTCTAAGCACCCACGCACAAGAGCCCTCTTTTCGAGGCACATACACACGGTAGCCCTCTTCCTGAAACACCCACTCACAAAGCCCTCTTTTTAAGGCACACACTCACGAAACCCTCTTTTTAAGGCACACACGCACGAAGACATCTTCTTGAGGCATACATACAGGTAACCCTCTTCTCAAGGAACAGACGCATGAAGACCTCTTATCGAGGCACACACAATCACTCTTCTCAAAGTTTACACACATGCACAGAGACCTCTTCTAGAGGAACACACCCACAAAGCCCTCTTCTCGAGGCACACCTACAGGTAATCCTTTCCTCGAGGAACACACATTGAAGCCCTCTTCTTGAGGCACATACGCCAAACCCTCTCTTTGAGGCATATATACTCCAAGCCCTCATCTTGAGGCGCGCACACACATGTAATCCTATTCTCAAGGAACACACCCACGAAACCCTTTTGTTGAAGCACACACATAACCCGCCCTCTTCATGAGAGGATATTTTCGTGTATAAAACTTGAGGGTACTTACATACAAACATGTGAGTTATATTAATAAGAAAGTAAAATTATATAATTTTTAAAACCCAATGGTACTTTGGGTAATTATGAGAGTTGTGGGTTTTAGCGGGTAGAATTATGCAATTTTCAAAAACCTGAGGGTGCTTTTATATAAACATGTAAGTTATATTGATAAGAGGGTAAAATTACGAAATTTTTAAAACCTGAGGGTACTTTGGATAATTATGAAAGTTGTGGGGTTTAGAGGGTAAAATTAAGTAATTTTTGAAAAACTGAGGGTACTTTTATATAAACATGTGAGTTATATTGATAACAGGGTAAAATTATGAAACTTTTAAAACCTGAGGGTACTTTGGATAATTATGAAAGTTATGGGGTTTAGAGGGTAAAATTAAGTAATTTTTAAAAAACTAAGGGTACTTTTAGGTAGTTATGAGAGTTATAAGGTCTACAGGGTAAAATTATGTAATTTTCAGAACCTAAGGGTACTTTGGGTAAATTATGAGAGTCATAGAGTCTACAGGATAAATTATGTAATTTTAAAAAAACTGAGGGTGTTTTGGGTAGTTATGAGAGTTATATTGATAAGAGGGTAAAAATATAAAATTTTCAAAACCTGAAGGTACTTTGGGTAATTATGAGAGTTGTGGGGTTTAGAGGGTAAAATTATGAAATTTTCAAAACCTGAGGGTACTTTGGGTAATTATGAGAGTTGTGGGGTTTAGAGTGTAAAATTATGTAATTTTCGAAAAACTTAGGGTACTTTTGGGTAGTTATGAGAGTTATAGGATTTTTTAGGGTAAATTATGTATTTTCTATTAACCTAAGTATATTTTATACTTTATTAGAGTTTTTAGGGTTTGAAAGGTAAGAGTATATAAGTTCCCAAAATCGGATATTACTGTTGAGATGATTATGTGAATTAATGAACGTATGTTTTTCTAAACATGCATGGAACTAGGAATCAGGATCAATAAAACAGCATGAGAAGTATCATTAGCCTACAAGTAGTATTTTTTCATATCAAAAGTTATCAATAAAAAGCATGCTCAAACACCACTTCACTTACATGAATACATGCATAACATACATTATCTTTCAATAGATCACCAAACACAAGCATACATAGTTTTAGTGCATACATGATGTTGTAACTGACTAGTGTTAAGCTCTTTAGAAAGCATACCCATGCTCGACGACAGAACTCATGGGAGATCGGCTCCATGAGAAGTCACAGGATGTCCGAAATTGTATTTTCGAAATTGTTTGACTCATACGACATCCTGGTAGACCATACTGCGATCACGATCTACCTTATCATTCTCATCATTAGCATAGGGACTGCATCGAAGAACACCCTGAGCATCCATACGCAAGAAAACTCGAGAAAAGAGAAGCTTGAGAGAGAATTAGAGAATGAGAAGAAAAGAACCCGTTCATGGGACAAAACCTCCTCCATCAAACTGTCACATGGCAATCATACCACAAATTTTGGCATTTTCCAATAGGGGAACTTCAAGGTGTTTTTTCTTGACCTTTGTGCAGAAAAAACATACACACGTACGATAATATCAAATGCCAAATTCTAAGTTGTTTCTTCAAAATCGCGAAAGCAAACAACCTACAAAGAAATCTCTAACCTCTAGAGGATTGGAAACCAACAATGAGAATCAGAAAATATCATAATATGACGAGAATAGAAAAAATTGAGAGATTAGAAAAGAGAAAAATCCCGCATTAGCGTCCAGAGCAAACAAGAGAAACAAAAATGTAAAGTGGCAGGGAGAGCCACACCAAGAGTGACAGCTAGGCTAAACCGAATCAGGGCTTCGTCTTGAGTGAGTAAGGCTCTTGATCATGCCAAACAGGAAAAGAAGCTTTTGACCAAAAGCAGAAAAAGCTTCTCCGAACGAGGGAGAAATAAGGACATCAAAAATTGAAAAGCAATGTGGGCCCACACTTTTCTCTGAATATCCAATGAACATTACGAGACCAGAGATTTCATAAGAAGATTTCCTTCTCGGCTAGATAAAACAAGGAATGACTTAGAAATAAGCAAAAGATTGATTAATCGCTACGCACGAACTATGAGGGTCGAGAAAATCCATCTTAGAAACTACTCTTTCAGAATACAATGACTTACAAAAACAAGTTTTCAATATTTTTTCAGAGAATGGAGAACTTTTCAGTATATATAAACTCCCAACGAGCTCTTTTCTCCTTAGAGAATTCTTTATATTTCTCCTTATTATTAGATGATCGAAGTTACTAGTACAGAGAACATGATTCCTCAGCATATTACACAATCCCTCTCTAGAGGCAATCCATTAGCATAAGCCCTTTTTACAGGCAAAACATCACTCATAAATCCTTTCTACAGGCACAAGCCCTCTCCGGAGGCAATCCATTCACATAAGCCCTTTTTACAGGCAAAACATCACTCACAAGTCCTTTCTATAGGGATAAGCCTTCTCCTGAAGCAATCCATTCACCTAAAGCCCTTTGCGGAGGCAAATCAATCACAAAGTCCTCCTCAGAGGCAATGTTAAAACTTCTTTTGTTTTTCAGGTATAAGCCCTCCCAAAGAGGCAGTGGGGTAAAAGAAAGTCCTCCAATAGAGGCAGTGGAGCAAATCAAGTCCTTCCAGAGAAGTAGTGGAGCAATTAAGCCCTCCCAGAGAGGCACGTGGAGCAAACAAAAGCCTTCCTAGAGAGACAGTGGAGCAATGGTAATCCTCCAATCTGAGGCAAGTAGAGCAAATCAAGTCCTCCAAGAGAGGCAGTGGAGCAATGGTAGTCCTCCCATCTGAGGCGAGTGGAGCAAATCAAGTCCTCCTAAAAAGGCAGTGGATGATGTTCTAGCTAAAGTTTCTAAATTGTTGGAGGAAAGCTCAATCAAGCCTTCAATCCTGAAATCAAAGCTTAACAGAAGTGGGAACCTAGTACTAAATCTTAATATTTATCTTATAAACAAAAATCCCAATTTCAATCATCACTTTCCATTTATTGTACCATTTATTTTGGTTAGAATTTATTTTGTGGGGATACCTAAATTTTTTTAGCACCCACAGTAATAATAATCACCTCATGGTATTCAATAGGAAAACTTTCATTAAAAAAATCCAAGAAATAAGACTCTTTTTATGTTAGCCAATATTTTTAACCTAGTTTTAATATATCACAAAAGCCAACATTATAATATTTTTTTTCTAAAAATGCTTAAATTTGTACTTAGCATCTACACTTTTTTTTTCTTTTTTCTTTTAACAAAAAGTAGGGAGGTCTAAGCCTCTATGAAAAACTTCAAACAATGAAAACCCACCTTAAACAATCCCCTTGGTGAGACTCAAATTTGAAACCTCTCCCAAATGAAATGATCTCTCCTGGTGAGTACTCTATTAAATAAACAATAATATGAACAATTAAATTAAAAAATATTGGTTCACATAATTACTTTATTTCTAAAGAGGAGCTTGATCTCGATAAAACATTATATTGAATTGCATATAGTCATGCCTTATTTTAATAAGTTTAATTTTAGGTTTACATATGATGGTGTAAAATAGTGTTCTACACTTGGACCAATCACGACCAGACACGTGAACATCACCGAAGAGGAAAAATGTAAGAGCTAGGAGGTTTATCCCCAGGTCAGTGCTCGAAAAGAGCTTGTGAGAATGTCTAGCATAAACCTCTTGTAGAATGAAGGTCCCAAATCTATGGAGCCTGATCTCCGGAGTTCCCCTTGTTGAATTGAGGTCGGTGGCACCTAACTACTCTATCAAAGTGGTTGACAGAGGCATGGAAGACTGCTTCTCATTCGGCACCAGGCACAGAACTTCCCTCGCCTTCATTAAATGCATAACAGCTGCATTTAATGCACCGCAATCCATAGAGAAGCAACATCAGAGTTGCTGAAGATGAGAGATGGCTTCGGAACTGCTCCATAGAGCTCCCTTCACACGTCTCTTATGTCTTATATATATATATATGAAACATTTATTTCTCTCAACAACCAAGAATGACCTAACAATAATCAAGTAATCCAGGATTCAAGCAATAAATTGGAGTAACCAAAGAAGATAGAGAGAGATAGAACTATGGAGTACATAGTAAAGCTCCTAGTGTGAACACCAATCCACGACTCTCGTGTGAACCTGATTTTCATACAAAACAAGCATTCTGCATCAAGTCTTGAGTCATCATACATATAGGAGACCATTAGGAAAAATCCTGACTTTCAAGCGCATCAAGAATCTACCACAACCAATGTCGCCACTTCGCTTACTAGAAAAATTGAGTTTTTCAAGAGCGAGCCCCGTTAGAAAAATTGAGTTTTTTAAAAGCGAGCCGCACGCTCCCCAACCGCATGGCTACCTCCTAGCCGCACGGTTGGCTTCGAGCCGCACACCCTAGCCGCACAGTTGGCTCCTAACTGTACGGTTGGCTTCGAGCCGCACCCCCTTGCGGCTACCCCCTATGGCTGGCCCCTTTTGAAGTGTTTTTGGCAGAAATTTTGCTATAAATAGGACCATTGGAGTCTCATTTGGGGGATCAACATTGACGTAAGTTTTAGAGAAAGAAAACTTTGTCTAGATCATTAGGAAGAGAGTTTTTAGAGAGAGGAAGTTTTAGAGAGAGAAAAGTTCTAAAGAGAGAAAGAAGCAAGCAAGCAGTCTTTATTCTTCAAGCGCATCAGGTACATCTTTCTACCACTCTTCTGATTTCAATTACTGCACAAGTTTTAATATAGAAACTTAGATAACTTGCAAAGAAGTTTGCTGCTTTCAAAATCAATCCTTTTTAAGTTTTACAAGAAAACAAAAACCTGCTCTGACACGTTTTCAAAACAAACAAAAATATAAAAACAGTTTCCAAACAAATAGAACTACGAGACTCTGATTTCATTCTACGAATGAATACGTAGGTGCTCGTAAAGCTCGAGTCTGATTTCATAAATACTGTTTTTAAACTGAATTTATCAGAAAAGGACTATTCTAAAAACAATTCAAACTACTTGCACGATATCTAAAATATGAATTAAATACATGATCCATTAAGAGACCAAAAGGGCGAATTGGGTGCCTAACACCTTCTCAATTCGTAACGTAGTTCCCGAACCCTAGCAAAACAAATTATCAATAAATCTCTGGTTTCAAACGTATGAAAGATAATTTATTTTCGAATTGTCCTTCGTACGATCTTTTGTTTGTTTTCTCGTAAAACAAACTGGCGACTCTGAAAATACGTTTTACCTCAAACAAAGGAAAAACAAGAAACCTAGAGAAGGACGGGTTAGAGATCAAGATTCTCACACCTAGCATAGGGAATTTAGAACTTGTGTGGCTCAGAAATACTCCTATTGTAATCTTGTGAGGATAAAATAGCAAGAGAGACTTTGTAAGCTTGTAACATCAACTCAATTATTATAAAACAAAGCAACCCGAGCTCCTAGTTGTATTCCACAGAGGAGGACTAACCCATATCTTCATATGAGGAAAATCTCCTTTATATGTCTTTGACTCTTTTAGCTCATTGCATTAATTACCTTAATCATTTGAACTAATAATTTAATTGTTTGGTCTAAACTACCCTTATCTAGTTTTACACACCAATAGATTTGGCGCCTTTTGTGGAAAAGACATTTTCTCTAACTCATATACCTTTCCAAAAAAGTTAAACACACCAAAAAACGTACCATGTCATCTTCAGGACAAAACCAACCAGAGCCTCTAGTGGAACTAAGGGAACGACAGGCTGCCCTCTTGGCCCAAATTGATAGACTCATGGCCCAGAGAGAAACTCCCCCAAGTAGCTCGGGAAGCATATAGATTTTAGCCTCTGCGTCTGCATCCGCTCGCCTAGTTCCTACCCGAGTCCCAGCTGTAGAAAGGCTTGGGGACCGTCGCGGAGAATCTAGGGGGAGTTGTATGTGAACACCCCAATCCACGACTCTCGTGTGAGCACTAGTTTTTCATAAAACGAGCATTTCACATTAGGTCTTAAGTCATTATGCATATAGAAGACTGTTGCCACTTCGCTTACTAGAAAAATTGAGTTTTTTAAGTGCTTCAGGGCATTTTTGAAGTGCCAATCGCAACCCCCTAACCGCACGGCTACAACTAGGACCCAAACGCACGGCTACGGCTAGGACCCAACCGCACGCCCCAACCGCAGGTCCCTAGCCCCCACCTCCTGCGGATACCCCTTGAGGCTAGCCTCTTTTGGAGCATTTTTGGAGGAAATTTATCTATAAATAGGACCCTTGGGGTCCCATTTGGGGACATCAACACTCAATAGAGTTTTTAGAGAGGAGAAGCTCTGTTAAGATTATTAGAGAGTCTTTTTAGAGAGAGAAAGTTTTAGAGAGAAAGTTCTAGTGAGAGAAAAGAGTAATCAAGCGGTCCTCGTTCTTCTTCAAGCGCATTAGGTACGTCTTTCAACAACTTTTTTGAATTTCAATACTACATTTAAATACAAGTTTTAATACAGAAAGTTAGATAACTTGCAAAGAAGTCCACTATTTCAAAACTAGTCTTTCTTAAAGTCTTACAAGAAAACTGTAACACCCTCGCCTTAATCTACAGGACAACACCCGTAATTAAGACCTGGAGTGCTACTAACCCATCTTAAATTGACTAAAATGGGTATATATGAAAACACAAAAAGAAATTTAAATAGTAAATATCACACATGTCAATCATGCAAGCTAGAAGAAGATAGTACTGTACAAAATCATGCATACATGTAACCAATATACAAAACAAAACTAAGCGGGTGTAGGTCAATAGATAACACTTCGGGCTAGCCGTGGCTTCCCGAGATAACATATACATAACAAAAATGAATCTGTATCAGAGCCATCTATTTCGTTCCCGAACCCGTAGTCCCGTTGTCATCGTTCGCCCCTGTGTACCTGTAATTGTAAATAAGACACGGGGTGAGCTCACAGCTCAGTAGGGGGGAGACAGGGAATAACATGTCAAAAACACAATTCACAGTTCAACAACAATTTATATTTCAACAAATGCTTTGGTTTTAAAAAAAAACCATCATCATACGAAACTATACGTGCTTATGCATATGCAGGTTACCTCCCTTGTGTCAACCGTTAAGCCACGTAGCCAGAATATACATACACATTGAACCAAACTTTATCGAGGGCCTGACCGCCCGATAAAACCATTCGTCAATAATCATAATGGCCCATTGGCCTCAGAGAATATCATAAGATCATAACCAAATCGGACCTCCAGTCCAACGATAATATCACACCCACAAGATCATTAGTACCTTACCAATTTGCCTTTGTTCCTGGGCTCCACACCGGTGGCTTATAGGCGGCCACACATTGCTCCCCTAGGGGTTTAGGAATTTTCAACCCAAGGGCACCGGGCCCTGCCTATTTTCCCATCCCGACAAACACTAAATAAATACACAATCCCTTCACCATCGAAGGGCCACAGTATAATCATATCCGGATCCGTATCAGGATCATATCACATCCAGAACGATACAATAATCAGAAGAAGCTCTAGGTATAATGATAAGTGATATACGCATATACAATAGGCCATAAGAATGATCCGAGCTTGCTGAAGGATCTCCAAGATTTCGGTTGACACAAATATAATGCATAGCGTGCTATTTAGTGAACACATGAAGCAACTTATGCCATATACCCTTTAACAAGTCTCACTAAATATCCCTTGTTGTGTATAAAACATTAACAAGTCCATTTCATCACAAATAGCATCCATACTTCCAAGGGATATCTTGCACAGTTCATTTAACACAATACGTCAAGTATACATGGCATACTTTGCCTCAAAACATGCATTTATGTCATTTAACAAACATTTAAAGTAAATTATACCATATACACTTCCACAAGCCGAACCCCGTACTCCACGGTGCGTAAAAATAACAACAGATTATTTTCATCAATTTTTAGGAGTCAAGAATCCATGGGATACTTCATAGGGTTGGATAATACAAAGATATCATGTGCATATGGCATTCATGGCTTCAAATCTCACATTTGAACCTTTACAAACAATTATAAATGCAACCGAATAGATGTATTATAAGTTCTTAGAGAAAACATGGGGAAACATAATAAATTTCATCAAATAATTCATATTTCATGTTTTGGAAACATTTAGACTATATTATCGAGTTTGGAAGTCATATAAACCCCTACATCAAGTTGTAGACCAAGAGAGAGGAGAAAAGATGATAATCAAAGCTTTGTTTGATGAAACCTCGAATATCTCGGGCCATCGCATTTCTAGAATAGTAAAATCCCCAAATAACAAAGCTTAGACTCCAACCCGTGTAGTCCTAGCTCAAGCTCGAGCACCCATGGCAGATAACAAGGAAGAAGATGATGAATAGTGCTTTAGAAGTGGGTTTGATTGATTTGGAGCTTTGAATCTTCGATTTGGATGGATAGATGCAAAGAAATCTTTCTCTTTCCCTCTTTAAAACTCCCTAGAGGAGTATGGAAATGTTAGGCACGATGTTTGGATGAAAAATGACCAAAAATGGCTTAAAAACGTGCTTAAGTCGGTGGAAATAGTTAACTGGCGGACCTGTATGCCAAATACCGAATACCGGTCCGCGGAGCACAAATTTCCCAAAAATTTGGTGCTGGACCGGTATGCCAAAAACGCCATACCGGTCCGCACTTTAATTTTTGGGCCCTAGAGCACTGTTTTTGTTATGGCCATAACTTTTCGCTCGGAACTCCGATTAAGGCGTTCTTTATGTCCACGGAATGGTATTTCAATGCTCTACAACTTTATAAGAAAATTTTTTCCCAAATTCTGGATATATTTTTCCCAGAAATTCACCGAAGACAGCGCTCTACCGAAACGCTACCGAATGACTAGAATTTTGCAATGGGCCTACTTTGCGTCCTGTTTTGACCCACGAGGAGTGTGAATTGGACTTCGGTCAAAACACGAAAGTTGTAGAATGGTACAAATACTAGACACCTACATGCACAAAATCTCATTCTGATAAATAGAGAAGAAATTACGATAGCTCAAAGATAGCTAGAAATAACAAATTACGAAAGACCAAAACTTCTTATTTACCAACCAAAATCAATTCAAACCACCCGAATCACCTAACGATCACTCGCATGAATATAAATAAGCCAATACAATTCAATTCAAAACAATTTAAAGTAAAGGGTATTACAATCTCCCCCACTAATAAAAATTTCGTCCTCGAAATTTTTGATGTTGTTCCTCAAGTAAATAACTTGAGACACTGCTTATAAATCTCGGTTTTCAATGCTTGTATCTTTTTTGGTCATATGCTAAGTATCACCACTACCCATCCCTGCCTCACCTCACCCATGTCCTCACATTGGACATCCCGAAAGGGCCTGTTGGACTATTGGCAAATTCTTGTTGGTGTACTTAACCATGTACCAATCAATCCCCATTGGCACTTAACCAATTCTTATACAATAAGCAAAACCAACGCAAATATCACGGAGCCAACAAATAAGCAACATCACTAAAGATACTGTTAGAGTGATATACTAAAAGTCATAATTTTCTTGTTGGTTTGGATATGTTATAAACTTGGTTTTGCTATTTTAATGAGAATATGTATGGGCAATGGTTGCATTATATTATTTATTTAAATATTGTGCATGTGTGTCTTTCATTCCATATAGTAGATGATTTGGTGTGTAGAGTATAGTTTACACACAAAAGATCTTATCATCGGTTCTTGTGGAATATAAGTTTAATGGTTCACAGTCTTAGATGGAATTGGACACCCATCGGTAGGATTGTAGCACAAGTTTTAGTAGTTTATCTTAACTACAGAAAACGGTATAGTTTTAACTCATTGTGCTAGTACACTTTGTGTGTATTGAATATGACCAGTTTAGGTTAATTGTTTTTATATGACTATATAAAACAATTTAAAAATCCCATGGTTATTATGATTACTTATGCTCTTAATCTTGAAATAATTAATAGACATATATATGTAGTGTTTGTTGTTTTGACTCAATATGAGTGAGATTCATTTATGGATCAATAATCTTCGTGAATTGGATGACGACACTATATGTATGATGAATATTAATTATTGATGGAATCCACGTCCCGGTATAGGGATTGATGATAGCCCCTTGAGAAGCTTATAAGTTTTGATCATGTCAAACCCTGCAGGTGGATTATGTTAATCCGACATGTCAAATAAGTTAAGTGGTAGGCTCAAGGATTAAGAAGTCATTTAAATATAATTGTCAGTAATTTAATTTAAATGACAGTTATCTGTAATCTTAACGTGGGGAGAATAATAAGTATTTAATAATAAGGAGCTCGAAATATAATTTTGAGATAAGGACGTGAGTGCAATTATAATTCTTTAGTGGTGTGAATTATAATTTATGGAAGGAACTAATTCATAGTGGAATTAGGATTCCAACTTTCCATAGGAAGCCCAAACACTTATTTCTCCTTAAGGTCCCTATCGTAGCCTTATATATACGCCGGCCTAATCTCTTCTCATAATAACAATAATTCTCATGAGTTAGGGTTTGTTCTATTGAGAGAGGAGAAAATCTTGGTGATACCGTAGCCCACACTCGGTGCAAGATTTGATGGCGGAAGGAATACGATAGAAGATCTTTAGGTTTTTCGGCACAGCAGTCGTAAATTAATCGTAACTTTGATCGCATCGTTGGATCGGGCTGATTTTTGGATATGTGGTTCGGAACGCAAAGTTGTTATTATTGCTCAATAAATCAGGACGATCAGAAGTCGTTTCGGTGGTGAAAAAAATAATTTTCGCAGCCCAGCAAGAATTTAAAAAATCTGACCAAATCGCAATCTGATGCTTTCAAACCCTAGTCTCCTCATATGGATCCTCTACATGATCCACAAAGGTGAAATCCCTTTATTCTTATAGGGTTTTAGCATAAGTTTTTTTTGTTCAATCTATACGCAATATCAAACGATCCTATATTTTTGTCTCCATCAGATACATGAACAAGGACAACAATGAGTGCTCTAGAACTCAATACTAGTGATAATGACCCACAATCAGTCTCATCCGTTTTGTCCTTATATCAAGCCATTACAAATCCCAAATAAGTTGATATCCACCAAAAGGTTTCCACAGTATACCCAATTGTCAAATCCCTTGATGGGTCAACATCAAAAAATAAAACCATAATTCCCATAGTATAACAATCCCATCCAATGGATACATATACAGTAAAACTTATCGAATTACAGACATTCTTCTAGACTCTCCGTAAGTCTATATAAAATTATCATTAATTCACGATTGATCTACATACTAAAGGTGTTTACTTATACGAGATATACATCGTTTATCCATTGGTAACTAACATACCAAAGTCATCTCTCTCCATGGTACATATTTGAAAAAATTACACGAACACCATTACCTCACAAAATGTGAGAAACTCATAGAATCCAAAACTTAATGTCATGCGATTAATCGGAGGACTTTCTCAAATTTAACAAAGATATACGTAACATATGCCAAATTCAAACTTTTAGGAAATAATTCCTTCGATTCCTCTAATCAAGGATTTAGATAGAGTTTAACTTGTCAGCAATGAAGGTAAATTCATAAGTTGTTAACAATCCAAAAATTAACGATATCATATTATCTTTGCAAGGATTACCACATAGGGAGACATGATAGAAGAAAACTCAAGCATAGATATCCCAAGTCAAAATTTAAGAACAGAATAAACCATAAAGGGTTTGAGAATGTTTCTGCATTCTTATTTATCTTTCCAATACGCCCAAAAAGACATAATGTCACCATTTCATATCATGCAAGGGATTTTCATGACAAGGGATACCATAAAAACAAGGAATAGTTGAGATTCATTCCATAACAATAAGCTTAATTCAACTTCTTTACTCCAATAGGTAAGCTATAAATAATCCACAATCTTAACTTTTAAACTTTTAGACAATATCTCCTTCCAAATAGAAGTCTTACGGCAAACGAAGAAGAAACCATATACCTCGACATTCTCGTAAAGAATTCAAAATACCCTTAATTCACACCATTACACTTATCACATACTCTTAATACACAAATCTTACAGGAATCAACTTCCTAGCACCCAAGTGTAAATAAGTATAAAGAACCATAATTCCAATTTAGAGAAACCATAATTATATGCCCATTAAATCCCAATCTATTTTCCATATTTCACCATCTCATGGATTTCATGGCACAACGATATTAACATCCATAAGTATAAATCGAACAATTTCTAAATGTTTACGTCACCCGAAATCATACACTGAATCATATCATTGATCATCTATAGATTTAACCAAAAATTTTACTACGTAATGAAGGAAAATCATATTAGCTTATATCACAATACAAGATGATTTTCGATTACTTTGAAATTCTTTAACGTTAGTTAAGTATCCGATTCAATTCAATAGTCTCTCCACAAAATCGGCTTCCCTACAAAGATGTCGTACAAGATCATGTATCAGATCAAGAATTGCAAGTACTCTATATATACTATTTCCCGATGTCCAAAAACTCAAAATACCCACGGCAACTAAATCAAGATCATCTATAAAGGATAATACTTTATACCCACAGAAAGTTCCATAACCCATAAATTGAAATCCAAAACAATCAAAATACAAAAGTGTATATACTACACGATTCTTATCTAAGAATTTTCAGCAAAGGCACATTAAAATAGTTTTCGCAATTGATCATACTTGATCCACATTAATAGTTTCACACTATCACAAAATATCATCATCATCTACCCACATACTGGATATATCCAAAAATCTCAAGCCATGTGTGAAAAAGTACAGTTGAGGTTATTGCAAACATCACAAACTTCCTTATCTTTCTATCATGAGATTTCTCTCAAGATATAACCAACCACCCTATCATATAAGATACAATATATATACTTATGAAGTGTAAACCATTATATAAAGTATGCCTGCGAAATTTCTCTGCCAACTCTATATATCCACCACACGAAGAAACAACTGTATTGTGAACGTCCTATTCTCCCACATACTGAACACCTTACCTCAGGTGATTTAATAGACAATTAAAAAGGAAATCAAATTTTTAATTCCTGAAAAGTAAGTGAAGTATTCTACTCTTTACCATTCCCTTATAGATATTGGTCTATACTATCCGAAACCCCCCCCCCCTTTTTTCCATAAACCACAAAAATGAATACTTCCTTCTTATCATAACCATATTACCAGCATCTATAAGTATCCTTACCTCTTCATACTTTAGGAGAATTAATCATTTTGGCCAATCCCCGTAGCACCTGTCAGGTCACTTTTAAAAATTTCTTCCGAAGAAAACTAGACATTTATCCCAAATTACATCTGGTCTCCTATTCTCGGGAGACTAACCAAAATCACACGAGGTAGAAATCCAATCTAAAAACGAGACAAACAGAACAATCTTAAGAAACAATGAGCGGACGGTGTGACGAAACTAGAACCTGTTAATTTATTATCAAGATAAGGATTCTACCTTTCTCACGGGGAACACAGAAAAACACAAAAGAATTTTTCATTCGATACACTCGCATCATGTGGTACCAAATCAACAAGGCCAAAATGCAAATGCCTAACATCAAAACCCTAAATAAGTCTAACCACAAGACATAACCATCGATAACCACACTAACTGTAATCAACAAAGAAATAACCTGCCACATCGTATGGGTTAACAAGCTCTAGATGAGCTGTAAGATATAAAACCATCCTCCGAATTCAAGGTGTAAAGACTAAACATGACCTCTAGAAAACATATATCACAACTACTGACAAATACCAGAATAACTGTCGAGAATTATAACACATTTCGTCCCCATCAAGCCCAGGTATTCATTAACCTATGCTCTGATACCAATTGTAACACCCCCGCCTTAATCTACAGGACAACACCCGTAATTAAGACCTGGAGTGCTACTAACCCATCTTAAATTGACTAAAATGGGTATATATGAAAATACAAAAATAAATTTAAACAGTAAATATCACACATGTCAATCATGCAAGCTAAAAGAAGATAGTACTGTACAAAATCATGCATACATGTAACCAATATACAAAACAAAACTAAGCGGGTGTAGGTCAATAGATAACACTTCGGGCTAGCCGTGGCTTCCCGAGATAACATATACATAACAAAAATGAATCTGTATCAGAGCCATCTATTTCGTTCCCGGACCCGTAGTCCCGTTGCCATCGTTCGCCCCTGTGTACCTGTAATTGTAAATAAGACACGGGGTGAACTCACAGCTCAGTAGGGGGAGACAGGGAATAACATGTCAAAAACACAATTCACAGTTCAACAATAATTTATATTTCAACAAATGCTTTGGTTTTAAAAAAAACCATCATCATACGAAACTATACGTGCTTATGCATATGCAGGTTACCTCCCTTGTGTCAACCGTTAAGCCTCGTAGCCAGAATATACATCCACATCGAACCAAACTTTATTGAGGGCCTAATCGCCCGATAAAACCATCCGTCAATAATCATAATGGCCCATTGGCCTTAGATAATATCATAAGATCATAACCGAATCGGACTTCCAGTCCAACGATAATATCACACCCACAGGATCATCAGTGCCTTGCCAATTTGCCTATGTTCCCAGCTCCACACCGGTGGCTTATAGGCGGCCAAACATTGCTCCCACAGGGGTTTAGGGCTTTTCAACCCAAGGGCACCGGGCCCTGTCTATTTTTCCATCCCGATAAGCACTAAATAAATACACAATCCCTTCACCATCGAAGGGCCACAGTATAATCATATCCGGATCCGTATCAGGATCATATCACATCCAGAACGATACAATAATCAGAAGAAGCTCTAGGCATAATGATAAGTGATATACGCATATACAATAGGCCATAAGAATGATCCGAGCTTGCTGAAGGATCTCCAAGATTTCGGTTGACACAAATATAATGCATAGCGTGCTATTTAGTGAACACATAAAGCAACTTATGCCATATACCCTTTAACAAGTCTCACTAAATATCCCTTGTTGTGTATAAAACATTAACAAGTCCATTTCATCACAAATAGCATCCATACTTCCAAGGGATATCTTGCACAGTTCATTTAACACAATACGTCAAGTATACATGGCATACTTCCAAGGGATATCTCGCATCATCGCATTTCTAGAATAGTAAAATCCCCAAATAACGAAGCTTAGACTCCAACCGGTGTAGTCCTAGTTCAAGCTCGAGCTCCCATGGCGAATAACAAGGAAGAAAATAATGAATAGTGCTTTAGAAGTGGGTTTGATTGATTTGGAGCTTTGAATCTTCGATTTTGATGGATAGATGCGAAGAAATCTTCCTCTTTCCCTCTCTAGAACTCCCTAGAGGAGTATGGAAATGTTTGGCACGAAGTTTGGATGAAAAATGACCAAAAATTGCTTAAAATCGTGCTTAAGTCTTTGGAAATAGTTAACTGGCGGACCGGTATGCCAAATACCGAATACCGGTCCGCGGAGTACAAATTTCCCAAAAATTTGGTGCTGGACCGGTATGCCAAAAACGCCATACCGGTCCGCATTTTAATTTTTGGGCCCTGGAGCACTGTTTTTGTTATGGCCATAACTTTTTGCTCGGAACTCTGATTAAGGCATTCTTTATGTCCACGAAAAGGTATTTCAATGCTGTACAACTTTATATGAAAAAGTTTTTCCAAATTCTGGATATATTTTTTCCAGAAATTCACCGAAGACAGCGCTCTGCCGAAACGCTACCGAATGACCAGAATTTTGCAATGGGCCTACTTTGCGCCCTGTTTTGACCCACGAGGAGTGTGAATTGAACTTCAGTCAAAACACGAAAGTTGTAGAATGGTACAAATACTAGACACTCACAAGAATGGAATCTTATTCTGATAAATAGAGAAGAAATTATGATAGCTCAAAGATAGCTAGAAATAACAAATCGGAAAGATCAAAACTTCTTATTTACCAACCAAAATCAATTCGAACCACCCAAATCACCTAACGATCACTCGCATGAGTATAAATAAGCTAATATAATTCAATTTAAAACAATTTAAAGTATAGGGTATTACAAAAACCAAAACCTTTTTTGACACGTTTTCAAAACAAAACAAAAATACAAGAATAGTTTCCAAACAAAATGGAACCACGAGACTCTGATTTCATTATGTGAATAAATACGTAGGCGCTCGTAAAGCCCGAGTCTGATTTCATAAATATTATTTTTAAACTGAATTTATCAGAAAAGGTCTATTTTGAAAATAATTCAAACTACTTGCAAGATATCTGAAATAGGAATTAAATACATGATCCATTAAGAGACCAAAAGGGCGAATTGGTGCCTAATACCTTCCCAATTCGTAACATAGTTCCCGAACCCTAGCAAAACAAGTTATCAAAATAAATCTCTGGTTTCAAACGTATGAAAGATAATTCATTTTCGAATTATCTTTCGTACGATCTTTTGTTTGTTTTCTCATAAAATAAACTGGCGACTCTACAAAATACGTTCACTTTCAAAATAAGTAAAACGAAGAAAACGAGAGAAGGACGAGTCAAAGAGATCCAGATTCTCACATCGTAGCAAAACCAGTGAGTTTGAATCTGGTCAAGCCAGTTCTAGGAAAGAGTCCTCCTCCAAAGACATTTCAGTTGCACTTCCTCCCCCACTAATGAGGAACCCACAAGTGAATGTGGTCCGCGAGGGACATTCTGTGAGAGCCTCTCGACATCAATGCCAAAGCAAAAGAGCTCGACCTTTTTTTCCTCCAGCTCGGGAACTAGAACGGGAAGCGAATGCTAGACCTCAAGGGTCCGTATTCGATAGGATATCTCAAAGAGGATCCGTGGAAGAGGTGGATAAGAGTTTTATGTCAAAGATGAAAGCTCAGATGGCCAAAATTATGAAGACAATGGGGCACCTAAGAGGGGGCTCGGTCGCAGCCCTAGTGAAGGACTGACGCCGCTAGAATAGTATGTTGTGTTAGCCCAAGTGCAAACACGTAAAATTGTGATATAATCTCGGAAGTCCGAGTATCAATCTACAGGGATTGTTGAAAGGAATGGAATGAATTACAGATTTTACGATTTTTTATTTTTGGTAAAAAGGTTAGTTATCGAACAACATAAATTAAAATGGTTGTGAAAAAATGTTAAGAAAACACTAAGGTAAGTGAAGGTTAGTTGCGATTTAAGAAACGGTGATAGCTAGCTCATACAAAAGATTTCAACACGAGGTTTCTCGAAATATGGGGAATGTTGGTGTATCTTTCAATAGCAAAGGATGTGACGCTAGGCGACTCATTCTCGGATCGAAACTATATCAAGAAAGAGACAAACAACATTCCACCAAAGACAAAGTTATCATTCCTACCTCTTAGCTACAGGTGTGAAGAAAAGCAACCCATTCTCGATGAGGCTGATAGATATGAAAAACTCATCGTAAAAAGATTTAACATAAAGCAAGTGTATAAAATCTCATGATTTAAAGAATAAAAATTAGAAAGTGAATCCTAACTATGAAACTGAATAAAGTCTATGGGATAAATTCGTCAATTTATCGATTATCATTCGAGAAAGACAATAAAGAGTCTAAGTGTCACATATAGTGTAAAAAGCTCTCAATATATCAACAAATGAATCAAAAATAAGCTAAACAAATTTATATCCCATGCATGGAGTTTTAAGAACTATTCATAATCTCTACAAAAAGAAAAAAGCTCCGTGGATAGGGGAAAGAGACTACAAGCTTTCTAGAACCATACAAATATGTTGTATGTTCATTAACAACCAATAACTAAATATACAAGGCATATAAAGTCTTAACTTAATATGAAAATACTTGAAAAGCTTGAAAAAATGAAAGATATGATGAAAAAAAGGATTCACAACTATTTATCAAACTTTAAACATGGATTGAGCCATTAATCACCGAAAATTATATCGCGATTTACCTCCATAACCTTAGTAAAAGACTACTCCATAATACTCATAAAAAATATTATAGATGAAGAAATCATTCTTACAATCAAGAACTTACAAGAGAAATGAAGAAAAAATACATTTTGAGCTCTCCCCTCTCTCTAGAACTTGTGTGTGTAAAAAACTAAAATCAGATTATCTAGCCCCAATCCTCAGACTAAAACTAGCAAAAAATGTACAAAAACTAATAAAATATACAAGGGAAAATATCTCTAGACAAAATTCCCCAAAAAAGGCTAAAAGGAGTGGGTAGTTGGTTGTACTCGCCGGACCATGATCGATCATGAGGTGCTCTACCTGATGCTTTATGGACCCATGATCGATCATAGGTCTGGATTTTTCAAACTCAACACTTTTTGCAAGCCTTAAGCTTGCATTTGATCGATTCCTTGAAGGCCGTTGCATTTCATTCCTATAAACACATAGAAATACAACAAAACACACATAGCGGGACAATATTAGATACAAAACTCACTAAGGCACTAATCTTAAGATAAGTGGATAATTCGGTTAGGTTAGAACAATTAACGCGTCAAATGGCTCCGGGAAAGAGCTTATGCTAGACAATATTATGCGTTTATCAGGGACTCCAAATCCCCTAGTGCAGAGCACATTCAGAGTTGCTAGGTTCTTGAGAAATTTAAGCTCCCAACGTTGGAGTCGTATGACGGCACCATAGATCCATTAGACCACTAGCAACAATATGGGAATATAATGGGGCTCCAGAATGTCCCGAATGGTATCATATGTGGTGCAATAGCTTGTTCCCAGGATCAATTCAAAGTTTACAAAAGCTCAGAACCAGATTCATCTCCCATTTCCTTAGAATCTCAAAAGCAGTCCAAACCCACTACTCATCTCTTTACCATTAAACATAAGTCAACCGAAAGTTTGAAAGACTATTCTTGTTGATTCAATCAAGAACACCTTACAGTCATGAACCTCAATGAAGGAGTGACAGTGGCAGCCTTCATGGAAGGAGTGAGCTTCTATTACTGCTTGGTGACTCTAGCCAGGATGGCCCCTAAGACCATGTCTAAGCTCTTAGACAATGTCAACAAATAGATCGGTGTGGAAGAAGCTCTTTAGGGGCGTGATTTGTTAGGTCTCTCATCTCCCTTGCCCTCCTCCAAGTGTTAAAGGGGACATTGTCCACCCCACAGTCAAAAACGAGGAGGCAAGAAGGGCAAAACGAAAGCAAACAAGTCTGAACCAAGTGAAGGCAAGGCTCGCCTGCAGTTCACCCCCTTGATAGATCCTCTGGGTGAGGTCTATGCCAATTAGATCTAGGGCAACTCCCAGAGCCATGTAAAATAAAAACCTTGGAGAAAAAAAAGGGACACAACGAAGTACTATCGGTACCACAAAGACCACGGCTATAAGACCAACGACTGCTGGAAGTTGAAAGAAGAAGTTAAAAAACTTATCCAGATAGGACAACTCCAACAGTATGTAGACAAGAAGAATGATGCTCCCCCAAAAGCCAAGGGAAAAGAGCATGCCAACTAGATTTTCATGATCGAAAGAGGCTCCTCCTTCTCTAGAAACAGCAACAGGTCTAAAAAGGCACACATCAGATAGGCCAAGTCAATGAGCTCGGAGATAGAGTTCCTTAGCTTTAGGCCTTAAAAAATGATGAAGTATGAGGTCACATAAATCACCTTCACAGATGAAGACATGAACCAGGTAGAAGATCCTTTGGTTATAATAGCTATGGTGGGCAATCATAATGTGCATCGTATCCTCATAGACACCGGAGCTACCTCCAACCTCATTTATTACAGCGAACTCAAAGTAATGGGCCTTACTACCATGCACCTCGCCTCATCCTCAGTAACCCTAGTGGAATTTTCATGAGAGAAAACCAGATCCTTGGGAACCATCAAGCTCTTAGTTATGCTTGGAACAACTCCAAAATAAGTCACCACGATAATAGAGTTCCTGGTCCTAGACAAAGGCCCCCATTACAATGCTATCTTGGGAAGGGGCACACTCAATGAGATACAAGCCGCGGTGTCCACCTGTAGCCTAACCATGAAGTTTCATGTTGGTCAAAAATCAACCCTAGAGGGGGTAGGGTTTTAAAAACTTAATGCGGAATTAAAAACTTTTCTAAAAATGTTTAAGCACAACAAATTTACTAAACAAATATATCAAGGAAATAATCAATACAAGCAATCAATCAAACAAACTCAAGATCAATCAATGAATAATAGCAAGTAAATAAATAGCTTGAGTTAGAAAGATTAAACTGATTTGAAGTTCAAGGCTTTTTGTCCTCACGGTTTTGGTTTCCTAAACCATAGTCCGCACTCAGTTAGTTCCCCGAGAAGTTCCACTAATTCAAATCTTCTTCCGGGTGAAGATCAAACCTTTACAAGTGTTGTTGTCTCACTGCACTCTACAAGTATTGCTATAGCATAATACTCTCACAAGAATCCCTCTTGCTAATATATGAGATTTACCTCTCACAAATACTAAACAAGAATTTACCTTCTTATTTTCCTATGAGATTTATCTCTCACAATTTGAATATAGATTGTTTGGTGATTCACACCACTGAACAACAACTTAAAGTGTTTAAGAGATACAATTGAAGCTCACACTAGAGTTATCTTGTTTGATCAAGATTTATAGCTCAAATAAATAATGATTAATCAAAACATTTCTTGAATCTTTGAATGATGAAAATAGATGAAGAATAGAGTATAAGAATGATTGAAGGTCGATGGTGTATATATAGTCCCAAAAGTGATATAGCTGTTTTTGAGGTTTGGTAGAAGTTTGGTACCAAAAAGGTAAAAAATCAAAAATCCAACGGCTATATTCTTAAGCATCAGTCAACTGAGCAAATCTTATCATTCGACTGATGGACCCTTAGTTGACTGAGCAAAGCTGCTTAGTCGACTGATGGGCTCTGTCCATCAGGCCAAAATCCCAATTTTTGGACTTTTGTATTTTAGCTCCAAAATCAATTATAATGCTTCGGGGACCTTAAAAATAAGTTTCTAAGACGCCTATTTTAGGGAAAACTCAAAATATGATCATTTGAATTTAATATAAAATTATTTAAAAATCGATATTTGTAAGAATGATGTTTTGAAATGATTTTGATTCAAACTTGGTTTTGATCAATCTAAGAAAGATATATCAATGTGTATGAGCTATATAATCAAATAAGAAACTTTACATAATTCCTAAGCACTCACTAAAATATCGAATTTACGAGTCTTTGAATGCTTCAATTTGTTTCTTAAATTTGATCTTCACTTGAAGCTTTTGTCTTGAAGCTTTTGCATGTGATCCTTGACCTTTTGAGCTTCATGGATTTGCATTGTGATAAGATTGATTTTCTTGTCTATTCCAACGCTTGTAGAGGATGATCTCGATTTGGATAGATCAATTTTGGTCCACGAATGATGATGATTGAAATGTGGCTATAATTACTTCAACACACATGTTAAACTACACATGATTGATTTATTGTTATTATCAAAATAAGATTAAAACCTTATAGGTCAACATTCCCAACCCCCATGGAATCGAGTAGGTCAGAGAAAACCAAGTGGAAGCGAGGTACTATCACTTTGAAACTCCAAAAGAGGTCAGAAGTGTTGATGTAGCTACAATAGAGCTCAAAGCTTCGACTGCTGAAAAGTTGGTTAACACAGAGGGCCCTGGTAGCTCTGAAAGGTGGGAGATTGACACCGTAGACCCCAGGGACAAATAAAATGAGCTCAGGGGAAAGCCTGCTGAAAAAAATAATATTTTCGTTTTAAGGATTTTTACTTTTTTTTCATTTTTTGGAAAAAAAAGGATTCCCTTAGAATCCAAAGCTTTCCTGCCAAATTTAGAGGGAATAAAAATGAATGAAATGGAGGAATTTAGCTTTTCTAGGAAAACTCATTTCCCTTTTAAAACTCCAACCAAACACTGGAATCCTATATGGAATGGAATCTAGGATTTCAGGAATAATAAAAAACTTGAACCAAACGGACCCTAGGGGTAATGCAAATGGTAGTCTACAACGACTCTGTAGTTGTGGTTGGCCAAATACTTGGCCACAACATGGCAAAAGAATATCACATAGCCGCTTACTTGGTTAAAGTTAAGGCAGTAGCTCAAAGGTACACAAATGTAGCCTTCATCAAGGTCCCACGAGTTTCGAATAACAAGGCAGGCCTCCTAGCCAAGCTCACTTCATCATCAGAGGTACCCAGCGGTATTCACATATAGTACTTGAAAAGAAAAGCTATTGAAGAGTTCGTAGAGCTAGACATGGCACCAGTACAGATCTACAAGTGCTGGATTGACTCGATTTTGGATTATTTCAGGAATGGAGCTTTCCTAGAAGATAAGAAAATGGCCAAAAGGACCAAATACATCGCCAATATATACATGTTCATTGAATCAATGCTATACAGGAGAGGGTATGTCATTCCTTTCCTGCTCTGCCTACACCCCCATCAAGCCCAAACAACTATGCTAAAAATTCATAAGGGTTTATGTGAAGGACATCTGGCAGCTTGTTCCCTGATTGAGCCCAGAAATTGCATTTCTAAACCCTTAAACAAGGCTCAATTAGCTTCTAGTTACCATCTAAAATAGGAAATTGCATGTAAATTCAGTTTAAGCATGAAAAGAAGGCATTGTATTGTATTTATGTGTTACTAAGCCATTTTGCAGGCCTAAAGTGGTTAAGCAACTGAAGTTGTATGCAAGATAGAAGGTTGAAAGCGGAAAAGTGCGAGAAGAAGGCCCGAAGAACAAGTCAAAACCCATTCCGAGGCTCGAGACGAGGAAAACTCCGCAAAGCACCCCCCAAAGTGCTAGCAAGAAGAGAAAAGCAATTCCCCAAGCATGAATAAAGTGAATGCAAGTTTTCAAGAGTGATCCCAAGAGAAAAGAAGCTCAACTGAATCAATTTTGGAAGTTTTCGAGCAAAACCGAGAATTGCCGTAAAAAGCTCAAAGTTGTAGCTGATCAAAGTTTTTTCTACAATGGAAATTTGAAGAAATCTCCAGAAATAAAAGTTGTAGAGAATTAAATTACTTACGAGTGGGAGAAAATGGTGCATCAATCGGAGTGAGGAGAAAAAAGTTATAAGCAAAAGAATAAACAGCCTAGAGAAAAAGGAAAAAAAATAAAAATACACAAGGATCGATCCCCACTTCATTTTTTGGCCCGTTTTCGATTTTTGGCTCTTTTCAACCCGTTTTTTCAAGGATTATTCAAGCCACGACCCTAAAAACTTGTGGGACATATAAAAGAAGACACATATCGTATTTTAGGGTAAGCAGCAGTCATATTACGATAGAACAGAGAGTTGAGAGCACCGTAGCTTTTTGAGAGCTTTTGCGTTTCTCTGTTGATCGAACCTTGAGTGATTTTTCTTTCTTTTCTTCAAAAAAATTGTTAGGATAGTTTAATTATCATATTTAAAGGATAGAACATCAGTGTATGCTACTATTATCCATCAATCGATTCAGTTTCAATTGCAATTGCTGTTCTTCATTCGGGTAAACCCTATTTTTCTAATTTCTTGCGATTCAATTGTTTTTAAATGTTTGTTTGCTTAGATATTCATGAATTAGTTATTAGGGTCTTATATATTATAGAATTAACTCTAAACCCACATTTTAAGGGCTGGTTCTAGGGTTTATAAACCCGTTTTGTAGGTTTTTCGATTTTTCATCAATTTATGATTGTTTCTCGTTCTATATTCAAATAATTTATTGTTTTTCAATGATATTCATATTTGATTCATTTTTCATCATATAGAATCTGATTTTCTATAATTTTTAGGGTTTTATTCGAAATTCTTCAGTTTATGTCCGTTTTAAGTTTGTTTACCGTTTTACGCATAAAATCTTTGTTTTAAATCGGAATTGAGAAATTCCAAAGCCAAAAGTTTTAAAATTTGATTTTATATGCTCTTAGGTATTTTTATACTATTTTACATGATTCATATGCTTATTTTCTTATTTAGTTTGAATATCTCTAGCTAAATCGTTAGCTAGGGGTCCGTAGTGAAAGATGCGAACTTAATCTTCGAATGTAATCCAATTTGGGTTTGAATATAATTTTTTTCATTGGTTATAGATTACCTATTGAATGTATGAATAGTTTCTTATCTTTTCATGCCTAAGAAACATGTTTCCATAAGTTAGCTCAGAAATTTCATTTGATTAAGAACCGCAAAACTGTCAATTCACGGATTTTCTTACCAAAATCCTAATGTGGATGATTTGAGGACGGTATTTATCCTCTAATTATTTAGGTTAGTTTTCTAAATGAATTGGCTAATTTGGCGCTGTTTTGGTATTTATTCACGTAAGTGCCAAAAAAGTGTTAGTTTTGACTTTCAGTATTATTTTTAAGACGGATTTGATTTGAATCATGTTCAAGCATATTCAAACCTTATAAGAGTGTTAAGCTACTAATTTTTGAGGAGTTTAATCAACTTAGATTATTCCCCTTTTTTCATCAATGCAAATAACTCAACAAAGACATCAAAAACACCCACATGCTAAGCAATATGACACACATGCAACATCAAAGTTCTCAAACTAACAAGTTTAATAAGAATATTTCTTTCTCTCTAATCTCATTGTATGTGTGAATTGACAACGACATAACATCATTAATATCTAAGTAGGCAAAACTTTCAAATCTCATCTAAACTATGCTTTAACTCAACTTCTCATATGGCATACACTTAACAAATAAAACACTTAAGAATAGGGTGTAATGCTCTCATTACATGCGGGCTGTAAAGAGTAAATATATTCAAATTCAAATACCTCTCACATGTATATATGAAAAAAAATGATAATAAATGAGAGAACAAGAGTCTCGCGAAAGGATAAATCCCACAAGAAAAGCAAAATGCATAAATGGATCCCCTCACCACTCTCACCTCTAAAGCATATTACAAAGGATCATTAGGACTTTTTCGGGTTTTAATGCAAGGCTTAGGGTGATGGTTAATCAAATGAAGGGATAAATACAGATTAAAAAATCTAAGAAACACATTGAGATATAAAATTAACACTTCGGGCTAAATTTTACTTCATATGAGCTTTTCTTTTTCTTTTTCTTTTTTTTCTCACATCTCCTTTTTTTTCATACAAATTTTTCAATTTGATATTTTAAAGGAGATTTCATCACATTTTTTTCACCCACTTTGATATTTTTTTCTTTTTTCTTTTTTTTTTTTCATTTTTTTAAGCTTATTTTTCACAAAGAGGTCAGTTTAGTAAGTACTCAGCTCACAAAAGCACACTTACACTCTGCAAAAATCCTCTCACAAAGAGGTTAGTTTAGTAAGTGCCCAATTCGTAAAAGCACACTTACACTCTGCAAAAATTCTCTCATAAATAAGTCAGTTTAATAAGTGCCAAACTTGTAAAAGCACACTTACACTGCTAAAACCCTCTCAAAAAGAGGTCGGTTCTGCAACTAAAGAGGTCTGGTGATAACTGAAAAAACTGTTAAAATTTGCCCAAGTCAAAAGGGGGCATGACTCTATTCTAGAATTAGCCAAAAATAACTAGTTTTCCTTTTAAAACTTTGAAAAAATTCCTATCACCATATAGGTCAGTCACCAAGTATAAAAGGTCTTTATGATAGGCTTGCTAAGAACTTAATAATTCCTCTTACAAAAAGGTCGGCTTAGTAACTGTCTAGCTCATTGAGCCCACTTACACACTGAGGAGCCCAATTAATAATTATGAGCTCTTTAACAAACTTTGCATAAAGTCTAAGAGGCATGACTCTTACAGACTTAGCCAAAGTAAGAAGGACCTCACTTTTATTTAAATAACCCAACATAACCAGTTCAACAAGGTTAAGAAGGTTATTGACCTCTTATGAAAACATTTAAGTCCTATTTCGAGGCAAGTTTTTTATTTTACTTAATTCTTCTCATACTTTTTTCTATGTTATGGGGGCATTAGAGTACCACAAGGCTCATTCCATCTCACATTACAACTTAGACAACAGAAAAGATAAGAATTCAAGTAAAACAAGATATAAACAACTTTTAAAGCAAGGATTTCCAAAAAATGTTCATTTTATTGATAAAAGAGAGTGATTACAAATGTCCTAGAACTTCTATACAAAGGAGAAAGAGTCATATCTTATATACTGGTCAACATCGTCATCATTTTATCCACCAGCCCTTAAAGGAGAAGGTTCGCCTGTCTCCCATTTGGTCAATACACCTGGCTCCCTAACCTTGATGAGCTATAGCACTGACAAGAGCATCAGACCTCTTCTCGACTATCTTTGCCTCCAGATCTAGAGTCTAATATATCTCTACAGTGACCTCAAGGCTCTTAAGGTCTATAGGCTACTAAAGAGCTAGCTCTTTGCATTTGTAAAAGTCAATTATAAAGGAATCATAAAATCCTCAACAAAGGGCCCTCAGCACCGCAAAACTCCTCAACAGCTTGAGTTTTCACCACAGGGATGGACTCTTTCAGCTCCTTCTCTGTGTCAAAAAGCTAGACACACATAGCCTCTTGGTGCTGACTGGAGGTTGATAGTTCGAGTTTTTTAGCCGAAAGTTGAGCTTGGAGACCTTTTAGTGCAGCTTCATCATTTTCCCTGCCCTTGCATTCTAGGTCTACAGTCTTTGGGGCCATCACTAAAATAGGCCTAGCTGCGTGGAGCTCTCTTCTAGCCTAAATTAGCTCGAAATTGAATGCCTCTTTCCTTTTTGGCCTTATGCTCGTGCTCCAAGGCCCTGTAGGTAAACTCCATTTGACTAAAAATGTTGTTAAAGTTGACCGCTTTACCTTTCAGACCCTCGGTCTCAGCCCTTTCCAAGTCGTTGATGATTTACTCTAACATGACTCTCTTGTCCTCTCAGCCCTTTCCAAGTCGCTTTTGGCAACATAGAGCTCATTTTGTGTCTTCATAAGGTCATCCTGAATGCCTGGGTTGCCAACGGAGTTAGAGCCCTCCTCAGCTAAGTGAAGCATAGAGAAGAAAAGGTTCATGGCTTGCAATAGATAAAGGAATAACTTATATTCAAGGAACCTAGAAGGCAAGGCCCAAAAAGATATATATATACTTGACTCATATGAAGGCTGAAGGAGTTGGCCAACGAGCTCGTTCCTTTCTCCCTTACCTATTCCAGAGCTGTTTGTGACAAAGGGGGAGTGTATAGCCCTTCAAGAGGAAGCCAGACTGTGGTATGTGCTCACCAAACCCCCTAGGAGATGAGGCCTGATCAAGAGCGTGTTTAGCTCCTGTTATGACTACAACCTCCTCCTCCTCCTTGGCGGCGTTCCCCTCGCCACCAGTCCCAATGCCAGCAGGACTCGAGGCACCAATCTTTGTTGATCCCTTTATTTCTAAGTTCATTTTCTCTGGGCTGAGGGGGCGCAAATCTCCTATGGGGACGTGCATTAGATCCATCCAAGTATGTATGTCCTTTGGACAGATAGCACTAGTGGTGGTAGGAGTTTCGAAAGGTTTGGGATCCATAAGTGAAGCTAGGATGCTCTCTCTAGTCCCCTCAGGTCTCTTAGACCTCTTGGGAGGAGGTAGGCCTTTGGATAAAGCACCCCTTTTCTTGGTGACCTTGTCAGTGTTTACTCTGAAGGCCATTTATGAAAAGAGAATATAGAATAAGGTCATAAATAGAGGTCAATTGTGCCTATACCCTGACGAAAGAAAGGGAGAAAGGAAGCTTACTCTTTCTAGGTACCACAGGGACTTATTGGATGGGGACCACCTCCAATACCCTATCACCAGGAGAACTTCCATGAACTTATTCCATACCCCCTCCTATGGAGCACCGCCTTCAGTTTTAGTGATCTCTGGTCCTCCAGAACCTATGTCACTTCCCCCCTTCTGAGAGATCTTTAAGGCCTTCACCCTTGGGTCGTTACACTTACAGGTTAATAACACATCCAAAGGTGGGAGGTCCCCCACTGTGAGAATGTTTGGATCAGTGTTAATAATCGTAGGACCTAAGCCGTATCTCCATGGCATCCCTGGGGCTATGATATATGTATAGTGATTAAGGTAGAAGTCTTTGGAGTCTTCAATCTAGTCTGAATTTACCAACATGAGTTTTTTCTATTTGGCTGAAAAGGAAAAGGATAACGAGTTTAATCACAAAGCTAAAACCAAAAGTCAGAGAATATGTAGAGGTCGGAGGAATATATAAAAAAACTTAGTTATGGATTCTGGCTCTGAGATCCAGTGCTTGAGGTCGTGGATGCTGGGATACCTGGAATCATGCTCCTAGTCCTCACCATAAACGAAGAATAACCATTTTTTCCAGTGAGGAATGTTGTCAAGTAGACCGTGAATGATCTTAGAGGCCCCCAGCCTGGAGGGACAGCTTAAAACCTTTTTTCTTGCCACCACTATCCTTGGGATAAAAGAGAGTGAAGAATTCATCTATCGTTATATTGTGGCTCCTAGCGGAGATAACTCTAAATATCTGCACCAACCCTATCAAGCAGGACCACATATTGGGGCTAACTTGTGTTGGAGCGAGGTCCATGGTCACCAACAACTCCCTCACATGGTGGTCCATAGGAAATCTTATCCCGTGTTTGAATGTGAACTCATAAAAATAGACTTCCCCTGGCCTATAGTAACAATCCCTTTTTTAAGGACCTGGAGCCCTGACCGTGGCCGAATCAGGGATTTGATATTTTGTCTTGAAGATTGGGATATCAGGGGCAGAGAAGGTCGATGGTATGTGGAAGACAGCCATGGAACTAAGGTACTCCGAGTACTTCTCAATGTCCTTTGTGTCATCTAACACACCAGGAGGAAGGCAGATGCATGCTAGTTCCCCCTCACTGTCCAGGATATCAATGGATCTTAGGGTACTGAAAAGGGATTTGGGGCATCTCCCACAGAGGAACTCTACTCAGCGCTAGGAGGGATCTCTTGGTTCACACTTTGGCTGGTGAAGTGCTCCATGAGTAATGCTAAAATATAAAGAGGGGAGGATGGTGCGAAATAAAGAATAAGCTTAATGAAATCCTCTAAGGGAACATTAGAAAATCTCTTGAATGAGTTTTTTGAAGAGGTTCTGTAGGCCAGGTTAGCAGGGAACGGAGTGATTAAGGGTTTTTTAGCTCTAAGGCGCCTAGGGTTTAAGAGGAAAATAGAAGTTTCCCCTAAGGTAGGAAGGATTGTATAAGGCTTCTAGGATAAGCTAACTGTCCCTTTAAAAAAGGTTGTAACTGTCCACTTATGAAGCCCACTGTCACATGTTCGTACGTTTTATAAAAAATGCGAAACAGTTACACACGACCTCCTTGAAAGGCAATGGTCGTGCCAAAGAGCTTGGGATAATAGTGACAGGTTGCAGGATTAGGTCAACTACTTGAATGCTCAAGCTTAATCACCAGGACCGGAAAAAACGTTGAACTTGACTCTGGTTCCATGCCATTTGCCTGCCAGAGCTCAGAGCTCCCCTCGAGTCCTGACAAGGAGCTTATCCTCACTAATCAGCCCCTCCGAGCTACATGGCAAGGATATGGGCAATTAATGGTGTAAAATAGTGTTCTACACGTGGACCAATCACCAGCAGACATGTGGAGATCATCGAAGAGGCAAAGTGGAAGAACTGGGAGGTCTACCCTCAGGTCGGTGCTCAAAAAGAGCTTGCGAGAACGTCTGGCATAAACCTCTTATAGAATGGAGGTCCCAAATCTATGGAGCTCGACTTCCAAAGGTCCTTTGTTGAATTGAGGTCGATGGCGCCTAACCACTCTGTTATAGTGGTTGACATAGGCATGGGAGACTACCCCCCGTTCGGCAACAGGCACAGAACTTCCCTCACCTTCATTAAATGCATAACAACTGCATTTAATGCACCGCAATCCATGGAGAAACAACATTAGAGTTGGTGAACATAAGAGATGGCTTTGGGCTTGCTCCACAGAGCTCCCTTCACACGTCTCCTCTATCTCACATATATAGAATAAGCATTTACTTCTCTTAACAACCACCTAGCAACAATCAAGTAATCCAGGATTCAAGCAACAAATGGGGAACATCCAAAGAAGATAAAGAGATATAGAACTACGGAGCACACAGTATAGCTCCCAGCATAGGGAATTTAGAACTTGTGTGGCTCAGAAACACTCATGTTGTAATCTTGTGAGGATAGAATAGATAAAGAGACTTTGTAAGCTTGTAACATAAACTCAGTTATTATAATACAAAGTAACCCGACCTCCTAGCTGTATTCCACAGAGGAGGACTAACCCATATATTCATATGAGGTGACAATAAATTGACAAAAATGATAGGTCTTTTTGTAACACCTACAAAACCGTCACAAACTCGTCACAAAAAGTATTTGTAACAGAATCTTGCCGTCACCGAGTTTTTGAGACTCCCCTAACTTGTAACGCTTAGAAAACACAATCGCAAAGCCGTCAAAAATGCGTTTTTGTGACGGAATTTAAACTTTTGTGACGATTTTTCTCCCGTCACAAAAGGCCCTTTTTGTTGTAGTGTTCATTGCACATTATTTTTAAGACTATGGCAGTCTGTAGTGCAACGGGGAAAAGTGTAATATAAAAGTGGGTATTTTAACTTATTAATTTTAAGAAAATTGATAAGTGGAAGTGTGAAAATGCCCTGGGACGACACATAATATATATGTCGCCACAAATAATTCCCTCATGTGTCGCTCCATTGAAGGATTTGGATGTCACATCAAGTGTCACCCTAACATAAAGTGAAAAAGGCTAGAATTATTATTTTACTTTTAGGACAAGCTAATGCTCTCTTATAAACAATCCTTGGAGCAAGTATTTTTGGGACACCGATTTTTGGCATAGGCGACACATGATGTGTCGCTTAAAGGCCTTGAGACAACACATCATGTGCCGCCCAAGTGTGTCAAATTAGATGATATATGTAACACCCGATGTTTATATTAATGTAATTAAGTTCTATTTTTCTTGCTTTGTGTGGAAAAGTGTTGTAAAAATATGAAAATTTTCTACTATTCTCGTGTAGAAATCAATATCGTCCACAAAACTTGCAAAATTCACTAAAAATTTATTTTTCATCCTTTTAAAGTGATTCTAAAGCCATTTGTTAGATATTGAACCATATTTTAAGATACATAATTAAGGCACAACAGGAGCCTATTGTGATGGAACACGTGCCTATTGGAGGCGGGCCCTGGAATACAATTTTCTAATAATTGGACAGGAGCCTGTTTATGTTCAATAGGCGCTTGTTGGCCCCAACAGGCCCCTATTACTATGTTGGTTTAAAGGTTTTAAAAGGGTTCTAGACTATTTTTTGGCTATTCCATCACCTCCTTATACCATCCTTGAGAGCTCTTTTTCTTTTATCAACTTCTCTCTAGATTTACGTTAATATCAGGATTTTGGATTCCGATTCGACCTTAAGGAAACTCATTCTATGTGTTAAGAAGATTGAGGTGACATAGAGATTTTAGGATTTTGTCAAACGTGTCTCCGACTCTCGTCTTTCTTTCTTCCTTTTGGCTCGAATCTTGTAGGTGGGGATTTATTCGATTTCAAAACCCGAGATATGATCTTATTCTCCGGAATTCATTATGTTTTTACTATAGTTGTTTCAAAACAAACTGTACTATGCTTATTGAGATTGATATTCCATGATTTACAAGTTTTATAAGTGTGTTGTAAAGCAATATATGCCATTTACACTATATATGCATAAGTTGTAACATTCCATAGATGTATGAATGTTACATGTTGCTGGAAATTGATTTTTTTAACAAGTAATATACATCATGGAATATGGATTGAGAATTGTTAAAGTGTATATGGCATAAATTGTTCCAAGTATTCATTTAATAGCATGAATTGCATGTTATGCATTGAATTGCATTAATTTACGTGTCAACCAAAGTCTTGGCGATTCATTGGAAAGTATGGAGTATTATGTTGGCATATGGCATGGAAATTTTCCTTTGGGAGGACAATATCTTGTATCTATGAAGTGGAAAGCTCTATGTATTCGCTGCAGCATGCTTGAACGTGTTAACTACCTATCTTTGGGAATTCTTCACTTGTGTGGATATATTCTTGGCTATGTTATGTGGATATCACCCATAGTTACCTGTATCTATGTTTGGCCTTCTGTCAGCAAAAGGAATGATTGTGGTTAGTGCTTGTCGGTATGGAAATAAGTAGGGCTCAGTGCCCTTGGGTTGAAAATCCTTAAACCTCCGAAGGGCAGCAAATCGTCAGCTGTCTAGAGCCAACGGTGAGAAGTCCGAAAATATAGATAACGGTAAGACACTAATAGTTCGGTTAATGTGACAAAGTTATGTTGATGTGGCATTGTTAGACTATGGTCCAATTGTTTATTATCTGTTGATATTCACTCGAGATGGAGAGCCCATGTTATGATCATTACATATTAATCTTTCGGCAACCAGCCCCAATATTATTTGTTATGATTATAATTCGGCTGGGCTTCGATATCCTCTTGATGATATGTTGCAACAGTGTCAATTTTATTATTATTATTCTCTTGGCAATGTGGCCATATTATGTTTTATTTCTTCTTTACTAATGTTCGGTGACTTAGCATAATTGTTGACACAAGGGAGGTAACCTGCATTTGCATGAGCATGCATTGTTTTATGAAATCATGATATTTAGCTGAATTAATGGTAGAAGTACAAATTATTATCAAATTGCTAATTATGTTTTTCAAACGCAATTTCCCATGTTTCTCCCCCCCCCTATTGAGCAAATAGCTCACCCGTTTTTTTAAATAATACAGGTATCCTGGAGTCCAGTGAGGATAAGGAAACGAAAGGATCGGGGATGAGGTAGAGGCTCTAATACAAATGCATTTTGTTATATAAATATATTTCTCAAGCAAGCCACGGCAAGCTTAGAGTGTTGTTTAAGGTTTTGTAATACATTTAACTTAGTTTTATATGAGCATTGAATGCATATATACATAATGCCATTATCTTGTATGCTCTGTTTGATTGACACAAGTTGTGTAATGCTTGAATTCTTTATATATATATATATATACATAGAACCCATTTTAGTCATCTGAAAATGGGTTAGTAACACTCCACGTCATAATTTCGGGTGTTATTGCGGTAATTAGGGTGGAGGTGTTACAATATATGACGAGTCTCCTAGTGTAAACTTGGTCGACTGCTAACTTTAATTTTCTTTTAGCATTTACACTACACTTTTACATTTTTTTCACTCACAGCTAGGGGTGTGCAAAAACCGAACCGATTAGATCGACTGAACCTTGGGTTCGATGCCCTTGGGTTAAAAATTCCTAAACCTCTGGAGGGTAGCAGATCTTCGACTATTGATTGAGCCCATAGATTTCATTTTTAATCTTTTAAACAATGCTCAATTAGCTTCTAGTTATTGCCTAAAATCGAAAATTGCATGTAAATTCAATTTAAGCATGAAAATAGGGCATTGCGTTCTATTTCTGTGCTACTAAGCCATTTTGCAGGCCTAAAGTGGTTAAGCAACTGAATTTGGATGCAACAAAGAAGGTTAAATTTATAAAAGTGCAAGACGAAAACTCGAAAAGAAGTTAGTATCCATTCCGAGGCCCAATGTGAGGAAAACTTAGCAAACTACCCCCAAAAGCGCTACCAAGAAGAGAATAGAAAGTCCTTAAACATGAATGAAGTGAATACAAGTGTCCAAGAGTGATTTCAAGAGGAAATAAGCTTAATTGAATCGATTCCTAAAGTTTCTAAAGAAAACCAAGAACTACCGTAAAATGCCCGAAGTTATAGCTGATCAAAGTTTTTATCCATTGAGAATTTGAAGAAATATCCATAATTTTTAGATATTTAAATTACCTACGCATAGGAGAAAACGGTGCATCAATCGGAGTTTGAAACAAAAAGTTATGAGCAAAAGATGAAGCCATCATAAAGAAAGGGGCCCAATTTTGGGCCAAATTCAATTTTAAGCCATGTTTTGGCACGTTTTTTTAGGGTTACTAAAACCATGATGTTCGACACTTGTGTACCATATAAAAGAGCTAATACCATATCTTTTAGGGTACGCAGAAATTTAGAATCAATTAACAGAGAGGTAGAGAGCACCATGATTTTCTTGGGAGCTTTTGCACTATATCTGAAGATCGAATTTGAGAGTTTTCTTCTTTATACTCTTAAAACTATTGTTAGGTTAGTTTATTTATGATATTTTGAGGCTGGAACATCAGAATGTTCAACATTAATTCACCGTTTAATTCAAGTCTCAATCGTGTACCGGGTAAACCCTAGTTTTCAATTTTCTTTCAATTTAATTGCTTTTGATTGTTCGTTTGTTTTTCTATTCATAGATTGGTTAATTTAGATCATATATATTCTAGAATCAACCTTAAACCTACGTTTTAGGGGCTGGTTCCAGGGTTTATAGGTCTAATTTGTTGGTTTTTTAATTTTTTGTCGATTAATGCTTGATTTTTGTTCTTTATTCAAATAGTTTATATTTTTTCCATGCTATTAATATGTGATTATTTATTTATCATTAAGAATCTAATTTTCCAAAAATTTTAGGGTTTAAGTCAATTTTCTTCAGTTTTTGTCAGTTTTGAGTTTGTTTACTATTTTAGCTATAAAATGTTCGTTTTAAATCGGAATTGAAAATTTTAATTTTTTACATTATTAGATATGTTTCTACTATTTTTTATGATTTCTAAGCTTATTTGCATGTTTGGTTTGATTATTGCTAGCCAAATCCATTGTTAGGGGTCCGTAGTGAAAAATGTGTAATTAATCTTTGAATGTAATCTAATCTAGGTTTGAATCTGATTTTTCCATTGGTTATAGATGACTTACTGAATGAATAAGTATTTTCTTATCTTTGCAGGCATTAAAAACAAGTTTTCATAAGTTAGCTCAAAAGTTTCATTTGATTAAGAACCGAAAAAGTCGATTTATGGATTTTTACACCAAAACCCTAACGTGGCTGATTTGAAGATGGTCTTATATATCCTATACTTAGTTGAGTTAGTTTCTTAAGTGAATTGGCTGATTTGGCGTTGTTTTGGTATTTATTCACGTAACTGCTGAAAATTATTAGTTTCGACTTTCGGTATTTTTTTTAAAACGGATTTGCTTTAAATCACATTCAAACCTATTCAAACCTTATAGGGGTGTTAATCTACTAATTTTTGAAAATTTTAATCAACATGGATTGTTTTTGTCACGCCCTAGCAATACTAGGTTCTAAATTACAATTTTTCAAAGTCATAAGCTTCACTATCGAATTTTATTGCTAGTCTTTGTCACGCATTGTTAGAGTGATATACTAAAAGCCATAATTTTCTTGTTGGTTTGGATATGTTATAAACTTGGTTTTGCTATTTTAATGAGAATCTGTATGGGCAATGGTTGCATTATATTATTTATTTAAATATTGTGCATGTGTGTCTTTTATTCCATATAGTAGATGATTTGATGTCTAGAGTATAGCTTACACACATAAGATTTTATCATCGGTTCTTGTGGAATATAAATTTAATGGTTCACAGTCTTAGATGGAATTGGACACCCATCGGTAGGATTGTAGCACAAGTTTTAGTAGTTTATCTTAACTACAGGAAACGGTATAGTTTTAACTCATTGTGCTAGTACACTTTGTGTGTATTGAATAGGACCAGTTTGGGTTAATTGTTTTTTATACTGACTATATAAAACAATTTAAAATTCCATAGTTATTATGATTACTTATGCTCTTAATCTTGAAATAATTAATAGACATATATATGTAGTGTGTTGTTTTGACTCTTTTGAGTGAGATTCATTTGTGGATCAATAATCTTCGTGAAATGGATGACGACACTATATGTATGATGAATAATTAAATTATTGATAGAATTCAGTTCGGTATGGGATTGATGATAGCCCTGAGAGAAGCTTATAAGTTTTGATCATGTCAAACCCTGCAGGTAGATTATGTTAATCCGACATGTCAAATAAGTTAAGTGGTAGGCTCAAGGATTAAGAATTCATTTAAATTTAATTGTCAGTAATTTATTTAAATGACGGTTATCTGTAATCTTAACGTGGGGAGAATAATAAGTATTTAATAATAAGGAGCTCGAAATATAATTTATGAGATAAGGACGGGAGTGCAATTATAATTCTTTAGTGGTGTGAATTATAATATATGGAAGGAACTAATTCATAGTGGAATTAGGATTCCAACTTTCCATAGGAAGCCCAAACACTTATTTCTCCTTAAGGTCCCTATCGTAGCCTTAATTACAACGGCCTAATCTCTTCTTATAATATCAATAATTTCTCATGAGTTGGGTTTATTCTATTGAGAGGAGAAAATCTTGGTGATACTGTAGCCCACACTCGGTGCAAGATTTGATGGCGGAAGGAAACGATAGAAGATCTTTAGGTTTTTTTTGGCACAGCAGTCGTAAATCAATCGTAACTTTTGATCACACCGTTGGATCGGACTGATTTTTGGATATGTGGTTCGGAACGCAAAGTTATTTTTGTTATGCAAAAAATCAGGACGATCAGAAGTCGTTTCGATGGTGAAAAAAATTAATTTTCACAGCCCAGCGAGAATTAAAAAAATCTGACCAAATCGCAATCTGATGCTTTCAAACCTTAGTCTCCTCATATGGATCCTCTACATGATCCACAAAGGTGAAATCCCTTTATTCTTATAGGGTTTTAGCATAAATTTTTTTTTGTTCAATCTATACGCAATATCAAACGATCCTGTATTTATGTCTCCATCACGCATGTGCTATCATATACTTGTAGTAGCAATATAATTGGATGGTTGGAGAGTCTATGAGATAAATTTTAGAGAAAAATCTTGTTTAAACTTATATTTGGATTACCCAATTGAACTAGTTTTGTACTCCCTAATTATGGATACCCCTAATGTTTGTTTCTCATTTATTTAATTTCATTTAATATTCTAATTTGTTTAGTTAGTGTGCTTTTTATTTATTTTATTTTATTTTAGTTTAATTGCATGCTCCCTAATGCATTTAGGAAGCCTTTTAGATAGATAACTTGCGCTTGTGGATTCCCAATACTTTTGCACCCTAGGAATAGATTTGCCTTTAGTTTTAGTTTAGTTAATTAGTGGTTTTAATTTAGTTTTATTTTCTTCCTTATTCCTCGATTCTATCATCTTTCCCTTTCCTTTCCCTTCTTTCCTCTGAGAAAGATAGCTAGAGAAATAGATTTCTTACCTTCCCTGTGGTTCGACCTTGGACTTTTTCAAGTATATTATAACTTGACCTCCTGCACTTTGGTGTAATAACTCGCTCATTTTGGGCGTAGTCAACTATCTAGAGCCAGCGGTATGGAGTCCGAAAATTTAAATAACAGCAATACGGTAGTAGTTGTATTTATATGATATTAGTGGACATGTGATCCAATTATGTTGCTATAGATTATGATATTCCATGAGACGGCCACGCCATGTTATGATGATCTTGACATTCATTCTCTTCGTGGTAGTCAGGCTCATTATTATTATTATTATTATTATTATTATTATTATTATTATTAATTATTATTATTATTATTATTATTATTATTATTATTCGGTTCGACTTCAATATCTCTTAGTGACGTGGTAAATAGTTAACATAAGAGAGGTAACCTGCATATGCATAAGTATACATTGTTTTATAAAATGATTATTTTAAATTAAATTATTAGTTAAAGTGTGATTTGTTATTGAACTGCTAATTATGTTTTAAACCTATTATCCCCCCTATTGAGCTGTGAGCTCACTCCGTTTTTATTAAACAAATGCAGGTACACAAGAGATGAATAATGTTAAAGAGACAACGAGTTTGGGGATGGCGTAGATTACTCTGACACGGATTTATTTTTGTTATACATATATTTATATGCCAAGCCATGGCTAGCCTAAGTTACTTTAGATGTTTAGTCATATGTTTACATGATTTTGTATATCTTTTGCATATGTACATATGTGTTATGCTTTCGCTGTATATTATCATTATCTTTATGAGTATCAAATGGTTAATTGACACGTTTTATATGATTTACCATGATTTATTATTTATATTAAACCTATTTTGGCTAGTCTAAAGTGGGTTAGTAACGCTCCAGGTCTTAATTACAGGTGTTATCCTGTTTATTAAGGCAGGGGTGCTATATCCTTGGTTATCCTTAAAAAAAACTAGTGAAACTGAACTAACTAAATAACACATATGTAGTTACATTTTTTTGATTGGTGTATTTTCCTTCACATGGATTATTTTCAACATGATGGTAAGCATTTCTTCCTTTCTTCCTAAAAGATGGATGATAACCCACTTTAGTTTCTCTCTCTACAAACTTCTTCTCTTTCTACGAATACCCTTAATCCATCTCTATATTTTTTTATGTCCCCATTAGCGATTCAAATCTTCCCCGCATAAGAATTTCGTAGCTGTTGATGGGTATTCTCTCGAACTGAAGTAGCATGGCTTTTCTTTTAATACTCAAAATATTCAAATGTGTTTTCTCTTTATGTATCTCTCTCTACATACACACATGTATATTATTATATATATGTGTGTGTGTGTGTGCATTCATTGATTTTTCTTGAAAACGTGTGAGATCTGTATATAATGTTAATTTTCTTATCTCATTTGATTCATTTTTCAATTTGAGTTTTTTTCCTAAATTGATTTATGTCCAAAACCAAAACCAACCGATCCCGATGTAGCTTGAAGCTGACAGTTTCTCTATAGTCGGTTCTGTTGTCGGTCTACTTTTCTTCAAGACCAAGAATGTCGGTCCAGTCCATATTTCATTCTCACGATTCGGTTGACCGACCCATGCACACACATACTCATAATGGGTTCAAAAATATGCCACATTTTCCTTATTACCTTTGCAATGTAGATGGCTTAAAAATTATTGCACTTTATTTTATATGTATGTATGTATGTATATATGTATTAAGGGGCCCACTATATGCCTGGCCACAAATCTTCAAGAACCAGTGGCTAAATAGGGTAGCCAATGGTTGATTAAGAAGAGAAGGATTGTATAGCTTGTATATCAGGATCCTAATTATGATGACTAACATCACCATCGTCCAAAAACTTGAGATTTTATATAAAATCGTCATGTAAGGTTTATATTTGTGTTGGCTTGATTCCGATGCGAAAAGCACATTTTTAGTTGTAATCATTTGTGCATCAAATGAAGAATTAGAGATGCAATGTCAATAGAAGCTCACCGAACATTGCAGATATGTCATTCTCATTACAAGATCAAAGGCAAGCGAGGTAAGATGGTTTGATTCAAAGTCTAGGTGGTGTTTGAGCGTTAAAATCAAATTTGAAAGCTTTTTGAGTCATACTTCTAATTTTGAGTTTTACTCATTTTTTTTATTTCGTTGTGTTCGTTTGAGGCAAATTGATGAAAAAATTATTTTATAATGCGTTTAACATGTTCCAAGAGGTGTCGTGTTGATTCATGTCGAATAGGAAGAAAAACGGATTAAAAAGGGCAAAAAACTAATGAAAAATGACAAAAACTTTTTTAGGAAATTTGCCTTTTCTTCATTTTTTAAAGTTGGACCGATTTGGGACTTTTTAGACTAGTATAGGCAACGAAAAAACTTGTTTTTAAATGTTTTAAACTTATTTTGAGTTGGATTTGGTCATGGGCTTTGCCTATAAATAAACCCTATTGCTTTGGGACAAAAACACACTTTTTAAGAGATTTTAAAGCTAAAAGAGACATCAAACACTTCAATTGTTTTAAGAGAAATCCATCACCAGCTAGGATTTTTTCATGCCTTCGAGACTATTTGTTCTTTATCTAAGAACTAGGGTTTCATTGTTCGGATCCTGCAGGAGAGGCTTTGATTAGGATGAAGCTGTGTTGCATGATTGCTTTGTTTGATTAATTGATATATTTGCTAAATAACACAATACATGATTTCGACAGTAAAACATATTAGACCTAGGGTTTCTCCTTCTGCGTATCAAATCTCAAATATTTTTAGACTAACGAATTTGGCAAACTATTTTGGATGGTGTAGACACCCCGATCCGTGACCCCCGCAAGAACCCTAACGACCTTCGAGAACTACTGTTTATGGAGTCCGGAACCCATCCGTGCACCCGAAACTACCCCGAAAAGGTTTGTTGGCCAACAAACCTGTTTTTAAGTGGGATTGTCGCACGACATACTGGTATGTCGCGCGACAATCACTCTTATGTCGCGCGACAAACCCCTCTGCACCCGACCATCCACTTTCTGACATATCACAGTGTCAAAACCCATCACTTCAGCCGTTTGTCGCGCGACAAACAGATAAAGTTGGGAAATGTCGCGCGACAATCCTCTCCGAGCAATATAAATAGGCCAACACCCCCAAGGGTTCTAGACGGCAACTTCTAGCCACGGTTTCTACACCAAAACGCCTTATTCTCTCTCATATTTTCTAATCTTTAAGCCTTCTCCGAAAGCGTATGTGATAACATTTATTTCCGCAAGAGTCTCGGATCTAATCTTGGCACCCGGAGTGCTACCTTCTAGAGTCAGACCGCCGGAAATATCTCTAAGAGGAAAGCTGATATCCGTCAGAGGTCTTCTCTGCTGTATTGTATTTTCTCTCTTATTCTTATTATTATCGCCGGGAAGGTAACTAAAGTCTCTTCTAGTAATTAAATAAGATATTTGTATATTAGTTTTATTGTAGACTTGTTTAAAACTTGATCCCCGTCCTAGTAAGCGAAGTGGCGACATAGTTGTGGTAGATTCCAAATGCGCTCGAAAAGCAGGTTTTTTCCCAGAAAGCAGTAAGATATTAGTAAAAGCATCCAAGTTTTCCAACATAGAATAAACATATAAGACCACTAGAGACCGAAAGGGCGGAATGGGTGCTTAATACCTTCCCAAACCGTAATATAGTTCCCGAACCCAATAGAATCCTGGTTTCATAGACAAACGTGTAAAGAAAGGCTTATCTGTAGCCTTCCCTCTTACACGATCATTTTGTCCGTTTTCTCGTAAAACGTACTGGCGACTCTGAACGAACCCTCTTGCATCTAGAAATAGGATAGAGGGACACCCGATATGAATTATCAACATATAGAAGCAAATGGAACAAAAGAATCCTTTCCGATGTTTCAGACTCCCAACGAACGGGGACGAGACCCGGGGGTCGCATTTGCGGATTCTCACAGATGGTTATACTAGACCCACTGTGATTGCAAAAGGAACCACATAACCTAAACGTGTAGCCTTGTGGACCAGTGAGAACCCGCGTTCTTGACGGCTGAGTCCTCATGAGCAGCGATTCCATGTTGTTTTGAAAATCTATTTTTGAAAAGAATGAGAGTTGCTAGTTTGTTTTACTAAACAAACAAAAAATTTTGTGTAAAAGAGACGTATTTATAGACTAAATATCCTCTTATACATAATGTATGCGAAACCAGTTAATTAGAAGGTTCGGAGATTAAGTTACGAATTGGGAAAGTGTTAGGCACCCAATTCGCCCTTTTGGTCTCTTGAGTAGAATATGCGCGTGTTATAATTCAGCTCTTGCATGCTATTGCTGTTACTTTATAGCTTTCCGTGCTTGCTTTAGAAACTAGGATTTTGGGGATGGGATAAAAACGATGTGTTTCCTAGTTTGCCCATGATTTTAAAAATAAGTGTATGTGATTTGAAAAAGATAGTTTGATAATAGTAGAAGCAATTAAATAAGTGATTTTGTAAAACATTGGGCTTTTTGGAAACCGATTCGATGTGGAATCTTATATTCGATATGATATGAGGCGAGTTCACCGATCGTGTAACATAGTTTATTGATTAAACTTTGATGAAAGTTATACTATAGCCCCCATGGAGGGAGAGAATAAGGGCCTCTTGGTGTGTACCACAAAATTCCCTTGATTGTTGATGAAAAATATGAATGGAGGGGGGCCTATTTATAGTTGAAAAATGCTTGGGAAGCAAGAAAAGAGATTACAACTAGGACTTTTGGAGCTTATCGCGAAGTCTTCCTACCGTTGGATCATAATGATTTTTAGATATGTGTTAAGGATAGAATTCTTCTAGATCGTGTCAAATTTTGAGTCAATCAGAGTTCCGGAAAGACTCCTTTTGCTCTGATTGGTACGAAGAGTTTGTTTCTGCATAGGAAAGGTACTTGTTGTACACAACGTTACTTGTTTGTATGACAAGTCAAGTTATAATTGTTGGATGATGCTTGTTTTTGGATATGTATTGGAAATAGAAGTATTATGAACCCTGTAAAAATTTGAAGAGGATCAGAGTTCGGGAAGGACTCGGTTTCCTCGAATTGGTACAAAGAGTTTGTTCCCGCATAATAAACGTAGTTGCGTACAACAACCTCACTTTTGTACTACAAGTCAACTTCTAGCAGTTGGATTTTCCTAAATTTTAGATATGTTTTCTTTCCAAATGTCTTCTAGTTTTTATCCAAATTCGAGATCGATCGGAGTTTGGGAAAGACCTCCGTTTACTATAATTGCTACGAAGGACATTTTTACTAGAATTTCACGATAAACAAATTGATTATTAATGATCTCATCTTCGACAAAGCTGAACTTTGGATATGTTTTTCCCCACAACAATAGCTATCTTCTTACCAAACTTGAGATCATTTTAACTTCGGAAAGGCCTCCATTTGATCACCCGAAATAAACTCCCAATTTTTTGAATTCTCAGAGATCCGACAGTCGGATCGAGCTAATTTTTTATTATTCTACTCCTTATGGTTATGTATAACAAATATCAAAGTTTGAGGATGATCAGAAATGTGAAACTATCCTTTCACAAGTTCTAACAGTTTTAACAGTTTTCGATTTCGGCAGTTTCCGGTAATTCTCGTAACTTCTCATCCGGGGGGTCCTTTCGGCTTCCTTTTTTGACTTGTATCACATGTACAAAGTATGTGTGCATCTAAGAATGCTCGTGCATGCATACGTATTCATTTTTTTGGAGATCAAGATTCTTGCAGGGGTCGCAAAATGAGGTGTTTATAGACCCTCTCGGCCTGGGTTCTTTGTAAAGCAAAAAAACCAGGACGATAACGAGAACACATCATTTTACAGCATTCACATGATTCACAAATGATATTTTGAAAGCAATGATATGTAAATGATGCCGTGCTATGCTGCTTATCTCTTTTTTGGGATAGATGGTCGATTTTTAGACTTGTTTGGAATATGTCATGTGCTGTACTGTGACTTTGTTTTACTGTACTCCCACTTGCTAGGGAGGTTTTGTGTAACAACCCGCCTAATTAAGCAGGTGTTAACGGATGCTGTGTCTAATTAACAGCAGATATATAAAAAGACATAAATAAGAAATTGAACAAAGTAGAGAAATCTAATAAAAATTCAGCATGAAGTATTCGTAAATACTAAGAAATCCATCTATTTAATAAACACGCAGAAAATATAGAATAGTTCTCAAATCCGTTACAATCCAAATTCGATAAATGCAAACTTGTACATCCATAGATAGTACAACTACTCAAACTTAATTAGAAGTTACAATTACTACAAATTAGGGTAATACAATAACTAATTCCATAGGGGCATCAGAGGAGACTCTAAGATGAACTTGGACCTGCTCGACGACCTCTACCCAAGACACGATGTGTACCTGAAAGGAAAATGAGGGAATGAGCCACAAATGGCCCAGTGGGAACTATAGGGAAAGGGAAAATGCAATGCATGATCGTACTACAATATAAGAGAGTTCATAATTCAATTATTAACAAAATTCCCAATTTATACAAATTTATAAGAAAACCATACATAAAGCATCAATATAATTTTATTAATTATCAATATGTATCTCACATGATAGTTGTATAAACATCCATCCACCTCCTCCTCCTCGACCTAATACCGGTACTAGACGGAATAAGATACTCACAAATGCACCCCACTTTTCCGTGGGTCTGTGCACTGGTAACCAGATTTTCGGCACCCCGTCTTTACCATGGGCCTGTGCAATAATAAAATACAAGCATTTTTATACCGGTACTTATCCGATTCCAACAATCTTAATACCATCAACAAACCACTAGGTAGTAGTTGTACTCAGGGCAATATTTATAATATCAACATTTCAATTCATGGGTTATAAAATTTTAAGAACAATAAGAATAATCTTTGTTGCTTAAACACTAAATAATTTTGTAGAACATCACTTTTCTTTTATATAACCCATTATTATACCGAAAATGGCCATCAATAAAACATCAATAATATTAAACATAATCCAAAATCTCATATTTCTCTATGAATCACACTTGTACTAACCAGATTTCTTAATTCCAAACATTTAGTGAAGACTAGTAAGAGGAGTAATACTAGACTGGCTAGTAATACCATAAAACACCTCATGCATGTTTAACCAAAAGTTTAAATATGATTTTAAAGTTATGTATACTCAGGGAATAAGGTAATTTGTGCAAAAATCCCAATTATTAGACATACATGTGGTGTTTCAAGCCATTTCGGTACCAAAATCCCAAAGTAACACTTGTATAGCAACATGCATTATGATCGGCCTTTTTATTCATTAACTACAACACATATAATACTCATCTATATGCTCAGATCTTATTTAACAAGTTTGAACCACAAGCATGCAAGGGAAAACACGATTTCGGTACCGAAAGTCTAGTATTACTACTCAATCAACCATTTAAATCCAGGAATTAAAGAAAAGAGGGGAAGTTCCCACCTATTGAGGGTTAATCCCTCGAAGATATTCAGCAGAATCGAGCCGAAGGAGTACCGTATCCAAAAACCCCCAATTTTCGCAACTTAAAGCCCTAAAATGGTGATTGGTGTGGGGAAGAAGATGAAATGGATTTATGAGTGTTTTGGTTTTGTTTATGAGCCATAATAAACATCTCTCAATCACCCTCACATCTCTCTCAAATCACGTAGAAGAAGGAAAAAAAACGGAAGAGAGAGAAGGAGAAGAAGAGAAGTGACGAAGAATGCAGAAAATGGAGGAAAATGGGTATTAATCCCGCTGGTCTACTGTTCACTGTTCACGCTACTGCTCACGCGCATGGGACCTGCACCGCTGAACTTTGGACAGCCATATCTTTTCGCTCGGATGTCTGATTGAGGTGATCTTTATATCAACGGAAAGCTAATTCAAAGTTCTACAACTTCACAAGAGGAAGTTTCTCCAAATTCGTGATAGATTAATACCAGAATTTGGTCGAAGACAGTGCTCTGCCAGAATTCAGCATAATCTGATTTTTGCTAATGGGCTTACTTCGCACTCTGTTTTGACCATCGAAGAGCGTGAACTAGCTTTCGGTCAAAACACAAAAGTTGTAGACTAATATAAGATGAAACTACAAGAGTTTACGGAGTGGAATTTGGATAATTAATGAAGAAGTTATGAGTCTCCAAAGTCGACTAAAATCCAACCGACGAGTAGAAATTTCGTGTTCGAAAAATGTCTCCGAAGTGCTCATTTCAATTCCGATAGTGACGAAACTTTCCAGAATATTCCTAATAGATATTCATGACATGTTAGAAAAAACGGAATTGAATTCGGAGGTCTAAAAGTTCGTGAACCACAAACGAGATTTGTAGGAATTGTTAAGGATATAATTCAATTCTACTAAATACTCAGAAATGCCTAAATGAAGTCCGAATTTAATGAAACTTTATTGGAATGTTTAATAACTATAATTTGACGTGTCAAAAAAATACTAAGCTTAATTTGAACCTTCCTAGGTCGATGAAATGAATATAAGAAAAGTAGAAAAAATCGAATATTGAAGAATATGCCAAATTTTACAAGGACGCACCAAATTGCTCAAACTAGTTCCAAATTAAATCAAACTTTCCATATTTTTATCCATAACACCAAAGTGACATGTTGGAACATTCGGATTTGTCTAAGTGCACGAATGAATCGGACAAATAGCTAACTAAATTAAGAAAAATACACCTATTGAAACATGGGGTGTTACATTTTGTCAATGATTCTGGTCGAGAGTTGAGCTGCTATACCTCCACTAGGTGGGGAGGTTTTGTCAATGAGTCTGGTCGGGTATTGAACTGATGTACTCCCACTGGCTGGGGAGGTTTTGTCAATGATTCTTGTCGGGTGTTGAGTTGATGTACTCCCATTGGTAGGGACGGTTCTGTCAACGATTCTGACTTAGTGTTGAGCTGATGTACTCCCATCGGTAGGGACGGTTCTGTTAATGATTTTGATTGGGTGTTGAGCTGATGTACTCCCACCGGTAGGGACGGTTCTGTCAACAATTCTGATTAGGTGTTTAACTAATGTACTCCCATCAATAGGGATGATTTTGTCAACAATTCTGATTGAGGTGTTGAGCTGATGTACTCTCATCGGTAGGGACGGTTATGTCAATGATTCTGATTGAGTGTTGAGCTTATGTACTCCCATCGGTAAGGACGGTTGTGTCAACGATTCTGATTGGGTGTTTACCTGATGTACTCCTATCGATAGGGACAGTTCTGCCAAAGATTCTGATTAGGTGTTAAGTTGATGTACTCCCATCGGTAGGGACAGTTATGTTAATGATTCTTATTCGATTAGCTTGAAAGGGTGAGGGCAGGTGGTTTGGTAGGAATATGATGGTTGATGGTCTCCTAGAGGCATTGCTTTGTTTTGAAAGGTTACAACAAATGGTCTGCTGGGGATATTGCTTTGGCTTGATTGGGATCCACTGAGGATATGATGGTTGATAGTTTGCTGAGGAAATGAGAATTCCTACTGACTAGGATAAAGGCTGCAGGTTGATGATTTGTTTGGGATATGATGACGCGAGGCTAAGATGTGGGGGATTGATGATATGTTGAGGTGATGAAAGTTGATGATCTACTGAGGGAGTGAGGGTCTCTGAGAAGACATAGAGAGATAGAGAGAGAAAGTTTTGGTGGATATTTTTTTTTTAGAAAAACAAGAGCTTTTGGTTAGCTTTTTTCTTCTTGAGAAATGATCGAGTTACATTCTCTCAATTCTCAAACATCGTGTATGAGTTTTGGACTTTGCCTCCTACTTTGCTTCCGTGGCATTTTTCTCATGTCTCCAGGGTATGATTATGCTCATTATTTTCTGACTTCGTGAGAGAAGAATTTTTTGTGTGCCTGCATCGTTTTTTGTTTCTCGATACCCTTATTCCTCCTTGATTAATTAAAATCTTTTTTATGCAACTTATTTATTTTTTCTTACATGGTCAGCAGTCTTCCTCCCCCAAGACGTAGCCCTAGGCCTTTTAGCCTAGCTGTTACTCTTGGTGTAGCTTTAGCTGCCATATTTTATCTTTCCTATTTTTTTATATTCTTTTCTTTTGGCACATTATGATTTATCCTTTTTTCTACTCTTTTAATTTTTCCTTGTACCCACTTTGTTCCTTCTCTCTTTGTCAAGTTTTCTTAAGCATCGTCGTCCTTGTGATTTGAGAATATTTGCTTTGAAAGTTCGCATTTGACATTGTCATGCTGTGTTTGTGATTTTCGATTTAAAAACCTTTGGAAGCGAGTCTTGAAGACTTCTTACAAGAAAAGAAGCTAGGCTAAAAACCCTTTTTACGGAGCTTGTTCCCTACGTATCAGTTGCAAAATTTTCTCATTTTAATCTTTCTCTCTCTAACTTTCGTTTATATCTCTTCAAATGGGTTTTTTTTGGTTTGGGGAGAGGGTCTGGGATTTGCCTGTAAAAAGGGCTTTGGATTGCCTGTAGAAAGGGCTTTAGTTCGTGCCTGTAGAAAGGGCTTTTAATTCGTGCCTGTAGAAAGGGCTTTGGTTTACCTGTAGAAAGGGATTTTGTTTTCTTGTAGAAATGGTTTTAGATTCATGCCTGTAAAAAGGGCTTTAGATCAATGCCTATAGAAAGGGCTTTGGTTCATGCCTGTAGAAAGGGCTTGGAATTTGCATGTAAAAAGGGCTTGGGATTTGCTTGTAGAAAGGACTTTGGTTTGTGCCTGTAGAAAGGGCTTTGAAATGGTGCCTGTAAGAAGGGTTTTGAATTGGTGCTTGTAGGAAGGGCTTTGGATTTCTTTCATCGTGCCTCCGCAGAGAGCTTTTCATCTCATAGTGTCTCTGCAGATGGCTTATGCTGAAATTTGACTATATGGGATTATGATGTGGTTTGATTCTCTAGGGATAGTGTGATGGTGGTGTGACTAACCATCGAGGTATATATTGGGATGCGGCGACAAAGCCTATCTGGTAGGTCGTGGAGCCTAGTGCATATGTGCCCTTGGACCGGTGTATGGTACACTTATGCAAGTGTTCATATGTATGCACTATGACATGCTTTCCTAAATTTCAAGTATTGGCGTACTTCTTAAATCATCGCACCATCATTTTGAAAACTTGGTTTTGAATCTTGAGTTGCCTGATTTATGAATATGTTACTATGAGAACCCGCGTTCTCGACGCCTGGGGGTCCTCATGGGCGACGATTCCGTTGTTGCTTTGAAAATCGATTTTGAAAAGAATAAGAGTCGCCAGTTTATTTTACTAAACAAACAAAAAAGGTTTGTGTAAAAGAGACGTATTTATGGACTAAATATCCTCTTATACACAATGTATGCGAAACCAGTTGATTCGAAGGTTCGGGGATTAAGTTACGAATCGAGAAGGTGTTAGGCACCCAATTCGCCCTTTCGGTCTCTTGAGTAGGATATGCGTGTATTATAATTCAGTTCTTGCATGCTATTGCTATTACTTTACAGCTTTTTGTGCTTACCTTAGAAATCGGGATTTTGGGGATGGGTTGAAAACGATGTGTCTCCTAGTTCGCCCATGATTTTAAAAATAAGTGTGTGTGTGTGATTTGAAAAAATAGAATTTGAGAATAATAAATGCAATGAAACAAGTGATTTTGTAAAGTATTGGGCTTTTCGAAAACTGATTCAATGTGGAATCTTATACTCGATATGATATGAGGTGAGTTGATCAATCGTATACCATAGTCTATTGATTAAACCGATATAAATGGCAATAATGCTTTCATAATCGAGTATTTGTCACATACACACCGCAATCTATGAGTTAGATTAGATATATAGCGATTATCGATTCCTTCGTATAACAGTACCGCTAATCCGAGCTTTTGAAAAAGTAAGAAAGTAATAATACTATTTTGAAATTAGATTAGGGTTTATTATACGCCTTTAGTTTTGAAAAACAATTTGAAAAGGGGTTTTGAAAAGCTATCAAGTGATAGAAATTATGCAGACAAGAATATAAATTATAAAACTGACGAATAAATAAAAGAAGAGAGAGAAAATTATACCCGAGCCTCCTTGGAGGGAGAGAATAAGGGTCTCTTGGTGTGTACCACGAAATTCCCTTGATTGTTGATGACAATAATGAATGGAGGGGGGTCTATTTATAGTTGTCAAAATACCTGGAGAGCAAGAAAAGAGATTGCAACTAGGACTCTTGGAAACTATCGCGAAACCTTCCCAGCGTTGGATCATCCTGATTTTTGGATATGTGTTGGGAATAGAACTCTTCTAGATTGTGTAAAAATTTAAGGTCGATCAGATTTCGGGAAAGTTCCCTTTCGTTCTGATTGGTACGAAGAGTTTGTGTCCGCGTAGGAAAGGTACTTGTTGTAGACAAGGTCCCTTGTTTGCATGACAAGTCAGGTTCTAACCGTTGGATCATGCTGAATTTTGGATATGTATTGAAAATATAAGCCTTCTAGACTCTGTAAAACAATGGAGACAATCGGAGTTCGGGAAGGACTCGGTATTCTTGGCTTGGTACAAAGTGTTTGTTCCCGCATAGGAAACGTACTTGCGTACAACAATCTTGACAATTGAACTTCCAACCGTTGGATTATGCTGAGTTTTTGATATGTTTTCCCTCCAAATGTTTTCTAGCTTGTGTCCAAATTTAAGGTCGATCAGAATTTGAGAAGGCCACTATTTATTTTAATTTGTGACGAAGGACATTTCGACTAGAATTGCACGATAGATAAATTGATTCTTGATGATCCCATGTCCGACAAAGCTGAATTTTGGATATGTTCTTCCCCAAAAAAAGGTCTATCCACTTACCAAATTTCAAACCATTTTAACTTCGAGAAGACCTCCATTTGACCACCCGAATCTAACTCATGATTTTTTAAATTCTCGGAGATCCGATTGTCAGATTGAGCTGATTTTTGAGTATGCTACTCCTCGTGGTAATTTCTAACAACTTTCAAAGTTTGAGGATGATTCGAAATGCGTAACAAGTTTCCAGGAGTTTTTGACGATTTTCGGTTTCGATAATTTTCAATAATTCTGTAACTCCTCATCCGGGGTCCTTTTGGCTTTCTTCTTTGACATGTATCACATGTACATAGTTTTTGTGCATCTAAAAATGCTCGTGCATGCATGCGTGTTCATTTCTTTGAAAATCAAAATTTTTGCGATGATCGTAAAATGAGTTGTTCACAAACCCTCTCGACCTGGGTTCTTTGTGAAGCAAAGAAACCAGGACGATAACGAGAACACATCATTTTGCGGCACTCGCATGAATCACAGATGATATTTTGAAAATAATGCAATGCAAATGATGCCACGCTATGCTGCTTATCTCTCTTCTTGGGATGGATGGGCGATTCATGTGTCTTGCTGTGATGTGTGATCCACATAGAGGGGTGAGCCCCTGCCTTAACGGGAGTGGGAACCGTGTAGAGGGTGAGCCCCTGCCTTAACGGGATTTGAGAACCGTGTAGAGTGTGAGCCCTTCCTTAACGGGATTGGGAACCGTATAGAGGGTGAGCCCCTTCCTTAACGGGATTTGGGAACCGTGTAAAGAGTGAGCCCCTGCCTTAACGGGATTTGGGAACCATGTAGAGGGTGAGCCCCTGCCTTAAGGGGATTGGGAACCGTGTAGAGTGTGAGCCCCTGCCTTAATGGGATTGAAAACCGTGTAGACGGAGAGCCACTGCCTTAACGGGATTGAGAACCGTGTAGAGGGTGAGCCCCTGTCTTAACGGGATTTGGGAACCCTGTAGAGGGTGAGCCCCTGCCTTAACGGGATTGAAAACCGTGTAGAGGGTGAGCCCCTGCCTTAACGAGATTTAAGAACCGTGTAGAGGGTGAGCCCCTGCCTTAACGGGATTGGGAATCGTGTAGAGGGTGAGCCCCTGCCCTAATGGGATTGGGAAACCGTGTAGAGGGTGAGCCCCTGCCTTAACGGGATTGGGAACCGTGTAGAGGGTGAGCCCCTGCCTTAACGGGATTTGAGAACCGTGTAGAGGGTGAGCCCCTACCTTAACGGGATTGGGAACCGTGTAGAGGGTGAGCTTCTACCTTAACGGACTTGTGAATCATGTAGAGGGTGAGCCCCTGCTTTAACGGACTGTGTGAACCGTGTAGAGGGTGAGCCCCTGCTTTAACGGACTGTGAACCGTGCTTGTGAACCGTGTAGAGGGTGAGCCCCTGCTTTAACGGACTTGTGAACCGTGTAGAGGGTGAGCCCCTGCTTTAACGCACTTGTGAACCGTGTAGAGGGTGAGCCCCTGCTTTAACGCACTTGTGAACCGTGCTTGTGAACCGTGTAGAGGGTGAGCCCTGCTTTAACGCACTTGTGAACCATGCTTGTGAACCGTGTAGAGGGTGAGCCCCTGCTTTAACGGACTTATGAACCATGCTTGTGAACCGTGTAGAGGGTGAGCCCCTGCTTTAACGGACTGTGTAAACCGTGTAGAGGGTGAGCCCCTGCTTTAATGGACTGTGAACCGTGCTTGTGAACCGTGTATAGGGTGAGCCCCTGCTTTAACGGACTTGTGAACCGTGTAAAGGGTGAGCCCCTGCTTTAACGGATTGTGTGAACCGTGTAGAGGGTAAACCCTTGCTTTAACGGACTTGTGAACCGTGTAGAGGGTGAGCCCTGCTTTAACGGACTTGTGAACCGTGCTTGTGAACCGTGTAGAGGGTGAGCCCCTGCTTTAACGAACTTGTGAACCGTGTTTGTGAACCGTGTAGAGGGTGAGCCCCTACTTTAACGGCCTTGTGAATCATGCTTGTGAACCGTGTAGAGGGTGAGCCCCTGCTTTAACGGACTTGTGAACCGTGTTGAGGGTGAGCCCCTGCTTTAACGGACTGTGTGGGATTGTTCTGTCAGTGATTCTATTATGGTGCATGTTTGCTGGGGATATGATGATTGATTTTATGATGGCTAAGAATTGATGGTATGATGATTGATGGCCTGCTGGGGAGATAAGAATTCCTACTTGCTAGGATAAAGGCTGAGAGTTGATGATCTGCTGAGGATATGAGAACTCCCACTAGCATGGACAATGGTTGATGTGCGGGTTGATGATCTGCTACGGAAATAAGAATTCCTACTGGCTAGGATAATGGTTGAGGGTTGATGCTGAGGAGGTGAGAGTTTCTGAGAAGACATAGAGAGAGAGTTCTGGTGTGATCCCTTTTTTTTTAAAAGAAGTACTTTTGGCTGGCCTCTTTCTTCTTGAGAGATGATCGAGTTACGTTCTCTCTGTTCTTGAACCTCGTGTATGAATTTTGGACTTTGCCTCTTGCTCAGTTTCTGTGGCATTTTTTCTCTTGTCACTAGGGTGCGATTCTGCTTATTATTTCCTGACTTCGCGAGAGGAGAATTTTTTGTGCCTGCATCATTTTCTGTTTTTTGATGCCCTTATTCCTCCTTAATTGATTGAAAGCTTTTTGATGCAGCTTACTTATTTTTTTTATTTTTTTTTACAAGGTCAGCAGCCTTCCTCACCTAAGACGTAGCCCTGAGCTTTTTTGCCTAGCTGTCACTCTTGGTGTGGCTCTCGCTGCCATCTTTTTTTTTTTGCTTTTTTCAATTTTCTTTTCTTTTGGCACTGTGGGATTTATCCTCTTTTCTACTCTTTCAATTTTTTCTTGTACCCACTTTATTTTCTCTCACTTTGTCAGGTTTTTCTGAGCATCATCGTCCTTACAATTTTGAGAATGTTTACTTTGAAAGTTCGCATTTGACATTGTCTTGCCGTGTTTGTGATTTTCGGTCCAAGAACCTTTGGGAGCGTATCTTGAAGACTTCTCGGGTGAGAAGAAGCTAGGCCAAAAGTCCTTTTTGTGGGGGCTTGTTCCCTGCGTCTTTTTACGAAATTTTCTCATTCCAATCTTTCTCTGATATCCTCTCAAAAGAGCTTTTTGGGTTTTGGAGAAAGCTTGAGTTTGCCTGTAAGAATGGCTTTAGTATGTGGCTATGGAAAGAGCTTGGATTGGATTGGTGCCTATAGAAAGGGTTTTGATTGGTGCCTGTGGAAAGGGCTTTGGATTTGCCTGTAAAAAGGGCTTTGGATTTGCCTGTAAAAAGGGCTTGGATTGGTGCCTATAGAAAGGGCTTTGGATTTGTGCCTATAAAAAGGGATTGGGATTTGATTTGTCTTTCTGGGAGGATTTGCGAAGTGACTTGCCTCTCTAGGAAGGCATGTGATCTTGTCATGACGATCTGGTTGGTGATGGTGGTGTGACTAATCATCGAGGTATATACCAGGATGCGGTGGTGAAACCTGTCTGGTAAGCCATGAAGCTTAGTGCCTATGTATTCTTAGACTGGTGCGCGGTACACTTATACAAGTGTTCATGTGTGTGCACTATGCAAATGCTTATGCCATGCTTCCCTACATTTCAAGTATTCGCATACTTCTTAAATCATTGCACCAACATTTTAAAAACTTGGTTTTGAAAAGGTTTTGAATCTTGAGTTGCCTCATTTATGAAATATGTTACGCTACTTGAAATTTCTTAAATGCAGATGCATGCATGCAAGACCGACAATTTTTCGAGAATATAGCAACACTGAAAAGGCAAATATTGATTTTCGGTCAATCAGTGAGTGAGTGCAAGGTGATATCGATCAGAAGAGAAATGGCGTGCTTTCGTCTTGGGATTCTGCTGATCCTGCGTCATGCTTCCATCTTGACACGTTTCTTTCTGCTTCTTGATTCTTGGGCCTGTCAAAATTCATCCAAGTTACTGCTTTTGCTCATACCTATAGTCTCAGGAGGATTACCGATGTTCTGTATTTTAATGAGTGGGTGTGGACAGGCTTGATTCTTGAGAGAGGCGGGGGCTTTCAGTTGCTAAACCAATTGATAGACTTGATTCTACCTTTAGGGTTTTTGGTTCTGCTGATAGGATAACAACAAGGTTGTGGTGATGTGGGTAGGACATTCTCAGTGCGAATGATGAATGGAGAGGCTAGTCTTTAGAGAACTGTTCGGGTCTTCTTGTCGATACCCTCAGTAGATGTACCCTCGGCACCCTCAATATGTGCGAACGATGATGGTGAGGCTAGTCTTCGGAGAGTTGTTCTGGTCTTCTTGTCGAAACTCTCAGTGTATATACCCTCTACACCCTCAGTGTATGCGAATAATAATGGTGAGGCTAGTCTTCAGGGAGCTGTTCGGGTCTTCTTGTCAATACCCTCAGTGCATATACCCTCTACACCCTCAGTGTATGTGAACGATGATGGTGAGGCTAATCTTCGAGGAGCTATTATGATCTGCATCAAGGACGGCTTGAGGATTATGGTTTTGAAGGGATTGGTTATGTTTAGGGTTCAACCAAACGGTTTCGGGATCTTGCGGCGGTGGTACAATGATTTTGGCAATGGCACATGAAGTGGGTGGTTGATGTTGATATGAACTAGGAGGTGAATGTTCGGTGGAGCTACTGGGTCTCGAGTTTGGTTGCCTTCGGTTGGGTATGGATTTGGATTGAATTGGTTTGGTTTGGTTCAGCAAGTATTCTGACAGCGATTAGGGCTCAAGATGGGCTTGGGTGGCCACTTGGTGATCTTTCATGATGGCTACAAACTCGATCAGATCATGGATTAGATGATAGAGGTGTTCAAGGGTTAAGGTGCCACCCTCGGTTTGTGGGAGAACGGGACCAGGCGGCGGACCCGCTACATGAGAAGCTTCACCGTAATTACCCTCAGTATTGTCGACCCCGATTTGATGAAGTAGTAGCTCGGTGTTACAATGAGGAGGCATGATCGGCGGTGAATCTGATCTTGTGAGTCGTCTAGTTTGAATCTCTGAGAGCCTAGCCAACAAGTGCCAGTAGTAGATAATCGGAGTGTGGTGAAGAATGGGGAGAAAGAAGTCGGAGATTTAACCGAAAAATTAATATTTTGCCATGGGTTGCATAATTCTCGGAAAACTATGACTCGACAGAAAAATAAAATTGAAAACCACTTTTTAGTGATTAGCGAAAACAGACCGACGGCAACAACTTGAGAGCCCCGTGGATAGGTTTAGGGTAGGAATATGAATTCCCGAGGTGCCCTTATAACCTTCCAATTTTTGAAATTCTTTTTTAAAAAATTCATTTTAGAAAATGACTCGGTTTTTGGAAAAAAAAATTGGAAAACATTTTTTTGAAGATCGGGAAGTTCTCTCCTCTTAGAATTGCTTTTCATGGAAATAGTGACAGGGAAATTCTCACTAACGGGTTTTAGTTAGGGATTTCTACGAACGGGGTTGGACAGCCTCCGGTCGTACTTGCCAAACCAATAGTTGGTATGTATGACAAGGCCTTTTGTTCACTAATCTCACGACCGACGGTCAAGAAAAACATGCAGAAATTCGTATGTACTAGGCTGACGCATCCTATATGCAAGCGTGGTTGAAAAGGGTAAGGTTTCAGGCTCCCTCCTATTTGGCTAGGTCTTGCTATATACCCCAAGGGCGAGTACGTGCAAGGACCTTTTGATATACATTCTGGGTACGTGAGTGTTCTCGTCACTCGATATACCTCAGTTTGGTACTTGGCCAAGGAGAGTGGTCCCATGCACTTTTGGCTAGTGTAGACCTGCAAGTCCACGGCCTAGTCACGACTTTGGTCCTGAGGTTGATAGGTAAATTCACACTCGCGATAATGCATAATGATAGTGGGTGCGTGCAAAATAACAATTATGGAGGTATATTATGATGAACGCTTTAAGATTTGTTCGAGTACTTTCAATTTTTATTTACGAAAAGATTTTCCTCAAACAATTATTACAAACAAAAAGGGAATCAGGGTATCCACCTAAATCACATCTATGTTATCCTATAACTAAGGCCGAAAAAAAAAACATGCAAACAAAAAAAATTTATCCACGCATATTCTACTTTTGTTTAGAGTCTAATCCTCTTAAAAATCCCCAGCAGAGTCGCCACAGTGAGAACCCGCGTTCTTAACGCCTGGGGGTCCTCGTGGGTGACGATTCCGTTGTCGCTTTGAAAATCGATTTTGAAAAGAATAAGAGTCGTCAGTTTGTTTTACTAAACAAACAAAAAAGGTTTGTGTAAAAGAGACGTATTTATGGACTAAATATCCTCTTATACACAATGCATGCGAAACCAGTTGATTCGAAGGTTTGGGGATTAAGTTACGAATCGAGAAGGTGTTAGGCACCCAATTCGCCCTTTCGGTCTCTTGAGTAGGATATGCGTGTATTATAATTCAGTTCTTGCATGCTATTGCTATTACTTTACAGCTTTTTGTGCTTGCCTTAGAAATTGGGATTTTGGGGATGGGTTGAAAACGATGTGTCTCCTAGTTCGCCCATGATTTTAAAAATAAGTGTGTGTGTGTGTGTGTGATTTGAAAAAATAGAATTTGAGAATAATAAATGCAATGAAACAAGTGATTTTGTAAAGTATTGGGCTTTTCGAAAACTAATTCAATGTGGAATCTTAAACTCGATATGATATGAGGTGAGTTGATCAATCGTATACCAAAGTCTATTGATTAAACCGATATAAATGGCAATAATGCTTTCATAATCGAGTATTTGTCACATACACACCACAATCTATGAGTTAGATTGGATATATATCGATTATCGATTCCTTCGTATAACAATAGATAAATTGATTCTTGATGATCCCATGTCCGACAAAGCTGAATTTTGGATATGTTCTTCCCCACAAAAAGGCCTATCCACTTACCAAATTTCAAACCATTTTAACTTCGAGAAGACCTCCATTTGACCACCCGAATCTAACTCATGATTTTCTAAATTTTCGGAGATCCGACTGTCAGATTGAGCTGATTTTCGAGTATGCTACTCCTCATGGTAATGTTTAACAACTCTCAAAGTTTGAGGATGATCCTAAATGTGTAACATGTTTCCAGGAGTTTTTGACGATTTTCGGTTCCGATAATTTTTGATAATTATGTAACTCCTCATCCGGGGTCCTTTTGGCTTTCTTCTTTGACCTGTATCACATGTACATAGTTTTTGTGCATCTAAAAATGCTCGTGCATGCATGCGTGTTCATTTCTTTGAAAATCAAAATTTTTGCGGGGGTCGCAAAATGAGGTGTTCACAGTTATGCTACTGAAAATTATCTAAGTGCAGATGTATGCATGCAAGTCTGACCATTTTCGAGAACATAGCAACACTAAAAAGGCAAATATTGATTTTTTGTTAATTTGGTGAGTGAGTGCAAGGTGCTATCGGTAATAGGAGAAATAGTGTGCTTTCCTCTTGGGATTTTGTTGATCTGGCGTCATGCTTCTATTTTGACAAGTTGCTATCTCCTTCTTGATTCTTGAGCTTGTCCAAGTTCGTGTGCGTTGGTGCTTTTGCTCATACCCTAAGTTTCAAGAGAATTATCGATGTTCTGCATTTTGATGAGTATGTGTGGATTATTCGAGGGCCTTCAGTTGCGAACCAATTAATTTCGTTGACTTGATTTTACCTCCAGAGATAGAGTTTCTATTTTTTAATGATAAGACAACCATAGAGTCATGATGGTGTGGGTTAAGGCACCCTCAATGCGAATGATAAATGGAGAGGCTAGTTTTGGGGGAGCTGTTCGGGTTTTCTTGTTCGCACCCTCAGTGTATCTCCCTTGGCACCCTTAATATGTACGAATGATAGATGGAGAGGCTGTCTTTGGAGAGCTGTTCGGGTCTTCTTATCGATACCCTCAGTGCATATACCATCGGCACCCTTAATGTGTCCGAATGATGATGGTAAGACTAGTCTTCGGGGAGTTGTTATGATCTGCATCAAGGATGGCTTAAGGATTATGGTTTTGAAGGGTTTGGTTATGTTCGGGATTCAACCAGGCAATTTCGAGATCTTGCACCGGTGGTACAATGATGTTGGCAAGGGCCACAGGAAGTGGGTGGTTGATGTTGGCATAAACTGGAATAATGTGTTAGAGAATGTTAGTTGGAGCTCCTGGGCTTTGGGCTTGGTAGCCTTCGACTTAATTTGGATTTGGATTGGGTTGGTTTGGTTCAGCGAGTGTTTTGGCAGTGATTAAGCGTCAAGAAAGGCTGGGGTGGCTACTTGGTGATCCTTCATGATGGCTATAAACTGGGCCAGATCATGGATTAAATGGTACAGAGTTCAAGGGTTCAAGTACCATGTAACATCCTGTATATATTAATATTAATTATGTTGTTTTGATTAGATATGATGTCGTATTTATAATTGTGAAAATTTTATGTCCATAGTTTGGAGAAAAGCTCCTTCCGTAAATTATAGATTTCTGAATTACCTTCCCAAACATATAAAAATCGTCTTAATCGGAGTACCGAACGATAAGTTATGACCAAAACAAAATAGAAAAAAGTTTACTTGCGGACTGGTATGGGTATTTTGGCATACTGGTCCGGCGTCGGCATTTTGGGGAAAAATTAGACTGCGGACTGATATGTAGTTTTTGCTATACTGGTCAGGCATATAAAAATTTGAAAAAATTTTACATTGCGAATCAGTACTCTATTTTTGACATACCGGTCCGCCATACGGAATAGTGCACCGACTTAACCCATTTAAAGTCGGTTTTGTCCCATTTTTCACTCATTTTCAACCCACACACTTCAACAACCATCTAGAGAGTGAAGGAAAGGTGTTCTTAAGCGATTCTCGCATATTTTTCACTCTTGATCGAAAATTTGCGCTCCAAACCCACTGAATCCTTCTCTATTTCACTATTCATCTTTTTCTTCCTTGAGATTTCTTTGGGAGGGGCTTGAATCATCAACTTTTCTTACTCTTATTCGTTAATAACTTGAGATAAGGGTATTCTAGCTTTCAAAACTTGATAATATGCCTTTATTATTTAAAAATTGTTGTTTTTGATTATTATGTGTTTGAGAAACTTGAATATAAGAGTGTTCATATTGTTCTTATGATTTATAAAACTGTGATTGCATGATTTGAGGCAAGATATGCCATACACACTTGTTATGAAGTGATATTTGAACTATATGTGCTATTCCTTGGTTGTGTAAATGATGTTTGTAGATAAAATTGGTTTGTAGAGGGGTTATACACACCAAAGGATAAGGGTTATACACACCAAGGGATATGGTATGAGATGTGTGGGAGTGGATATAGCATAAATTGTGATGTTCATGAAATAGCATGATTTGCATATCATACATGCCATTATTGTGTCAACCAAACGCTTGGAGAATTCTTGGCATATTTGGATCACTCTCATGGCCCGTCATATTGGACGTATATTTCTTTTTAATAATGATGAAGCTCGTTATGATTATTATATCGTTCTGGATGTGATATGATCCTACTATGGATCTTGCTATAATTCTATTGTGGCCCTTCGATGGTAAAAGAATTGTGTGTTTATTTAGTGCTTACCGGTATGGAAAATAAGTGGGGCTTAGTGCCCTTAGGTTGAAAATCCCTAAACCTCCGGAGGGCAGCAACGTGTCGGCTATCTAAAGCCAGCGGTGAGAGCCCAGAAATTTAGATAACGGTAAGGGACTGGTGATTCTGTTGCTATGATATTATTGGAGGACTTATGGTCCGATTCAGTTATGGTTTCATGAGATTCTATGAGGCCATTGGGCCAAATAATTATTATCGAATTCTATTCTCGGGCGGTCAGGCCCATGTTACACTCTGGTTTAGCATTGATATATTCTAGCTACGTGGTTTTATGGTTGACACAAGGGAGGTAACTTGCATTGGCATATGCATGCATTGTGTAATGAACATATGGTTTTAAACTGACATGGGTTTATAAGTAATATGTTTGTGCTTACTTACCCCTACTGAGCGTAGAGCTCACCCCGTTCCCTTAAACTATTACAGGTACTCATGAGTCCCATGAGGATAAGGAAGCGACGGGATCAGGGACGAAGTAGAAGCTCTGATACTGTCTATTTTTGTGATGAATCTATGGTTGACCGGGAATCCACAGCTAACCCGATGACTGTTTACATTTTTGTTGTTCATATGGGTTAACTATATATATTGATGATGTATATTTACAACTTACAGTATTATTTTTGTACCCCATGCTTATTGTTACAATTTGGATATACATGATGTTGTTGATTTATATTATTCTTACATACATGTCTTGGTCTCACTGAGACGGGTTAGTAACACTCTAGGTCTTAAGTACGGGTGATATCCTGTAGATTAAAGCAGGGGTATTACATACCACCCTCAGTTTATGGGAAAACGGGACCAGATGGCGAATTCACTGCACAAGAGGTTTCACCATAATTACCCTCAGTATTGTCGATCCCGGTTTGATCAAGAGGTAGCTCAGTGTTGGCATGATCGATGGTGAGTCAGATCTCACGAATTGTTTGGTTTAATCTCTGAGAGCCTAGCCAACCAGTGCCAGTAGTAGATAATCGGAATGTGGTGAAGAATGGGAAAAAAGAAATCGGGGATTGATTGGGAAATGAATATTTTTCCATGGGTTGTATAATTCTTGAAAAACTATGACTCGACAGGAAAATAAAATCGAAAACCACTTTTTGGTATTTAGACGAAAACAGATCAATAGCAACAACTTGATAGCCCCGTGGATAGGTTTAGGGTAGGAATATGAATTCCTATGATGCCCTTATAACCTTCTGATTTTGAAAATGAATTTTCGAAAAATTCATTTTGGAAAATGACTCATTTTTTAGAAAACATTTAGGAAAATCGGGAAGTTCTTTCCTCTTATAGTTGCTTTTTCATGGAAATGGTGACAGGAAAATTCTCGAATTTTTACTGGCGAGGTTGGACAGCCACTGGCCGTACTTGCCAAACCAAGAATAGGTATGTATGACAAGGCCTTTTGTTCACCAATCTCACGATTGACGGTCAAGAAAATATGCATAAATTTATGTGTACTAGGCTAACGCATCATATATGCAATCGTGGTTGAAGGTGTAAGGTTTAAGACTCCCTCCTATTTGGCAGGTCTTGCTATATACTCCAAGGGCGAGTACATGCAAGGACCTTTTGATGTACATAGGTGTTCTCGTCACTCGATATACCTCAGTTTGGTACTAGGCCAGGAAAAGTAGTCCCATGCGCCTTTGGCTAATGTAGACCCGTAAGTCCACGACTTAGTCACGACTTTGGTCCCAAGGTTGATAGGGTAAATTCACACTCGCGATAATGCATGATGATAGTGGGTGCGTGCAAAATAACATTATAGAGGTACATTACGATATAAGCGCTTTAGGGTTTGTTTGAGTACTTTCAAATTTTATTTATGAAAAAGATTTTTCTTAAACAATAAAAATATAAACAAAAAAAAGGGAATCAGGGTATCCACCTAAATCACCACTGTGAGAACCCGCATTCTCGACGCCCGAGTCATCGTGGGCGGCGATTCCGTGTTGTTTTGAAAATCGATTTTTGAAAAGAATGAGAGTCGCCAGTTTGTTTTACTAAATAAACAAAAAAGGTTTGTGTAAACAAGACGTATTTATGAACTAAATATCCTCTTATAGACAATGTATGCAAAACCAGTTGATTAGAAGGTTCGGGGATTAAGTTACGAATTAGGAAGTGTTAGGCACTCAATTCGCCCTTTCGGTCTCTTGAGTAGAATATGCACGTGTTATAATTCAGCTCTTACATGCTATTGCTATTGCTTTACAGCTTTTCGTGCTCACTTTAGAAACTAGGATTTTGGGGATGGGATAAAAACGATGTGTTTCCTAATTCGCCCATGATTTTGAAAATAAGTGTCTGTGATTTGAAAAAAAAAGAGTTTGATAATAGTAGATGCAATGAAATAGGTGATTTTGTAAAACATTGGGCTTTTTAACTGATTCGATGTGGAATCTTATATTCGATATGATATGAGGCGAGTTGATCGATCGTGTGGCATAGTTTATTAACTAAACCTGTATAGATGGCACTAATGCTCTCATAATTAACGATTTATCACAAAACCTGTATAGATGGCACTAATGCTCTCATAATTAACGATTTATCACATATACACTACAATCTATGAGTTAGATTAGATCTATAGCAATTATCGATTCCTTCGTATAACAATGCCGTTAATCCGGGCTTTTGAAAAAGTAAGAAAGTAATAATACTATTTTAGAATTGGATTATGGTTTGTTATACGCCTTTGGTTTTGAAAAACAATTTGAAAAAGGGTTTTGAAAAGCTATCAAGTGATAGAAATTATGCAAACAAGAATATGAATTATAAAACTGACGAATAAATAAAAGATGAGAGAGAAAGTTATACTGGAGCCCCCTTGGAGGGAGAGAATAAAGGCCTCTTGATGTGTATCACGAAATCCCCTTGATTGTTGATGAAAAATATGAATGGAGGGGGGTCTATTTATAGTTGAAAAATGCTTGGGGAGCAAGAAAATATATTGCAACTAGGACTCTTGGAGCTTATGGTGAAGTCTTCCCACCGTTGGATCATGCTGATTTTTGGATATATGTTAGGAATAGAAATCGTCTAGGCCATGTCAAAATTTGAGTCAATCAGAATTCGGGAAGGACACCTTTTGCTCTGATTGTTATGAAGAGTTTGTTTCCGCATAGGAAAGGTACTTGTTATAGATAAGGTCACTTTTTTGTATGACAAGTAAAGTTTTAACCATTAGATGATACTGATTTTTGGATATGTATTAGAAATAGAAGTACTATGGACCATGTAAAAATTTGAAAACGATCAGAGTTCGGGAAGGACTCGGTCTCCTCGGATTAGTACAAAGAGTTTGTTCTCGCGTAGGAAACGTACTTGCGTTCAACAACCTCACTTGTTGTATGATAAGCCAACTTATAGCGATTGAATTTTCCTAAATTTTGGATATATTTTCCCTCCAAATGTCTTCTAGTTTTTATCCAAATTTGAGATCGATCGGAGTTCGAGAAGACCTCCGTTTACTATAATTGCTACGAAGGACATTTTGACTAGAATTTCACGATAAACAAATTGATTCTTGATGATCCCATCTCTGACAAAGTTGAACTTCGGATGTGTTATTCCCCACAACAAGAACTATCTACTTATCACTTGAGATCATTTTAACTTCGGGAAGGCCTCCATTTGATCACCCGAAACAAACTCCCAATTTTCTGAATTTTCGGAGATCCGACCGTCGGATCGAGCTGATTTTTGATTATGCTACTCCTTATGGTAATGTTTAACAACCCTCAAAGTTTGAGGATGATCAGAAATGCGGAACTATCCTTTCACAAGTTTCAAGGAGTTTTGACGGTTTTCGGTTTCGGCAGTTTCTGGTAATTCTCATAATTTCTCATCCGGGAGTCCTTTCGGCTTCCTTCTTTCACATGTATCACATGTACAAAGTATTTGTGCATCTAGGAATGTTCGTGCATGCATGCGCGTTCAGTTTTTTGGAGATTAAGATTCTTGCAGGGGTCGCAAAATGAGGTGTTCATAGGACCACTAAAGAATTAGAAGCAACTAAGTTTAGTTCTAAAAGTCTGAATATAATAATGGGTCATGTTTCTGAGGAAGTGTTCGAAAAGATTTCAAATTTTACTACTTCCAAGCGGCCTTGGAAATTTTGACCGTTAATTTTGAAGGAATTGCAATTGTGAAAAGATCCAAAATTCAAAGGCTTATGATATAATTTTAAACTATAAAGTTGAAAGAAGATGAGTCCTTGGATACTTTTCACATTAAGCTCAAAGACATGGTGAATTCTCTTAACAACCTTGGCCAAGTTATGATAAGATCTTGGGTTGTAAGAAAAATCATATGGTCTTTGACTAGTAAGTTTCTGCCAAAAATTGCTGCCACTGAAGAAAATAAGGATTTCAATTTCTTAACTAAGAATGAATTGATTGGCTCTCTTCAAACCTTTTAGGAGAATGTCGAAAATTTTATGTTGAAAATTCAATACATGTGTCCAAACCAAAAAAAAAATATTAAAAAGAGCTTAATAATTTGAAAATGGACAAAAGCATGTTTTAAAAAATTTCTTGTTTTGATTACTTCTTTAAAAAGTAAAATTTGGTGTTCGAGTATAGAATAAAACGACTTGAAGAATGCATTTTCTATCTAACTCAACAACTTGAAAATGCTTTAACTGTCAAAGTTGGGTTAGAAACTAGCTCGAAAAAATTTGAAAGCATGCTTTCAAATTAAAAGTTTGGCAGAAAATAAAAAAGGACTTGAATTTCAAACTTTGATGCTCAAACATAAACCATGACCATCTTTGTTAAGGCCACTCCTTAAAATTAAAGTTTCCATGGCGCTAGCTCTTCAAAGTCGAAAGCTTTCATTGATAGAACTCCTTAAGCTCCAAAGAAAACCAAGAACGCCTAAATGGGAGAACAATTTTTTAATAAAAAACTAATTTATACAAAAGATTGCCATTTAAAAGTTCTTGAAGATCAATTGATACTTTTTAATGTGTACAAACACAAGCTCAAACAACCTTTAGGTGTGAATTTTGTGAGAGGTCACTTGAGAGAATTTTGTTGGCAAGTTTTGAAGTAGATGCCAATGAGTATTCTAGTTCCTAAACCTAGACCTAAGTCACAAGGAAATAAAAAGAAAAATAATAGGGTTAAGGTTTTAGGTGGTGAGTTTAGTGTTAGACAAGCTAAGGAATATAATAATAACAAAACTCCGAGTTAGGGAGATTTGGGTCCTAAAAGGGATCATTACACCTATTTAGGTGATATGGAGTCCACCTAGTCTAGGATTGGCAGGATGGATGGCTATGCTAGGTAAGTTTGTTGCTTTGGATAGTTTTAACTCCTTGTGCAGGTGTCGAAGCAAAGTGGATTTTGATTTTGGATTTTCAATTGCGATATTATCTATTCGGTTTGAAGTCCATTACTTGCATGCGATGTGGTTGTAACTGCTTTCTATTTTCAAATATCTTTAGATTTTCATGATTATAAACTTAATTTAGAGATATAAGTGCATGATGCCTTTACAATTCGATAATCGGTAGCATGTTATTTAAATCAGGAGTTTATATATATATATATATATCACACACATTACACTGCATAATCTACGTTAATGCATATTGAGTAATGACATGTGGTTATGCGCTTACTTTTAATTTGAAACTTTATAAGCTCCCATATACTGCTTATTAATGGTGATAAAGTCTAAAAAAACTATTGTGATTATGTAGTGAGATTTTGGTGATGTAGTTTGAGTGAAAAAATAAAAGACAAGCATATGAGTTAAAAAAATGTTGAGGAGATGAAAAACGGCTAACACAATTGAAAGATAATCAAAAGCTCCAAATTGAAATAAATGGCCTCCTAATGTGCACGATTTTATGTATGTTTTAGACCACTAATTAACCTTTATTTGTCTACTTTAGGTTGTAAAATTATTATTTTTATTTATTTATTTTTAGTATTTAGTAATAATTATAGAGTTTGTGAAGAAAACATTGAAAATGGATGAATTGCATGAGTAAAGTATTGAAGTTAAGAACAAGCAAATCGAAGCAATCTCGGGGAAATAATTTAATTTGTGGAAGTTGCGCAACTACTCGGTATTTTAAGCATATATGTTCGCTTAGAACTTAGATTTTGGAGGTTTTTATATGGGTAGAAAGAAAATTAAAGATCTACAACTTTCATTTTTTGAACATTCTCAAATTCAAAGTTTTACATTACCAAAAACAGTCTCGAAACTATTACCAGTGCATAATGACAAAAATTAAAACGTGTTTCTCATCTATGGACCTTACTTTTAACTCATTGACCATGCCTTGAGCCCACTTTAAATCTTCTCCAGCATTCTATCTATTTTAAACCACATCATTGATTTAATTTCATTGGCCCATACTATAAAATTAAACCAACCCATGCACCCCCATTTTTCCAATAAACCGTTTGGCAGCCATACACCAAAATAACCTTAGCCTCCATTTAATTTCTTGCTCCTTAATCCTCTATAATTCAATCCTTATTCAACCTTTTTTCCATGATTTTCTCATTAAACCCTAGCCCTTCTCCCATATATAGAATCATTTGTCATTAAAGGAAATAATCTGACAATCTTCAATTTTAAACTTTAACTCCTAACTACCATTGTGTGTAGGTCTTTTAGCAAGCTAGGTTGTTTGTAATTTTAGCAGCTGTATCTTTCCTTGATAAAAACATGGTGAGGGTTCTAGAAACTCCTATTTTTGTTGTGCGATACCTTGTTTAGGTTATTTGTGTTTTTTCAAGAACAAATATATCTTTGCGATGAAAGAACATAATGAGAATTCGCACCTTGATTTTCGTGGTATGGTATTAAATGGTGAGGTTAATTATGTTTTTGAAAGAACATATATAATTCGCCGGCGAAGTTTTATTGAGAGGGTTAGGAAGGGAGGGAATTTTCACGTTCGAAACTATGAAGGTTCTATGTAAAAGATGTAATTCGAAACATATGAGGATTAGGAATTTCATCAAACTATCTTATGAATATAATTTTTATTTATTTTATATTTGATTAGTTTTCGATTTATTTTTTAATATAATTTATTTTTTATTGTAATAAACGAATTAAGTTGATATAAATTTTAAGCTCTCAATCCCTATAGATTTGAGCCCTTACTTCCACTAGCTACGTTATTAATGTAGTGTAGTGAAATAAGGGTTTTTGAATTAGTGTTTTCTCTTACAACAGAAAAATCGCTCTTTCAAAATCGGCATCGTTGTCGAGGAATGAAGTTTTATATTTTGTATAAATTTTATTTGCTCGAGGATGAACAAAGTTTAAAGTTGGGAGGTATTTTATGGGCACGATTTTGTGTATATTTTAGACTACTAATAAACCTTAATTTGTCCTCTTTAAATTGTAAAAGATTTCTTCTTCTTTTTTAAAATTTATTTTTATTATTTAGTAACAATTATAGATTTGGTGAAGAAAACATCAAAAATTGATGAATTGCGTGAACAAAATATTGAATTAAGAACAAGCGAATCGAAGTGATCTCATGACAATAATTTTATTTTCGGATGTTGTGTAGTAGTTCGGTATTTTAAGTATATCTTCTCGCTAAGAACTCAAATTTTGGAGTTTAATTTTTGATATGGTTCAAAAGAAGTTTTGAAGACCTAGAACACTTGTGTTTTGAGAATTCTCAAATTCGGAGATTTACTTTGCCGGAAACAATCCGGAAACTACTACTAGTGCACAATGATGAAAATAAAGATGTGTTTCTCATCCGTGGGCCTTGCCTTTGACCCATTGATCATGCCTTAAGCCCACTTTAAATCTTTTCCAGCTGCCCACCTATTTTAAACCACTTCATTGATTTAATTTCATTGGCCGTACTATTCAAGCCCATCCACCAAATTAAAGCAGCCCATGCACCCACATTTTCCCCCTAAACCACTAGGCAGCCATACACCAAAATAACCCTAGCCTACATTTAATTTCTTTTTCCTTACTCCTCTGTAATTCAATCTTTATATTTTCATATTTTTTCCAATTAAACCCTAGCCCTCCTCTAATATATAGAAATAATACATATATGTATATATATGAAAAGAAAAATAATAAAATTTTCCAAAAAGGTAAATAGAGCTATATATTATCAAATAAATTTTAAGAAAGAGATATTAGTTATTTCTAGCTGGCCAAATGAACCAATTATGCTATAGAGAAATTAAAATGAAATGAACATGTTTTCATAATATTATTTTCTAAATTGAAAGGAGTAGGCAATGGGATGGTAGGTACTTTTCACCATAGTTTATGGTTGATATTTCACTAAATTAATACATATTTATAATTTGAACTGGTGATTTAACATTTTAATTATGTTTTCTTGATATTAAAAAGATTAACTATTCAATGTAAAAAAAATTAGAATTGAGGGTGCGTTTAATAACAATATGGAAAATGATAATAACATGCATCAACTTATTTTCTAACTTCTCACACAAATCAAGTGTGTTGTGTGTGTTTTCTTTCAAACGGAGCCTAAAACTATTTATTTTGATTTTTTATGTAATGTAGATTATTCACTATAATGTGTGCATGCACAATATAATAAGTACTATTATTTACTAAAATTAGCAAGAAAATCAAGCGCTTATCATATTAATCATCATTTATATAGTCAATATAACAATATTTAATGGATCATCGCCCTTAAATACAACAAAAATGTATAAATTGAAAGAGGTATATATCATAGTATATGGTGAAAAGTACATATCATCTCACTACTCTCTCTCTCTATATATATATATATATATATATTTATTTTATAGTTCAAATGACCGGTTAATATGTAGAATTTTGCTTGCACATATATGTAATATATATCAAAACAGAGTCGACCATGTTTTTATATGTGTATATATATGTTAAAAAGAGGCACCGAATTTTTTTTATATGTGTATATATATGTTAAAAAGATTTAATTAATAAGATATCTTACCAAGAAAACAATTGTACTTTTTTCAATATATGTTTGGACTCTTGTTTAATGCAACAAAGTTTGTTTCATTGGATGATGATAAATTGAGAAGATCTTGCATAAATCTTGAAAATGCTTTAAAAGTTGATGATGTTTCTGACGCTAATGGAAAGTGCTTATATTTATAATTACAAGTATTGCAATTAATGAACTACGGACATCTATTAAAATTGTGGAATTCGTAAAAGATATGGATATGTTTCCTTATGTAATGCTTACTTATAAACATTATTGACTTTACCTATAACTATGGCATATGCAGAAATGAGTTTTTTCAAATTGAAACTAATAAAATCGTACGTACGAACCACCATGAATCAAGATAAATTGAATATATTAGCAATTTTATGCATTGAAAAGGACATCTTAGAAAACCTTTGCTATAGAGATATAAATGATGATTTTGCTGTTAAAAATACAAGAATGAGTCATTTTAAGTGATTATTTTGGTCAAAAAGGACATCACCAAGAATGAGTTTTTGGTGAAATATAAACTATTTTCATTGAAATAAAATTATTTAATTTTTTAATATAAAAAATTAATATATTTATTTAAGAGGTGTATCATTTTAGAATTTTGCCCAGGGCTTAAAAATTGCCCGGACTGGCTCTGTATGAAAATTTATACTTTGGTTAAAATTAAGAGTTGCACTATGACTTTATATTTAAAAATAAGAATAAAAAACACATAATAAATAGGGAAGATAATTTAATTAATGGTTGTATGTGTAGGAGCATAAAAATTATGAAGATAATAATGGGCCTGAACATGAGCTAACCCAAACTCTATGAGAGAATTTGTAAAGGAGATAGAGTAAGCCATTTTTAGTCTTTTACCCTTAACCCTAATATAACATATGTAACCCTAAATCTATTAATATAAATAGAATAAGAGATAGCCATCGGAGGCAGCCTTCTTCCAGATGATAGATGAGAGAAAATGAAGTTAGAGGAATTGTTTTAAGGAAAGAAAGTGACAACTTGTATTCTCATTTCAATTGCCTTTAAACTAATATAATCAAACACACATACACAAATGGATGATGTACTGCCGGAATAGCATAAGTTTTACCGGGAAAACCTACCATACCAAAACAATCTCGTCTCTATTACCATTTCCATCTATTACGCCATTAATTTTGCTAAGAGCTTCATCATATAGGTTTGTCCAAATTTTTGACCACCCACAATGTGAAGGAATGAAATGTGGCCATTAATTGTATATGTGCACGGTAAGAAAGAGTAATAATTTGAAAAGTTTTAAAATTGAGGATTTCTTGCTAGATGTAAATATTTATGGTATGCCTATCAATATTTCTTAAATATAAATATTTAATTGGATGGATCAAAGAATTTATATAAGTTAATTTGAGATATTATTCAATGCATGTGTTTCAAATTTCTATTTCAAGTATTTTTTAAGTATCTCAACTTAATAGTCTTTTTTCTACTATTAAAAATATTATTATTCCCGTGTTTCAATTTTTTATTTTAATCTATTTTTTGGACTATCTTAAATTGATAGATTTATTTCTTTTTTAAAATAGGACCAATGTACAATATATGGAATATATATATTTAATGAAAGAGGTGTTTCAGATAGGGTATACAAAATTGGTAAGTAATAATTTCAAAAATAAGAAGATAAATAAGTGGTGAATTAATGGCAATGCCATGTGGCACAGTCTCATTGATGTCAAACTTTACTTTTTATATTATATGATATGAGTAATTAAGCTGAATATTTATGTCCATAATGCCAGAGAAATAGTTGATTATAATGATAATGAATAGGTAAACCATATCTTCTATGATGTTTCTTTTAATTATAGTTATTGCAATAATTTTAGCTATTGCTAGCATTAGACATTCATGTGTGTCACCAGTGTCCCCCTTCTCCTAAATAAAATTCTGCTCTTAGCTTTAATATAGAATCAAAGGACGGGCTATTCATTTGTGTATTAGGCCCAATGGAAACACGAATTCCACATCACCCTATACAATTAGTTCATGTATTAAATCTCAAAATTTCGCCTCATGTGTGAGATCATGTTAAGATTATAAATTGTGTATTGAGAAACTGATGTCTCACAAAATAATATATAAAATAAAGGAACTACTCCGCCCGAGCAATTAATTTTAAATTGGATATGATGCTATGGACTCAGTTCTGTTTGGTTGGAAATTTTTAATTTAAAATTTAAAATTTACTTTTAAATATAGTTATGTAAAACTGTTTTTCATTTCGATTTGTACACAAAAATATAATCTTTATTTTTTATTCATTTCTTAAAGTATTTCTAAAAAAAAGATTATTTTTTTCTTTTTTTTTATTTTACTTTAATGGGATTTTAAAATAAGTGAACCTAACACAATTTTATTTTATTTTTTTTAAATCCCCTAAATATTTTGTAAAAATCCAACCAAACAACACCAATACTCTAAAAACTTTTGATTTAAACGCGGGTTAAAATTAACATGCATAATTTTTGTGACAAAATGGAGCATACACAAATACCAATTTAGTCGCTCGAAAATTAATTAAGATCTAAAGAATAAGAAAACTTAACGGGTAATTGATATTTAGCCCCAAAAGTTTGCCTATATTTACAAGTTTGTTCCTAATGTTTCATTTGTTACACTTGGGTTCTCAAAGTTTGAGTTGAGTTGCACTTTCATCTAAATTTGATGCGCCCTCAATTTTTAGGTTGAAAAATAGGTTTAGCTTTCCAAAAATTGACATAGTGTCCAATTTTGAATGAACAACCCGGCTTAAACTTTCAAAATCAAAAAATGCATCAAATAAAACATTAGGGATCAAAGTGAGAACATAGGTCCACTTGGAGGAGGAAAAAGGTTAATTTCTCAATATTAATTAACAAAAACTTAGAGTAAGACATCAACGAAGAAAGTTAAATGACATTTATTAAGTACTAAATTATATATTTGTTGATTGGTCCTTGGTAACATTTGAAATTTTCCTTTAAGTCCCTCCTCAAGCTATGGGAACAAACAAAATTGAAAAGTACAAAGCTTCAAAGTTAAACTAAGATTAGATGGGCGTCAAATTGTCTTCCTTAATGGCTAGAGAACCACCTTCTTTTTATTATTATTATTATTATTGTTTTGATAATAATAATAATAATAAATTAGCCATGGATCAATGTAAAAACTCTAGAATTGCATAGTAGCCAACCAACACAGGAAGGGACACAATCATGCCAAAGATAACCCTGCCAAAAAAAAATAAAAAATTAGATATAATAATTACTAATTAGGTTAAATAAAGATAATATTTGATGCAAATTAATTAAGTTAATTTTATATATACATGCTTTATTACACCAACTAAATTATTCTTCTCACCACACACTTTAAATATTTTACAATTATTATCCTTCTTATTTTTATTTTTTCTTTTTCTATCATTTATTTACAATTCACCTGGCTAGTGGCTAGCATGAGTTTACTAAATCAACAAAGTTTATAAAGAAAAAACTTTTTATTGGTCGCATTACGCCTTTAATTATTCCTTGAGATTAATTACTTCAAAAGAAAAAAAGATCTACATGATTAAGAAACTAAGAATCGCTCGGTGAATGAGAAGCAAATACATTCATTTATATTTTATAGTCTGTGAATTATAATTTGCATGAATACATGTTTACGGGTTCAATTAACATAGAGTAAATTATGCAAATGCCCCCTGAACTATGCGGTCCATTACTATTTGGCCTCTCAACTTTAAAATGTGTCATTTAAGCCCTTAAACTATCGACTGAATTTTATTTGGCCCATCCATTCACTATATCTGTTTACCTGGGTATTTTGTGATTTATCACTATTTGAATGAAGGACTCTTTAGTAATGATGAATTAAACGAATATTCGTTAAATATATATATATATATATTTCAACTAAATCTCAATTCCCAAATAATTTCAAAATTGTTACCCGAGAGAGAGAACAAGATCCATGTTCTTCTATGACACGACTTGAAATAATTCTTTTAAGGACTTTAGTCCTTTAAGAAAAGAATATATATATATATACAATTTCTCATACGGATTAGTATGTATGTACGGAATCTTTAGCCACTGTTTTTCGTTACTAAAAATATCTATCTAATGTTCTAGCGACGAAAATCGCCAATAAAAATTAATTTCTCATACGGATCAGTCTGTATATACTAGACCATTAACGATCATTTTTCGTTACTAAAAATATTTCTTTAATATTTTAGCAATGAAAATTATCAATAAAAATTTTGCTCCGTATGAAAAATGCACTCTCTCTATATATATATATGTATGTGTATATATATGAAACTTACGCGGTACTAAGTACGTCCGCATGCAATCCATATTCTTTGGCGAAGATAAAAGAAGTGATTGACTGGGGTAGTGCTGCCTGCAGTTATTGAAAAATATATAATTAATTGGCTTGTGAGAAAAATATAAAATTGTGAGATTAGTTGCCTTCTGTCATTTTTATTGTTACTTTTCATTTCACTAAATTAAATTCTCAACCAACCAACCACAACATTAATTTATGAGGGAGGTGTGACAATAGATAGATGTGTCTGTGTTTTAGTTTATCTTGTATACACAATACGATTGCTATTTAAATTTAATGAAAAAAATATGTAGTAAAATATTTACTATTATATAAAAGTAGAAAGTATTTTGGCCATTATTGAAGCTGTGTCAGATTTTTAATTTTTTTCTTGCTAACTTTCATTTCAAAACAAATATTTATTTACACTATAGAGTGAGAAGCACATATGGTTTAGACTCTCGCTGTTCGCGATACAATAAGACTCTTTACCGATGCGCTACTTATTATTTTTTATAGTTTTTTGTTTCTAAGAAGCAAGATTTAGACTCTCGCTGTTAGCGATATAATAAAACTATTTACCGCTGAGCTACTTATTATTTTTTATAGTCTTTTGTTCCTAAGAAGTAAGATTTAAACTTTCGCTGTTAGCGATACAATAAGATTCTTTACCGCTGCACTACTTATTATTTTTATAGTTTTTTATTCCTTTAAATTACTTATATCAAACAGTGCACGTATTGCGTGTGCACAAAAATTTAGTATATATAGTTGTATACCTGGATGATAGCAACGCGTAAGACATCGCCATGCAAACCGACAGCAATGGAAGCAATAGCCATGGCAGCAGGACCAGCTATAAACCTCAACACCATCCCGAATACCGCCAGGCTTGGCCCGCAAGCTATTAGTTTCTCTTGCATTGCCATAAACAGCCCTGCATATATATATATATATATATATCCCCAATATTATGTATTAATATATTAAATACTATTTAATTAATATTAATCACAAAAACAATATGTATCAAAGTTATTGCATGTATAATTTATAAAAACAAGCAGAGATTATGTTTATAAAACACAATTTCTTCTTCTTAATTATGAGATCATCAATATATTCAACACTTCCTTGATTGAGAAAATAGAGAAATACAAAAATAATTGACATACATGTAACTTATGTATATACATGTATGCTCTAAAGAGGACAGTTCAATCTTTATATACATATAATATATAAAAGAATCATCCATTTCATAAGGTAAATGGATGAATATTTTTTCTTTTTTGTAAAACTTGGTGAAGATGACTTCGATCTATAAACAGATCGTATCCACCAAATTTCATCAAAAAGATTCAATTAGAAGTTAGGGAGATGATCATCAAAATTTTCAATGGCCGAAAATATACATATATTTATCAAATTTTCATTATACCCATTTACCAATTAATTTTTTCAGTGAAATTTGTGGCCATTATCTACTTGTTGTAGATATCATCTCCACCAAATCTAATGAAAGCATCCATCCATTTACCCCTAAAAATTGATGGCTTTTTCTTAAATGACTATTCGATCTCTTTAGCGAGCATGCACACGCACATATATATATATATATATACAGTCACAATTAAGTGCATACCATCTTTGTGCAGACTGTCTTTATGCAGACCGCACCTCTAACTATTGACAAGTTTTTATTTCTCAATGTTTTAGTAACAAAAATTTATGCTAAGCTCCATATGTACATATAGATAGTTTGTACCAAAACCGAATCGTATATATATACATATAGAGTGTAATAAATAAAGCTAGAGGTAATCTACTCACCCATGCTAAACATGGCAGTGCCAGTGCCAGCTCTTGACATAATCAAAATGGATCCTTCCATGATGCTCGGCATTTCAAAGTGCCACCTACATATAACATACACATCTCTCTCATTACTACCTTTTTCTTTTTATTTATTTTTTTAGCAAAATTAGAATAATAATTAAATCTATTGTTCTTCGCAAACACTTGTTCGATACAAAGAATTAAAAGAAATATAAACTAGAAAAAAATAAAGTAATCTTTTTTTGTTTTCTATAATAATTTCTTTAATATATGTGCATAGTAAAAGTATATATATACGTTTTAGCCCTTTTGAACAAATATTGTGTTGCATGTCATTCCTTTTTCTTTTGCACCCTATTTGTCGTCGTTTTTTTTTTTCCTTTTCTTAAAAGTAAAATAAAATAATAAACTAGTAAGAATGTATACAAGTGCACGATTTTTCATGGTTCACCTACTTATATTATTTGGTTTTAGGTTTTTTTATTTAAATCGATGTACAAGTTGCATATTTTTTTTGTATGGACTTTACGTACATGTCCAATTCCCGTTTCTATGTACCCCACCGGATTTGGGCTATTTAGTTCAAATTTTATTTTTAATAATATTTATAACTATGTAGAACTTGGAATTACATTTCCGAGCGTAGAGATTCCTTAAAAAAAATAGTTTAAATATGAGTATATAGGTTGAATATATACCTGTTTGCTAAAAAGGCCCAAATGATTCCAACAATACAAGCATACGAGTTAGGATTCATCGCGAGTTTGAGCCACACCATCTTCATCAATGACCAGAAAGACGGATTAATCGTGGTCACAACGCTACCGATATTCCCTTCCAAATCCTTATTGTCAGCGGTGTTGATCTCCGTATTGGAAGTAGTATAATCAGTCTTACTACGTCTACATTCCAACACGAACAAGAGAACCGTGAGCCAAACAATAGCCTGAACAACCGAACCCTGGACCACAAGGTCGACCGCACCTGGCCCATACATGGCCTTGATAAGTGGAACCCCTACCACAAGCGAGTTTGTTAATGTAGACAAAGAGAAGCTTGTTATGGACCAACAATAGCTCCCTTTGCTACTACACTTGGCCCAAAAGGCTAGAACCGCGACAATGATAACTTTGGAGATTGCGTCTGCCCCAATGAAGACATAGTTCATCTTGAATGGATCCACGTGGGCCGTGAACTCGAAGGTGAAGAGAGGGAGTGTGAAGAAACAAACCAAGCGGTTTATGGCGTCGCATTGTTCACGTGTAAATATTCGCCACCATTTAACAGATCCATACCCAAGCACCAGTGCTACATATAGTGGTGTCATGGCTACTACCACCTTGTAAACATCTTCCCAGTTTATCATCTTTGCTAGCTACTACTTGAATTAGCAAGAAGAAGAAAAAACTATATATATGTAGTTGGACGATTAGAATTAAGGCAAGGTGTGTGTATATATAGAGACACAAATAGCTAGGGAGAGATGAAGATAGACAAATATATGTTTGATGAATGGGAAGAAGTTTGGTATTTATATACATGACTAGAGAAATTAAAGAAAAAAAGAAAGTAAAGAAAAGAAAAGAAAAGAAAAGACATGCTAAATTAAGCATGACATATAGTTATATACTCCCCATGTCTTAAAATAAGAGTCTAGCTTTATTTTTTGGGATGTGCATTAAATTAAGTTGGGTATTCGTTCAATCTAACAGTAGACATCTAAGCTCGAATCTCATTAGTTGTAGATTCAAATTTAATCACAGGGTAATTTCAAATCCATCTAAAGAATAGTTGATAAGAAAGGACTACCCCTATTTCTGTATTCCATTATTACCGTTTCTGATAAAATTTTATCACAATCTATGGTTTTATAATACAGAAAAAGGTTGACTACTCGTATACTTTGAGATATAATTAATGTAGAAAATCTCACGATATAATTAAAGTTTTGTTATCCATCCTTAAGTGAAATAAAGCTAGTACGTACGCGTATTTCAAAAAAATATGATAAGTGATGAAATTAAATAACTAAATTATTAAATTAAATGATGAATCAAAAAGTGTTTCAGGTAAATGCCACACGCATTGGACGCTAATTTCATAGAATATGGTTTATTGTCAGCAAGAATTAATAGTGAGAATAAAAGAATGAGGTCCAGCGGTTTATTCCACCCACTGTTGCTTCTATCATTTCATATTTATTCTTACCAATATATATAATAATGCTCCAATTTGAAGCTTGACATTTCATTTTCTTGGTGGGGTACTAATTAATATATTAATTTTAGAAAGTGACACTTAATTGCAACATCATCTCCACATGACAAAAATACGTGCATTAAATTAAAGATCTATATGTTAAAATAATATAATTATGATAATCAGTGGCGTAGGTAAGTATAGGAGAGGGTTAGACCAAGCTATAGCCCTGCAGGGTCCATCCTTCCTAGAGGAAATAAATACTAATTCTACTCTACGTACACCAAAATATATGTAACAATAAGGAGTAACCTCCAAGTAGATTCACGTACGTTTTAAACACTAAACAGTTACGCATGCATATGTGATACGTGTGTAAGTATATTTTTGTATGTTCGTGAAAATCTAATTTAAGATAGCTAGACACTAGTAGTCCAATAGTAATTTATCTTCTATATTAAGCTAGTTAGAGATTGCGAGTTTCGAGTCCCGGAATATATGTTCATTTAATTTTATTTTAAAAAAAAATTTACTGAAAATATATGGATGAACATTGACTGTTCTTTAGCAATATCAATTGTGTTAGTAACCGTCTTACCTCTTGACCTACAATGGGTTTGTTTCCCCATTCCAAACAGCTATCAATTGTAAATGATTTTTATATGGTTTCTTATATATATATGTTTATACATACACAGAGCATTTCCTACGCGGATTACTGTTCACGGATGAACAGTACGGATTGGTCATTTTGGCACACTTCCCGATGGAACTTTTTGATGAAATTTTGTGGGGATGTTCTTCATCGTGTATAGAACATCTCCACCAAATTTCATCAAAAAATTCAACCGGGAAGTGGGTTAACTACATGATTGAAAAATATTGGATTTTATAAATCCATTTTTGGACCAATATTTTTCAATCACGTAGTTAACCCACTTCCCGGTTGAATTTTTTGATAAAATTGGTGGAGATGTTCTACACACGATGAAGAACATCCCCACAAAATTTCATCAAAAAATTCCATCGGGAAGTGTGCCAAAATGACCAATCCGTACTGTTCATCCGTGAACAGTAATCCGCGTAGGAAATTTTCCCTATACATACATACATACATATATATATATATATATATATGTGGGTTCTAAAGAGAATGGTCATTATTTTAAGAAAAATGATCATCCATTTCAAGGGATAAATATATAAAACTTTTCATGAAAAAATCAATGTAGAAATGAGTATAGTAAAAAATTGATATATATATATATATTCATTTTGGACCGTTAATTTTTTTTTTTTTATAATCATCTCACTCAATTCTAAATTCAAATTCTTAATTAAATTTTGTAAAGATAATATATTCATTAGGAAGTCATCGCTAACAAATTTCATGAAAAAATCCATTTACCCCTTGAAACAGACGGTTGTTCTTTTTCTTAAAGTGAGGACCGTTCCTCTTTAATCTAAAGCCGACTTGTATATACATAAATCAAAGTATCGTGCTGTTTTTCAGTAATAAATTCTAATTTAACACATTATTAGTTCGGGTAATTCTTAATCCATGTTTGCGCTACTAATGAGAATAATAGTAATAATAACAAACACAAAATGCAAAATAAAAAAGTAATATGCTTATTGAGCTGAGTGATCAGGTTGTTTCAAGCCTTGTTATTTGGTTTGCTTATAAGGATGACTACTAGTATGTATATATATATATATACTATACTATTCCTAAGAGATTTTGCATATATACGGATCGCGGAATTATTCTAATCGGTTAAATGTTTAATTCATTTGATGTAGACTCATGCGCGTGTTTAGTATTATTGAAAAACATGATATGCATTGTTAATTAGTCCGTTAATAATTTAAATTTTTGAGTGAGATAGTTTCTAACAAACATGATCTCTGAGTCATATATGCAAATTACGGAATTATTCAAATAGGTTAAATGTTTAGTTCATTTGATCTAGGCTCATGCACATGTTTAGTATTATTGAAGAACATAATACGCATTGTTGGCCCATTAACAATTTAAATTTTTGAGTGAGATAATTTCTAACAAGTACGATCTTTGAGTCATATATGCAGATCGATTGCGGAATTCCAATACGTTAAATGTTTAGTTCATTTGATGTAGGTTCATGCAAATGTTTAGTATTATTGAAGAACATAATACGCATTGTTGGCCCATTAACAATTTAAACTTTTGAGTGAGATAATTTCTAACAAATATGATATTTGAGTCATATAGGCAGATTGCGGAATTCCAATAGGTTAATGTTTAGTTCATTTGATTGCATTATTTTATCTATTTATGCATGGAGCTATTTACGTTATACCTCATGAAGTTTTAACAAATATTTACTTTGATCCTTGAAGTTTCATTTTCGCCAATCTCATCCAGAAAGTTTAATTCTGTTGTTGATCACGTTAGTACATGCAAAATCCGACTTGCCGTTTATTTTTTTAACGAAAAATAACATGTATCACTTTTATCTTCAAGGTATGTCAGCAGCACATGGCATATATTTTTCATCCAATTAAGAAACAAATTTCGCGTTCGATTTGCTGTCCAACTTGCCCATTTTTAGTCGTTCATAGTGACATATCTTTGAGTCTTTTTCATGGAAATCATAATATAACTTTTGATATAAAAAAAATTCAAATTATCCCTTTCGTTATATTGAAAGATGTTGGTAAAACTTAGGGAAATATCTCAATGGACAAGCATATAGAGAATAAATTCCATTCTCAAATAATCAAAACAAAGAAAAAATATGCTGCTGGAACAAAAGCTTAATTATTCATGTTACGTGTTCTTCAATGTGCTACACTCAAATTAACATATGTATCCAGCTTCATAAAAACTCACACTCCACTAACTCCATATATTTTTATTCCTCTTTAATATGCTCTCTTAGGGCTTCTCTTTGTCTTTGTGGACAAAATTCATTTGTGCAACTACTTGGGTGAGTTAATGGATTTAATTTCATCCCCACTATATATGCATCATACCATTGGTTTAGAGCTCCTAATGCCCTTTGATCAACATGCACCAATAAATTTTGACATACTATTCTTTTTTATAAAAAAAAAATAACTAGATCGGAGTGGTTCGAAAAGAAAGAAAGAAAGAGAGGAGAACAATTTAGTTTCTTTTTGAAAACATAATTAATGTATTAAATCTTACTATTGTAATAAACTTTTTCTTTTAATAAGTATTATATTCAATAATGTATCTTTAATATGAAAAAGTACGTACAATTGAACCGTTAATTTAAGACATATAGAATATATAATTTTTGTACAATAAGAATTAAGAAAAGACTGAAAGGTGTGTTTTCCTTCTGCTTAGTCATTTTGGTCATCTTAAAAGCATAAGGACCAAAGGTTGTTTATAGACTTTTAGTTTTAAATGTCTCTAATTTGTCTATATTAAACAAGAGAATAAATTAAAAGGAGAATGAAATTCAGGAATAGGTGATGCATTCATGCATATTTATGTGACAACTTTAATTTCATCCTAATGGCAATCTGCTTCAAAGTGGAGATCGAAAAAGTGACTTTTGTTCATTCTTCTAATGCTTCATCTATATTCCCTTTGTGGGGCCCTTATAATTTCATATGGGTGGACATAATACATCTAGCTTTCTCTCTTTTAAGAGGATTTCTTTCTTTTGTGTCCTGCGCTATTAAAAAGTTTAGGTAAGGAAAGGAATGGTAGTCCAGTCTGGTATTATATATGGTATGGTACAAGGTTCAACGACTATTTATGATGTGATTCATATTTATAATGTGATTTATACTACTCGTCTATCAAGAGGAACTGCAGATAGCAGTATTTTAACCTAAGTTTTATAAGAGTGAAACATTCAAATTTTTACTAACTTAACTAACTCTCATTGTCAAAGTTTTTCTTCGGATAAAAAACTTTGGCCTCCTAATGTTTATCCCTTGTTATAGTATAGTCCTTGATGTTTCAAAATGCGCACATAAAACCCTGAAGTATCCTCCTTGTGCCACTTTTCTTGTCAAATAAACACACGTGGGGCCCACATGTGGTCAATATAAGGGTCGGGCTAAATAATTGACATTTTAATTACCAATGTAAAAGTAGTTTAATTATACTAAAGAAATAGAAAAAAAAATTTATTCTAACCTGTCAAAATTGACCAAAGCTATGGCAATTAAGGGAAACGATTTGGGGGCAAAGAAATCGTGGTACAGTATCAGAGAAATTCTAGAGATTTAAAGAAAACATAGTATGTTATTTTATAACATACTCTTGCTTTTACTTGTGGGAAATGGGGCCCACTTGTTTTTTTGTTCTTATGGGAAATAGGGCTTTTGTCCAATTTGGGACAAAAGTGTACAAGGAGGATAATTCAAGGTTTTATTCGTGCATTTTAAAACATCAGGGACTAAAGTAGCACAGGGAGGATATTTCAAGTTTTATACGTGCATTTTGAAAAATCAGGGAGCCAAACTGTTTTTTAACCTTCTTCTTTTTGGTACGTAGGTTTGATTGGTACTTTTGAAGCATATTGTGAAAATCTGGGGAAAATAGGTAATTAGTAAATAGTCCATTGCATGAATCACTATACTAAATTTGTTGTTGAATTTTTTTTTTATTTACAACTATTTTATTAATGTTTTGAATCACTATACTAAATTTACCAATTTTTCGCACTTATTTTTCAGCCATTTAATTATCACAAACTTTAACGTTGACAAAAGTTGTTTGGTCTTCCATAGTGTTCTACACATATATCATCACTAATTATAACTATAATTAAGTTCATGTTGTACGTAAATAAATCATTTGTGTGAATGTCCACCATCTGTCAAGCACGATGATGCAATGCTAGAAGCACGACGATGCATAACTATACCAAGACGATACAAGCACGACGATGCTTTACTAAAGCACAATGATAATTTCTGATAAAGCACGACACGGCCTTAGTTTGATAGTTGTGTGACACGTAGCTAAATACATGTCACTTTGCATGTAATTAATCCTACACTCCTATAAATGGGAACCTTGTTCATTCAATTGAACTATCATAAATCCATACATTCTCTTTATTTCTCTATTTATATTGTGCTCATGTTATAATCTCTTAATTTAAAACACGTTATCAGCACGAAGCTCTAGCATTTTAAGGTATTTCTGCTCATTTTAAAGGTTTCAGGTATAAGATAAATCAATTTTGATTAAATATGATATTTCTATCTTTTATTCTAATGGTTTTGATTGCAGCACACAAATCAAAATTCATCAACTCACTTTGTTGACGAGATATATATATAAATGTATTTAACTTAATTGTTTTCTTTTTGATAATACATATATTAAAGATCTTGAATTTGTTTACTTTTATGTACTAATAAATCATCATCATATCTAACCTGGCAAAACTTGACTTTCCTACACTAGAAATCTTTAGAAACAACATGATATGTTCGAGCTATGGGTTTAGGTGATACAATTAAACCTGGAAAATAAGGCATCCCTGTAGGATTGCATTAAAAGCATGATATTTTTTAGCCATCATATCCACGAATGATTGAAAAATGAATATCTCACTATCAAAGACCCACAGCTTCTTTGGAACATTTTAAGAGAGCACTTTAACAATCAAAGGACTGTTATATATCCTCCCCAGAGCGCGTAATGAATGGTCACATATCATGTTTCAATATTTCAAACATGTATCTGAATACAACTCAGCACTATTATATGGTCATCCTGTTACTAAAGAAGATATGCCAAAAAACATACTCGACGTTCTATAAAGATAATATTTTTCTTTAAGAACAATATCGACAATGCCGATATCACAAATATTCGGCATTTGCTGAACAACAAAATAAGCTTGTGATGAAAAATCACGAATCTCGTCCAACTTAATTGTTCTACACCAATACCTGAGGCACATATAGTTGCTCCCCATAGTCGAGGACGTGGTACCAGACATAGCCATTGTCATGGTTCTGGACGAGGTCATTGTTGACACAACAATCGAGAAAGAGATGAACCATATCCCTAGCAGCGGAATGGTACCCAGCAGCCAAATGATGACAAAGAAAAGGGTTTACATAATAAACCCTGCAAATAGTACGAAGATACTTGTTTTTGATGTGGAATGAAAGGTTGGTCGCGAACGTGTCGCACACCAAAACATTTGGTGGAGTTATATCAAGTTTCAATAAAGGACAAAGGGAAAAACGTTGAAATGAACTTCAATGTTGTTTTCAAGTTTGAAAGTCTAGTACACTTCTCCACAAAAAGAAGTAAATATTCTAATACAACGGCAAAATGATGCAAGAGAAGGGATATGTTAGATTTAGGGGTTTTTTTTAGAGTTAATTAACATAAGCATCCTGGTTAAATAAAGCATTTACAAGTTCTTAACGGGTTTGGCTAGTAAACCGAACACAATTCGTTAACAATTGTTGTAAATGGATGAACCCCTTATTAATGACTCGAATTTGTTAAGAGTTCACCCATTAATTTATAATTTCGTGCCGATTCATGTCGGGTATAATTTCGTGTCGATTCCCCAAAGCAACAATAGATCCTTACACAATCGATCAACACTAAACACAATCATAAAAATGTATTTGAAACAAATGAAAACAGTAGAACTTGAATCACTAAGTGCCCAAAAAGACATCTAATACAAGAACGCCAAAAGCACAGTTACAAACTTATTATAATCCAATACAGGGGAATCTAGTAATTTATCTTGTAACAACTTATTGGTCGTTACAAAAAAAATCATTATAAAAGGGCCTTTTTCTTATAGTTACCTTCGTGCCAAAACCTTTTACTCATTCAATAAATAAATTTCGTTGAGTAAAATACCCATATTTTATATTTGAGGAACCCTATATGTTGACAAAATGGAGGATTGTCAACAAGAGCATTTTAGTGCGTTGTAAATTCTTACCAAATATATTTTTGTATCATTTGATGATGCCATGTGAATCGCTAGAAAAATGTGAAGTTTATGGCCAACCGTATAACGAAAGTTTCGTAAGGATAAAATGTTATTTAAATCTAATTAATTTTGACCATTACCCTTTTTATTTATTTTTTTCTGAACTCTAGACAAATTAATTAATGCAATTGTGAAAGTAGTTTTAATTGTATTATGAGGATCGCAAGAGCAGCTCTAATGGTTGTGTATATTTCTTGTGTAAAATCCTATGTAAGGGAGTTTTACGCATAAATTATACACATCCATTTTTTGCTCCAATGATACTCATGTGTAAAATTTAAATTGACCAATGAAAATCACGTACACAATAGGTGTCTTAAAAGACTGCTGAAGACCATTTTTTTTACCAACCGTGTAAATTTTACACAAACTAAAATTATACAAGACGAATGGAGATGCTGTGCTGTAAAGTATTAGTTGTATATACTTTGATAAAAAGCCTTTGTTATTGACTTAAGATGAGATTTAAGATTTAAGGTCATTTTCTTTCACATTTAAACGCATAAAAATTATACTCTAATTTAAAATAATTTGAACAAGGTTTAGAGAGTAAATACAAATCAAAACAAATTTAAGTTACAAACCAAAAAACACAGGAAGTTATCAAAATTCAAAGGAACAAATCTGATGTTGTGAGGATTATTAGTAATATTAATGTGAAAGAAAATATTGTTAAGAAGTTTAGTAGAGATGATGATACAATTTTGCGGTATCTGAAAATTCCAATTCCCAATTTAGGTTGCGTAATTTTCCCCAAATTTTAAAATTATGGAAATTGATAAATCAAAGGACCGTAAAATATCAAGATTTTAGAATTGCATGATTTATTAATTATTTTTTGTTCTTAGCTAGAGATTTTACAACCAAATTCTTAAGATTCTAAAATCCTTTGTTCTTCTTAGCTAGAGATTTTATAACCAACTTCTTACGATTTTAAAACCCTTTGTTCTTTTTAGCTAGATATTTTCCAACCAACAAAAAAAAATTAAAATAAATAAATATGTCTCAAATTAATAGTCCAGTATTTCTATTAAGGTTATGTTTTAAATAACTTAGTTGTTCTTTAGCATGAGAAATCGATTTTCTAATCGCGCAATTTACAAGATTTTAAAATATTTCAAAATTTGACAGTATTTTGAAATACCAAAACTTTCCCAAAAAACAATTCTAAATTACATAAATCACGTGATTTACCAAGTCATCTAAAATCATGCAAAAAGAACATAGCCTTAAATTACTTCAAGCCCCATCGCTAAAGATTTGTCAGATAATTAGTAAGTGATGATAAAGCGTAGTCTGACCAACACATATATACTACCATTTAAGTATGATATACAACCACAATGCGTGCATGTGGTAGTGAGGAAACAATTTTGGAGTGCTTATCATCACTCTAATTAATTTTGATTTATAACTTGCCTTATATTTAAACTTATCAACCTTTTCTACTCAGATTCATTGCGTAAGCTGCCCGGATGTTGAAAAAAAAAATTCCAGACCTAAAATTAATTCTCAAACAAACTTATATTAACAAAATGCAACCATCTTCAATGAAACATGCCCTAAAAATCCAGGCCATTAAAACCAATGGTCTATACACGCTTCTCCTTTCATACTACTGGATTAAAGGGATAATGCATAAATTAATTTTTTTTCACTGTGAGACATTCACAAACCAAATATCAAAAACAGACATGTAGGCAGGCACACATACAAGCCAATACAAACATCTCTTCAGAGTCCACCGGAGCGTAAATGGACACCGCCCCATTTCAACTAACACGTGAAGAGAAATAAAATGCAAAAGAATGACGTCACGTGGTTAGACTTTAGCTAGAGCTCATGCGGCACTTAGTACTCATTGGCAACTCATGTGCGCACCAATTTACTCTAACATTGGCAGAACGTAGAAATAAACAATAAATCTTGAAAACGGGAATCAAGCCGTGTAATTTTCCGGAATAGTAGCGGTTGCGCCAACAGAAACAGAAATGGAAACAGATGAAGCAGAAGCCAAAGCAGGAGACGGTTGCCTTGTTACCGCACCTAGTATGTCAGCATAGCCCACAACACCCACCAAACAATCCTCGTTATCAACCTCGGTGACCCACACATGCGTGGCCCGGTGAGACAACATTTGTGCCATTACTGCAGCCAATGAGCTAGAAACCTTACATGTCAAGGGTGCGCTTCTACCCCTATACATACTCCGGCCCAAACCAAAACTCTGGCCCGATGGGTTGCTAAAGAACCCGATACTCCTACTGCTAAATTTCCTTGCCCTCGTTACCGAGCCACCACCACCGTTGGATAATGAATTAGTATCTCCTTCACTTTCATTAGCAGGAAAATTAAGGGAGGTTGAAGTGGCGGTCATGTTATCCTCAACTCCCATTACAAATTGGCCGGCTGAGAGATTAGCTAAAGCCCATGCTGCGGCTAAGTGATCGCATTTCCATAGTTTAGTAGCTGAGATCTCTCCAATGATCTTCTTCTTTTGTTGTTGACCGTCCGATGTGGGCTCCACGACCGCGACAGCGCTCGGGTCCTGGGGTACCATCCGGGTAGCCTCGATTGCCGGGAGGGAAGCATCAATGGAGCAGTAGTTTAGGTTGATGGCTCCGACAGAGAAGATGGAGGAGAGAGGGAGGGGAGCTAAGGCGCCGAGGCAACCAATGAGGAAACGGATCACGTCTTCTCGAGAGAGACAGCAGAACTTGTCACGGATGGCGGTGGTGGAAGAAGATGGGCCCGTGGCGGCTGTGGTGGTGGTGGTGGTGGTGGTGGTAGTGGTGGTGGTGGTGAAGCTGATAGAGTTGCTGCTGCTGCTGGGGGTAGTGGCGTTGTCGAGGTTCTTGAGCCACTTGCCGTTGTAGAGGATTGAGAATCGCTTGCTCATGCCTTTCCATCCTAAGCTTTTGGGTACGAGGAGACGCCTAACACCATGCTTCATCATCTCTAGTGCATCGATCAATCTTGCAAAAACAATGAGTCAAAGGATGTGAGATTCAGTAAATACTACTAATTGATGCTGTAGCAGTGAGAATAAATTATCTGTTTGAAGGCATTATCGGATACACTAAAACACTAAGTTTTCAGCAGCTTCATAAATGGCTAAGAGATCCTACACAGACATGGAGTCATCTTCAGGGTTGATACCCTGGTCTCGAAAGGCGTGGGGTCAATCAAGAGGGCAAGGGACCTTGGGACCCACATTCTATTGGTAACATGACAATTGTTTGTTAGAAAACATGTGCTGCTGAATGTACCAGGTCCTCTTATTCACTATTTTGTACTCTGGCCACACGTACTGCCTACTGCTCTATTCTATCTACAAGTTTTGCATTGGGTCCAAATGTTATCTGAATACAATGGATTTAACTCCTAAAGCATTTTCAAAGGGAAAAATCCTTGGCCGATATGATTGGTGGTTCAAGATCTACGGCTAGTATTCAACTTTGGGATCCGGATATATACAAAGGTGAACCAACAATCTTCTTCTTTGATGAATATATTGCTAAGCTTTCCTTTCCATTTCAATTTGCCCTCATAGGAAACTTCTCGCATCATACACCTTTGCTACCTCAGATTTGCTCAGTTTTTGAAATGTATGGTCTCAAATCAGCAATCAACATTGGGCTTTTGGATAGTAAGCACATCCAAATAAAATTCAAAATTTCAAACATGAAGATAATTATCACTGGATATGTTCACGGGATTACTGGTTTGTCAAATGGTTCCCAATGCATATGGAATTTTTGGGTACAGTCATCTTTCGCTCCTATTTGGGTGAATTTCCCTTAACTTTCCTATTCATGTTTTATCTGACGAAAGTTTGTTTCAATTTGCAAGACATTGGGGCAAAACATTGGGTAATCCAACGGAGATGGATGCTGCTACAGCAATGTTAACTCATCCTAATGTTGCTAGAGTATGTATCTAAATGAATTTGTTGACCAAATTTCCAAATCGAATTTGGATAAGCTGTGGAAGTGGTGGATTTTACCAAAGAATGAACTATGAGCAAGTCCCAAACTAAAGTACTCTATGTCTAAAACAAGGTCATACATATCTGATAATGAAGAAGGTAATGTGCAGCATCAACGCCATGAGCAATGGATCCAAAAGCAGCACGAAGATAACAGGGAAGGGAAAAACGTTAGTATTAAAGATCCAGTGGATGCGGATGAATTCAAAAGCAAACCATGGGCTCAAGAAGCAATATCAGAGATTCCTGTATTTCATAACGTAAATCTAGATGAAGGGAGTCATTAACCACAAGCAGTGACCCAGCGGCATAAGGCACCGGCCTGGGTTCCTGCTACAGTCAAATCGGGCACACCCCAATTTCTAATCCCGGCAGGGAAAAAGTGAAAAACCATTGTGGCCAGCGGCAAGCGCAGCTCCATTTTCTTCAACGTGAACATTATCAAGGCCTCATTGACTCCATTAATCATTAATCATTATTAATCGCAGCTCCATTAATCATTATTCATTACTAGTTCTCAAATAAACTCTTCCTCGTTAGAGAGGAGATGCAAAGACTCTGCTAACACCGTCAATTTGGAGAATGATTAATTTTCTTTGGTGTGCTGTAAATCAAAAAAAAAATGAATAAATGACAAAACGATGAGTTGTCTACACCTAGGAGATGATCTCTCTCTTTCGAATCCAAGTTTGCTATGATGATCCCAAGTGTCTTAGTAGTCATTGCTTTTACGACATTAAACTCATTAGAAGCATGCCCAAAACAAATTATTCATAAGCCTGCCCTGTTTTGAGGAACTTTAAATTTTCATTGTACTTCTCTATAGAAGTCAGGTTTATGTCCCCCACTAATTCGTAGCCAAAAAAAATTACCTAAATGTATATTTATATATAGCTTCCCGGAATAACTTAAAGTCGCTTGTTTTATTTCCTTTGTGAAGCTCTAAGCCCTAAAAACATACTGAACTGTTATAGCATAAAAAGATAAAAGCAAAAAGTGGGGGTCACAAGGCCCGCCCATAGGCTTGGTGTAATTGTGCATCAAGTTAATCAAAAGAAGAGAGTTTGGAGCCAAAACCATAGCCTTACTAGGCAAAAGATAATTGTTGCTTGGAAGATGGACGAAGCCCTAAATAGCTAACATCCAACAAACCACCAAAAAACATCATAATGAGAAACATAACAAGTATTTTGCTGTCACACATCAATGGCATGGTCCCACCAAAATGATATTTGGAGATATAACTCCGTCCCTAATTAGGAGTCCATCTTTGACTTTCACCTTTTTAAGAATGCACTCATCATCACAATCAATTAAGAGCCCACATAAATCAATTAAAATAAACATAAAATTGTTATCTAGTATTGTATACATGGTAATACTTGCATCCGAAAGACTTGGCTAATGCAATATTAAATAGTAATTCCACATATGGATACATGCATCTCTCTCATGTGCATTTTAATTATGGATCTACTGTCTATGCATATGATTTTTTGTAATATTGTACATAACACTATTAATAATATTGTTATCATTATTGCTGTTACTATGAATATTACTATTACTATTGTTACTCTCATTATAAATTTTGAACACGGCCCAAGTGCAAGTTCTCTTAGTGTTGACCAAAAATTATTAGTAAGGAAGTATGATTATTCGGAACAATTGATCACACGTATTATTTCAGGTTTTATAAGAAAGAAACATAAACTTTTTTAAACGATCATTTTTCCTTTCCAACAAGTTGAAAATTTCTATAATATCTTACATTGGGCTCCAATTTCAAAAGAAAAAAAATACTCTAAGATGTGTATCCGATACGAACCTAAACATATCAAGGGTGTATCAGTATTTGACACGCAACGAATACAAATTCGTAGCCAGCGGAGGAGTACCCGTGCTTCATAGGATATACTAGTTATTGTTATTCCACGAACCACTCAGATATAAAAGAGGAGATCTAGAATTTTGCCGGTGCAACGACCATGAGAAGAAACACAGCAGGGATTGTGAGAGAATGCAATGGTGCAACTACCCGGTTCTGCTTCATTATTTTGATTTCTTGCAATGATACATGCTAACTCGGTTTAAACCCAGTTCAAACATGGTGAGTCATGGAGCTTTTGGTGGTTTTCAAGTAAGATAACAGCAAGGCTCATGGAGTCAATGTCAACTCTATATTTAATTTGATTTTACTTAGATCAAAGCTTTGGTTTGGTGCTCACCAAAATCAATATGAATTGAGTGATACGTATCATCTTATATGTATCTGTTCAGCCAGTACACTGAACATGTTCTTTAAGTAAAATTCTTTAAGTAAAATGTAGCACCCTTGTCCTAAAAAGATGAAAAACCACCACACTTGCAATGCATGTAACCTACTGCAGCAATTCCTTATGAAGTAGCAATCTCCTACAGCGAAGAATCCATTCTATTTTTAGGTATGACCCGAGTAGGTTTCTAACTAACACATTCTCCTCTTACCATAAAAACCTTTACTTTTTTTAAGGTAGGCAGCTGCTTTAAGTTTCCATTGCATCTTTTGAAGTTTTGTTACATTAGATATATGATACAGAACGCAAAGGGAAAGGTAGCTGTAAATATGGATTTGGACAGAATTAGCAATATTATCTCATTCTAATATCTTCATGCTTGTCTTGCATCAACGCTGATCTGGACAAGGGCACATGGCCTCTTCAATTAACCCCTGATAATCCACCAAAAGTGTCTCGCACCAAAACCTCATACAAAACATATTCCTCTGAGGATGCCAATGGCCTTCCACGGCTAGGACTCTCTTCAGCATTGGCAACTCTTTAGCACACCAATAGTATCTCAATAAACACCCCAATTGTGTCCAACAAGCCAAAGCTTCATTTGTCTCTATACACATAGCTTTGAGGACCCGTTGGTGTATCTCACTTTTTGCTATAGCCCTCATATCAAATAACCTATTTATCAAAGCTCGGACAGGCTCTGGAAAGGGCTTCTGCTTTTAGTTAACAAGAAGACTTCCCCTTTGATGGGGTAAATTATTGAATTTTTTTTATGAGATTTAGTGGAGATGGTCTCATGATGAGTAGATAAACTCCACCAAATTTCATTAAAAATATATATATTTCTGCGATGTGGGTGAACTAAAAAATTGATAGATAAATGCATTTCCGACAATTGAAATTTTAGATAGTCATCTCACCCACTTCACAGTTGAATTTTTGATGAAATTTGGCAGAGATAATCTTCATGATCATCTTCACCAAATATATTTCATAAAAAAAGAAAAATGAAAAATTTTACTCACTCGAAAGGGAAAATTTGCTCGTTAACTAAAGAGCGTAAGCCTTCCGGAGCCTGGTTAAACAAAGCTTGGTGTGAAAAACACACATGTCAAAAGTCCGTGGACAAATCTCCACTCTTTATGCTGAAAGCATCTCTATCACTTCTATGCAAAAGGACGTCATACCAAAGATTCAATCACAGAAAGAGATGCATATTTGAAACCTACTGGCCGTTATACAATTACATCATTTTCTAGACATGAATTAAATATATATCTAAACGTTCAGGTAAATAAATATTATAGATGCAACCACACAAATGAATATATATTTAAACCGTTCAGGTAAATAAATATTATAGATGCAACCACACAAATTATATATTTAGAGGTTCATTCAAATGCAAAGCAAACAGAATTTTCAGATCCTTCCATCCATGGTACCCAATGCATGTTATGTTGAGACTATAAATCCATTGTCAGGAAATCAAAGAATTGCAAAGCAATATATACCCATTGCCAATTTGTCTTCGGTTTGACGCTCCAAAATCTAATATAGTGTCAAAGGTATGCTTATTGACTCATGTGCCAAGCCCAACGGCAATATGAGTACACCTCACCCGACATAATTAGCCTATGTGTTTGAATCAAAATTACCCCGCACGGAAGGAGGCTTGTTGATGATATAAATCTCACATCAAAAAATTAAAGCCGTGCAATTTGGGTTAGAAAAACTCCGAACTCTAATATATATACTATAAAATATGTAGAAAAGAAAAATAAAATATAACATTTTGCGCTCCTTTGATTCGAGCTTTGGTTCGGAACTTGGAATCATAGATTGGTAATTTATGCTAGAGGTCCTTTATATTATCAAGTCAAATAGATGAATCATAAATTGATGAGATTCAAACTTTCCATCCGAAATTATCATTTTAGATTCTAGGAAGGAACAAAAAGTCGAACCAAACGATCACTTTGGAACAAAACATTATAAAATTAATAACACATTTTAAAAGAAAAACATTGCAATAACAAGAGACAGAGAGAGTTAACCAACCTTGTACCAGGATCAACCTCCTTTAACAAGGAATTATTAGGAATGACAACCTCAGAAACAGGAGTTTTCAATGCCTTCTCCTGATCCTCCAAACAAGAATCCCTTGCCAAAAATGCCACAATATCCAAAGGATTTAGGATCCCCAAAAACCTCTGTTGCCTCATTTCAGCATTCTCCGCCACATTCTTGTGCGATCTCTTCTTCCAAATCGGAATTCCCCCTTCCGTCGACTCTCCGATTACCTTAATTGCAGCCTCAACCGTCTCCGTCTCCGAGAATTCCACCATCACCGGCTTCCCCACCGTCAGATCCCCGACCACGTGGTACAAAAACACCGACGCCATTGATATGAATAGGCGGCGATTATGTTATATAAAAATCAATAAAAAAAAATAACAGAAACGCTAGCCTGTCAGAGTCGAACAGACAAATTAAGAAGAGAGAGAGAAAATTGGGAGTGAGTTATAAGAGAGAGTGGAGGAAGATGAGGAGGAGAGTTATGAGAGAAGTGGGAATGGGATGAGAGAGAGAATTGGAATTGGCCATAGAGAGAGAAGATTTGGGAATTGAAGAACAAGAAGAAAGCCCATGAAAGGAGAGGAGAGGAGAGAGAAAATCTTGAATGAATGAATAAATGTTGTTTCGTGGAATTCGTGTCTAGAGAGAGAGAGAGAGAAGTCGAGAACAAATCAATTATTGCGAGTTTTTAAATGCTCAATCATCTCTTGGAATAGTACCCCTCTCTTTGTCCTGTCAGGTCTCGGAAATAGGAAAATAAAAGTAGCGTGATAAATCACTTCTCCTCCTTATCTTTATTTTAGTGTGAGACTATTCACGGCCTTCATTTTTCTCGCAAATAATACCTCCTATCTCACAAACACTTTTTAAATATAATTTTTTGATCATTAACACGTTTTATTTATCTCTCTTATTTATTTTAAGAATTTATATAAAGTATGTAATTAAAAATATAATTAACTTTAACTAAAATTAATCACACACTTTAAAAATATAATTAACCTTAATTAAAAAAATTAATCTATTAATTTATTCATGGGTAATAAATTAATCTTAAACTCTCTTGATGTGGGGAGAACATATGATATTTACTCTCCTTATGTGGGGAGAGTAAATGGAATAAATTCGGCTGAAGTAGGGAGACTGGCTTTTAAACCCACTGGAAAATTTTAAAGTTAAACTCTCCTCATGTGGGGAGAACATATGCTATTTACTCTCCTTATGTGGGGAGACTAAATGGAATAAATTCGGCCAAAGTGGGGAGATAGTGAGATATAAGGGGGTGTTTAAAGTGTGTGATTAATTTATTACCCATGGATAAATTGATAGATTAACTTTTTTACCTTGGAGTAAATATGTTAATTGGGGGGTGTTTGTGAGATATAAGGGGGGTGTTTAAAAGTAAATCTATTCAAAATTAAATGGATGGTGTTTGTGAGAGAAAATGGAGGTTGTAAATAGTCTCACCCTTATTTTAAGGCAATGTTATTTACACTTTTATTTTTATCACAAAAATTATTATTTAAAATTTAATTAAAAATATATTTTAATATTATTTTATTTATCACAAACATTATTTTTTATTATTTGATATTAGGTGAATATTTAACAGCACACTCTTTTTATGTAAATCGAATTTACGTAAGTACATTCACTTCTTATTAGGGGAACTTTATTTGAAAAATACTTTAAGTCATGTAAGTCTAGTTTATGTAAGTGAAATCACCTCTCATTAGGCGAACTTTATTTGAAAAATACTCAAGTCATCCATTACCTAATATTATATGAGTTATTACAAATAAACTCTTCTCAAATGGAGCGAGTGTGTGCATCTGCACTCACTTCTCATTAAATGAATCTTAGGGGTGTTAGTGGTTAAAAATTTATTTTTGGGAGGTGTTTGTGTCAGAAATGGTAGGTGTAAATAACACCGCCCTTATTTTAGAGTGGTGTTATTTACACCCTCAAAGCTGTCACAAACGCTCTCCTCTAAAATTTAACTAAAAATATATTTTAACACTATTTTATTTGTCACAAACACTTTCTTTTATTGCTTGATATTAGATGAGTGCTTAGAAACACACTCTCCTCATATAAATCGAGTTTATATAAGTGCACTAACTTCTCATTTGGCGAGTCTTATTTGAAAAATAATTTTGTAATCAATTGTCTGATGTTAGGCAAGTTATTACGAACAAACCCTCCCTAAGTGAGGCGAGTGTGTGTGTCTGCACTCGCCTCTCATTAGGCGGGTCTTATGGGGTGTTAGTGATTAAAAAAATATCTTTGAAGAGCGTTTGTGACAAGTGGGATGTTTGTAACAAAAGGGGGGGGGTGTAAATAACACCACCCTTATTTTAGGGGAAAATGTTATTCCTACTTATAATTCTTATCATTTATTTTTATCTAATATATTAAATAGGTTATATTTTTGATATATTTTGTGAAAATACAATTTATGTAATATATCCGATAAAAATATGTAGTAAGCTTTATAACTAAGTATAGCATTGCTCTTATTTTAGGACAATGTTATTTACACATTTTATATTTGTTATAAACACTTTTTGTTACAAACATCTTTGAAAAAATAAATTTATTATCTCTTAGACTCGTCTAATGAGATGTGAATGCAATCACATACATTCGACTCGCTTAAAAAGGGTTTATTGGTAAGAATTAGCCTAATATCTGACAATAGAGCGTTTTTCAAATAAAATTCGCCTAATTAAAAGTGAGTGCGTTCACATAAAATCAGTTCAAATTGGGAGAGTGTGTTGTTAAGCACTAACCTAATATCAGACAATGAGGGGGTGTTTGTGATCAATAACGTGGTATTAAAATGTGTTTTTTGTTAAATTCTGAAAACATGTGTTTGTGATAGATTTAGAGGGTGTGAATAACACCGCCCTTATTTTAAATACTATAATTATTTTTAAAAAATAATAAAAAGTGCCTTTAGGGTACAAGTTAAAGTTACTATAAATGAAAAAAAATTAATTCTTGTGTGATAATATTTAAGGCATGTTAGAAGTTTATTCTTTCCACCAAATATAAGTACTTAACATGTACTCTTAAGGGACATACTAACCTAGCCCTTAGTGAGTTACTGAGGATGGTGCTAATTGTTTTGAGTTTTTTCAGCGATACGTAGTCAATTTGGTGTGTTATTGTTAGTTAGGTATGATCGAGATATACAATACATGGTTAAAATGGAAAAATTAGCAATCAACAACTCACTCGACCATGACTTATCGAGTTGTACTCAAATACTTGACCACGACTTGCTGATGTGGAACGGAGCTCACTCCACCACGATTTGTCAAGTTGTACTCAAATACTTGGCCACTAGCTGTTGATGAGGAATGGAGCAATGGGGAGTAAGAAAAACACTACTTTTAACCTTGTATTCTTAAATTCGGGAGAACAAAATCAAAGAAAATGTCTCGCAGAAGTTTATTAATTCATTGATTGGTAAATTTGTTGATTACAATAACAAAATAACTAGTTTATGATGCTAAAATCTAAAATTGCCCTAATTAACTAAGATTTGTTATTCGAAATTCAATAAAGACTATAAAAATGGAAACTATTTCTCCTAATTAATAAAAATAAAAATTACTATAAAAAAATTAATAAAATAACAAATATGTCTTCACTTTCATTGCATCATTCACTCACTCTTTAAAGAAACTCGTATCGAGTTTACTGCAGAAAATTGATGTCTTCTAGGCCATTGTACAAAATATTTTGAAATTTTAACACATTTCAGTTTTAAATCGAGAGGAATTTTTTAAAAACTCGACGCTGTTTATCAATGAATTGATCTAATAGGAAACCAAAATGCATGGGAACAATATTTTCGGTACAATAAAATCGATAACTTCTCCCTTCATTTCTTTTTGTAATTTTGGCTAGCAAAATTTCCTCTTCGAGGCAACTTTTGTGCCAAAAATTAAACAATTCCATATCTCCCATATAAACAATTTTCACAATTTTAAGATTTTTAATAAGTTTGGGAAGGTGGATTAAATCTATTTGTGGTACCATCACACACACAATCGATGAAATAGACTACTTCAAATTTTTGAACAAAGCAATTCTTTCTTTTTCCTTTGGTATGTTTTCTACCAAGCTTTCTTTTAAGGGCTTTTTTTTAAAGGACAAATGTCAGACTCTCTTTCTATTAAAGGACGCTCGTTTGACTCTCTTTCTATTAAAGGACACTCGTTTGAATTAATTAGTTTAAATGACAACTTTTTAATTAAGGACAAAATATTAATAATTTTATTATTTCAATTAATTAAGTTAAATTCTAATACTACCCTTCTTAAAGATAACTACAAGAAAATAAATATAAAATTAAATTCATAATTAAATCAATAAAACTAAATTCAAACACAAATATCACAAAAAATTCAATCAAGAAGATAAATACAAAAATTATTCAAAAAAAATCAAAGGAAGTAAATATCTCAAACTAATTAGATATAATACAAGACTGAATGTGCAAATATGTCTGAACCACAATTTTTCATAGTAGCAAGCAGGCATATTAAATTACGTATTTTTAAGTAATTTTCTATCAGACATATTAAGTTGTATCTTTTTAATTTTATGTTAGACTCGAACATATTTAGTCACATATTTTCAATTTTTTGTCAGATATATTAAGTTACATATTTTTAATTTTTTGTTAGACATATTGTAATACCCCGTACTTTAATTTGTTTTAAATTGAAGTATATGAGCTTATTTATACTCATATGAGTGATCGTTTAGTGATTTGGGTAGTCCGAATCGATTTCGGTTGGTAAATAGGAAGTTTTAGTTCTTCGCGATTTATTAATTTTAGCTAATTTTGAGCTATCGTAATTTTTTCGTTTCTTATTCGATTAAGATTTCGTTTGCGTGAGTATCTAGGTTTTATACCATTCTATAACTTTCGTGTTTTGACCGAAAGCCAATTCACATTCCAAATCTTTGAATTACCTTTTCGTGGACATAAAGATCACTAAAATCTGAGTTCCAAGTAAGGAGTTATGACCAAAATACTAACAATGGCTAGTGCTGTGAAGTATGCTTTGGCTGAGAGCTCCCAAGATCGATCTCAGAGCCCTGTGTGTCATAATCTTTGGCTGAGAGCTCCCAAGATCGATCTTGGAGCCCTGGGTGTCGAATTTTCTAGAGTTTTAACCCCATTTTCTCACCATTTATCACCTTAACACACAAAATTCGACCCAAGCTCACTCCTATCAACTTGAAGGCTCTAGAGAGAGATAGATGTGGGTTTTTTGAAGAATTCTCTCTCATTTTTCAACATCAATCCGAGATAAAAGCTCCAAATTCTCCGAATCATCCTCCTGGTCACTATTCATCGTCTTCTTTGTGAGCTTTGCTTGGGGAAAGGCCGAAAGCTTTATCTTCTCTCCTTCTTCTTCGCTAATAAGTCGAAATAGGGGTTTATATGCTCTTAAACTTGAAATTTTGGCATTGTTTTATGGATATCATCATAGGTTCACTTCATTTATCTTATTTATCTAAAGTATGGCCTATAACATAATGTTTTATGATTAATAAAGACCTAAAAGTGAGGTTTGAAGTAATAGATGTTATATACACTTGATAATATGATTTCATTTGACTAGAAATGGATTATTTATACATGTATGTTAAATATGATGATTTTGCCTATTAATATCAATGATATATGATTAATTAGAGTATGAATTCACATATTTAAGCAAGATATGCCATCTAAGCTCTATGATTATAAGTTATCGATTCATATGGATGTTCTTTGGATGTATATGTGTTGGTTTGATAAGAAAAGGATTAGTAAAGGATTTTGAATAGACCAAAGAACATAGACGTGAATTCGATAGAATTTATATGGAATATATAGTTTCTATCTTATATATGATACATGAATTGGAACAAGATGTGCCGCTTGAACTTGATATCTATGTAATACAGACTTATAAGTGATGTTCCTTGGATATACATGCTTGGTTGTATCCAAGTGGATTTGTAAACGGGTTTTGTATGCGTTGAGGAACATAGATACATGGTGAATGAAGTTCAAGTGGCATGTGTTGTTTTTAGTTGTCATAAATAGCATGTATGCATGTTGTGCATCACTATTGTGTCAACCGCAATCTTGAAGATTCTTCGGCAAGCTCGGACTCCCTTATGGCTTATCGAATGAGCGTATATCTCTTATCATGATGCTGAGAACTCATTTATATATATACCTTTGTTCGGAGGCTACATGTCATGGCAATTCGGGAAAGCTTAATTTCTATCTTGATATTGTCTTATCGGATACGATTGGTTGATTAATCTATTGGAAATTATTGTACTTGGTCATGAATGACCATGGTGATGTGAATTCTATATGAATATCTGTTTTCATGGTGCTTGCCGGGATGGGAAAATAGGCAGGGCTGGTGCCCTTGGGTTGAAAAGTCCTAAATCCCTGGGAGATATTGTTTGGCTGCCTATAAGCCACCGGCGAAAGACCCGGGAACCTAGGCATCGGCAATGCACCATTGGTTTGATTCTTTTCTATGGAAGATGGATGGATGGGTTGTTGTCCCACTTCCTTTGTATGATGACGGTATGCCATTTTGAAGCAATGGATTCCTTGATGAGATCCCAGTTCAGGTTTTCATCGACATGAACTATGATTATGTTGTATGCTCTTGGAGTGAATGGATTTATATGGCCATCTTGGCATGGTTTCTCATCTGTATGCATCGTCAAGATTCGGTAATGGGTTGACACAAAGGGAGGTAACATGCATATGTATGAGCACGCATCATCATAATCTAGTTATATTTTGTGACATGTTACAATAACGTTTATATTATATAATGAAAAGGTTTTCTTGGTTTACGGTAATATATCAAGGAATGTTTTCAAAACTTTCCCTTCTATTTCCCCCCTGCTGAACTGTAAGCTCACCCCGTATTTCATTTACAATTACAGGTCTTAAATACGGGTGTTGTCATGTATATTAAGGCGGGGGTGTTACAATACCATTTGAATTTCTTTATGTATTTACATATATACCCATTTTAGTCAATCTAAGATGGGTTAGTATCACTACAGGTCTTAAATACGGGTGTTGTCCTGTATATTAAGGCGGGGATATTACACATATTAAGTTGCATATTTTCAATTTTTTGCCACATATATTAAACTACATTTTTTTTTCAATTTTCTGGCAAGTTACATTCTTACAATTAATTCATTGATCGGTTCCTTCATTGATTGGTTCCTTAATTCATTTAATTTTCAAGAATAGAGAAAATTTCTTGAATTTTATTAATTCATTGATTGGTTCCTTCATTACAATTATAATGCTAAAATCTAAATGTACCATAATTAACTAAAGATTTATTTGGAAGATATTCTAAATTAAATCATTTACACATGGTAACAAAATACGCAATTCAATAAATACAATGGAAATTATTTCTCCTTACCAATAAAAAAAAAAAAAATTACAATAACAAATTAATAAAATAACAAATATGTCTACACTTTCATTGCATCAGTTGCCCAAATATTAATATACTTTTTGGACTTACTTAATTTTTTTTATAAAAAATTGTTGGCCACCAATTTAATTATACAAGAGCATATATCATATTAAATACACGGCCTACCAACTCATTTAAATGGTGATACATTAATTTACAAAAAATAATTAACCCTAACATTTAATGTATAAACTATTTCTATAAACTTTTTATAAAAAGTTGTGGTACCAAATACCTCAAATGAAAAATAAGGTAAACAACACATCAAATGTATAGTCTCATCATTTCGTTTAAGTCATGACCATCAATAGTCGGCTTTTTTCATCCTCTATTACTTTTAATGAAATTACCAATCAATTTGGATTGGGGGAATGGGAAGGAAATGAAAAGAGGAGTGATTAGAAATTACTTATTTGAAGGCGGAATGGAAAGTAAACAGAGGGAATAAGAAGGATAAGTGGTGACCATCAATAGATGGCTTTTTTCATCGTCTATTACTTTTAATGAAATTAGCAATTATTTTGGATTAGGGGAATGGGAAGGAAAGGATGAGTGATTAGAAATTACTTGTTTGACAGTGGAATGGAAAGTAAACGGAGGGAATAGGAAGGATTCTTAATCCCTTATATTCATTTATTTTGTTTTCTTATGATATTAGGAGGATTAGGAAAGAAATTAACTAGTTTTAATGAATTATTTATCCTATTCTAAATTTAATAATAAGATATATTAAAACACATTATATTCCTTCCATTCTTTTTCTTTTTAATATCCAGGCAAGAATTGTTTTATTTCCTTTCTTTTCCATCTCCAAACAACAATAAAATTAAATCAATTCATCTCCATTCAACAGCATTGAGTTTATAAGGCCTCCTTCCATAATTATGTCGAAGAAACAATATATTACCTTTCATTTCAAAATTAGTTATATTATTTTCCTTACGTAAAAGCTCTTCCTTCATTTTCATTCTTTTTTTAAAGAAAAATAATTTATCATCACCAGTCATCGCCACCTTCTAGTAGCATGCATGTGTTCACCAGCAAGCACCACATCCCCCCCCCCCCCCACCCCCACCCCACAAAGTTTTTGCTATCTGGCATATCAAACTCAATAGGGTGCTAAATGTGGGTCCTCTCAAACATACTTAAAATTTCAAAATGTTACTTTATTTGTTAGAATGGCAACTAGGATTGTTGCATTGCCTAGATAATACTAACTAGCGGCTATCACCACGATACACAATTGGCAATGACCTCTATCAGGCTAACGTAACTTTCAATTGGCATTAAGAAACAATCCGGACAAGCTCAGTTTGACCTGATAGTTATTTAGAAAAAGGCTCTCCTTTGTTACACGGTCAGTGATGGAGGTAATGTGTGACAAGGGGAGCTTAAGCCCCCATAATAATTTTGGACTTTTTTTATAGGTATAATATTATAGGGACTGTTGTGTAGATATTTAAACTTTGAGGTTAGGTTTGTAAAGCCTCAAAACCTTGGGGATAAGAATGTAATTAAGTTTACTAAAAATGAAAAACATCTAACAAAAGCATCGCCTGGCAGAACACTAGAACATCACTAGGAAAAAAGAAGAAGAAGAAACTCACAGAGCTCATTTCTTCTCCATTTGCTATTTCGTGAAAAAATATTCGCTTTAAGTTTTCATTTGAGCATTAAACGGAGGAGATGGTTAATTAAAATGTCCGGCATCTTTCTCTTCATATACACTTTCTTTTGGGCTCTATTTGTGTGTAAGTTTCTATTGCATTTTTTTTTGTTCAATACTTAATTTTGTGATTTATTTGAGCCATTGAGGCATTAAGCCATTAGGGCATTGATTACTAGGGCCAACCTTGGGTATAGGCGGACCAGGCCATCGCCTAAGGCCCCCGAAGTAACAGAGCCCCAATTTATTTGGGCTATAAATTATATATATATATATATATGTAATGGGAGGCGATCTCATACGCACTCAGTGCTTTTTTCGCACAGGCTTTCTATTTTTATTTTTTTTTTTTTTGGCTCGTTGAAAGTTGGCTTTCAACTCTCTCATTCTCTCAAAATACACCAAGCTTTCTCTCTCTCTCTCTCTCAATAATTATGACCAAACCAAACCCACCTCCGATTTGGTCATTGCTCCAACGGCTCTCTCTCGAGAAAGGACGACAAGATTCTGACGAGCCTTCCAACGGTTCTCTCTCTCTCTGCTCGAAGCAGCACTTAGGGACTCCTCATACCAACTTAAAATCAACAAGAACATGACAACCATTATCATCAATGAGCAAATCAACCAAGTCAAATTCTAGCAATAATCTTCTCAACTTCCCTGTCTCAAAGTTCCAAATTTCACCTTTTTCAATTCTCTCAAAACCATCTAAGCTCCAAAGTTCCAAGAGAATCGAAGAAGCCCAATTGAAAGACCAAAGAGAAACCTTCACTGCACTCTTTGATGAAATTACTGAGATTTTAGGAACTGAAAGTTTTATTTCAGGTAAAAACTCATCTGCTCCCAATTCCTAATATAAAACCTGATTTGAGTAATAATGAGATGAATGAAGTTCAGAAAATGTTTAGTTTAGTTTTTCCTCCAACCAACTCAAAAACAACAATAACAGGACAACTATTATCATCAATGAGCAAATCAACCAAATCAAATTTTGAAATATACTAATTATTATCAACCAGGTTATAAGCCAAATCAAAAACACCAAACCAGCAGCCAAATCAAATTTTGAAATTGCAAGCCCTAATTTCGAAAATACAATAAAAGAAGACTTCTGATACACTCACTAAGTTTGTCGTCGGAATAAGAGGAAGAGGAGAGAGCGAGCTTCGTCGTCTTCGGAATGGGGAGAGAGAGAGCGAGCGAGCTCGTCATCGACTAGGGAGAGACAAAGAACTGTCGAAATGGGGAGAGAGGGCGAGTTTCTTCGAGCAGAGAGAGAACCATCGAAAGGCTCGTTGGAATCTTGTCGTCGTTTCTAGAGAGAGAGAGCCGTCAGAGCAACGACCAAATCGGAGGTGGGTTTGGTTTGATCGTAACTATTGAGAGAGAGAAAGCTTGGTGTATTTTTAGAGAATGAGAGAGAGAGTTGAAAGCCAACTTTCAACAAGCCAAAAAAAAATAGAAAGCCTGCACGAAAAAAGCACTAAGTGCGTATGAGATCCCCTCCCTGTATGTAATAGTCAATAATATAATTTGGTTAATTGAAAACTATCAAAGTATTAATTGGTCTGGTAGGCCGGTTGGTGGTTTTGTTTATGCCATTCGGGATCACAAGTTCGATCCCCAAAAGGAGCCAATCTTATATCTTTTTAATTAAATGCAGAAGACCTTTTCTTTTTAATTAGCGCCCTACACACAACCATCCAATAAATTTATTATCTTTATTTTAATGAGATTCAATTATTTTTTTTAGTCTTCATATTTCTAGTAGTCTAACTAACAGTGACAATCAATGACCTCGCTTTGCCGGCTGCTGCTGTGAATACCTCATTTTGCAACCCTCGCAAAAATCTCGATCTCTAAGAAAATGAACATGCATGCATATACGAGCATTCCTAGATGTATACATACTATGTACATGTAATACAAGTCAAAGAAGGAATCAGAAATGACTCCCAGACAAGAAGTTACAAGAATTACCAGAAACTACCTGACCCAAAAATCGTCAAATCCTCTAGAAACTTATATAAGGAGAGTTCCCAATTTTTTATCATCCTTAAACTTTGCAGGTTGTTAAAAATTTCCATAAGGAGAAACATACTCAAGAATTAGCTCGATCCGACAGCTAAATCTCCGAAAATTCAGAAAATCAAGAGTTCACTTCAAGGAATCAAAAGGGGGCTTTCTTGAAATCCAAATGAGCTCAAATTTGGTAAGTAGACAGGTTGTACTAAGGGGAATAACATGCTAAAAATTAGTTTGATCCAATACTCCGTTTCGCCAGAATTACAAGAGTCGTCTGCTAGACAAATGCTCAAAAAACTGAAATTTGCCGATTTTTGCACAATGAGACTTTCCGGCTTCTGATCATCCTAAAATTTTTTGGGTTGTCAGATAGTACTGTAAAGAGTAACATACTTAAAAACCGGGAGTTTTCCTTGAGAAATCAGACAAAGGCCTTCCCAAAGTCCAAAAAATATTAAATTTAGTCATTAGGTAGGTTTTATCATGGGTAATAACATACTAAAAAATTAGATCAATCCGATGTGTCATTTTACCAAAATTATAAAAATCACCTCGGGTGGATAACATTTGTCCACAAGACAAATGCAGACAAATGCCTTAGGGCATTTGTCCGTGGATAAATGCTTATTGGCCCAACCCATATATATTTGTTAGATATAAATACACCTGCACAGAACTCCTTTGAGGCATCAGTCAGCTCTGAGATTTTGTGAACAGTGCTATAAAATAGTATTCTACTATTTTCAAGGCTCTTAGGTAGTTTTTATAGTAGTCCAGCTAAATTTTGTGTTATTAGTTATAATTGATCAATCGCATGTAGAAATTGTTGTTTATCTCAAAATCTGTCCAAATTTCATATTTAAACTCCATTTTCAAAACCAAAGGCGTGGAATGAGTTATAACCATTTTTAAACATAGTTTTATCAGTTAAAATTACAAAATCTCAGTTTTACAAGTCTCGGTTCACGAAGGAATCAATAAGCGCTTGTACCCGGTTTAATTTATAAATTGCGGTGCTCACCTAAATATCCAATATGAGAGTACTGGATTTGTCAATTTTGGTTTTCATTATTAAACTATGGTACACTATTGACGAACAAATCTCGAGGATTGCTGAATATCCGATTCCAGATTGAATTAGCTTCCAAAAAGTCCTAATCTTTATCAAAAACACCTATTTTGCTATATATCATTATCAAATCATTTTTCAAGTCACACACACACACACACACTAATTTTCAAAATCAAAGGACAAATTATGAAGCGCATGCTTTTTATCCCCACCCCAAAATTCAGGTTTTCCTAAAATTATGGGCTGATCTACGATTACATCAATTAACATTCAAATGTTTAATTATAATTACACGCATATCCTACTCAAAGTCTGAAAAGGGTGAATTGGGTGCCTAACACCTTCCCGATTCGTAACTTAATCCCCGAACCTTCGAATCAAATGGTTTCCCATTAATTGTGTTTAAGATGTCGTTTAATCTATAAATGTTCCTCTTTTACACAGACTTTTGGTTGTTTAGTAAAACAAATAAGCGACTCTGATTTTCATTATAAACTATCACTCTTTTCTTAAAATAAAACGAACCGGGAGATAGGAGGGGGCCAGCGTCAAAAACGCGGGTTCTCACAATGGCGACTCTGTTGGAATTTTTTTTAAGAGGATTAGATTCTAAACAAGAGTAGAATATGTGTGGATAATTGATTTTGTTTGCATTTTTTTCTTATTCGGCCTAGTCTTAGGATAACATAGATGCGATTTAGGTGAATACCCTGATTCCCTTTTTGTTTGTAATCATTGGTTTGAGAAAAATCTTTTCATAAATAAAAAATGAAAGTACTCAAACAAACCGTAAATCATTCATCATAATGCACCTCCATAATCGTTATTTTGCACGCATGCACTATCATCATGACTTATCACGAGTGTAAAATTACCCATTTTCAACCCGAAAATACTACTTAGTGAGTAGGCAGTTGACTCGTCTGGGTCAACATAAATCGAAAGCTCTTATTTTCACTCTCCTTAGCCAAGTACCAACCGAGTTATATAAAGTGACGGGAACGCTCATGTACCCGGAATGTATATTAAAAGGTCCTTGCACGTACTCGCCCTTGGGGTATATAGCAAGACCTAGCCAAACAGAAGGGAGCCTAAACCTTACCCATCAAACCACGCTTGCATATAGGATGCGTAAGCCTAGTACACATAAATTTCTGCATGTTTTCCTAACAGTCAGTTATGAGATTGGTGAACAAAAGGCCTTGTCATACATACCAACTCTTGGTTTGGCAAGTGCGGCTGGTGGCTGTCCAACCACACCGGTAGAAATTCCTCACTAAAAACTCGTTAATGAGAATTTTTTTGTCACTACTTCCATGAAAAACAACTCTAAGAGTAGAGAACTTCTCAATTTTTCAAAATAATTTCTAAAATGTTTTTCAAAAAATGGGTCATTTTCCAAAATAAATTTTCAAAAACTAATTTTCAAAATCGAAAGGTTATAAGGGCACCCCAGGAATGTATATTCCAACCCTAAACCTATCCATGGGGCTCTCAAGTTGTTGCTATCAGTCTGTTTTAACCTAAACACCAAAAAGTGATTTTCGATTTTATTTTCCTGTCGAGTCACAGTTTTTCGAGAATTATGCAACTCATGGCAAAATATTGATTTCTTGATCAATACCTGATTTCTTTCTCCCCATTCTTTACCACACTCAAATTATCTATCACACCAGATGACTCATAAAATCAGACTCACCATCGATCATGCCTCATCGTCGCAACACCAAGCTACCAATCGATTAAACCAGGGTCAAACAGTACTGAGGGTAACTATGATGAAGCCTCTCGTGTAGCGGATCTGCTGCCTGGTCCCGTTCTCCTGCAAACTGAGGGTGGTACCTTAACCCTTTAACATCTTTACCATTTAATCCAGGAGCAGACCCAATCTGTAGCCATCATAAAAAATCATCAAGCAGCCACCCAAGCCCTTCTAGACACCCTAATCTCTACCAAGACACCTATTGAACCAAATCAACCCAATCCAAATCCATAACCAGCTAAAGGCAACCAAACCTGAGACCCAGTAGCTCCACCTAATATTCTCCAACACATTCCCTCAGTTCATGCCAAGATCAACTCCCTACCTCATGTAGTCCCTGCCAACGTCGTTGTACCACCGATGCAAGATCCCGAAGCCGCCCAGTTAAACCCTAAACATAACCAACCCCTTCAAAACCATAATTCCCAAGCCATCCTTGATGCAAATCCATGTAAGAGCTGTACACTGAGAGTACCGAGAGTATATGCAATGAAGGTATCGACAAAAAGACTCTAACATCTCTTCAAATACTAGTCTATCCATCATCATTCGCCTACGCTAAGGGTGCCGAGGTTATATGCACTAAGGGTATCAACAAGAAGACTCGAACAGTTCCTCAAAAACTAGCCTCTCCATCATCATTTGCCGACACTAAGGCTTCGTTTGGTTCACGGATTTTAGTACTCGAAAAAGGAAAGTCGTTCCTTTCCATTGTTTGGTAAGCACAAATTCCAGAAACACTTTCCCGAGAGAGGGGAAAGTAGGGGGTAAAACCATTCCTCCCAAAACACATGGGATTGATTTTCCCATATGAGTTCCAAGCATTTATTACACAAATTTTAGACAATAATACTCTTACCTAAATACTTTCCTTAGTTTACCAAACACAAGAAAGGAAATTTGACAGGAAATTTACTTTCCCACCTCCATGGGAAAGATAGGGGAATTAATTTCCTTTCCGTGAACCAAACGAGGCCTAAGGGTGCTGAGAGTATATTCACTAAGGGTATCGACAAAAAGACTCGAACAGTTCCTCAAAGACTAGCCTCTCCATCATCATTCGCACACATCAAGGGTGCCAAGAGTATACGCACTAAGGGTGCGAATAAGAAGACCCGAAGAGCTCTCCAAAGACTAACCTATCCATTTATCATTCGCACTAAGGATGTTCTACCCACACCATCACGACCCCGTGGTCACCCTGTCAGCAGAACCAAAAATTATACCTCTAAAGGTATAATCAAGTAAACAAAATCAATTGGTTAGCAATTGAAGGCCTCGCCTCTCCCAAGAATCAAGCCAGTCTTGGATAACCCACACCCACTCATGAAAAAGCAGAACACCGGTAATCTTTCTAAAGCTGAGGGTATAAACAAAAGCAGCAGCACACAGGCTCTGACAGGCCCAAGAATCAAAAAGTAGAGAGCAACTTGTTAAGATAAAAGTATGACGCAAGATCAGCCAAATCTCAAGACGAAAGCATGCCATTTCTCTTGTGACCGACATCACCTTCCATTCACTCACTAATTGACCAGAAACCAATATTTGCCTTTTAAGTATTACTATGTTTTCGAAAAATTATCGGTCTTGCATACAAACATTTATATTTAAATAATTTCGAGTAATGTAACATACTTTTTGAATCAGGCAACTCAAGATTCACGAACTTTTCAAAACCAAGTTTTCAAAACAATGATGTGATGATTTAACAAACTATATGAATACTCGAAATATATATAGGTAAGCATGGCATGAGCATTTACATAAAGCATACACATCAGCGGCTCCATGACCTACCAGACAGGCATCACCACTGAATCCCGGTGTATATCTTGAGGATTAGTCACACCGCCATTACAACACCAATCAACGCACTCCCAATCATCACAATAAGATCACAAGCCCTCCCGGAGCGGCAAACCACTTCACAAGCTCTCCTAGAGAGACATAATACAATCACATGTCCTCTGGAGAGGCACAATAGGATCACATGTCCTCCTAGAGAGGCAAATCACTTTACAAGCCCTCCTAGAAAGGCGAATCACTTCATAAGCCTTCCTAGAAAGGCGAATCACTTCACATGTCCTTCTAGAGAGGTGAATCACTTCACATGTCCTCCCAGAGAGGTGAATCATTTCATAAGACCTCCCAGAGAGGCACAACAGGATCACATGTCCTCCCAGAGAGGCAAATCACTTCACATGTCCTCCCAGAGATGCAAGTCACTTCATCAGCCATCCAAGATAGGCAAATCACTTCACAAGCCCTCCCAGAGAGGCACAACAGGATCATATGTCCTCCCAGAGAGGCAAATCATTTCACAATCCCTCCCAGAGAGGCAAGTTACTTCATAAGTCCTCTTAAAGAGGCGAATCACTTCACAAGCCCTCCTAGAGAGGCACAACACAATCATATATCCTCCCAGAGAGGCAAACCACTTCACATGTCCTCCCAGAGGGTTGAATCCAAGCCTTCTCTACAGGCAAGAACCCAAGCCATTTCCTCAGGCACGAAACCAAAGCCCTTTCTATAGGCAAATCCCAAGCCCTTTCTACAGGCACAAACCAAAGTCCTTTCTACTGGCAAACCTAGGCCCTCTCCACAACCAAAAAAAGCCCCATACGAAGAGATATAAGATATAAAAGAGAAATATTAAAATGAGAAAATGTTGCAACTGATACGCATGGAACAAGCCCCGCAAAAGGGCTTTTAGCTTAGCTTCTTCCCTTCTAAGAAGTCTTCAAGACACGCACGCAAAGGTTCTCGGATCGAAAATCATAAACACGGTACGACGATGTCAAATACGAACTTTTAAAGCAAACATTTTCAAATCACAAGGACGATGATTCTTAGAAAAACGGACAAAGTGAAAAAAATAAAGTGGGTATAAGAAAAAATTAAAAGAGTAAAAAAGAGAATAAATCCCACAGTACCAAAAGAAAAGAGTATTGAAAAATAAAAAAGCAAAGATGGTAGCGAGAACCACACCAAGAATGATAGCTAGGCCAAAAGGCCAAGAGCTATGTCTTGGGTGAGAATGACTACTGACCATGTAAAAGAAAAAAACAAATAAGTTGCATCAAAAAGCTTTCAAACAATCAATGAGGAATAAGGGCATCAAAAAACAGAAAATGATGCAGGTATAAAAAACTCTCCTATCACAAAGTCAAAAAAAACAATAAGCAGAATTGCACCCTGGTGACACAAGAAAAATGCCACTAAAGCTAAGCAAGAGGCAAAGTCCAAAATTCATACACGAGGTTCGAGAATCGGGAGAACGTATCTCGATCCTTTCTTAAAGAAAAAAGAAGCCTGTTGACCTAAGGTCTTAATCTTATTTTGATAATAACAATAACTCAATCATATGTAATTTAACATGTTTATTGATATAAGTATATAGTTTATTTACTTGGAAAATTCAAGAAAAACATGACCAGGAACACTCTTTCACTATTCGATCATTGGACAAGACAAGGAAGGTCAAATCGCTTAATGCAAATCATGAAGAACAAAGGATCAAAAGACTATATGAAAAGCTTAAAAGAAAAAGTTACAAGTGACAATCAATTCGAAGAAACAAATCAAAGCATTCGAAGACTCATTAATTCAGTAATTGAGTAAGTGCTTAAGATCAAATCCTTATAGCTCAAACGTATTCATGCATCTTCTAAAGATTGATTCAAACAAGCTTGAAATTGAATTTATTTGAAAAACATCATTTTACAAAGACTGGATTTCAAAATAAATTCATATTAATTTTAAATGATCATATTTTAAGCTCTCATAAAAATAGGTATCTTAGAAACATATCTTTGAAGTTCACAAATCATTAGAATTGTATTTGGAACTAAATTGCTAAATTGCAAAAATGTTTTTATTTTACATTTAAGATTTGCTCAGTTTTTGCACAGCTTTGATCTAACGGTTTGATGGAGGCCTTCTCGGACTCCGATCATTTTGAAATTTTTACAGTAGTTATACAACATCTCTTAGCACTTTTGACTAAAATTTAAGCATGATCCAACGGCCAGATTAGGAGATATTATCAAAATAATTTGAATTTCTAATCAACAAAACTAGCTATTGGAAAGTTTGAAAATGTATACCTTTGACCTAAAACCTTTCTTAATCACCCCCAACGGCCATATACTTTGGCAAGCTATATATATGAGGTCCTAGACATGTTTTAACACACCTTGAATCATTCTAATACTCTATCATTCATATATTCAAATATATAAAGATTCAAGAACACATTTTGATTAATCTTTCATCTTTTGAGCTATATATTTTTTATCAAAACTTGATAACTTCTAGTGTGAGCTAATTTTCATATCTTGTAAACACTTGAGAGTTATTGTATTGGTGTGTATCACCACAAACAAATTGTTCTTTTTTTCAAAAGAGAGTTTGTCTCTTTGTAGAGCAAGAGAGCATATCTTGTGAGAAGTGTAGTGGGTATAGCTATATTGTTAGTGTTGTGTGCATAACAACATTTGTATTGAGGTTTGATCTTCACCCGAAGAATATTGAACAGTGAAAATTCTCAGGGAACTAACCGAGAGCGGACCTATGGTTTAGGAATCCAAACCGTGAGGACAAAAAGTCTTGAGGTTCAAATTGGTTTAATCTTTCTAAACTCAAACTCTCTTTTTATTGCTATATTATTGCTTGTATTTTGAGATTGCTTATTTGCTTATCTTAGGATTGATTACTTGAAATTGATTATTCCCTTAATATTATGGCTTAGCTAAGTTGCTTTGCTTAAACATTTTAAAAACGTTGTTATTCCGCATTAAGTTTTTAAAACCCTATTCACCCCCCCCCCTCTAGGGTTGTTTTTCGACCAACAAAGCCAGCTAAAAGTTCTTGTTTTTTTCAAAAAAAAAAAGATCACGCCAAAACTTTCTCTCTATCTCTCTCAGAGACTCTCACCCCCTCAGCAAATCATTAACTTTTATCACCTCAACGTATCATCAATCCTATACATCTTAGCCTTACATCTTAGCCAGTAGGATGTCTCATTTCTCCACTAGACCATCGGTTGTCCACCCCCAGCAAATCATCAATTCTCATATCAGCCTTTATCCTAACCTATAAGAGTTCTCATATCCCCAGCAGATCCTTAATCTCTCTAAACATAGCCTTTCAAGCAAAAGTAATGTCCCCAATAGATATTCACCATCTCACACACTTCGCTAAAATAGGGGGCTCATCCTTCTACGCGGTCTCATGTACTTCGCTAAAGCAGGGGGCTCACCCCTTTTACGCAGTCTACAGATTTCGCGAAAATAGAGGGCTCACCCCTTTACGCAATCTACAGATTTCGCGAAAATAAGGGGCTCATCTTTCTACACCGAATCAAAAATAGTTGAAAGAACCGTCCCTGCCAGTGGGAGTACATTAGCTCAACCTAAAATCATAATTGTTAAAGAAATTGTCCCTGCTAGTGGGAGTACATCAATTTAATAATAGCGAATCGTTGACAGAAACGTCCCTGCCAGTAGGAGTACATCAGCTCAACACAAAATTAGAATTGTTAATGGAACCATCCCTACTAGTGGAAGTACACCAGCTCAACACATAATCAGAATTGTTAACGGAACCGTCCTTGCAAGTGGGAGTACATCAGCTCAACACCAGAATCAGAATTGTTAAAGAAATTGTTCTTGCCAGTAGGAGTACATCAATTTAACAATAATAAATTGTTAACAGAACCGTCTCTACCAGTGGGAGTACATCAACTCAACACCAAATTCATAATTGTTAACGAAACTGTCCCTAACAGTGGGAGTACATCAGTTAAATAATACCAAATCGTTGACAGAACTGTCATTGCTAATGGGAGTACATTAGCTCAACACATAACCAAAATTTTTAACGGAACCGTCCCTGCCAGTAGGAGTACGTTAGTTTAATAATACAAAAAGTTGACAGAACCGTCCCGGCCAATGGGAGTACATCAATTCAACACGGAATCAGAATTATTAATAGAACCGTCCCTACCAGTAGGAGTACATCAGTTTAACAAATAGCAAATCGTTAATAGAACCGTCCCTGCCAGTGGGAGTACATCAATTCAACAAAAGAATGATAATCGTTGACAGAACCGTCCCTATCATTGGGAGTGTAGCAGCTTAAGAACCAAATCAGAATTACTAGCAGAACCGTCTATGCCAGTGGGAGTACAACAGTCTAACATATCAAATCACAAGACATGTCCCAAACAGTCTAGAAATCACTCATCCATCCCTAGCAGAGATAAACAACATAGCATGACATCATTTGCATGACATCATAAGCTCGATCCGATGGCCAGATCTCCAAAAATTCAAAAAACTAGGAGTTCAATTTAGGTAATCAAAAGGGGCCCTTCTCGAAGTCTAAATGAGCTCAAATTTGGTCAGTATACAGGTTTTATTAAGGGTAATAACATGCTAAAAATCATAATGATTCAATGCTCCATTTGGCCAGAATTACAAGAGACGTCTGCTAGACAAATGGTTTAAGGCATTTGTCCACACGGCATTTGTCCACAAAACAAATGCTCCAAAAACTAAAATTTACTGATTCTTGCACAATGAGACCTAACGAATTTTGATCATCCTTAAATTTTTGGGGGTATTAGATAGTACTATAGGGAGTAACATACTAAAAAATTAGCTCGATCCGATGGCAGGATCCCCGAGAATTCAAAAAAATGGGAGTTCACCTTGGAAAATCAAACGGAGGCCTTCCCAAATTCTAAAAAATTTGAAATTTGGTTGTTTCCTCTCGAGTGGATAATATTTGTACACAAGAAAAATGCACTAAGGCATTTGTCCACACGACACACAAAGTATGTGTCGTGTGGACAAATAGGCCTAAGCATTTATCCGCTAGCAAATGCTACCTGGCCCAGCTCATAATTATTTGTCAAATATAAATATGCCTACACAGACCTCCTTTGAGGCATCAGTCAACTATGAGATTTCGGAAACAATGCTAGAAAATAGTATTATACTATTTTCAAGGCTCCAGACATTTTTTATAGTAGTCCGGCTATTATTTTTTATCTATCTTTTTGTTATCAGTTATAATTGATCAATCGTATGTAGAAATTGCTATTTATCTCAAAATCTATCCATATTTGATATTTAAACCCCATTTTTAAAACCAAAGGTGTGGAACAAGCTGTAACTATTTTTAAATATATTTTATCAGTTAAATTTATAAAATCTCAGTTTTACCAGTCTGGGTTCACGAAGAATCAATAATCGTTTGTACCCGGTTTAATTAATAAATAATGGTGCTTACCTAAATATCCAATATGATAGTACTGGATTTGTCAATGCTTATTTAAATTATTAAAATGTGGTACATTATTTACGAACAAATCTCGAGGATTGCCAAATATCCGATTCCATATTGAATTAACTTTCGAAAAGTCCAAATCTTTATCAAAAATACATGTTTTTCTATATATCATTATCAAATCATTTTTCAAGTCACACACACACACACACTAATTTCCCGATTTTCTTAAAATTTTGGGCTGGTCTACAATTACATCAATTAACATGCGAATGTTCGATTATAATTATACGCATATCTTACTCAAAGACCGAAATGGCGAATTGGGTACCTAACACCTTCCCGATTCGTAACTTAATTCTCGAACCTTCGAATCAACTAGTTTCGTATTAATTGTGTTTAAGAGGTTGTTTAATCCAAAAATATTCCTCTTTTACATAGACTTTTGTTTGTTTAGTAAAACAAACTGGTGACTCTGATTTCCTTTATAGACCATCACTCTTTTCTCTTAATAAAATGAATAGCTTTCCAAACGAGCTGAGAGACAAGAGGAATCACCCGCCAGGGGGGCCAGCGTCGAAAATGTGGGTTCTCACAATTGCTCCATTATGCTTCATGATGCTTCACAATCTTTGAATGTTAAAATTTGGGAAAACATGATTTCGAAAGCCTAATCAACAATTTTACTGCTCAAAATGCTAGAAGAAATCATCTTATGTGATATATTTATAAGTTGATTTGAGGTTACTCTTTTTTTTTAATTGAAACACTATCTCTTAATTTTTGTTTTAACTAAATTCTCTATGAATATGAAATTTAACTACTCTTTTTGTAATTTTGCATACCTCATTGCTATATGATTTTGTGTTAAGAGTTTATTGGTTTAGCTATGTATTACATGAATATAAAAATACAATAGGGCCCCTAGATAAAAAATACAATAGGGCCCCTCAAAACTCAAGCCCGATCCTGTTGATTACATTATTATATTGATTATATTATTGAGCCATTAAGGCATTGATTGAGCCATTGAACATATATTAAAATAAAATATTGATTTTGAAATTGTGATTGTGATTGAGCCATTGAGGTATTGAGTTAGGTTAAGGCTTAAGATTATTTATGTCTATTTGATTTTGTGCATGTGGTACCCTAATTGTTTTTGCCCCAATTAATGCCCTAATTGATTTGTTATAAATTGGTTGAGTCATTTAAGAATATTGATTATGTATAAATTATAATTATATAAATATTATAAGTAAAGGATATTGTATTAAATTTGATATTACATTGAATTTGCATTTTTTATTATTATTTCAGAAAAGTAGAAATGAAGAGATTTTTTAGTAAAATTAGGAGAGCCACTACTTTAGCTTCGACATGTATTTCGGCCTCTACCCGTGCTTCTGCTTTTGACACTACCTCTCCTTCTGCCTCTACTTTTGATTCTACAAATGTAGTATTAACTTATCCAAGTATTCCCCCTCATTTAGATATTCTAAGTGATCCTAGTTTATGAAAAAAATATATGCGACTATGATGTTAAAGATAAAGAGAATGTTAGACGGTCCTACTTGCAAAAAGGTTCGTGTCAACCTAAGAATCATAATTTTCCTTTGACAGCTTTTGGAATTTAAAAACGTAGATTCAATCCAAAGTGGTTTGAACAATATAGCAATTAGTTGGAATAAAGCATATATAAAGATGTGGCATTTTGTTTGTGATGTTATCTTTTTAAATCCAGTCTTGGGGATAAAGGGGGTAGTGATTCATTTATTGGTGAGGGGTTCAAAAATTGGAAAAAGAAAGAAATATTTGATGTTCATGTAGGAGAAATATTTGATGTTTATATAAAGAATGCGCCTGAAAACCTCAAATTGACATCACCTACAATTCAACGCGAAATTATTAATTCCATTTCAGTTGAGATTACAAATTCATTTATTAATGAAATTGGTGATCAACCATTTTCCCTATTAGTTCGAGAAGCCAGTGATATTTCTATGAAGGAACAAATGGCGGTTGTTTTACGTTTCGTAGATGATTGAGGGCTTGTCATTAAGCGTTTCATCGACTTTGTACATGTTACTAGTACTACCGCTTTATCACTTAAGGAAGCAATTGATGATCTTTTTTCGAAGCATGGATTGAGTTTATCATGTGAAGCCCCGAATTCCGTTAAGAGGTTTAGACCTTCAGAACCCAGTTAATCACGGTACCGTACGCAACGGCAGGTTTGAAATACATAATTTAAAACTTATATATCAGTAATTTACATGTAAGGCCTTAATTTCAAAAAAAATTGACATGTGGAGTTCATAAATTTAACAAATCCGAACCTATAAAATTATAAAATAAACCTGACTTCTATAAACTCCACATTGTAAAGTCTAAAATCAATAAAAAAGATCATATTGTTTTGTGTATCAAACAAATCCTCCAACGAGGTCCCAATCAACCAAAAGGCTTTACATCACATAAGAGTAGAATTTAATATAGGTATAATTATACAAAATACACAAATCATCTCAATATACAAAACATGAGTCGTCTACGAATGACTACAATAGTCTACGGTCATCAGAGGTGTTTATACTTCGTATTCGTACCGCCCCTGAAGAGAATTACCTGCAAAACCGGTTTGGAAAATGGGGGTGAGCCAAACACGGGCTCAGTGGGAACTATAAGATTTTGGATAAGAAAATACTGTTATAAATGCACATGCATCGTGAGATTATAAAAGTTATTTGAACAATGTGTGTGTATATATATATTTATATTGTTTCTAAATATATATATAGATATAGATAGTACTCTATGAAAAATAACTTGGAAACCATGTTATATGCAATGCACATTAAGCACCGCCCCAAACCCCGAAAATACATTAAAGAATATACCGTCAGAAGCTAAGTAAAGCATAATAATATAAATACCTCATAAGAGAAGCGTAGGCACTAATCTCATAACCGTCAATCTAATCTCACATCAGACATCTAGGATTTACTGTCCTGTGCACAGCGATCGCGATTTAAGCCCCCAAGGCTAGGGTATGTATCCCTTAAGGCTGGGGGCCCCCGTGGACCACCTAGATGGTGTAGGGTATGCCGCCTCGCGGGGCCCCCCTACGGACCATAGAGTATGCCGCTCTCAAAGCGGGTCCCTCTACGCAAACCACAGTATGTAGCCACCAAGGCTAGGTCAACCCTATGGACCATTAGTGCCTGTCCAAAAATCTAATTATATCAACCATGCAAATTGTTCAAAGTATCACATATCTAAGCCTCACAATAATTAGGCTACCCAATAGACATAACATATATCCACCAAATAATATACTCATATCATATATTTATCTGGCCACAAGTTTTAACACATAAACAAATGGAGTATCCAACAATTCCATTTATTATATATATATAAGCTTCATAATAATCGTACATTTCTCAAATCATAGGTTTCTCTGTTAGCCATATTATGATCTGTCTGTTAGCCATATAGTAATATCATTGTTGTACTCAAACCACATTCTCCAAGTTTGTCAACTAATAGCTCAGTTAAGAAATCTATTCACTATTCTTAGCAATTGGGGGGATTCACAACAATTTGTTAAATTAGCACCAAGCCAAGTGTAATTCATAATTTACACTATTGAGATTGAATGTAGAATACCCCCAATGATTTCCACCCATTTTCCAAGTCAAAAATACATTATAAGCTTACTCGACATAGTTACGAACTGGCGAGTTTCTAATAAACTCATGAAGGGTCAACTAGTAGCTTAAGTACAACAATAATATCATCAGCATAAGAAACCATGGCCTCACATACTTTAAACCCATCAATGTACTCATATATATATGTGTATCCCACAGTATTATCTGATATTGTCTCCGTTTATATGGGTTTTGTATCTTGATACATCTACGTTAACATATAGTGGGGTTTCTTGTGAAATCATCGAATCAATAGTATATATATCACAAATCAATCAAATGAATCAACGAAAACTAACCCAATCCCAATGAATATGCAAAATCACTAATTTGTATCAAGAAACCCCAATTTAGTTTGAAATCAAACATACAACACATGATATTATGAAAATAGGTTTGATTACTAGTGTTTCCACCTCTATTGGTGCTTTAAACCAAGATTGGAGTGTTGGAATGATGGATTGAAGTGTAGATGGCAAGAATTTCCGAAAGCCCTAGCTCTCCTCAAGCTCAAATGGAGGAATAGTGATGAAGAAAATGATGAATAGTAATAATATATGCCTAATCTTGTAGGATCTTGAATCAATAGAAGAATTCCACTCAAGATCTCTCACTAGGATTATCTTGAGGGGTATAGGATATGGTAGTTCGAAATTGGGAAGAGCGGAGGTTTTGGTTGTATAAAAATGGGGTCAAAATGCTAAAAACTTTGATTTTTGACCTCTCAGCAGCTCATCAATCGACTGAGCACAGTCCACCAGTCGACTGATGAGCACTGATGCCCATTGATGCTATTTTTCGGCAGTCTAGCCACTTTGCGCTCAGTTTTGGCCACTATAGAGTTGGAATTAGGTCTCGGTCAAAACACGAAAGTTTTAGAAAATTGAATTATCTTTCCAATGCTATAAAAGGGGATTCATTTGGACTTCAGATGAATAAGTTATGGCTTTCACAAGTTAGAAAGGTCATTTTTCGATAAAGGCAATTTGGGTGACAAATTTCTCGAATTTTGCCCGGACCACCCGAAATGGATTGCGTCCTATTAGGTGAGTGTAATAACATATAAATGAAGTGTGGAAAAGGTTTAAAGCACTCAAGGATCACCTGAACCAACTCTTGCCTCTCGAACAAAAAATTGCATTATTAAAGGTTATAAAAAGGAACTAGCAAAGAAATCACATGGCGGGTGTTACATATCAAGTTTACGAGGGAAAGGCTACGATGGGGCTAGCAATATGCAAGGAGAATTTCATGGTCTAAAAACGTTAATCATGATAGAGAATGAATTTTCTTACTACATACATTGTTTTGCTCATCAATTTTAATTGACTCTTGTAGCAGTAGTTGAAAACCACTCAAAGATTGATGCCTTTTTTAATATTGTTGCAAGTTTGTCAAATCTTTTTGTAGGATCATGTAAACGTAGGACATTTTTCGAGAGATACAATTTTAAAATGTCGTTAAAGGAATTTATGATGGTAGTGTCTTGACAGGGAGAGGTTTGAATCATGAAACTTCATTAAAATGAGTAGGAGAGACACGTTAAGGTTCTCATTATTATTCACTTATGAGTTTAGTTGGCATGTTCTCTTTTGTGGTTGATGTGCTTTTGATTATTGGAGAAGATGAAAATCTTAAAAAACAAAGAACTCAAGTAGACACTTTATTAGAGCATGTGCAATGTTTCAAATTTTTATTTATCCTACACCTGATGAGAAATATCTTGGGAATTACAAATGATTTATCACAAGCATTGCAGAAAAAAGACCAAGATATTGTTAATGCTATGACACTCGTGGGAATAACCAAAGCAAAATTCCAAAGAATGAGAAAAGAATGATGGGAGTCATTGTTACATCAAGTGTCTTTATCTTATGTTAAGCATAAGATCAAAGTCCCAAACATGGAAGACATATTTATAGTTCAAGGAAGATCAAACCGTAATTCAAAAGAAAACACAAATCATCACAATTATCGTGTTAAGTTGTTTTATGCTGTGCTAGATTTGCAACTTCAAGAGTTGAACAATCGTTTTAATGAGGTGAATACGGAATTGTTGATTTGTATGGCTTCTTTTGATCCAACAAATTCATTTTTCGCATTTGATAAAGTCAAATTATTTTGATTTGCTAAATTTTACCCCTCGAACTTTAAAATGTATGAGCTAATGGCACTTGAGCATCAGCTTGACAACTATATTATGGATATGCGCTCTGATCACCATTTTTCTAATGTTGTGGGAGTTAGTGGACTTGCTAAAAAGTTGGTTCAAGTGAAAAGGCATCGTACATATCCATTAGTATATTTGCTCTTGAAGTTAGCATTGCTCTTACTTGTTACAACTACGACCGTAGAAAAGGTATTCTCTGTGATGAAGATCATCAAGTCTCAACTACGCAATTGTTTAGGAGATGAGTAGATAAATGATTCTTTAGTGGCATACATTGAGAAAAATGTGTTCAAAAATATTAAAAATGAAGAGGTAATTCAACATTTTCAGAATATGAAGGCTTGGAGAGGAATTCTATAACTCGTTCTATTTTTTTGGACATCTCTTTTTGCTATAGATGTTTTTTGTTAGACATCTCTTTTGTTATATATGTTTTTTGTTAGATATCTTGTTTTAGTATAGATGTCTCTTTTTGGTATAAATGTTATAGATGGTTTTTGTTAGACATCTCTTTTTGTAATAAATGTTTAATATTTTAATATAAGTGTATATATTTATTGTCGTGTTATTATTTCTTGTAGTTTTTTTTTGCCTAGTGTTAGTCAAGCTCCCACCGGATTAAAATCTTGGCTCCGCCATTGGTTACATGTACCCGCATAAAGATCACAAGCACAATTCTTAGTTCCCTTAAGCTTGGAAATAACTAATAAAGCTCACGGATATTCCCTAAGTCAATGTAACGTACTTGCAACTTAGTTTGCTCAAAGAAGGCATCCCAAAAAATAGTTTAAAAGGTCAAGTCATCATTTCTAATTACCTATTTGTGCTTCAACTAATCTATGTAACTTGACGAACCTCAACTTGCACGAACGTTAGTCCATAGAGTAAGTGAGACCAGTTGGTTGAGCTTATTAATGTGGCATATAGTAGAAATAAGAAATGACTCATTGTCCATCCATCACGTTAAAGTATAGAAAGAGATAAGAGAAGAGATCCCTACATTTATAAGGGAGGGTTAGAGTCACAAGAGTTATAGTATAATAAGGAAACTAATATCCTATAAATAATTAAGGAAAATACAAGATTTATCTACAAATAATTATGCTAACATCCCCCCTCAAACTTAATATGGTAAATGAGAAACCATCTTAAGTTTGGAAACAAGATCTTGAAAGCAGCAAGGCGAATGAATTTTGGTGAATAGATTGGCAAGTTGTTCTTCAAAGGTGATAGATAGGATACGAATTGTATTACGAGCAACATGCTAACTAACAAAATGACAGTCAATCTTAATGTGCTTAGTCCGTTCATGAAAAAATCATTGTGAGCAATCTGAATAGCACTTTGACTACTAGAACCAATTATCAATGAAAAATGTTAAGGCACTTCTATATCATAGAGTAACCAGCGTAACCAGATGAGTTATTGAGCGGTGTCAGTTAGAGCATGATTTTCAGCTTTTGTATTAAAGCGAGAAATAAGCGAGTGTTTCTTGATATGCCAAGATATGAGGGAATTGCCTAAGAAAAAACAGTACCATGTGGTTGAACGTCGATTGGTAGAATCTCTTACCCAGTCGGAATCAAAATCGACACTAACTTTAAGGATGGGGTAAATGGAAAGTGAAGACCGTGGAATAGAGTCCCTTTAATGTAGTGAAGAATAGATGCATATCGAGTAAACCGCGAAATTGACATGAACTATCTATTGATAAAAAATGAATCACTCAGAGGAGTACCATCAAGAAGAGTAAGCCGGAGATTTGTTACCAGAAGTGTAGGGGCAGTTTTATAGTCGATATGGCCAGCACAATAAGAATGTCATAATTTCCTGGGAGATATAATAACTAGCTAAATTAAATAGTACTTCAAGATCCAAGAAGTAATTCAGACAACTAAGATCCTTCATCTTAAAATGACGGCTGAGAAAGTATTTGAGTTCAGGAATTCTAAAAACATCATCTCCGGTAAGGATCATATCATCTATATAAAAAATAAGAAGTGTGATACGAGCTTGCGTTTTTCTGATAAAGAGTCCCATAATCATGATAACTATTGGTAAAACCCAGTTTGTGAATGGTGGAACTGAACTTTTCAAACCAGGCATGAATGGCTTAGTTAAGACCGTATAAGGCATAAAAAAGCTTGCAGACTTGAGATGTAGAGTGGGGAAGCCCTGAAGGAGTTTTCATGTAAATTTCTTTAGAAATATCGCCATTGAGGAACTCACTTTTCACATCCATCTTAAATCATTCCCATTTTTTAGCAATAACAACAAGAAAACTTCTGACAAAGGTTAATCGAGTAACCTTTTGCTACAAGTCAAACTTTGTATCAATCAATGGACCCATCTGATTGATTTTAATTTTGTAGACCTATTTGCTTCCAATTGTTATTTTACAGAGGAAGGGTGACTAGCTCCTAAGTTTGAGCTTTATTTAAGGCCCGCAATTCCTCAAACATAGTTGTTTGCTCTTTATAAGATTATAGTTCATGATGTGAGAACATAGTGGAAAAATAATAATAACCACGAAGATGATGAGGTAGCTGTCTTACCCTATTGGACTGACGAGGAGGGGTTTATTGATTGATGGGATCATTGGGCGAGTCAGCATTATCGGAGTAGTCTTTTGTTGGTACATGCGATGGATCACTTAACGGAGTGTTTATTGTGGTAGAAGGGCTAGACTATGGGGAAGGTGTTCCATTGGATGGGTCATCTTCCGGAGTTGGTTCATTGTTTTCTACTATGGTTGGAAATAGGAAAGGTGAGGTAGAAGCATAGAGACTAGCAGTGGAGCTAGTGAAGAATGGAAGAGAAGTATCGATGATCTAGAATTTGAAAACTAATGAGAACATTTTGTGTTCCCAAAATAAGACATGTCGAGACACATAAAGCCTTTTTGAAATGGGATCCCAACATTTGAACAATTTATGTTCTATCCCATACCCAAGAAGCAATAGAGACGAGAATGTGGTTCAAGTTTGGTGTGTTCATGGGACTGAAGTAAGACAAAACAAACACACCCAAAAACTTTCAAAATATTATAATTTGGTGGACTACCATACAGCCTTTCATAGGGTGATTGGTTTTAGAAGGTAGGGATAATGTGTTGATTGATGGTGTAAACAATAGTAAAAGCTACTTCCCCCTAAAAACGTTCATGACAACGGCTGGAGATAAGAAGGGTTCGAACAATGTCCAGAATATGACAATGTTTATGTTCAACACAGCCATTTTGTTAAGATATACGAGGACAGGAGTATTAAGAAATGGTTCTTTACTAACGTAAAAATTTAAGACGCCAAACATTTCTTAAGAGACTATCTAGTCTTAATCCTCGCATTGCACATACTACAATTGCTATTACATTAAATGTCACATGGTATGTGTAACTCCTTTGTTAAAGTTATTCATTATTCTCGTAGTGCATTTTCCAATTACGTGATTTTGTAGCCAAAACAATGCGAGATCATAAATAAAGTTTTGTAAGTGTACCCCTACTAAGATTTTTGTATATATATAGATAATAACGGCAATTCTAAAAGAGTTTTTTTGACCCACACTAACCCCGTCACCCCCCCCCCCTCCCCCCAATCCCGGTGCTCATAACGCCTAATTAAAGAAAACCACCGAAATAAATCAGACATAACCCCTTATGTCCTAACGCTCTCACCCCATCCATTTATTATATGTTTCTAGAATAAATTATCCTTTTCAATTTTCAGCTAGTTGTGTCTCTATATAAGTATAGATTTTCATCTTCTTCTTCATCAATCTTTGTCCATCATTGCTGCTATAGTAGCTCCGACACTATTTCCAGACACATTCATTGGACTGATTTCGTCGCCTATTTTTCCCACCAACTAAAATTTCAAAAAATATATAAATAAAAATCTGAAGCTTATTGATGCAACTCTAATCAACAAAATAGGATAAACACCCTTATTTTCCCCCAAATTAAAATATAGCATGACCTAATTGGCTAATTTGATCCAAATTCGATACAAACCCCAAATGTCATATTTCCATCCGCGAGCAAATTAAAATAGGGTTTTTTTTTTTTCCCTTAAATATTGTATTTGTGATAGATGGTTTTCTAAAAAGACCCATTCAAAAAAACATGTGATAAAATCTATTATGAAATGCATCCAACACTAAACCAACTTTTTGATTGATTAAGACCAATTTTGACTTGAGCCCCTCTTAATTTCTAATAATACCCTTATCTTCATACAAAATTACAAACAAACCAAACATCTAACCCAATCATTCTAAACCTCTCCTTTGGCGATTTGACAATTTGTAACTAAACCTCCTACAGCAAATTTAAATCTCATCCGGCATTTTCACCAGTCAAAACAATACAATAGAAAACATAACACACTAGGGGATAAAATGTAACAATCATGGAATTCTCTTCCTCTTTGAAGGATAATTTTGTCCAATTGTCTCCACGAATAAAATAGAATGAACCTTTTTTTAAATATTTCAATCCTTTGGGCCGTGTTAAAAACATATCCACAAAACTCGAGTGCATTAACTAAGTATAAACTTCATAATCTTGATAATATCTTACTAGGTTGTCAATAACCGAGTATATAGGAGGACCGAATGAAAGTAGGAATGTTATTATGTGTTTTTGGGAGTGCCAATATTTCCACCCTTTTCTTATTGTTAGTTTTGATGAAAGAATAAAATATCAATTTTTAATTCAAAATGTATAGGAAAGGAACGTGTGTGAACGCAGAGAGAAATAATAAGAAACATAAGACTACTTAACAGAGAGAAACAAAAATGATTTTTGTCCTAATAAAACATGAGGAACAATCTCATATGGGTTTGTTTTCGAGCTCAAATACTTTTCTTTATTTTCTATTTTTTTTAAAAAAAAAAGGAGATTTAAGTTTTTCACTTTTTATTACAATTATATTTTTGTATACACAGTGATACATGTGCAATGTATATAGGAGTAATTCAAAGGAAGAAAAGTTAAGAAAGTGTTCTACCGGCTCTCGGTTGAGAGCCCTATATAAACCTCACAACATATGCTAATAATATAATTTTTTGTGAATTTAAAGAATGAAAGGACAAAATCATCATTTTAAAAACTTGACTTAGTTTCGAGTTTACTTAAATGACTTTTGACTATATATAATAGTAAATAACAAAAAATCCGCGTCCCCGTCTCTAATAAGACTTAAACCCAAAAATATCCCGTTTCAGGCTTTCACAATTATACTACCCACTCGCTCAAAAGATCAATCATCAAATTAATCTGGTATACGACTCTTATACATCCAATTAGTTTAATTTCAGATCAACTGTACAATCCAATTAGTTTTATTTAATCAATATACAATTTTGTGCCGTAAAGTTGCATAATTTGTTTAATTCATATACTAATTTATTTCAATTTCACAAAATTATAAATAAAAAAAAAAGAAGAAGAAAAAAAACTTCGAAGCTTATATTTTTTGTCACGAACATGTATGATAGTTGTATAAACTAAACTTTATAGCTATTTATGATAATTATTTTTACAACCATACACTAACAATATTTAAATAGATATTTGGACTTTGTACCCCACTTTTTGACCCCTAATTTGAGTTGCATTTCATATTTTAAGTCTTTGACTTTGCACCCCCACTATTAACTATTTGTGTTAAGTTCTGTTAATAAACAAATATAATGACGAAAATGCCCTTCTCCTCCTCCTACTTCTCATTCTTCTTCTTCTTCTTCTTCTTCTTCTCACTTTGGTGATCAATCTTCCTAATTCTCGCCATCTCTTGTTCTACAAATAAGCATTTTTAGAACTCAGATTACTCATGCATTTTGACTTGTATTTCAGTTTGACTTATTTAGTGTGAAACATAAACTTCCGTCCTTTTGGTTAGCGAACAATTAAATTAAATGACTATATCAACTTTGATTAAACTTCCAAACGAATCCCAATCTAAAGCAGAAGATCAACAATATCCAATATTGAGCCCTTCCAACAATTCAAAACTAAACAACTATTAATATAATAACATTTTGTTGATCGCTTGGTTTTATTTAAATATTTTAAATCTATTTTTTCTTATCAGAAATAAGATTTGTATAATAAAAGATAATACAAATTCATTTTTTATATTGGCCTATCAACGGAAGAGATATGGACTGGATTAGGGTGGATCCAGATCCGATCCCACCGGAAATATATCAATTTTGATATGATCTGTAAATTTGATGGATATATAAAATAGACTAAATGATACTAATGTACCCGAAATTAAATGTTGATTTTATTTTGCAGCCTAAACAAATTTTTTAGAAAGTTTGCACCCTATACACATAATTTGTTGCAGTTAAACCCACGCTTAGTCATTTCCTGCCAGTCCTCTAACCACCAACCAGCATGAGGGATCCATGTGTGTGTGTTTCAGGAATAATTTTAAAAAAATACAAATTAAAACGGATGAACAAATGACACAAACACGTCTTTTTTTTATTCGTTTTAGTTTATATTTTACCATAATTGCCCTTGAAAAACAAACACGTGACTCATTTATGTTGGTCGCCAGATTTAAACCTTCCCAAATGACCAAGTTTGTTTGATTGCAACAAATTCTATGTATAGGATCCAAATTGTCTTAAAATTTTGTTTAGAAAGTAAAATGAAATCAAAATTTAATTTGGGGTGTATTACTATCATTTAGTCTATAAAATATGCTACTTCATATCTTAATTTTTCACCGAACAAATATCTGATCCATATTACCAATCCAATATGGAAATTGAAGAATTATAAGTTAATAAAAGATGGACCAAAAAAATTGAACAACATTTTATATATTATACTTGTAAATGTATAAGGATATATACCCGCGATTCTCTCGTTAGCAAAAGATCTTTTATTGTTATACACTTAAACTAATATGATTTTAGAGTTTATATTTCCATCGATCAAATTGCTGATAAGTTAATCTAGTTTTTTTAATATAAGATTTTAAAAACCTTAAAGAAAATATGAAATGAATTAATATGGAAGTAAATTTTGATTAGGAATATAAATTGATACTCAAAAATACAATTATAAATTAATTTAAATTGGTGAATATACTTCTCAATTTTTAAAAAGGTAATATTGTGAAAATTTGTACAAAAATTCCATAAATTAAGAGTGAATTAACCGCAAAAAATCGCGAATAAAAATAAAATCACCCTTTTCGTATTTATATGTCACGGATTACATATATTAGGTTGGAGTATATCTATATCCACTTTGTTAATCACAAGGCTTAGTAAATTTTAATCAAATTTGAATAAACGGATTAAAATTTTCTTACGATACATTGAACTAAATTCCGATCATATTCGAACAAAATTCCTATCTATTGACACGCCAATGGACAATTTTTTTCCCACCAAATAATTTAATTTCTTTTATTCATTTCAATGATGGCCATTGACCCAAATTCATCAGAAATATACAAAAATTGTTCTAAAGATATATAAAAGTGTCGTTAAAGTTCGTATTGGAGTGCTTGGTTGGAGTGGTAGTAGTATGAGTTTGGTTCTAGTATAGACCATCCGTATACGGACCAACAATTTCACAACGAATTTTGTCTCCAAAACGTTGAGAAGCGTTTTCAACTACAAAAATTTGCTGAGAAAGATGTAGTCCACCTATGGGCGGCCCGCACCCGATCCTAACTAGCATAATAATACCCCACAAAAAATGCACAAGAAGAAAATATAGCAGGCCTATCAAATTTAAAGCAAATATATGTGGGCATTATCATAGTACCAGTTTTTGTGTACAATCTCTTAAATTTTTGAGATACCTTTGAATAGCAAGTTTCTCCAAATTCAATCTGAAAAACAATGAGAAAAACAACTATAACACTTGCAAGATAAAATCATTGGCCTATAACACTAGCATACAACATACTGAAAATTAATTGATATAACCAGGAGCGGACTCAGAATTAGACAGAGGGGTGGGCCGAAGGATATTTATTAGTATAATTTTTTGTCTTCACTGTATAATACTGCAATTCTTTCACTTGGACTTGGCTAGATCTTGCTCTGCCATGTCCCATGTTCCGCCCCTGGATATAACATGTTTGTCCATCAACACAGTGCCTCTTTTTTTTACATATTTTCTTGCTACTGTACATTTGATCGATAATAAACAACATTTCACAATCATAATTAAAAAGTCTGCAGCCTTATTCTTTGTCCTATTGAAGGGATTGTTTAAGCAAAAAATTCCAAGCAAGCAACGCCGCGCCAATTGCAGGCTCCACCTGGTTTCATATTCAAAATAAGGCCGTAAATAAGCCGAGTCGAGTCAAGCTAAACAAGAGGTTTTTCAAGCTTGGTGTGTAAAATATTTCGAGTTTATAAATTAGTTTAAGCTTGGCTTGTGCAGCTCCAATGAGATTTTAGCTGAGCTAAGTTAGAGAACTTGATTTTTAACATAGTTTTACAGTGTTTTGGAGTTTATCGAGCCGAGCCCATTGACATTTCGAGCTCTAGAATGGGTAACCTCTTATTAATTAATTACTCCATCTATCCCAAAATTAAGACTCCAGTTTGACTTCCACATATTTTTAAGACCATTGAATACATTAATTTCAACATAATCAATGGTTGAGAATAGAACTTGTATGGTATGGTAAGCTTTGGTATGTTGATTAAGTCTGAGAAAGAAAACTGGACTCTTTCATTGGGGGCCTCCCAAAAAAGAACAATGGACTCCTAATTCGCAATGTAGAGAGTAATTCGCTAGCGTATTCAGGCAAAGTAATGATAGCAAAGAGGGCAAAAACATGCCCGTTTGTAGAACTACAAAAAAGGATATGATAATTAAGAAGATGCAAGAGATGACCGAAAAGTAGGGTGCGTAATGAGATGTATGCTCTAAAAAGGCCGCCCTTCTTTAAGTTAATTATGGACCCTCTCGAGGTCTGGCCGATGACTTCTTTCATGAAATTTGGTGTAGAACCGGTCCACCAAATTTTACTGAAAAATTCAACCATTTAAAGAGTAACATGATGATCAAAAGTTTTGATAGCCCACAATTTAACACATCCGCGAGATAGATTCCGTCTATATTAATATATCGCATGGGCTTGGCCAGAGTGCATTAGGTCTGTTCACTTAGTGTCGATCCGATTTGGTTGGTATATTTACCTAACCCTAGGTACTCCCTTTATATACAATGTGATAGAAACCTTAAGAATGGTGATCTATCATATGCCTCCTCTCAAACTACAGACTCTTGGACTTGGAGACGAAGGGGCAACTCTAGTAGTCAACCCAACACTTTCGCAGAGATCCAGGAGCACATACGGAGGCGATGTACATTCAGGGCTCGCAACAACAAGCCGGTTCAACAGTCTTTTCCGCATATTTGGGCTATTTCCGTCGAAAATATATCTTAACCCATTTAGATTCATAGTTTACATTCTGCATTATGGATTTACAGATTAACATATCAAGATTATATTACCAATAAAAGTATGGTTACCTTAGGCCGAATTGGAAGAACGCCTGGGAAGTCCTTGGAGATACAAGAAATTACTTCTTTCCCTATATCCCAGCTCTTATTGGCTTCAAGAACACCACCAACCATCACCAGAGGAAAAGGAACCTTTCCATCTGCAATTTATTTGTTTAAAAGAAGTTCAGATTATGCATTGTTAAGGTCGTGTTTGGCATAAACAGAAAGAAAATGGATCCCAGTTTTTGGAACTTGATGTTAAAAGTACAATATCTAATAAATTTGACTAACACATAAAATATTCCTACCACTCCATGAGTGGTACAAGCTATTAGAATAAAATAAAAAAGAGAAATTTCCATGCTCCGTCCGGATCAAGTTTGATACAACTTTAGTAGTTTTTAACAAAACACTAATTTTAACCTAATCAATGATCAGGTATTCAACCTATTATCTATCACTAATTTTAACCTAATCAATGGTTAAGGATTAAACTTATAATCTATTGTGAGATTTTGTACATTTATTATGTCCTAAGAAGAAAAATGGAACTACCGATTTGAGACAACCCGAAAAGGAAAATGGGACTATGAATTTGAAAACAAGTTTAGGAGACAAAAATGAAAATTTCGGTTCTGTTTCGCTATGGATGCATTCGGGGGTATTTCGGTCACTCATCTTCACAGGCAGTTCCCTTCTTCCCAGTTCAATTTTAGTAGATTTTTATCTTTCTAAAAACAAAAAAAAACTACAGCTCATTGTTAACCCACATTACTTACTAAAAGTAGTGGTGAGTGTTGACAAGATGACCATATATCTATTCCTCCCTGCAGCAGCAATTAAGGGTTGCGCACTCCTTTTTCAGGACCTCCTAGTTAAGAGTCACATTTCTTACATCAAGGTACCAAACAATTATCTTTTTAATGACCATTTGATTGCGTTAAAATTCAATATTTCCTAATAACTTCGACTCATAAAATAGTGCCCCATAATTTGGGAAGGATGGAGTTTAGCGAGGTCAATCATAAAAATCATATCATATATGTCACTGCCGAAGGGGCAGAAAACATAAACTTGCTTAAAGTTTATTACCACACCTTCACCACACAACCCAAGTCTTCTAACAACAGCATTGACACTTGAAGCCAACTCTTCAACTGTATCTAGCAAGATCGAATTTGCAACTTGATCACCTGCCTCTGCGCAAGAAACCACAACTGGCACAAGTTTTGCAATTCGAGCCCAAGAAGGATCTGCATAGGTCCACCTAATTTCAAATGAAAGACAAATGGGCACATCATGAATAGCAAGACAAATGTACAAAATAGTTTCAAGAAATCTCAAATGTTAGCTCTGTAAACAACCATGTTATATATCATACTTATAAAGCATGTAAGGCAAGGAACACTAGAAACGGTGCAGACTAGTAATAACAAAAATGTGCAGCAACAGTAACTGCGACAAGAGCTGCTTACACATTTTTCGAATGCCAACAAAATCTCTCTCATAAATATACTTATATACATGTACCTGCACAGACATACATGTATTAACAATTTAACACCAACTGGAACAACATAAGCGTGCATAGTTGAGAACTCCACAGCAGGGACCACCTGAAGCCTAATTCATGCAAATCTTAGAAAGAGTCCTGAGTTCTCATTTTGAACATTTTGGGGACCTCACCCAAGTTTGGGATCTACAAAGAGTCAAGAGCTCTGGGAAGGAGTTATAGTGAGCAACATATGAGTCACCAGATCTTTCCCAACATAGGTCCTACTCCCACTCAACCCAAGAATAATAAATAATGTAAAACCCTAAAAAATCATTAAAAAACTCAAATTTTCCCAGATTTTCTCTTATTTCTCTGGAGTTCCACTTCAGGAATACCCTAATAAAAATTCTCAAAAAAAGCATAGGATTTTGCAACTTGGAGCTAAATTTTGCACTTTGGAGTTTGTCTCCCCTTTACTTTGCACATTTCATGTTGTGTAGTATTTCATAGATGTGCACAAGACAAACTTAACCCCAGAATCACACTAATACTAATTTTGCACAAGTTCCCCAAACATTCTCATGATGACTGTCAAACGTTAACTACAGCCATGCAACAACAATAGTAAACACAGGTATGAGCTTAAACATGCATGCACAACACAAGACAAGGTCAAGGTGTGAGTGCACCCACTGCAAAGCTGGGCACTTGAAACACAAGCAACCAACAGTAATCGCTAGGGAGCTAATTCGTATAATCAGACTAACACTTGCAAGGCTCCAAAATCATTATTACCTGTATTTCTTATATATTCCCTCCGTCCCAAATTAAGAGTTCACTATTCCGTCTTGGGATGTCCCAAGTTAAGAGTCCACATTTCCTTTTCAGAACATAATCAACCTACTAAAACTCGCGTAGGAAACAAGTTTTTTTTCTAAAATCTAAACCATTGATTGTGATGAACTTAGTGCATTCTTAAGAAATACGAAAGTCAAACATCGACTCTTAATTAGGGATGGAGGGTGTATATATCTCGATAAGGTGTGAGGAAATAATTGTTTTTCTTTCATTTCATAGAAGTGAACTCTTATTCTCAGAAAGAAAGTAGCATTTTGATAGTGATTACAACGGTGGACATTGTATGAATGGAACTGATTGTATATGATGTTAACAAAGGTTTATTTGGTGGATCTACATTTGTTAAGTAATAGTTGGTGGTAATCCAAAGGTTCAACGAACACAGGACACAAAGGCAAATTTATTATAGTTCGCAACTTAGATACGAAAAGATTTAAATTCTTAAACATTGTTAAAATCCCATTTTGGGTAATGAGTATCACTAAAAATACTTCTGAATTAAAATGGGAAAAATGATTGTAATGTGAAAATACAAATAAGGCGGCCGAGGTTGAGTCCCAAGACAGAATTAGTGAGACTATTTGCAATTGCTTCCTAATTAAAATTGGGAGGCGCAGCAATACATTTTCCATTTAGAATTAAAGAAAAAAAAAATATATATATATATAAACTATGAAGTCAGAATATCTTTTAACTACGAGGAGATTACATAATGGAGATAGATGAAGTGCCGGGAATGAAAGAACAAACTTTCCCGTTCTTGAAGTGTAACTAAAGCTACTTCCACAAATTTTGCATAATATATATGTGTGTGTGTAATATTTCACAAGCATCACGTCAGACGTAATTGCATACATGGATCCACCCAACAATATATGAAAGATTCCTTACAACTACCTATATGCCCAACATAATAGCTGTATAATATATATTATACATATAGGGTGTTTATGTATGCATATATTTGATGATGACGATGATGATCATAAGTTTAAGAAGAAATACCCAATTAGTTCATCTGGGGAAGAAAGATTAAGTTCCTGAAGGATCCAACGAGTAAGTGATGTAACAGGACCACGACCATCATGTGCCCTTATTACAGCAGTCAATGCCTGTGCAGCTATTCCGTATCCACTACAAGTAAGCATGACCAACAATTTCCATGATGATCAATATATATATACAAGGGGAATGTAGTTTTTCTAGAGAGAAAATTCTTCATTAGTCGACTAAACAAACAAAACTCATGCAAATTTCTTGTTTAACTATATGTTGATTTTATAAATATGACTCTTAATTTGAGATTGAGGATGTACATCATAATATTTATAACTAGACATATATATATATTTGAACATATACATATTTTCCATTATATTGAAATTAAAGATTACTAATATGTTGGCAGGATTGATACATACATATATATAGCAAGTACATTTATGGTACGGACCCAGTGCGTATGGACCGAGGCTTTATCGACAGTTTTTCGTCGCCATCAATATTTCAGGATCAAGGGTGTAATACTCTTTGTAGTAGCGGTCCTTCTATATCGTATTAACAGTCTATTTGATAGGGCTTCTTCCTATACCTATGAATTCTATTGGGCCTAGAAACGATATATTGGAAGAATCTGAAGCCATGTCGGAAATCAACAAACACACAGGGAAAGAAAGGGTAGGAAAGGCAATAAAGGTCAATAGTTTTGAGAAGAAAAATAAAGGAAATGCGTATGGCGTTCCTTTTATGGTTTTTTTGTTAAAAATTTTGTTTTAGTTTGTCGAACATGGCCAATGTTAAAACTTGATGGTTTGAAAGGGCTAACTTCTTAGTTGCGTTGTTATACCATAGTAGTTGAATACACCATCCTGCAATCTGAAAGCTGGTTGGTTGTAATTAATAAATTGAGATGAATAGAGGTTTCATTACCGGATTTTATCCACTAAATAGGGCATTTTATCCATCCCCTGTTTATGGGATTAAGAGCCTGAACGAGGATGCGATTGGCTAACTGAACAGGTCTAGTAAAAATTTGAATCCAACACAAAGAACCCATTGAGTTTTGCTAGCAGGTCGACAATTAGAAAATGCAAGAAAGATCAGCTTCTTGCAAAAACTAGAAAATCTAATATTGCACAATGTGGATCAAGATTGATCCACCAACAGGCCTCACCTATCTGCATAAAATCTTTCAAACAAGTACCAAAAGTTTACACAACTTTTCAGAGAGAGAGAGAGCATGGCATATACCTTCCCCAATCACCTAAGACGGGTCCAGCACCAGAAGCCCTAGCTTCTCTCCCGTCTTCAGTGAATCCATAAGCAATAGTTCCAGTACCGGCAATTAAGACACATCCATGAAGCTTTCCCAGAGTTCCACTAGCCAGAGCTGCCACAGCATCATTCTGAACAAATAACTTAACGTGCCTTGGGAATATCTCTCTGTGTATAGATTAAAAAGAAAAAACCAAATGTAAGTTTAGAACTAAGAGAATTATGAGTCCTAGTACCATCACAACAACAAAAAAACTGATCAGAGATGACCAAAGCTAACAGCTGAAGTAGAAGGAATGACAAGAAGTAAGCTATGGTGATGAAGGGTGAATTTAATAAAAAAAAAATGGAAAATGATCAAACACGGTACTAATTTTTATGAGATGTTGGAAAAAGATACAGTGATTTTGTGATATTTTTATTACATTTTTGGGTTTTCCATGGAATTCAATCCTTTCGGCAATGGAGAACATCTCACTAAATCAATCTCTTTTTCCAACTTCTTCTAAAACTTAATTGTTTTCCCAATCATTGTCCACTCGTTAAATCCCAAAATTGGTCAATGTGTTATTAAGTTAAATAGAAGTTAGCTGATTCAGGAGCAGAGGTATATAAACGAGGATAGCAAAAGAAATAGTTTAGAGCAACAAAATGAGAGTGCTAACAATTTTAAGGAAAGAAAAGCAAATGTAAGGTGGACGGATTGATAGAGAAGAAACAAACCTAAGCCAAGTAAGTATTCTGTGCTGATCAGTAGGGTGGTTAACCCCTGATACAGCTAAACAAACAGCTCTAACAGCAGATCTCGTCAAACCCGACTTTGAAAGAGCATCTGCCATTACTTGCTCTAGCGTCAACCTTGCTGCAATTTCTGTAGAAAAGTACAAAAGAAACATAATCATCAATGGACTACATGTTGATACATTTTACTTGCTAACGTGCATGACAATTGTAACAAATCAATGATAGAACATGCAATGAATACTATAGAGAACGTACAGACTACAATTATACAAGGCATTAGCTGCTGTATCACAAAGAAGGAAAATAGCAAAGTCCTTTAATCACTTGTGAAAGAACAATGAAGATGCCAACTGTCTCATCTCCCCCTTCACACAACCGTTACCACCTCAGATGGGGCATAATAATAAGAGCACGCCTTGATGCCAATGTTTTAAAAGGCCCAAGGCAGGTTTGAGGCGTTTTGCCCGTTTGTCCAATCATCTCGTTTTTGAAGAATTTGGTCAACCAAACTGACTTAATCTGCTTGAACTAAACAAGCCATATCCCAACATCTCGCGTCAGCTATAACTGATACCTATATTGGTAATCTTTAATGAACATGCAGATGATCACAAGATCTACGTGCTCCAGCCCAATTGAGACTAACATCCACAGAATGGAGTGTTTTCCAATGTTTCAAAATGCGCTGGGGAAGTTGGGCGGCAAGAGGGAGCCTAGTACCTAGGCTAGGTTGCCAATTATTTATTTATTTATTTTTAAATATTAATACTACAAAAACTCTAGTTTTACTTCTAAAAAGGACACTATGAGTTCATTACCCAAACATTTCTCATAATTCAAACGTGCAAAAAATAATTTCAAAACATCAAGGAGTAAAGAAACTCCAGAAACTTAAGAACACTGGTGTTTTACGCCATCTATTTGGAGTCCAAAGGCCATTAAATATAGGGTGAGGAAGAAAGAAACTCTGGCATTGTTAAAATATTGGGTTGCTAGCCCAAGTGCTGTTACCGGGGAGAACTACTGTATTTCAAAGACAGTGCCATGGTTGGGATAAGAGTTGAATGGATCAAAATGAATATGATATCTGTTATTTACACATAATGATGGTTGGTATTTATAGTCAACGACAGTCACCAACAAGAAAGGAGCAGAATAATAAGTATATTAATACGCAAAATAAATGTCCCATGATATTCCGCTACATGAATTTGGCTTTGGTGATTAATCTCTGTTGCTTTTATATTCACAAACGCGAAGCAAGATTATGAAACGAAGAAGGAATAATCAAGTCCAATATTCTACAGCACCCTTACAAAAAAGGAAATGCTGGTTCAGACTGGACTGGGCGAATAGATGGAACACAGCCTAAGTCCAGAAATTCAAACAGATTTGTCCCAGAAAGATTATAGCATGAGTCCCCTACATTTTCATTTCATCTTCTGAGGTAGAACAAGGTTTTTTTAATTTTTTTATTTATATATATAAGCAATACAGACCAACAGAGGCGGCTGCGGCCTAGCAGGCTTTAGCCCAGTCCGACCAAATAAAACATTATTGCTAGTTATAGATTAAAGAAAAAATAATAATGTATCCAAACTCACTTGTCTAATTACGGTACGCCCCTGCATACCATGTTTGGTTGCATAAAGAATTAAAATTCTAAAAGAATTCTGTGAACAAACCAAACAATGATTTTGGAACTCTAATAGAATTCTGAACAAAATCTACACACTAACCAAACAACAGAATTGCAGTTATTTGGAATTGAAATTCTAAAGAATTCTAATACTATATACCCAAACACAACCTTAATGGTTTAGGGTCCTAAATAATGACAGAAAACCAATAGCTCCAAACAATTACATCAACAATATGAGCTAATTCCACAACACATGAATCCATAAAGCAAAAAAAAAAATTAATTATTGAAACCCAACATTAAAACTCCAAACATGGAAATGAAATTGAAGGAAAGTAAATGAAATATATGTACCACCAACGCTGTTGTGATTAGAGCAGCCGGCGATGGCGCGCGCAAGGACAGGAAGAGGGTCAGGGGGGATGGAGTGGGGTGTAAAAGGGAGAATGGGCATACATATACATATTGTGTTTGTAGTGCCACCATCCAATCCAAGAATCACTTCTCTACCACCACTCATCAACCCTATTTCATTCTCAAAGTCCCATACTTCTCCATTTCTGTATCTCTTCATAACTAACAAACTAACTAATCTCTACTACTACTACTAATGCTTGATTGATAGATAGATAGCTTTTCCTCTCTCTATATATATATATAGACAGGGAGATATAGTTGTTGTGACAAACAGTATGAGAACAAACAAGGAAACTTACTCAATCAGTCAATCTTAAAATATTATATTCACGAAACTGCATTGCAAAAAATATTATATTCACGAAACGCATTGCAATGCAGTTTCGTGAATATAATAAGAGTAGATTTTGAATCAAAGAGTGTAAATTAAGAGAAGAACGAAGGCAAGTAGAGGAACAAGAGTACATAGAATGATCCGAATAAGTTATCGAGCCGCACTAAAATATGCTCAATTTTTGTATAAATTTTTTCGTACCACTGGTTGCAGTACTAATTAGAAAGAAAGAAAGGCAGAAAACACATTAAACATATACTTTGATCATTTTTTTAAGCAGAAAATATTAATTTGTATAGAAAATTAAAATTTTTCTAAACTATGATAATATTAGATACATAGTAATAGTATTTTTATTTGATTCGGCCGGCTGAAAAAGGCCAAACACTAGTGGCTTTCTGTTTGAATTGACCACTGTGTAGACTGCAGAAATTTAATAATCTTGTTTATGAAAAAAAGGAAATTTAGTAGTCTTTAATATTCAAATGAACAAATTCACTCGCCCCTCCAATAGATAGAGAGAATTCAGTGTAGCGCAATGCAGGATAAGATGTGTACACCACCAAATTTGAAGGACTTCCCTTCTCCATTACTTCATTTCTCTAATTTAATCAAACTAGATCATATACACATACATGTATTATTCAAATATATTTAATTTAAATTAAAAAATTAAATAAAAATATTAAATAGTCTAGTAGTTAAGTAGCATATTATTTTAAAATACAATATTTAAACTCTCTTGTAAGTATATTTTTTTAATGAAAAAAAGACTGCATGGGTAAAATAGATATAAGGCCGGACTTGAGAATTCGAGAGCCTTATGCGCAATTTATCAATGATGCCCTCCATCCTCAAAATTTTAAGTTTTTTTTTTCTAAGCATTAAAATTCAAAGAAAATAAATAAAATTAAATTAATTTACATAAATGATTACTACTTATTTTTTAATCAATGATAACATATAAGACTTTTTAATCAATGAACTTCAAACTTTAAAAAATTATAGGGCCCTCAAAAATTTGGGAACTGAGACAAGAGCCTGTTGCAACTCAGCTCAAGTCCGACTCTAAGTAGATAAGTCAAACAGTTTCATGACTGTTGAAATTAGTTTTGATTTTATATAATATTATTGATAGATAAATTCTCTAAAAAAAGTTGATTAAAATAATCTGTATAAAAAAGAGATTATTTTCACAAAATGTGACGAAAAGATTTAATTTAAAAGAGGCAGATAAAATTATCATATAATTTTCAATTGACAAAAATAAATATATAGATCAAATTTTTACCACGCTTTGAATCTCTTATTAAAAGATGGTCAAAATAATGAGTTCACATCTCCTTCAAACTATGAGAAATCCAGTGCATGACGGTGCATGATAAGCTGTGTGCCCCCCTACAAATTTCAAGAAATGCGAAATTTAGTGCATCAGGGTGTTTGGCTCAGCTGCCCCATTAGATACTTATAATTATTAAAATTTTATACGAAAATTATCAGTCGAATCTAGCGCTAATTCAAGTGCACTAGCTCAATTTCACATTATTATTCATAAAAATAAAATATTATTTTAACATAAATAAGGAAAGATACAAAACAAGGTTCAGTCTTCATCTCTTAAAAAAAAACCTCCTTCAAGATACCTTTGTGATCTTTTCTTCACTTAGATCTGAAGTATTCTTCTTCATAATAAAATTAATCACCGCCTAAAAGCCTAAATTCACGAATTTGATTACTTGATCATAAGGAATTCAGATTGTTGGCTCAAAGCTCTCATTGAATTGCCAATATATTTGAGATTAAATTATTATTTTTGCAAGTTTACTGAATTGAGATGTAGTTGACTCCATTATTTTCTATATAATTATATAGGATTTAAATTAAATATCGAGTATTAGCATCCGTTTGATAATAGTATTGAAGATAAAAATAAAAATAATTAATTTCTATGGGAAGTTGGAAAATAAGTTAAACATTTGGTAAAATGCATTCTTATTTTGTGCCTTTTTCCATGGAAAAATTTACTTTGGTGGTTCAGGAAAAAAAAAAATTTAAAAATAATGAAAAATAGATAATATCTACTCAGGGCAGGGCAGGCAGGGCTACCACCCAGGGCCCAAAAATGAGAAGGGGCACAATTTTTTTTGTATATGTATATATATATAATACATTGTAATAAGTATATGTTAAAAATATATTAAATAAATAAAATATCTTTCCAAAAATATTTATTTAATAAGGTAACTTTCCAATAAAATGACGCAAATTTCCAAAGTCGGTCTCTTCGTTTTTGCCTAGTTTCTATTGACCAAAATTAAGAAAAATAGAGCTATACCTATTCTTTTATTATTCTTCAATCTTTAGCTTTTCCTTTTGCAATTGCCTATTGCCCTTTTGGCGTTATTTTGGAGCATCTAGAAGCTTTTTGGAAGATGAAAATGCACATGAAGGTTGAAAATGTAGCATATAGGTGCTTGAATTATCGTTGTATTGGTTTTGAAGACATGTAATCTCGTAAATTTTAACATAAAGTTTGTAAGCACTTTCAATTTTTAATTGTAATGTGTTTTTGGTGGAATACAAAAATTATTTGGTTTTTTTAATATATAAAAAATTAATATATTTATTTATAAGAGGGGCATTATTCTAGAATTTCGCCCGGGACCTAAAATTGGCCAGGACCGGCTCTGTATCTACTCATGAAAGTGATTATAAGATGAGAACATTTCATCACGTATCTCAATTTATTTTCTAACTTCTTGCCCAAATCAATTTTTTTTTCTTATCATTTTTCTTTATTGTTATTAAATGGAGTTTTAGTATTTGGTTTTTAATTTTATGAAATTTGTTCCACAAAAATTCAACAAGAAATTCATTAGAAGTGAGTGTGGTCAAAATTTGATATATATATTTATTTTGAGAAAAAGAAAATTAGACCATGAAGTTTTGGATCTAGATTCACTTCTAGTTCTTCCCTTAATATTTCAAAATCGTAAATATCTCCTAAACTTATGGTTCAATCCCTCCCTTAACTCTAACTCAATCAAAAAATTTTACACTTTAGCCCCTAAAATTTTAAAAGTGACAATAAACCCCTCTTAATTTATATTTTGTCAACACTTACCCCATTTTTGTTATCTTTCATCACCACCAGCACCGGCCACCTTCTTCAACCCCCTCCAGCTACCTTTATCAAATCCAACTCAGGCCATTGATACCTCTTCCCCATACCACTACCATCCACCCCATTTTCCCAAATCCACCATTGATTTATATATATACACACATACATAAACACACACACAAATAAACATACCTACTCAATTATACTAAATTGTTAAAGGCACATTCAATTTTTAATTTTTGTGATCAGAGTCATGCCACAATTTTCCTTAGTGGCTAATGGTAAAAGCAATTTTTTGTTTGTTTGATGAAGGTGGGCGGAGGTGGGTTTAACAAAGGTTGTTGAGGGTTGGGTTGACTGAAGGTAGAGGTAGCAGGTGGTTATAAAGTTTAACGTAAATGGGCTATGGTAATAAACTATAAATGAAGGGGGTTTCTTGTCGCTTAAAATTTTAGGAGGTTTAGCATAAAAGATTTTAAATGAAGGGTGATTTTATTTTTATCCACCAAATCTTGCAGTTAATCCACATTGTTAAGTTAATCCGCATTACATATTAAGTTAATCCGCGAACGTAGATAAACTGACAAAAAAATATTATGAATTTAATTTTATAAATATTATTTTAAATAATAATTTAATATGAAAATATCTACTAAATTAATAAGTATAACCACTTTAAAAATTTAGATGGGTAAATTTTAATTAACTTTGTAATAAAATAACAAAAACAAAATTTAACCCCTTTCCCTTTACGGTTTTAACGATTATCCCGGTGTCTTTTCTTCTTCTTCTTCTTCTTCCCTCTTTCCCCACCATCTCTTATTCTTCTTCTTCTTCTTCTTCTTCTTCTTCTTCTTCTTCTTCTTCGTCGTCGTCGTCTTTTTCATAACCCTAAATTAGTTTCATATTCTTTAAATTACCAAATCTGTATTCCAACCTTAGAAACCCACACCCACAATTTCGAAAATCTTGAACTAATTTTGTTTTTGTACTATGTAAGTCTAACTCACAATGCGGAAGATTAAAAATTTAAATTATACTAAGTTTCTTATATCATGTCTAACTTTCAGACTAAATAATTATATTATTAATTATAATGTTGGGGGTTCCAAAAGATTAATGAATAAAAAAATTGTAAATTACTGGATAAGATCTATTTGCAACGCAAGCCGGAAAAGTTAGTCATCCCCTCTTATATATATATATAATACACAATATATATACTTGATCATTCTTTCACTTTGTTTTCGCGTGTGTGTGTGCGCGCGTGCATGTGTGTGTGAGAGAGAGAGAGATAGAAAATAGCGTCTATTCGATCAACACAAGCGCATAAGTAATCCTAAACCGTTCAAACTTTTTTAAACGTAAAGATAAGTTAATTAAAAGGAATTATATTTAGATTAGGAATGTTAATTAAAAGGAATTATATTTAGATTAGGAATGTTAATTAAAAGGAATTATCTTTAGATTAGGAATATTAATAAAAAAGGAATCTAAAGTTATACAATTATAATTTAATTAAAAGGGACAATTAAAAAAAATGTCTTATTAGGGAAAGATTTTCACACTAAAGCCAATGAATAATTTTTTTGTAAATAAAGGGCCTATTTTTTATTTTATTGATAATATGACATGTGTTTTTTTTTCATTATAAAATGACATCCCAACCCTTAAAATAAACTAAAAAATACCAATATGCATTAAAATATGGATTGCAATATGAACTTTACAGTCTATATTGCACTACAATATGAACTTTGCAGTCCATATTTTACTGCAATATGAACTTTGCAGTCCATATTTTTGTACAAAGTTCATATTGCAGTTCATATTTTACTGCAATGTGAACTTTGCAGTCCATATTTCTAGTGCAAAGTTCATATTGTGGTCCATATTTCATTGCAATATCCATATTTTTTGTGCAAATTTCATAAAGAGAGGGTAATTTAGGTAATATATAACATTTTTTTATTAATTAAATGATATTTAAATTTATTCAAATACCTTCATTTAAAATATAAAACAAAATAGGCCTCTTACACTAATTACCAATTAAAAATAGGCCCTTCATTCAAAAAAATATTATTCATTGGAGTTTTGGTAAAAATTAATGTGTAGTAAGACCTTCTACCTAATTTCTAGTAATTAAAATTGGTGGATATACTAATCAATTTTAAAAAGGGTAGTTTTGTGAAACTTCATTTAAAATTTTCATAATTTAAAGGTGAATTAACTATAAGATTTGATAGATAGAAACAAAATCACCCTTACATGAATTGCTGACGGAATTAGAGTACAAATAAGAATTGGACTATTTAAACAACTTTTAAGGGAGACATTGGCAATTTTAAAACATTAGTAGAAGAACTAAATTTAGTCTCAAATTTCAAGATCTAATTTGCCTTTTTTCTATTTATTTTCATCCATTAACTCATAATCATCATCTCACCCGTTCTTAATTGAATCTTGCTCGTGAAATTTTGTGCAAATGGTCTATCTATTAGAGAGACTATCTCCACTATTTTCAGTAAAAAATCATTCATTTAACAGTTGAAATAGAGTCTTAATAGAAATTGGTGGAATTCAGTAAAAGAACGAAATGAAAAGTAGGGCAGAGAGAGAAAACCACAGTAGACGGTAGATACAAACTTCAAAGTAAGAAATTGTTACAAATGTCAAATTAGGGAACAAATTGTACCCAAAGCGGCAAAGCCTCTGTTGGATTTATCCACAAAATCAATCTCCAAACTCAAAACTTAAGCATACAAATTTTTGCACATAAATATAAATAAATAAATACTCTCTCTCTATATATATATATATTTAGATATAGACATATGCCATTGTGACCAGAGAAGGGGACCTACTACATCGGTGCTTGGTCGGCAAATTGATAGTTTGCTTTTCCAAAGTCAAAGGTATCGTGTTCGAATGATAGAAGAGGAAGAAACTTAACTTTAGGGTTGGATTACTTACGCTCTCCAAATGGGTCACAAATACTCTTTTTTCAAAATTTAAGAACACATTTTAACACTCTTTTATTTATCACAAACACTACCTTCCATTACATAATGTTAAGTGAATATTTAGTAACACACTCTCCTAATTTAAACTGGGCTTATATAAGTACACTTGCTTCTCATTAGATAAACCTTATTTAAAAAGGCTCCAACAATACATTGCCCAATGTTAGGCGGGACAAGTAGAGCGAGTGTACGTGCCTACATTCACCTCTCATTAGGCAGGTCTTAGGTATTAGCAATAATGAATTTATCTTATGGGATGTTCGTGACAAATATAGCGAGTGTAAATAACACCATCCTAACTTTGTAAAGAAATATATATATATATATTTCTCGTCACCAAATCTCTAATGACTATATCAGTTCAAGTTAGTAATGTTGGCGCAACGAATATAATCAAATTGCATTTCTCGATAATCAAAATGGTAATTCCACTTTTCTACTAGCCACAAAAATAAGAAGCTGAAGTGAAATTCCATGTTTCATAACAAATTAGTTGGCTGTAAACATTCATGAGTATTATTATTTGGCGAAGTACATATAATTGATTTTAATTAAGAAGGAAATGTTCTCGCAATAATACAAGAGCTATACAATTATTCAAGTAAAAGATTGTCTATTTCTAGGAATTTCTGTTATAATAATTAAAAAGAAAAAAAAGCCCACTTCCATTCTGACTTTTTTTTTGTTGTGGGATTCTCATTTCAGCCTCTTCTACACTACCCTCTCGTCGAATCAGGCGATGGCTTCCCCAGTGTGGTGAACAAAAAGTTGCCAGAAAATATAGCTTCCTTGTCTGCAAATTGATAACTCATTTGTCAAGCAGAAATTCTAGTAATATCTTAATGAGGCAGCAAGCTTGCATTGGGCGACATTTGAGTAAAATTCTACACAGACCAAGTTTAACTTGCACAATTAGATGGTGCGCTTATATATAGGTTCCCATTTGAAGCGACTGAACGAGAACCTTACACGACGACCAGCGCAAACCTGCCAGCTTGCTATATGTAAACTCAATCAATGTAGGATTTTTCTTTCAGGTAAGAAAACTTTGTGTACTTAATATATAGAGGAAACGTTACATGTGCTTATCCTGAATTTAGTGATTAAAAAGAAGCGCTTTTCCCAAATCCTCAAAATAGAAATCAGTTGATAAAAATGTAAAATACTTTTTTAGAAATTTATGACTATTTACTCAAATAAATCAACTTGATAGAGTATGTTCAACCTATATATATATATCTGGATTTGAAAACATTGAGATACTCGTGGAAAGCTTGTTCCATATACCAGGCCAAGCCTTTCGGGATCAATAACCTTGTTTTCTCACCAATATATGTTTCTATTTTAGCTGTTTTGCCTTAATTTTGTTTTCCTTATTTAGGTTAATTTTAGCAAGGAAAAGTACACAAATACGGCATGTGTAATAGAATCTTAAGAAGAAATGGTGTACCTGTCAATGACAAACAACTACATTCCCGGCGAACATACCTTGACATAGCCTAAAAGGTCAAAAAAATAAAAAATATGTCATGTCTCGTGTATAATGTGTCCAAACTGTATTACCTCTTATATATGAGGAGCAACATGTACCAAATATTTACTGCAAGTTGAACTACGCGTCCACTTGAGAATCCATAATTTCTTTTTTGATGAATAAACTTTAGAACCCATAAAGTCAATAGTGTCATAATAAATAAATAGTGCTTTATGGCATCCTAAAGTCACACAACTTGCAGGTTACCACAATCGATTGATTCCCAGTGCAGCCAAGAACTGACGGTTAATCAGTAACTGGATGATTCTATATCAGTGAACTTGCCTGTACTTCACGCAATGCAGCATCATTTGCTTCCAGTTTACCATCATCAGAGAAGACATTCCTACAACACAAATCAAATCTCAATAAAATAGAAACAAAAAGATTGTGGGATCAAGGATGGAATCAAATCAAAAGTATAACATAAAACTGTGCACATGTGTAGCCAACACTAGCTCTACGCATTTCATTTTCTATTAAAAATGCAATGCCATGTTTAGTTGTACTTAAACTGGTAAGGGTCACGAAATATCTTTCATTCCATCTGAACTGCCAAATATAAGAGATTTATTCATTGAGTTGATTGGCCATTTATTGATATTGACTGAAGGTTCATCGGGGAAATCAATACTAAACAATAGACTTGAGTAAAATTGTCTCAGGGATGTTATAGGATGTCAAAACAAGTAAAAATGAGAGATTTATACCAAGCAATATCCATCCCAAAAAATGCAGAGCAATAATTTCAAAACAAATAATAATATGTCAAAAAACAAAGCCAAGCCAGAACTGAAATTCTGGGGAAGGTCTCACCTCCATATCACCTTTTGCAACTCATCCTGTTTAGCTTCTGGAAGCATTGCGGCATCATAAGCAACAATATTGCCATAGAATATTTTCTCCAAATCCTTCATCCATCTAGACAACAGTAAATTAACCTGCCATTTCAAAAAAGAATAGAACCAATACTCATCAAAGAACTTTTATATTACTGTTTAGTAATATTTTTAGGTTCTACTTTTCTTTAAGCATGGGAGATTACCTGTGAGTTTTACCAACCCACTATGTAACTCAAACGAAGAACCCTAGCAACAACTGATTTTATATATATATAATGATTGATGTTCAAGGCTCCATTGACACTTCAGTCACAGGACGAATGAACTATCATAACTTATGACATCTTTGTCACCTCAATTTTCTCCATATTGTTGCACCCTTTGATGTTCAATCTATATTGTTAAACTTAATCCAGTGCAATACAAGGAAATTTGTATACAGAGTGAACAGGACAAAGACAGCACTTAAGTCTCTAAATGATGACCTATTTGCTAGGTACACAGGGTTAAACTTTCAGTCTTCACAGGAAATATTGCAGAAGGAAAATTTCATAATCATGGATTGCGTCTCCACTGTTCATTTTTAATCTACAATTTACTTAAAGACAGTGTGGTTTCTAACATATCATATGGTGGTCAACTTACATATCTTCTTTTTGCATGGGGTTCCTACTATGACATACAGTCTCTATAAATACTACCAAGACAATAAAGTTCAAACAACCACTGAATTGGAATTTAAACTTCAAAGTGAACACATAGATACAGATCACTAACCCCAGCCTTGGAAACTCTCAACTCTACATCATGATTGTAAGTCTCATACAAGTACTGCCCCAGTTCAACACCTTCCTTTCCATCTTCTTTCAAGCGGCGCAAGATAAGCCACATATGCAGTACAAGCAAAGAAAATGTTGTTTTAAAGGTCTTCTCCAAGCTAAATACTGCACATCAAACAGAGATTTTTTCATTAGATTACAGCATTTACTTCAAGATACCATCACGTTTTTTGAAATTCCAACAAAGCTGCATGCTGATATATATATATATATATATCTCAAATAATCAACTCTCTTGACTTTAGACTAATTTCAATTTGTATACTAAGGGCCTTCCATGCCATACTTGATGCTGGGGGTAAGCATACTTTGTGCAGGTCAGATTCTCTTTTTCTCTGACGGCAACAACCTATTCATGGGAGGGACCACTCCAGGGCATATTTAGTGCCCATATGTTGCACCTTATAGGCTTCTACTTGCATTTGGCATTTCATCCCCATTCAACAACTTGTCATTCACACAGAGGACATATGATTCTACAGGCATCTTAACTCACGGCTATCAAATTGTTTTTCCTAATAAAGAACATGAACTAGTCATAAAAAAATTGAATGTGGGCAAACAAACACAATCAATTTCCAATATGTTAAAAATGGAAACAAATAAGCTGCCATTTACGCATTGAAGATAACTAACTTAGTCATATATAAATATCTACCATATAACATTAGAAAAGCGTGAGAAATGTGTCGCCAAAACATAGTGCAGTGCACAAATTGCAACCTTGCATAGCTAAAGCAGCATTCGCAATGGCCAAAATTACATTGCTTATTGGAGTTCCCAGAAGCCATAAAGAGAACAACAATTTGGTGAAGCATGCCTGAGAACAAGAACAATGAAAGACTAACCATCATAGATGGCAGGTTTGTCAACTTGAGAAATGACACGATTGTAAATCACATTTGCCCCTCGAATAGACTTGCTTTGTTTACTGTAGAAGAGCATCAGCTTAAGGATAATCCTCCTGATTCCCTCATATTTTGGCTCTTCAACTCTTAGTGGCGAATCAGGAGCCAACGCCAATGAACAAGGCTTAGACCAAAACATCTTATTCAAATTTACCTGCTCGGAGAGTGCATTCCAATTGTCATCAGATGGCAAATCGGAAAGCATGCAAAATTATTTAGCATAGCAAAAATTAAACCATCTATTCAAATTTATGTCACGTACAGATGTGCGAAAGTATTACCCAAGTGTAATCATGCTAATTCTTATTTTATTTCATTTGCTTGCAATGTAGTAATACGTCAAATGGATTCACAAACAGAACCTTCCACTCAAAATCACACCGTTCCTGATCATCCAAGTCCTAGTTAATGTAACTGCATGGTTATTTTTTTGGTTTATAGCAGGCGGTGTCCAGGCTAGGTTTCGTGCACCTTGATTGATCCTCCTTCCCAGCTTAGACCACACTCGTTGCTAACCACTTGCAACCGGCGGGGTTCGACCTAAGGAGCTCACAGTCAACTAAAAAAATTACAGTGAGCACTGCGCGAACAAGCTGTTGACAAAGTTCATATTGTGTTATAATGAGGAACTACCTATCATAATGGCAACAGTCCAATTCGTTTTCTGGAATTCAGCTTAGATGCTTAAGAGGGTAGGTTTTCTTCCAACATGCAGGTATTTCACTATTCCAATTCGGAAAATTTAATAATTAGCGACCTAAATTATTCATATCTCCTCTATATATTCTCAGAAGCATAATATGAGAACTTCATAAGTTTAAGAATGATGAGTTTTAAAACAATCAGTCAACTCATAATGTCATCAAATCCAGGCATCCAGCTAAAATCACACCAAAAGACTTACTTGAATATCAAACTTCAGAAGAAAGTGAAAAAAACGAATAGATCTTCTTCATTTATATAGAATTATACACATGATACCTATCTAAATATGCAAGTAGCTTTATGTATATACAGCATGCATCATCACGAAGACAATAATAGTAAATAGAAACATGTACCTCTGATCTATTTGCGTAGCTTTTCTCAGAAGTATTCGGCATAGTCAGCGCAGTAGCTGCAGCGACCTTTGAATAGCTTCGACATGGAAAACCGTACAAATCTCTATTAATTTCTATATTACGCTCTGATCCAAACCTACGGAGATGCGATACGGCTCTACTCCATCTCGGCAGCATTTTGGCTGCAATCTACCAGATCCACAACAAAGTTCTGAAAACATTTCAATATATAGAAAGTGGAAATTTTACGAAAACTGTGAAATTTGAGGGAAAGAGACTGTGAATGCAACTATGCAAGCATTCGTGGTGTATAAAATACATACATGCCTAAAATTCAAACACAAAATCAAGCAAGGGCCACTAAATTTCTATGTTGCTAGTTCAGACATCGTTGCGGTTGATTTTGAAAATCTTTTCTTCTATGGTAATCACGTGGTTTCAGTGTTTTCACAAAATTCTTAAAACCTACAGAGAAAGTATGTGAATCCAACGGCTATTATTCATCGTGTAGAAGTACTCGGCATTGGGCTCATCCAATATTAATTAACAACCGTTGTGTCGCATGGCCACTTATTCGAATATAATCCATTATTCTTTTGATTTAGGATTTAGGATTTTCCCATTTACCTGTAACGTTAATTATTTATTTTTAATTAATAGCGATATGACATATAGTGAAATTTTTGGAAGATGAGGACAACGTTGATCTTAAATAGAGGGTTTTGATTACTGATCAAAACCCTCTAATCAATGTTTTACATAGCGGCAACATAACACGTAGTGTTTTAGTTCCGGTATTGCGTAGCACAAATAAATAGCGTAATACAGTAAGCTATTCGGGACATGTATAGTGTCATAATTACAAAATTAAAAATAATATTATACTAAAGAACATCATTAAAAAAAACTAAAACTCCATTAAAACACTTCAAATAACAATAACATAAAAATCCAAGTAATATAACTTCAACAATAACACTACAGATCTCTCTTCTACAAGCAAATATGAGGGACTGAGGAGCTTGTGTAATGTGACCTAGTATCTCCCTTCCTAAATGAGGTAGTTGAAGGAGAAGACAGCATTATTATATTTTTAATCCCTGTTTAGCGTACGTTTTTTACAAATAGCGTGTTTAGTGTACGCTATTGCATGAATAGTGTGCCATCCAAAAGCGCACCGCATTTGTTCCCTACGCAATCTGTAGCAGGCTATGTAGCATTTTGCCTAAAAATTACGCAATAGCGCTACAGAATCTGTAGCACGCTGCGTAGCATTTTGCCTAGAAATAACGCAAAAAGCACGCTACAGAACGCTTTTTAAAACACTACCTCTAATAGTGATGGCAGCGGAACAAAAATACTAAACAAGTGATAATTGGAACAAAAATACTAACCTTAAAATCCCTCCCTAATTGTGAAAATTGAAATCCTAAAAACACAAACTTCTAATTGAAAACCCTATTTTAGATAGAAAAATTGATGGACTGTGGCTTAGTGGTGAGAATTGAGAATACAGATAGATTGTCGAATAATAAGCTAAGAATACAAATATCATCTCCATTAATAATAATCTCTAGTTTAAAAGCCCTAAATTAGAAAGAAGAACCGATGGAGGAGAGTGTACATACACGGAGAGAGTAGCAGATAGAGAGAAGCAAACTGAATGCGTGCTGGCGATCGATCAGTCGACGGAGGAGTACAGTGTGCGCGCAAAATGAAAGCCAACGGCCACCAATCTCCCAATATTCAGCCGGTGAGATTGCTTTTAGAGAGCGCTCCAGTTCTGTATCCGTGTATCGTCTCTCCCCATTTTTATTAATTACATGTTTCTACCCTAGGGTTTATGACCCAAGTTTTATTAATTACATGTTTCTACCCTAGGGTATATAACCCAATTTTATTAATTACATTCTTTTACCCTAGGGTTTATGAGAGATACAGATTTAACTCTTTTTTTAAAGAGATTTTTTTAGTTATCCCTATTATTAATATGAAACTCAAGATACTCCCTATTTTACTAATCTTTTGAGTTACCATTGCCCTTTAATTAATGGCTAACTTCGTCCAATTTTTAACATTTTTTACCATTCTATCATTACCTTTTTGTTTTAGAAGAGTTGAGATTTAATATTCATCTTCTTCTTCAAAGTGAAATTTAAAAATGGGTTTACTATTCAACTTCTTCTTCAAATATGAATTCAAAATCATTTCCAACAATAAACCCATTTTTATACCCAATTTTCAAATTTAAAATTGTTTTTATTAGTAAACTCATTTTCATAACCAATTTACAAATCTAAAATCGTTTACTATTCATCTTCTTTTTTAAAGTTGAAATCTAAAAATGAGTTTACTATTCATCTTCTTCCTTAAAGGCGAAATTCAAAAATGGGTTTACTATTCATGTTCTTCTTCAAAGATGAATACAAAATCGTTTCCAACAATAAACCCATTTTTATACCAAATTTCCGAATTCAAAATTGTTTCTATTAGTAAACCCATTTTCATACCTAATTTACAAATTCAAAATATTTGCTATCAATTCAAAATCATTTACTATTCATCTTCTTCTTCAAAATTGAAGTCCAAAAATGGGTTTACTATTCATCTTCTTCTTCAAAGATGAATCCAAAATCGTTTCTAACAATAAACCCATTTTTTTACCCAATTTTCAAATCCAAAATTGTTTCTATTAATAAACCATTTTTCATACCCATTTTATAAATCCAAAATCTTTTATATCAATTAACCCATTTTGATACTTTATTTTCGAATCTAAAATCATTTTCATCAATATACCCATTTTGGTACATAATTTTCAAATCCAAAATCGTTTATGTGAAAAAAATTCAAATGGAGAAAATGATTGAGTTTGAGAGAGAGAGAGAGACGGGGGGTTTGGATTTGTTGTAAGTTTAGAGAGAGAAAGTAAGGGTTAGGGTTTTTAAAAGAAGAAGATGAAAGAAAGGCGCAAAATGGTCGAAACAAAAAAATTTTGGATGGTATTAGAGCTTTGTTAAAAGCTGGAGGTAAGTCAAATAATTATTGAAATTAGGGTATCTTGAATTTAGTATTAATAATAGGGGCAAACTAAAAAAACACCCTTTTTTAAAATACAAGTTTCATGTTGGGCATGTGTGCAATATTATACACATTAATTATTTACTAGCGTAAGGCACATTTTAGGTGTGTGCAATATCAATAGATATTTATAATGTATTTGTATGTTAAAAGACATTATTTCAAACCCTTCTATTAATATTATTTTATAGTAATTTCTATTAAAACTTCTATTACACTTAAAATATAGTATAGATAAGATCTTGTACTATCGAGTCCCATTACGGGGAAAGTGTGGAAACACTATTGATCATCTTTTAAAAAAAAATCTTGTACTAGATATTTAGACCTTATTTTTTTCTTTTTTTTAATTGAGTTGATATAGTACATATAAGATTTTTTTATTATTAAATAATAAAGATAAGATCTTGCACTAAATATTTAAACCTTATTTTTTAAAAAAATAAGTTATTATATAGTATATATAAGATCTAGTACTGAATATTTAGACCTCTCTTTTTAAATTAGAAGAAATGTGATTTAGTATGTTTATCTCACTATGTGTAACAACAATTTTTTAAATTAATGAAGAATAATCTTGTAATTTTAATTTTAAGTGCAAATTAAAATGAATCTTCGCGTTTAATCTATTAATAAATCATAAAATTTTCACCAAAAAAGTAAGTGGGAGTTAGGATCTTCAATTTTTTTATCTTTTAATATAACGCCTATAGATATCGTGGCAATTGTTAGGACTTATGTGTATTTTCAAAAAATCACAAGTATATTTTATTGAAAGATTTAAGAAAATAAAATATTTATTATCTTATTTATGCTTTCATTATGTGCCGTTCAAAATATTAAATCATTTCTTATTATCTCCAATTAAAATAATATTAATGTTTTATAACTATTGTTCTAATAACTCATTTATTTTGGTTTTTAATGGAGATTAATTGAGTGAATTTATTTTGATACATTCTGATATATTCTAATGAATGATTTAATGGTGATATATGTTTTCATATATATATATATATATATTGGGAGATTAAAAAAAAGAATGAGTTATTATTCTTTTACAAAATTATTATATCTTTCTTTCAATACAAAGAAACTAATTTTCTCTCAAAGGGTTTTTCTATACCCAATATACTTTCTCTTCATTCTCAGAAAAATTATCTTTGAAGATGAGACTAATAGTCTCAATATTAACTATTCATTCTAAAAGATAATAAACAAATTTAAATTTTGTTACCTTCAAGTGGATGATAAGGGAATATTTCTTGTATCAACTTTTCCATGAAATAATGTTTGTTCTCTACTTGTTTCATTACAAGAACCCCTAAACTTGTATATGCATTTCAAGCAAGTGTTTGAATCTATATGTGTATTACTGGCCTATCTTCGATATAAAAAAGGTCGAGATAGAAGCTGGATTTCTGGACTATTTTATACTAAGGGCGGCGTAACATGGTGTGAACTACTTGTACAAAAAGAGCAGATTCGTGAAACGCCTTAAATGTGACGCCCCATGTCCTGATTTTATAGTATTTTTAACTCAATTCTGCAAAATTTAGGTCAACAAGCGACTATTAGGGGTTGGCCTTGGGTATTTTTGGGTTCGCTATTAGACAAGGACCTGTTTATGGTAAACAGGCACCTGTTAGCTGTTTAACGGGCGCCTTTCGTTAGGTCATTAGCTGTCCAGAGCCTTCCATATCCCTATATATATCCTTCACCCCTGGTTGATAGAAATGGTTTCTTTCCATCTTCTCTTTAGATTTTCACCTCCGAAACACTTTTGAAACATGATTCGCCTTAAAGGAAAATTGTCCCGGGGATCGAGAAGGACGTGATAGCATAGAAATTACAAAGTTTCATTGAGTGGGATTTCGAATATGACATGATTTCTATGGTTAAGGTATGAGAAGTATTTCGTATGCATTCCATAAAACTCTAGAGCATTCCTTGTTGTTTTGATTATTGTACTCTTTTGTGTATTATGTATTTGTTGGCTCTGAGTTATATTGTTTGGCTTTTTGTGTATATTGTTTATATATATGTGGGCTATAGTGCCATGGTGATTAAATGGTACATGTTTAAGTACACCTGCCGGGATTAGCCAATATCTAATAACCCAGTTTGCAATGTCCGCTGAGAGGGCATGGGTGAGGTGAGGCAAGGATTGGTATGGTGGTACTTGGCATGTAGCCATGAGAGAACTGGGTATGAAACCGTGTATGATGTTTGGTATAAATATGTATATTTGTTGTTATTCTATCTCCCCGAATTTCTTTTGTCCTCTGTATACGATATACTTATCCATACATGTTTTTCATTTACAGGTACTTGCGGTGAGGATGCGGGATGGGACGATGAGAGCTCGTGGGAGAATTTTAGAATTTGTTATAGTCCGAATAGAGGGATTTATTTCCTTATATTTTGGAATCATTGTAATTTTTGTATATATGTATTATATTATCCATTTTTCATCGCCCCCAAGGGCGGGGCATTACAATTAGTATCAGAGCGTGGGTTCTAACAACCTTGGCTTTTGGGTAGATTTTCTGTAAGATGCATTGAGAGATCGTTGCGGCGCTAGTGAAATTTCGAGGGCGAAATCTATTTTTTAGTGGGGGAGTTTGTGACACCCTGTGTCCTAATTTTATAGTATTTTGAGCTCAATTTTGCAAATTTTGGGTCAACATGTGCCTATTCATGGGTAACAGGCGACTGTTGGGGGTTGGCTGTGGGTATTTTTGGGTTTGTTGTTAGATAGGGGCTTGTTAGTTGTTCAATAGGAGTCTGTTGTTAGGTCGGTTGGTGAGGTTCTAAAGTGGTCCAGAGCCTTCTATCTCCCTATATATATATTTATATATCATTTACCCTTGGTTGAGAGAAATGGTTTTTCTCCATTTTCTTTATAAATTTTCACCTCCAAAACATTTTTGAAACATGATTTGCCTTAAAAGAACATTGTCCTGGGGATTTAGACGGATGTGATAGCATAGAGATTACAGAGTTTCATTGATTGGGGCTTCGAATATGGCATGATTTATATGGTTAAGGTATAGGAAGTATTCCGTATGCATTTTGTAAAGCTTTAGAACATTCCTTGTTGTTTTGATTCTTGTACTCCTTTCATATTACGTATTCGTTGGCTCTGAGTTATATTGTTTGGCTTTATTTGTATATGTGTGGCCTTTGTTGAATCACAACTTCGTTATTGATGGGCTCGAGTACATCTTTCTCGATATAAGCCACTAAATAATCATTCATGAAGTCATCTCCTAATCGATTTTGTAGTTGCTTTGGATTATCTTCATCGCTGAAAATACTTTTTCAATTATTGCAGTTGCTATGGGTAAATGTAGAGCCAACTTAATAAGCAAAAAGATCAATAGATAGACACGATGCTTCTTCAACCGAATCACTGTTCTACAAAGATCACTAACTCGAGTAATTTCATTAATTCGATCGTCAGAGCGCATATCAGCAATATAAGTCTCAAGTTGATGTTCAAGCGCAATTAACTCTTTTCTTAAAAAATTAAATGGATAAAACTCGGCAAATCGGATTAATTTTCTTTTATCAAATGCAAAGAATGAATCGCTTGTTTCAAGAGGAGAAATACACAATGTTAAATCCATATTCATCTCATTAAAACGACTATTCAACTCTAGAAGTAAGGTATCTAGAATGGTGTAAAACAATTCAACGTGATAGTAATATAAATTTGTATTTCCTTCAGAACTGTGTCGTGATCTTCCTTGATGTTCAAAAGTATCCCTCATGTTTAAAACAAGTATATCCTCCTTAACACAAAAATGAGACGCTAGACTTAGTAATGAATCCCACCCATCATCTCTCATCTTTTGTAACCGCCTTTTTGTTACTTTTACTAGCTGCATGACATTAATAATATATTGATCATCCCTTTGTAAAATTTGAGACAATTCATTTGTAATTTTCAACACAATTTTCATTAAGTGTAAGACAAATACGAATTCAAAACACTGAATATGGTTTAATGTAATAATTGCTTGGGCTCTTTGAATTGTGTCTGATCCATCCTTTCCAACAATTAAGAAAACTTATATCACCGAGGAAAACAAATCAATTAAACTTAGTAGTGTACCATAGTGAGATCCCCAAAGAGTGTCTCTGGCCCGTTTTAATGTTGATTCTTGATTCAACTTATGGCCTGTCAAAATTTTCTCACTACAAATACCTGCAATCACTTTTTCAAATTACTTTTCTCGAAGAATATATCTACACTTACATGAAGCTCCAACTATGTTTGACAAAATTCTAATAACTTTAAAAAAAAGTGCATATCTTTTGATGATCCCGCGCAACAACTACAAGTATGAATTGAAGTTGGTGAGTGAAACAATGTATATAATAAGTAGAAGAATTTTTCATTAATATCAAACTTTTTAAACCATTAAACTCTCCACGCATATTACTTGCTCCATCATATCCCTGTCCATGTAAACTTGATATACTAAGTCCATACTTTGATAAAAGAGTTTCAGTATCTACTTTAAATGAAAGTGGTGGTATCTTTCACATGTATTAACCCTAGAAATCGCTTCATGACAAACCCCTTATCATCAACATAACGTAGAACAATGGCCATTTGCTCATTTACAAACATATCACGAGCCTCATCAATTAGAATTGAAAAAAATTGATCTCCAATTTCTCTAAAGAATGTATATGTAGTTTCCATTGCAAAAGAATTAACAATATCATATTGAATTGTAGGCGAAATCAACTTAAGATTTTCTGAAGGATTCTTTAAGACAATTTTCTTAACTCCCTTATTTTGTTCAGAAAGAAATTAAAGATGTTCAAGAAAATTACCCCGATTTGCCGATTCCTCTTATTCGTTATGCCCACGAAAAGCTAACCCTTACTTTAAAAGGAACCAAATACAATCAATGGAGGCGGTTAAACAAGTACGATACTCAATTCTAGCTTGATCAGAATGACTAGACAAAAGAGTTTCGATATGCTACTTCTGGTTCATAAGATCTTTACAAGACTTTCTGCAGCGATTATGTACACTATTGTGGGCTCTAACATGTTTGTCAAACAAAGTCTTCTTCTTTTAATTATTAAAGCCCTCAACAATAAATGCATCACAACCTCATTGCATTCCATTTGGATCTTTAAAAATAAAACAGTACAAACAATATGCTGCATCTTTTGATACACTATATTATTACCAATCACTATAATCATTAAACCACAAAGAAACAAATCTATGCTTAGCACGTCCTTCACCAATCCAAGGAAAATCATGACTTTTTTGCTGACAATGGCCTTTTTGTAAATATGATCATCTCGCATTCTCTCTATCATTATGATCATAAGATTGTATATTTTTTCTCAACCCCGGATTAGATTGAACCTCTAAGTCAGAAGAAATATTTTGAGTGGACAAAGATATATTTGTAGGATTGAAATCAACATTCATAATAGCGGAATTTATGCTTGGAATGGTAGAACTCGCGCCTACATTTTGAGGACTGGAGGAGGAACTTGTTCTTATTTTGCCAAAATACTTCTTCATTCTAAAATCAGCTCTGTAAATTCAACATTTATTCAATTAATAACTAATAATTAGACCTACATCAATTAAACAATTAATATACAATTAATTAATAGTATACAATTAATATATAATTAAGTAAATAGTCTAATAATATAAAATTATTCAAGAAATACACCCACTATAATACAACTAATCAAGAATAGAGCTAATATTCAATAGCTAAATAAGTAAATCTAATTATATAAAATTAGGGCTTTTTATCTAAATTATTCAACAACCCATCAAAATTTCAAAAAATACACTTCATTGTGTAGATTATGCAATCAATTAAGAAATACACATCATAGTTTATATTATAAAATTAAGGCTCCAAATCACCAAATTATTCAAGAAATACACCCACTATAATAGTTAATTAATAGTTCATATTATGCAATCAATCAAGAAATATGCAAGTAATTAAAAAATAAATTTATAACTAATCAAAAATTACTAATTTAGGGCTTATTTCAAGTCTTTAGAATATACTTTGGCTGCTTGGCAATGGAGATTGGAGTAGCGAAGCCGCGGCCCACATGAGTTCTGTGCAGACTGCAGTGGACTGTGGAGGGCCAGAGTTGAAGAGCTGTGTAGACCGTAGATGTGCAGAGTAGTGAACTGAGAAAGTAAGAAGAGAAAAGAAAATGAAAGAGAGAAAATGAAAAAAAAAAAGAAAGGAAGAAAAAGAAATAAAATAAATGATGAAGTACAGCAGTGAGTGAAGCATGCCGTGCCCCACTGGCCACTGCCCGTCAGTGCATGAGACATGAGTATTTTTTTTTCTTGTTTACAATTAGGACCCTTAACTATAAATTTATGCATATAAGTCCTTATTTATTTATTTTTTAAAATTGTCGAAATCGTCGCGTGCATCCCTTGCCACACTATAGCTACGCCCCTGCGTGAATATGATCAAAATAATACCTTGGTAGATAAAAAGGTTCCATCATATTCTTCTACTGAGCCTCTATTCTTAAGAGGCCGCGATAGAAAACCTAAAATCTCTAGGGAGGCATAAGATTTGTAAATGGATTTTGTATTTATATCAAGGAGCCTAGAATCTACCAAAATCCAGCAATAAATAAAATTCTTCAGACTCATTAGACTTTTTAATACCATAAGATTTAGACTAATATTTTAAAATTTCAATCGAATACAGTAAGATTTTAACAATTTCTTTTAAATATTAGACTTTAATCCTCACACTTTTTAAGCTCGGCAAAAAATTTAAGTTACAAATTGGTATTAAAGCCTCTAATAGCCATATTGCTAGTTGATCTACATTAGAAAAATATATTAGTATTAAATATATAAGAAACATTAGACTAAAAAAATCTTAATAATATTCACTCTAAATAAGTAAATAGCATTGGACAATCTCTACCCAAACAACTTCTAGATATGTAGTAAAATAGCTTATTGTCACATTTGATAGAAAGCCACTTAATTATTAAAGCAAAATTGAGTGATATCCTACTGAGTATGATATTAAAGATTATATATCGTAAAGTCATTTGGTAGCGAATGGTCGAGTTATGTCACACAATTTGGTGACGCGTAGCTATTATTCAATATTATGTGGTTTATTATTGTAAGATGACGATTCTATTAGCCTTAAGAAATTATGTATCGATAGTATCAATAATTACTCGGATGCAAAGACAATTCTATTTTAAAAACTTTATTTCAAAATGAGTTGATTGAAATTAATAACATATTCAGCAAATGAATTGGAACTCCATGCTAATGCTTTGGCAAATATATTTGCCATTTCCTTTTTTTTTCAATTGTTACCTTACAAGGTATTCGGGCCAGTTTTCGTATATTTTGACTAATTTTCAGTTTGCTGATAGATAAATATTATTTTAACAATGCCGAAAATTGATCTTGGGATTAAGTCTTATTTTAACAAGGCCCGAAATCAATCTCAAGAGCACTAAGTTGACCCTAAAATTGTGTGTAATTGTCCGGTAACAGCCGTAGACTTAGACCTCGCAGAACACCACCCTACCAGATAACACGACATGAATCGACACGAAATTATAACGTAATGGGCAAAGTCTTATCAATTTCAGGTCGTATTGTTACTGACCCGATAAAACACTATAAATTAACAGGTCGAGTCAGTTAATATTCGTTAACATGATAATAACCCTTTAACAACATACATAATTGTATAATATTATATATGTATACATGTATACATTTAGTATAAATGCATATAATTTGCATAAGTATTACACATATATTGGTTAATGGGTTTATAACATATACATATAATACTAGAATTAGTGGCACACTTGATGCATGTAGAATATTATACATAGTAATTCTTGACACGCGCATATTTGTGAAAAAAAATTAACAAAGATGATATTTGGTTAAGTGCTAATAGCATGTATTAGTTATATTTAAGATTGCGAGTTCAAGTCCTTTTTTCAAGCATTATTTTATTGTAATTTTTGAATACGGAAGGTATTTTAAATATTTTTCAACCACATGAAACTGTGTCAAACTTTTGAATTGCGTATTTTACCCTGTGGTCTCTTTTTTCAATAAAAAATATGCCTGCAAGATTGTTTGAACCAGTTCTTAACTCACGCCTAATCTAAACTATCATATAAAGGCAACGAACCTTGAGTTTTTGAGAAAGTAATTTGCTATTAAACCACTAAACTATGCGTGTGCACTAATCTAGTTTTAATAAAAAAGTGAAAGGGAAAAATTAAAACCATGTAATATATATATCTACTGTTATATAAAGTTTGAAAGTCTTTTGGTAGTTATGAAATTGTGTCAAGTTTTCCTTTTTCGCCTTTGTAGTCGTTTATTTTATAAAATAAATAAATTATAGAGCATGAATAACATGATTCGAATCCTCGCTAAGAGCAAAGATACTTTGACTCTCAATCACTATACTATATATATTAATCTTTTAATTGTTTTTCTTTAAACTAATTATACCTAAGTTGCATGAGCATTGTGTGAAAACAAAACATTACTCATTGTATATGATATTTGAATAAGATTGTGAGTTCAAGTCATTTTCCAAGTATTACTATATATATATATATATGGATACAAACATGATGCGAACCGTTCATACCTAAAGATGATAAAAATCGAAATACTAAAGCCCTGTTTGGGGGGTGTTTTTTTTTCCAAAATTTTAAAAACTCAACTTAAAATCAACTTTACTTTTACAATTTTTAAAATTTATTTCGCTTTACTTTCTCTCTCTAAATAATTTTTTAAAACACTATAACTTTAAATCCAAAAATCAAAATTAGATAAAAAATATATATTTGAAACATATTTGTCGAAATCTATAAAATAAGATGTATTGTGACTATTCTTTTTTTAAAAAATTATGAGGTTTTTTAATTAGTTGAAAAAAATCAAACAAAAACTAAATTCACTTTTCAATTTACTTTCAAATTCTACCGAACACTAAATTTTAAAAACTCAACTTAAAACATTAACCAAATATTAATCAAACATCACTTTATACCTTAAATACAATAAAAATCGACACAAACACGATGTGAACCGGTGTGCCTAGTTGCATCACTAGGAGGTTTGGTTTAGCGGTTTTACTCAAGTCGATATAAACGGTGATTTCTCCGCCGCGGTCATCTGATCGTCGAAGCCGAACTCAGTGTCTCAGAGAGAACTAGCTGAAAGAAAGAAAGAAAAATGGTGTCACTTACCTTAATCTTCTTCTTAATATTTATAATCTCGATCATTTCTCTCTTCTACAAATTCTTAACTGCCGACGGTACTCAAGTTCACCACAAACTCTACTCTTCTCAATATTCAATCTCACTTCACTGCTTTTGATTGACTTGAATTGCTTTGTTTGATTATGTGCAGGTGATTTCACTTTGCTCTCCAAACGTAAAGTGAAGCGCGAAGAAATCGAAGATAAAGTATGCTTTTAAGTTTTATTATTTTATATGAGTTTTGTTCTTTTTCCCCTTCTGAGTATTAATTATCATGAATCTAAAAATATTGTTTGATGAATACTGCATTCAAAATGGTTAGGTCGTTTGGATCACTGGGGCCAGTCGAGGAATAGGTATGTATTTACATACATTATTCTTTTATTTCTCTCCTTTTAGTGGGATAGGTTCCGTTTGATTGCAGCACGGAAAATATTAGGAAAAACAATTAATTTGCATGACAAGTCGAAAAATAACTTGAGGCATGTGATTACTTTTTAGCGAAAACATTTCACATAAAATAAAGAAGGTTGAGGAAGGTATGAACTATGAACATGAGATGGGAGAATCTCACCGCATGCCTCAACTTATTTTCCATCCTCTCACCCAAATTTGTTGTTTTTTCTATTATTTTTCATGTTACTATCAAACGGCGCCTTAGGTGTTTTTTTTTTTGATAGGAAACAAAACTTAAATATATTAATACTCAAAAATATACAAGGCAAATGGTTCTAAAATAACAGAGGATAAGGCATCCACTGATATTACATCCTTATACCAAAATCAAAAACTAGGAAAAATGAGCCAACAGAAAGAACTACACACAAAAAATTTCTACGCCATCAAAAGACTAGTGCTATCCAAATTATAAAGCATCAATTCTGAACTATCCAGCACGTTGGAGGATGCGGCCCATAGCCCACACAGAAAACGAACATGCTCCCATTTATCATCACTCGTGGCACTCTTTCCTTCGAAAATCCTCTGATTTCTTTCTTTCCATAGCAGCCATGCCATTGAAAGCAAAGCAAACCTCCACAGCAATTTATTCTTCTTACAATTCCGGAAGATACTCCACTTGATGATGATGAAATCTGACCATCTTTTGGGGAAAACTGCCACTACCCCAAACTGAGCCATCACCTTAGCCCATATTGCATTGGCGAAACTGCAATGAAGCAGGATATGATCGATGTTTTCCCCATCCTTCTTACAAAGACTGCACCAAGACGGGGACAAACACATATATGGTCTTCTCAATTGAACCATGTCGCAAGTATTCACTTTCCCCAAAGAGGCCAGCCAAGCAAAGACTTTAACTTTAGAAGGAACTCCACTGTTCCAAATCACATTGAATTGAGGAAAAAGAGGTTCGGAAGATGATTTCAATAGAATATCGAAGTAGGATTTGCACGAAAACAAACCAGAAGAGTGCCCCAACCAAATTCATTTTTGTCTGAAGTATTAATGTCTAACCGAACACTCTCAATAATGTTTAATAAAGTGATGAATTCCTCACAATCCCAATCACTAAAGTTCCTTGAAAATTCCAACACCCATGAATGATTAAAATGATTAGAGGGCCAAGAAAGAACAGATTGGATTAGCATGTTACGATTTTTAGATAGATGATATAGTCGAGGAAAAGTCGTTTTTGGAGTATATTCACCCACCCATCTTTCTTCCCTAAATCTGATCCTATCCCCTTTTCCCACAATGAACTTAGTGTGTTTCACAAAATTGTCCCATCCTTTGCTTATTGCCTTCCAAGGTGATCGTTGGGCAACATTAATAACGACGTTTGCATCCCAACCATTTGGATGAATGCCGTATTTGGTTACTATAACAGAATGCCAAAGAGAATTTTGTTCCATAGGAAATCTGCACAACCACTTACCAAGTAAAGCCAAGTTTCTTTTGATCAAGTTTCCCACACCAAGACCCCTGAATTTTTTATTTATTTTAATTTTGTCCTTTCGATATACACGTTTGATTTTTTAATCTCGTATTGCTGAAACGAAATACTGAACTCTCAAAGCTTGGAAAAATATATTTGAGTTTATTTGGGTCTGAATGCTAAAAATATGGTATTTTACAATTGTACCTTATTATATGATATATCTATATATCAATATATCAATTGGAATAAAAAATTAATTCAAGTTATACTACGTAGTCAGCACTGACTTGCCTTTTAACGGCTGAATGCTAAATTTTAGTCCAATTTCAACATTAAGAGGTGAGAAAAGAAATGCCATTTCTATCATCTAATGCTGAACATTGGATCGAGGTAAGTTGACTTGAATTGAGGACCTCTCAGAGACCACTTCTATGGTACCAGGTAGATTACCGTCTCAACTAAGAGGTTAAGCTATTGGATAGTGGGCCAATAATGTATATCAAATAACAGTTAATAATGCTAGTACCATGAAGATTATCTAAAACAAGTAACTATCTTAGATTAACCCCCACTCTCTCTAGTTAGTTGCAAATTCCAACACACAAACCTTCGATTGTCGTTCGCGGGTATTTGTGAATGTTTTTATATGTTGTCTTTGTAATTCTAAATTATCATGGAAGAAAGCAAACTTAAGGTGGGAAGTTTGCCCTTTGTGTTATTTGGGGTTACCTTCTGGATGGAATCCTAATACCTGGAATTTTGGAATCCAGCAATGGTCCTCGTGACAATGTGAGGAAGGATCTTGACGGGAGTAAGACTCTTGATGTTAAGTAGTATTGCCGTTTATTATCTTCCAATATTAAAATTCCATGTAAAGTTGAGAACAAAATTGAAAAAGTTGAAAAACTAATGATAAACTTTTTGTTGGTGGTTGCGGAAGATAGATAAAAGGATTTGATTAATCAGAAGGTGGTTAGTAAGGACTATTATGGTTAATGGTTGTGGAGATTTCCTCTTTGCTCAAATTTGTTACAGTATGCGGTTATCAGAAGTATGCGGTGATCAGAAGCAAATATGTGGTGACTGGAGAGGAATAATGGGTGGGACTCCAAATTGGTGAGAAGGGGAATCTTCGGAAATTAGTTGAAATTTATATCCCATGGCCTTGACCCTTGAGTGCTTTTGGAAGTATACATATTGGAGGTGAGAAGCGGAAATTTTGTGAGACTTGGGATAGACACTTGGAGGGTAGGGAACTCTTTTGATTTGTTATATCCTCTTTTATATTGCATTTTCTTGAAGAAAGGGGCATCCATTTCTTCCCTAATTCCCTTGCTTCATGATCTCAACTTGGTAACAGGGATATTTGGATAGAAGAAATTTGATTTTGGTTAGTTCCTTTTATCCCCTGTTCTTATTTTCATGCCCTTGTTGATTCTCTTGATTCATTTTTGACCCTTCTAAATTGGTTCCGACCAATGGCATACTATCAATAATTAAAGTGTTTTTGTGGTTGGTGGCCAATGGTAGAGGGAATACTTGTGATGTCTTAAAAGGGAGAAGGCTCAATTTTGTCTATCTCCTAGTTTGTGCATACTCTGTAAACAAGCGAATGAAGTCTTTGACCATATGATGTGTAGATGCTCCTTTTCAGTTTTCCGGTCCAAGAGTTTGGGCATCAGCTGGGTTCTTCCAAATAAAGCGGCTGGTTTTTCTTTCTTGGTTGTTGGATTTAGGAGGAGAGAAGGAATAGTCAAAGGGTTTGTCATAATGAGTTGTATCGGCAGAAATTTGGTTCACTTGGACGGAGAAACAAGAGGATTTTTGAAAATATTGAGGAGGAAAATGGAGTGAAGAACTAACTTTATTGCGTCGCTTTTGGATTCAACACTTGAGTAGCAAAGATTTAACTTATTTGGAAGGCTATAGTGATGTGAATGAGAGATGTAGCGTCAGAATTGAGAATGGACAAATGCCTTTTTTTTTAATTGAATTGTTGTTGTGCTGTACTTTCTTATAACTTCTTTTTTGCAACCTTTTGTCCTCAAACTCTCTGTGTATGATTTCTTTATCAATAAAATTGTCTTGTTTCTTATAAAAAAATAATTCTAAAATATTGTTCTTAGTTTTCTACTTCCTCAAAAGTCTGTGAAATCTCAAAAAATTCTGGCTTCGGCATGAAAGTTAGTATTCCAAAGGATAAAAAAATAAAAAAATAAAAAAATAAAAAAATAAAAAATAGAAATTTGACTGGTAGATGATATAAGTTTTGAAATATTTGTGATACCTTTAGTAGCTCCTTATTTACATCTCTCTATCATTGACATTTAAAAGGAGTATATTTTGAGATTTTCATTTGAGAATGTCCAATGTTCTTTTTAAACATATTTCGACTTATATGTTTGGATCTCTAGGGGAGTCGCTTGCCAAACAACTTGCAGGTTTGGGGGCCAAGCTGATTCTTTCTGCTAGAAATGAAGCTGAATTGGAGCGAGTTAAAAAGCAACTTAATGGTAATCTCCTATTGATAAGCGTTTTGATTTCTTATGTACTTTGTGGTATTCTTTTCAGTTCTCTGTCTTGATTATTTGGCTGCTTCTGTTACAAAGGTAAACATGCACCTGATGAAGTGATGATTTTACCTTTGGATTTGGCATCTGGGGAAGATACCCTCAGAGAGGCTGTGGAGAAAGCTGAGTCCTATTTTGGCAGCGCAGGTGTTGATTATATGATCCATAATGCAGCCTATGAACGCCCTGTAAGTTGGCTATTGTTTTTACTTCAATTCAATTAGCATGAACGTACAGATAATCATTAGCTGGTGCTGTAGTTAGAGAAGTGAGTGACCATGCTATATCTATACATGCACTAACTAGCTGATAAATATTTGAGACCACTTCTTTTTCCTTCTTTCTTTTGCCTTGTTTGGTTGGGGATGGGGGTTGGTTGGGCCATTGAAGTATCCCAAAGGCCTTAACCACTTTCACTACTCCTGAGGGAGTTACCAAATAAAGGAGGAGTCAAAAACAGGCGGTGGCCCCTCTAAGTGTTGTGCAAGCCCCTTTAGAGCATCCACTATGACAAATTTAAGTGTATGGTTAGTAGGGTATATTTCCCTACTTGTGAGCTGAAAGATGGTTAGAGACCAAAAGCCTGACACCAAAAGTTTCCCTGATAAGCGACCAGACACCACCGCCCATCTGATAGGTGGCTTGATATTGAACTTAAGGAAACTAGATGCCCACCAGGTTGGCTTTTGGCCATAAGCTGCCCACCATGTTGGTGTTTGGCTACCAGCCGCTCACCAGATAGCATCCCCCTCCCCCGCCTATGAGATAGGTGTATGATATCAAACCTTAGGAAACTCAACTTTACCATCCTCTATACTACAAAACACTGTTTTACCCTAACAAGGGTAACTGCTACATGTGCTCGCACAGCTAACCCTACTTGCATCAATCATTGTGGATGATGGGTTGGTGGATCTAGGTAGAGAGGGGAGCTAGGCCTACGGTTAGGATAGGGAAGGGGGCAAGGGGCTGTGGTGAAGGGAGAAGGTTGAGCTAGGGTTTTTCATGCTTTGACACCAAAAAGAGAGGGAAAAAAAATTGTTTTTGGCTTACCCAAAACTAAGGGCTGAGGCGTATATTTGTCATTTGTGTATAAAGCTTGGTATAGCCCAATCTATGTTTTTCACAATTCAGGAGGCAAGGGGCTGTGGTGAAGGGAGAAGGTTGAACTAGGGTTTTTCATGCTTTGACACCAAAAAGAGAGGGGAAAAAAATTTGTTTTTGGCTTACCCAAAACTAAGGGCTGAGGCGTATATTTGTCATTTGTGTATAAAGCTTGGTATAGCCCAATCTATGTTTTTCACAATTCAGGGGAGATTACACGATACACCAAAAAATATAAAAGCTAATAAGTAAAATACAATTAATATTTCAACAAAATGTGGTCAGCCAACTTACAACATGCAAAATGGCACCCTAAAGCAAAAAAGCTGCATTCCTACATAATAGTGGCCGAACAGGAATTTTACTGGGTGGGTGGGAGGGGAGATGTGAGCAGAATTTTGTTATTCTGATAATGGTAAAAAATATATATATAAAATCAGCTTTTATTATGGATTACAATAATCCAAGGGGTTACCACAGCGGTAAGGGCGAATTTGGGATTGTGTGGGTAGGCGCATGGTCTCAGGTTCGATTCCCCGCTGCGTGTAACTTTTCTTGGGCCACTGGGGGCGTCTCCCGGTCGAGCAACCAGGGCCTCATAGGATTAGTGGGGGTGGGGCCCTGATACCCATGGTTATCAAAAAAAAAATACAACCATGTATGCATGAACCACACAAAAAATTATGCCAAAGCAGAGTGCATATATTTATACACTAAATTAAAATTGGTGAAGTGGGGCAATTTGACAACTTGCGATTTTTAAGAAACTTACTGCTTTACCTATTTATCATAATTTTTTTTTTTTTTTTTTTAATAACCATGGGTATCATGAGGCCTATAATTTAGTCAAGTTTCTTTTGTGTAACTATAACTTTAGGAATATTGTTTTTCCAAAATTAATAGGGATTAACCCTTTACCGCAACTGTGGGGTTTTTTTTTTTTTTTTTGGGGGGGGGGGGGGGGGGGGGGGGGTGGAGGGATGTACTTCCCTCTGCCTAATATTTGAGGATTATGGAACTTGTTATTGTTCCTGCTCATGTGATGCAAACATGATGTCTGTTTGGGTCTTCCAATGCTTCTCCTAATCTGTTGTCACCAAACACTGAAGCCAGAATGAATAAAGATACTAAAGGGTTAAATTTCTAAAATTGGGATTTATTGGTCTTGAGTATTCATTGATTATGTGAAGTGCCTATTTTAATTACTTGATCTGGAAGTTATCTTTTTCGACTTGCAAGCTAACTACCCTCTATAGAACCTAAAATGCCTTTCTTAAAGCAAGACCAATGTTGCTATCGTGAAGATGAATCTGAGTGGATAATGAACCCTTGTTCTTTTTTTTTTTTTTCAATTTCCTTCCGTGTGCAGAAAACAACAGCATTGGATGTCACTGAGGAGAGTCTTAAGGTATCCATAAAATACATTATTAGTATTACTTGTTTCTTTCATTGGCAGGATTTGATTCATCTGTGGTCTGAAAATCCGTGGTTGGTAAGTGGTGTCTGATTGGACTCCAATTAATTTATATGTACTTGTCTATGAAATCATACCATTATGTATATCCTATTCTCAATCCTCATGCATTGCCCGCAACATTTATGATTACATTTAAGTCTTCAGAACCACTGTTAGCCAAGTATTTTGTCCATAAAGGTCCACGTCTTTGTCGGGGAAAAGGAGTTCTAACGACCAAGCTTTGATTTGTCATATGTTGGGAAGTGGGCCAAGTTGGGAACTTTGCATTTTTGGGCTTCATTTAATGGTCATATTAACGTGTGCCCTAAGGATGCACATTAGCAAACTCATTTGGAAACAAGTGGTAAACAAGCATTAAACATGGCTATGAAAGGGAGTTCTCCTTTCTATATTTTCTTAACATGTCCCCCTTGGGCACACATTAACAGCATACCTCATTGAAATGGATATCTTATGGTTACTTGGACTTTAAGAGAGAGCTTTATTATAATTAGGAAGAGTCTAGAAGTCAGGGAATTAAGGTTCCATTTGGTTAACTAAATATCTGGGATTCATGTATTTAATCTAACCTAGTTATAATGTATGTCATTAAATGCTTTGGAGGTAGAAGTCTCAAATGTTATTACCTCCGTCCCAAGTAAGTGTCCACTTTCTCTGTTACTTTTAAAGGAAAAGTGGACTCTTAAATTTAGGTAGAGGAAGTATTCATAATCGGGTAGGGATAGGTTTGTAATCTCTCTTTTCGGATATCATTTAGCTTGAAAACTTTCCAACATTATATGCTTCTCTAGAAGATTGTGTTGTACAATGTAACCCTCGTTATGATACCTAAGGTCTCTAGGAGTTATTCCTGTAATTACCAGTGTGATACTATTAATTCCCTTATTTTATCATGAATTTATGTTGTTCTTTGCAATACCTATTATACCCAAATACTCCCCTTCGTGTCCTACATCAGCAGTCCTCTTCTTTTCCTAGTGAAGTTCTAATAAATCTAGTAGGGTCCCCCCCTCTTCTTACACACACACATAACAGACATTCATCGATGTTAGGACATTTTGATCCGAAAAGATTCATTGACTTATTGGATCGTATGAAGTTTATTTTTCCTTAGCTGATTGAATCTGGTTCACTATTAATTTGTTAAGTTTGAAACTGATTGTTCCTTCTATAGGATAATAACAAATCACCTGATCCTGTGATCTATGTTTCCTGTATGAACTGCGCTCTAACCATCCTGATATGCTTGTGTTGCAGATGCATTTGTTTATCATTCTCATAATTAGGGGACTTTAACGAGTGTAATTACGTAACTACTCTGTTTTGCAAGTAGGCTACTTTTGATGTAAATGTGTTGGGGCCGATATCTCTTACACGGTTGCTGGTGCCTTCCATGCTGAAGAGAGGGGAAGGACATTTAGTTGTGGTATGTAGAATAAGTGACATTCATTATCCTCAAAGTAGTGTAACACATTGCTATTATAGTCACTCATTTCCATTTAGAAATATGATGAAAATAATCCCCTTATGCAGCAAAACATGCACAACCAACTGCATTATTGCTTATGAGTTCTCTCGAATCCAAAATAAGTGGTTGATTATGAGTGAAGGATGAATTTAGGGATTGTTACTATTTTTGAAGTGCTTGAACATTGAGTAGTTTATTGGTTAAGTGGAAGCAAAAATGTGGTTCATTGGTTTTTCCTAGTAATTGTTTTATTTGATTTCTTTCTCTATACAGATGAGCAGTGCTGCTGGAAAGGCTCCAGCACCAGGTCAAGCCGTATATTCTGCTTCCAAATTTGCTGTAAATGGGTACTTTCATACGTTGCGTTCTGAGGTACAGCTGCAAAGTTCGTTCTGTTTTTAGGAGGAAAATGGGACTCGCGTATCATCCAAATTTACTAAATGTTACTGCCAACTTGCATATGATTGAAAATCAGAATGACACTTATTACTTATGAAATGAGAAAGGCAGTGCCGTTTAATACCTAACGAGAAAAAGAAAAGCTTCCGGCATATTAGTATAAGGAAAAGGCTGCCGACACAGTGATATCCTTACAGCAGTGAGGGGCTTTGTAGTTGTAGACACCCAATTCCGCGACCAATCATGTCCACGTGCTTGGCTTGTTTGTAGGGCACTTAACCGATATCTGAAGCTATTTCTTGAACTTCCAGCACTTTCGAGACTGATCGTGCTAGGCTAATTCATCGTGTTTCGTACATATTCACATTCAGTTAGCCACCTAGACTGTTCAAATGCATCATAGAGTCATCATATCGCCTTGTGGAAGTTTCCAGAAAGCACAGGATTTTGGGGGATGAACCACACAATTCATCAGAGCCCCTTGGGCCCACTGCATCAGTATCAATCATGAATCACAACAGTATCAATCATGTTAACAAGTAATATAAAACTACTGCATATGTTGCAGCCACATATATAAGTCGTCCACCATATATATGTAAACACACACACACAGACATATATATAGAGAGAGGATAAGTAAACCCTAATATTCTGACTACAGCTGTTGCTTACTTAAAGATGAAGGTAGGGCCTTCTGTGGTGGATATTCCGGAAGAAAAATTCCGATGCTTGAACTAATGCATAGGTTTGATCACTATCATTTACCCTCTTTTAAGACTGCCCCTTAATATTTTGTTTGCAGCTATGTCGGAAAGGAATTAAGGTGACAGTTGTTTGTCCTGGGCCGATAGCCGCACCAAATGCTACTGGAACAAGCATTGCAGAACAAAGGAACTCTGCCGAGGTGATTTCAAATAATCATTCTTTGTAGTAAACTAAAATGAATGTTTTGTTGTGGCACCCATGATTGCTCCTTTTTGTTTTGAAAATTATCTTGTCCAAGCTTGGGTTATGAGTAACATTTGATCAATGAAGTCCGATGTCTTTTTAAGAACTAATATTTGATTTTTACAGTATTACATTTTTAAAAATAAATGGTTGACTGCCTACCTGCCTACTCCCTGCCTAGGTGCTTTAGGTGCAAGGCCACCTCCTGCTGCTCACCTCCTACCTAGCCCTTTTTGGAACAAAATGACAACCACCCTTACAAATATGCAATATAGTAGCTCTATTTATGGGTTATTGCATCGAGGTGATAGCTCAGTTTGAAGCGACATTTTAACAAAATACTGCGGGTACAGCTGCCTACTACTGTCATGGGAATCATTGTATCTCTGGCCAATCTCTTTTTATTTGTGGCCAGTTTTGCTGCGGCCCATCTGCTTTTTGCTGCTATTATATTGTTGGGCTTCATTGTTGTTGATGGATTGTGGTGCAACTGTTCAATATGATATAGACTCTTTGCTCAAATCACAAGCCAAATTAGTTACATTTTACAGTAGATATAATAGATTTATTGTATTAAAATGTTTCTTTCTCTGTTGTTCCAGAAGCGGGTGTCATCAGAGAGGTGTGCAGAGCTTACAATAATTGCTACAAGCCATGGTCTAAAGGAAGTTTGGATATCATATCAGGTATTTCATTTTCAATTTATCTAAGAGGCATTGGGTTCAGTAGATAACCTTCTTTTTAATGGCTGAGTTTGCACACTTTGGTACGATATTTCTGACTGACTGTAACTTTATGGTCAAGACGTCAACTATAATGGAAAATCTTTTTTGATAGTCGAATGTTTTGGTATATTATATACGTCTTAGCATATTTCACTCCATTATTAATTTCATTTTCTGCTACTAAATTGGATAATGGTATTTTCAATAATTTGTGGTCTTCTAACATCCTTTTTTTTTAATAAGTCCTGTATGCCCTAGCAAGGGCAAAAGAGTAATAGCATAAATAAAGAAAAAGGTGGGAGATTACAACAACCAAAGCCATAAGCCAAAAAACACAATGAAATGACCAAAATTGCAAGGTGGACTAAAGGAAAAAAACCGATAAGTCCATCAAGCAATTCGAAAAGGAAATGCATAGCCTAAACATGGGGCTAGAAGACAGAGAAAAACATCTACAAAGACCAAAAGAAGACCAAAAAGGAAGGCCAAACAAGCAACTAACAAGACAAAAATTAAAAATGCAGAGCTGTGAACAGTAAATTGCAGAAATTTGCCTGCAGCAAAGAGGCAAATTGTACCAAAAAAAACCACTGCTATAGCTAATGCATAGTTGCCAATAGTGCACTAAAACTGCCAAGAATGAAGGCTTAGAGACTGAAGAAAGATCAGTCTGCATTATCATTAAAAATGAAAAGTTTGGACTTAAGGAGAACAAACTTCAATTGCTGTACCAGATCATTTGGCTTTTTCTTCATGGGCAATTGTCATGTTTTCTGCATACGAAGGACTAGAAATTGTCCCCGAAGCACCAGCTGTGACAATGGGGCTTTTAGCATAAAAACACACCTTCCATTGGTGTTGTTCATCGTTACTTTTAGCTGCTGCTGTTTCATCTTCCCTCATCTTTTTATCTTTTTCATAAAGTTGCCATCGAAAAGCATCAGGGTCAGAAGTTTGAGGTTGAGCTGTGGATTTGGATCTTCTAAAATAAGCTTTTAATTCTCTGTTGACAGTTTTCTTGGCCTTTAGCTGCTTGTTAAGAGAAAGGGGTTGGCCTTTCTTTTGCCTGTGAGCTCTGGTCTTGAGAGGAGAGGGCACATACTCAGAACCCTCTGTTGTTTTATTGTTAATGCTCTGAGAGGGCTGTTTGGTAACAAGACTGCTTTCACCCTAAGGAGGAAAGTTCTTTTTCAGAATTGAAGAGTTATCATCTTGATTGCAACCCTCTTCATTGTTACTATGATTTTTGGCAATGGCTGCAATATATTGATCATCTGCCATTGCCTCCCAAGAATGGAAAGGCTCCTCTTCTGCCATATTACCCCAATTCAATGCCTGGTTTAGTTTAGTGCTATAGTGCACAGCCAGTTTCACTGCAGCTCATCTTGAGTTGCAGCAGTTTATTCAGTTATGTGCTCAAGTTTTGGTGCAGGCAGTGGGTTCTTTTTGGTGATCCAGTGAATAGTTCGCTTCTTAATTGCTGTTCGCAGTTTATTTTCTCTTTTTTTCTGTTTCTATTGGCAGCTTAGTTGGGCCATCTTTGGCCTTTTGTCCTGTCTTTTTTAGCCTTCCTGTTTTGACTTTTCTTTTGCTTTTTTGTGAATTTGCTTGGTGGACTTTAGTTCTTAGGTATTTAGTCCATTTTGCAATTTCTTTTTATAAGTTGCTCATTTCATTGTGTTTTTTGAGGTCATTGGGGATGACCTTTTTGTATCCCCCACCTTTTGTTACTTTTTTCTTTTTTTATGCTACTACTCTAATGTCCTAGTTTGGACTTAGAGAACTTATAAAAAAAAAATGCCTGATCTACATGTAAATGATGAGAGTGTAACTCATTCTCATTTAAAGGATCAATTTTTGAGGCATAGGAGTCAGAAATCCAAGTTTCTCCATCATCATCATCATCCCACAAATGGTCACGTAAAGGAGAAAATTTGTTATGATGTTTAGAAATCTTGTGGTTTTTGAGGTTGGCAGTGCATGGGAGGGAGGTACTGCCCTTATAAAAGCTGGAGGGAGTCCTATTTTTGTGCGGAATGCAGCAATAAGAAGAAGCTGAGAGGGAACAAGGGATGGTTGACTCAACATAATTTGAGTTTGACATGTTATTCTAACATCTTATTCTATCAATACTAGTGTTTTAAATCGCCGAAGCATAATACGTAGGCCTCGTTTGATTCAGGTATTAGGGTCAGTGGGATTAATAATACTGGTATTAATAGTACTGGACTATTAATCCTGTTATTAATTTAATACCAATACCCTGTTTGATTCATGCAGTATTAATACTAGGAAATCCCATGCTGATGTTAATACCATGTTTGGTTCTGTAACTCGTATACAAGATTATATTTTGGAATAACAAAAAAAATATTATTATTATTATTTTAGAATACCATGTTATGAACTTATAATAATAATAATAATAATAGTGGTGGTGGGCAGTGGCATTTTTGAAAATATATGGTTCATTTTTCTTAATCCTGAATAAACAATACCACACCCCTGGTATTAAATTATACCACAAAGAGTGGTATTAAGTTAGTCCCGGTATTAGTAATCCGAGCACATTTGTGCGAACCAAACAAGGTATTATAAAAAAAGTGGTATTGATAATCTTATAATCCCATCCCACTTTTTAACACCCGAATCAAACAAGGCCGTAGTGTTTCGGTTCCGTAGCGCAAATAAATAATGTAATAGCGTAAGCTATTCGGGACATGAATAGCGTCATAATTAAAAAAAAAAAAAATAAAATTATAATAAAAAATATTAGTAAATTACATATATATATTTATTATTATTTATTTATAATAAGATAATACTAAATTACTAATTAATAAGACATAGAAAGGCGTTTAAAATTGTTATAAACCATCTCTCCCAAAAGCTTAAGCTGTTAGAAGAAGGAACCGTAATGAATATTATGCTTAACAGCCTCCCTCGCGTGCGACCCCATACTCACATGTGGAGAGTATACAAATTTTGAATTTCGAATTTCGGATTAACAAATGGGGAATAGAGATGCCAAGGCTTGAACTTTAGACCTTCCAGAAAACCAACCTCTGATACCATGTTAAAAACCATCTCTCCCAAAAGCTTAAGCTGTTAGGAGAAGGAACCGTAATAAATATCATGCTTAACAACAATAACAAAAAGACATGGGATAGTCTAAATATTGTAAATGTTTCAAAAAAGGGGTACAAAAATAAGAAAACGGGGGGAGGGGTTAAAATTGAAAATAATTTTGTAAATATGAACACAACCAAGGTTAATTAAGTCATTTTATCAATAAATTCAAAACCCTACTTTTAACCGACATTCCCAAGCCCTACAGTTGCCTCCGTTAAATTTCATCTTCTAGCTCTCTCCATCTCCCATTACCAAGCATCATCTCTCTCTGCATCTCATTTTCTCAACGCCGGAGGTAAGAAGAGAATTATTAAGGTTTGTTTTTCTCTTTCTTCCTCTTCCCCTGTTCTCTCCCTGCGTTCTTCCTTTATTTTCTACTTCCTCTGCTCAAATAGTGTACGCAATAACCTATTTCGCGTATTTTGCGTACACAATTTTGTAATTAGCGTGCCACGTCAGCAAATAGCATACGCTATTTGAAGCACACTATGTTGCAGTGGGATGAATTTTAATGCTATAGCGCGCGACGTTGCACGCTACTCAGCGCTATTTAAAACACTGATCAGTACGCACACAATTGGATGTGTCACCCACAATAATTTGATGCGGGAATTAGTTTATTAAGTAATATAGTATATACATTTTTCTTTGTATAATAAATCTTGCTTTCAACTTTTAGCCGCTGTTTGGTATCTCTTTATTTTTGTTTTTTTTCTCAAATTTTTAAAACTCAACTCAAAATCAACTCTACTTTTACACTTCCCAACATTTATTTCACTTTACTTTCTCTCTCTAAAAAAACTTTTAAAACACCATAACTTTAAATTCAAAAATCAAAATTAAATAAAAAATATATATTTAAAACATACTCGTCGAGATTTATAAAATAAAATCCATTTTGACTATTTTTTGAAATTTTTTTATGAGATTTTTTAGTTGGTTGAAAAAAACTCAAACAAAAACCAAATTCACTTTTCAACATACTTCTAAATTCTACCAAACACCATATTTTAAAAACTCAAAACATCCACCAAACAACCCATTATTGTTTGGACTTCGGAGATTTAAAACTTTTAGAATGAAAATTTGGACTTTTATGTAGCCAGTGTTTTAAATAGCACTGAGTAGTGCGCGACACGTTAAAATTCGTCCCACAACAACATAATGTGCTTCAAATAGCGAACGGCTCAAATAGCGTATGCTATTTGCTGATGTGGCACGCTAATTACAAAATTGCGTACGCGAAATAGGTTATTGCTTACGCTATTTGAGCAGAGGAAGTAGAAAATAGTGGAAGAACGCAGGAAGAAGAACAGGGGAAGAGGAAGAAGCATAAAAAAGAGGAAGAGAGAGAAAAACAAACCTTAATAATTCTCTTCTTACCTCCGGCGTCAAGAAAACGAGATGTAGAGAGAGATGATGCTCGGTAATGGAAGATGGAATTTGACGGAGGTGGTTGTAGGGCTTGGGAATGTCAGTTAAAAGTAGGGTTTTGAATTTATTGATAAAATGACTTAATTAACCTTGGTTGTGTTCATATTTTCAATTTTAACCCCTCCCCCGTTTTCTTATTTTTGTACCCCTTTTTTGAAACATTTACAATTTTTAGCCTATCCCATGTCCTTTTATTATTGTGAAGGCCTTTCTATGTCTTATTAATTAGTAATTTAGTATTATCTTATTATAAATAAATATATATGTAATTTACTAATATTTTTTAGTATAATTTTATTTTTTAATTATGACGCTATTCATGTCCCAAATAGCTTACGCTATTTATTTGCGCTACGCTATGCCAGAACCAAACCGCTATGTGTTACACTGCTGCGATTTAAAACACTGTATGTAGCATAACCATTTTGGGTAGGATTCAGGCATGTTGATATTTTGATTTAATTTTTGGGTGTTTGAAAGCTTATACAGGCCTCATTTTACCATTTGGAAAATGGACCGTTGCTATGCCATGATTTGGACACATAAGGTGAAATTTTTTGGAGAAAGGAAGAATAACATTTGCTTTATATGGGAGTAGAATAGACTATCCGAGTTAAACTGGAGTTAAAGTAAAATTCTGTAATAATCGACCCAATATACCATAATCTTGTGTTCACCTTGCAAATTGAACCCTGATACTACTGATCTCATGTGATCCTGTTATTGGGAAATTATGAACAAGTCCAAAAACAATATTTAATTTGGGAAGTGAGCTCAAAAACGGATCCGAGTGTTCATAATCATCACCCTCACTTCTAGAGTCCCCAATTTTATTCATGAGGGTGTTTGGTCTATTCATTTTTGGTCTCTAAATGATTATCTTGCTTTGTCCAACTCTATTCTATCCATCCAACTCCCCTCCATCCCTAGATCAGACTTTCTATTTGGACATCCTTTCTGAAGTTGAGCTTGATTTAAAAAATTGCACATTTTCTCTGCAACCCAAATTGCCAATGTGGCTGATCTAAACATTTGTGAATTGTGATGTAGTTTTATTGATACTATTGGCTTGCACATTTATTATGCGCATCAATATCCTTATCATCATTATATGTCGATGCTCCATGAGTTTTACTTCCAATGTTTTTTTTAAGTTGCTTCATCATTTTTTTTTAATCAAGTGTGGTTGCAGGAATTATTGATTTTGCATTCATTAATGTGAATAAATAAAAAGTTACGGGGAAAACAGTATTTTCCTAAGGCATCTTGATTTATTCAGTTTTACTCTACCTCATTGAAGCTCGAGTTTGAGATTGAATCAAGGAGTCATTTTTGAATCCTATTTAATCTGTCCTGTTAGTCTAAGAAAAGAAGGAAAGAGGCCTTTTTTAAGCAATCGAGCAAACTAAAGTCACATATATAGTTGTCTTTTTGCTTTTTATTTCATTTCTAGGAAGGGAAACAGAAGGTATAGGATGTTTATGCATCTTTGCAATTTTAATCTCTCTTTATCCCTCTCAAATTTAAATATATATTTTTTCAGCTATGGTTGATGGGACCCAAACCTTGTTGTTTTGGTTGAATGGATTGATCCTTTTGTTTCACTAACATTTTATGTGGTGTTGACTTCCACCATCTTTCTAGTCATTGGTGATGAAAAGCGATGCATTGATTCAGTTCTTTAGTTCTCTTCTCGTCTTTCCTTTGCTATAATATATGTTTTCCTGTTCAAATGCTGGAATAGCTAATATTGTTTCTTTTCTCAGAACTGTTTAGAATCTCTGTCACCATCCTTGTAAAAAGTAGCTTATGCTGATTGTGCTTTCAATTTTAATGCACATGGAACTCCTCCATAGGCATTTTGTTTTTCATTTTAAAATCAACGAATTAGTTCTGATAGTTCTTGATTTTGGAAGATATTAGTTGTGGATTTACTCATTTAACTTGTTCTTGTGAACCGCAGCCCGTACTTGCTGTTATGTACTTGGTGCAGTACATGCCAACCGTTGGCTATTGGCTTATGGACAAGGTACGTCCCTTCTGTTATTGTTTATTTTTCTAGCTAGAGAAGACTAGCAGGTGACTTGCAATTTGTGCTAGATGCCGCGGGGGTTTCGTGTGGGTGGTTTTTTTTTGGGGGGGGGGGGGGGGGTGTTTGAATAAGACATGCCAAACATCAATTGGTTCCGAGCCATGCAGCCAGTTCGGAATTTGGCTCTACCTATTATCCACTTCAAAACTAGTTTGCAAAACTGATACTGTGAAGTACTAAATAAATGCATGTACTCTACAAGTCAATGGTCATAAATCTATACAAAGCGTTACTTCACGATTAAATGCAAAACTAAAAGCGATAATTTGAACTCCTATGGGCTCAAGTCCATACATTTTTGAGAAAAACCTCGTGTATTAGCAATATTTGCTAGAAAGAACTTATCATTTAAGGACATATTTCATTGCTTCTCATAGCAAACTTGGTTATTGGAATGGTTGAGTTGTATGTTTACTAAAGTGCGCAGGATAAAGCAACATCTCTGTTTCTTTCGTTTTTCTGTAAAATTTGTGCCTGAAAGAAGAAGAAACCATATTCGATTTAGAGGAACACCTTGTCGACCCAAAGCCTTGATAGAAAAATGCACAACATTCTAACATTTGGAAGTATCTCTTCGGACCTGATATAGGGGATCATACCGAAGCTAAATGCCTAACGGTAATATCACAGATACACCCTCAATCTTAAATTGAGAGTCCCTTTGATCTTTGTACTTTAGAAAACACTAATCTCAACCTAATTAGGGGTCAAGAATACAAATTATTTTCTGTTGTACGGTTGGGTACATTGATTATGTCCAAAAAAGGAAACAAGATTCTTAACTTGAAATGTCTTGAAACGGAAGTGGAACTAAATTGAGGAGGGAGTATTAGTCATTAATATTTGCTTTCACATTAGCACAAGAAACCTTATTAATGATCATCTCTAGATGATCTTGAAATGCATCTAAGCATCTTATCTACCCGACTCACCAAATCTTACCTGGAAATAAATTCGAATATTAGAGGCTCTAATTATGTGCGATTTGTTGTGGAAATGGTGAGTGTAGATTGGAGGTAAACGCGTAGAAGCAGCTGCACAGAAGGGCAACACGTACTCTTTGGGTTTACTCTTCGGGAAAAAGAAGGCTTCATAAATCCTTAAGAACTGTTTCAAATTTCCTTACGGATTTCATTTCCAAGTCCAGTTTGATTTCTAGAGGTGTTGAAGCAAAGGTTTTTTTGCTGTTTCTTTCATTTTCTTTTTTGCGTCGACTACTTAGAGCTGCAGCATTTTAAGTTGGTATTCTCTCTCACACATGCGCACAAGCACGGGTACACACAAATACAAATATAGAAGTCTCGTGCATGTAAAAATCATACCTTTGCAGGGTAAGGGGGCTAAAAACCTTTCTCAATCTGGGAATTTTACATAAATATGTTGTTGGTGGACTTTCTTGTGATGAAATTGGGGCACAAATTGGCTTAAGATATTCTGTTGTTCTGGAGCTGTACGAAGAAGTTTTACTCTTGCAAGTTATATGAATGGTTTATGGGACTTTGATCTTTGATTCTTGACAACGCAGCCATTTGCTTGGTTTTTCCTTCCAAAATATGATGCGGGGTCTTTTAGCATTATCGTTGCATTTGATTGGCTTACACACAAAAGATTTGAATTCTTGAAATTGTTTCACGTGGAAAATGAGAAACTAGGGTAAGAGAAGTGCATACAAAAATCGATTCCGTGGAATAATCATGCAATCAAATACTAAAATATAGTATTTTAGAATAGTTTCCATGGAAAAGTACATTTGATAATGAATTGTATGATATGAACCATGGGATTTCATGGAATCCTTTGACGTGGAAATAAATTTCACTGGCAAGAAAGTAATTTTCTTGAATTACTTGGAAAATGAAAACAAATAGGTTAATCAAGTTTGAACCGTTGAGACTAATTTTCATGGAAAACTATGCAATCAAAACATCATTAATTTTACAGTGTTGCGGATGGTCTAGCTTGCCATGCTTTCATTAATTAATTTTCGGAAAGCTGAGATTCCTTATTCTCAAATTAGTTACGGGATCTTGTGTCTCTTGATTAATCAATTTTCTGTCACGTGGGTTGGTGGCAGAACATCACTAATATTCAGAAACTTGCGTGGGTTGGAGGCGTTAAAAAAAACAAATGAATTCTCAAATTGTGACTTGAAAATATTTGCAAACAATTGCATGCCAATAAAGTAGGTGACACTAATGCACCCCAAATTAAATGTTGATTTCTTTTTGTACCTTATATATATATTTTGTTGCAGTGAAACCAAATTCGTTATTCCCACTGGCCAATTTTTAACTTTGGACTAACACAAGAAAGTCACGTGCGTCTTTTTTTTAAAAGAATTTCGGCAATAGTACAAAATGAAATAGACGAAACAAATGATAGAGCCTTATTATTCTCATTGCAGTAAACGACTTTTGTTATTTGGTAAGCAATTTCAGTTTGTATTTTGTCGTAATTTAAAAGACACACTACTCCTTCATGTTGGTCCCCAATTAAAAAATTGATCTAAAATGAGCAAGTGGGTTTAACTGCAACAAGTTATATGTATAGAGTGTAAACTAGCTAAAAATTTGTTTAGGGTGCAAAATGAAATCTATGTATTAGTGTCATTTTGTCTAAAAAGAAATATCAGCGAATACAACCACATTTAACGAACTTGGGATATACAAATACTAATACTCCAAAGGCTAAATGACCAAAAATAGTAACGAACTTTACCCCGACTTTCACTTAGGTTATTAAACTTTTTTTGTAGCAATCATAGCAACAAACTTTGCCCCGTTTATCACTTCGGTCCCACCGTTAAGTTTTATTAATGGAATGCTGATGTGGTTGCTGAGTTGGCACGAAATTAATGACATGGCTTATTTTTTTCATAAAATAATGACATGGCATATGATGACTAGGATTTTTCAGCCAATCAATTTTCTCCGGCCACCACCATTTTTTCTGACCACCAACATTTTCTCCATTTTCTATCTCCAGCCACTTCCATAGAAAAGATATGCATTCAATAGAACATTAGAGGTTCTTGCCATTTCTCAGTTTTTCTTCCGGCTTTCTTGATTTGATATGCTAGAGTGCAACTAAACTTAAGAAGGTTTGCCATATTTACTTGCCCTCATGAAAGCCAATGTCCATGAGATTGTTTTAAAATCTTAAAAAACCTTTACACCAAATTAGTTGTTTTAGTCCAAGAGCAGTAAAACTGTTGTTGCCAGTGGAATTTCTCTGTTCTTTCTTTCTTTAATTTTTTTCCCTTTTAGGTTTTAATGGTGGCCATTCTTAGTAATCTTCAGAACTAGAGAAGAGCCTTTTTCCTTCTTGGTTGCCATTGACAACTTGAAGAAGCAAACCTTTTTTGAACGGAGCTCAATAATGGTCCGGCCACCTCACTCTCACTCTCTCTCTCTGTCCCTCTTTCTCTCCGACCATTATTGAATCTAAAACAACACACCCACAAAGGAGAACCAATACAAAACGGGTTTAATTTGTATCGGAAAAGTTCACGAAACCTTCAACATGTTACTTATAAAATGGGTTTAATTTGTACCGGAAAAAATGGATGGCCGGAGAAATTGGACTAGCTAGAGAAAATGAAGGTGGCGACCTCACCAAAAAATCCTAGTCATCATATGCCATGTCATTATTTTATGAAAAAAATAAGCCATGTCATTAATTCCGTGCCTTAATAAATCTTAACGGTGGGACCTAAGTGATAAACGGAGAAAAGTTTATTGCTATGATTGCTACAAAAAAATGTTCAATGACCTAAGTGATAGTCGGGATAAGGTTCGCTGCTATTTTTGGTCATTTAGCCTACTCCAAACTAGTCTGTTTGCACAATTGTAAGTAGTTAGTAATGCAAATTAGTTTCGCTATTAGTTAGTTAAGATAGATTCATATTATTTCATGTATAAAATACAAGGCATTCTTTAGCATACCTTATAGCACAGGGTTAGGACAAAGTTTGACTGACAAAAATATATATCCAGCAGTTTGATTGAACAAAAATGATTTAAAAACCCCTAAAATTATTACATTGATAACTTTTTCTCAACCCAAAAGTAAAGTATATTCACCCTTTTTATTGAACATGAAGATTTCAAAATCAAATTTCTCACAACAATTCTTTCATTTTTGTCTTTGGCAAAAAGAATGGAATCTAGCATTTTGGTCACTCAGTAAAAAGATGACAGAAAAAAGTAGATTAATTTGATTCTTGATTAGACCATTTACTTAAACAAATTCCCTCAGAAATGCTTTAGTGGCCGCTGTACCAATTTGTAATATTTCCCTCCATTTAAATAGTTTACCAATTTCCAAATCTTGAATACACCTTCAATAGCCCTTCATATTTCATAAAAATAAGATCAACATTTACCCAACAAATACATTGGCCGGGGAGGGATAGGAGCACCGTTCTCATCTTCTTCTTCTTTTTTTTTTTTCTGCAGATGTAATCATAAAACAGATATAACTTTTGATTGAACCGTTGGATCTAGCTGATTTCGAATATGTTGTTCAGAAGACAAAGTTACTATATTATCGCGTAAATTAACGATCAGAGGTCGTTTTGTTATCGAAATCGAAATTTCGACAGCCCAGCGGGATATTGAAAAAAAAAATTCTGATCGTAATTTTTTTTTTATGAACCCTACGTCAATCCATATATATATACATATATATAAATAGAGTGGATGTTGATCTCATCAATTTTGTTATTCTATGTTTTGTAATGGTGCTAAAATCATTTTAGCACATTTTGGTTGTTGTTCAAGCGGTGCTAAATGCATTTAGCACCTTCTGGTTGCTGTCCAGAAGGTTGTACAGGTGGTGCTAAATGCATTTAGCACCTTCTGGTTGCTGTCCAGGTGGTGCTAAATGCATTTAGCTCTTTTTGAGTGCATTTAGCACCTTTTGATTGTTGTCCAGAAGGTGCTAAATGCATTTAGCACCTTCTGGTTGCTGTCCAGAAGGTGTATGCATTTAGCACCTTCTGGAGTGTATTTGGCACCTTTTGATTGCTGTCCAGAAGGTGCTAAATGCATTTAGCACCTTCTGGTTGCTGTCCAGGTGGTGCTATGCATTTAGCACCTTCTGGTTGCTGTCCAAAATGCATTTAGCACATTACTTAGCACCTGATTCTTCCAGAAGGTGCTAAATGTATTTAGCACCTTCTGGTTGCTGTCCAGGTGGTATTCTTATCGGTGCATGCTACATTTAGACCTTCTGGTTGCTGTCTATTGTACATTTAGCACCTTGTATTTTGTGAGAGGTGCTACACCCAATGTAATATAAGGAAGGGGTATTAGTGTCATGTTGCAATAAATGCATTTATATTATTATTAGCTCCCAATAAAAAAAATTATACATTAACAACATATTAAAGAAAGTTTAATCAACATCCTTACAAAACAACTATATATATATACTCTTTCTGTCTTTGGGTTTATAATATCAATTATATCTTCTTTTTATTTTCCCTTACCGGATCCAAGAACCAAAATGAAGCACTAGTGAACTCCGTACTATATATATGTAACTCCTCCATTTCCTTTCAAATTACATGGGGAAAATTGGAGGGGAATAATTTAGAGAGAGAGAGAGAGAAAGAGAACTAACTACCTAACTTGAAAGCATCTACAAAGAGGCCCAAGCAAAGACCAGCTTTCCAATAATTGACCATAACCACCAGAGACTGAAACCTACCACCACCAGTAGTAGTAGTAGAAGTAGAAGAAGAAGATAAAGGAGGGAGTTTTGGTTTTCTTCTATACATGAGAATGCCAATACCTTCAATGGCAGCAACCACCACACCCGCAACCAATACATCCCAGTCCCCAGTCTGTCCGAGAATTGTGGCCAACGCATTCGCTGTGTAGAAACCCAGCAGCAGCAAGAATACCTTCATCGGAAAATTCTTCCTAGCCGAATTTAGCTTCAACAACAGCTCTCTCCCACCTGCACTCACTAGCCTACCCAACCGAGGAGTCCTTTCCCCATCACCACCACCGTCATCGTTCACGCTCTCCTGGCTGCCGCCGTTATCAGCAATTCCACCGCCTGTGTCTAAAGCAAAAGCTATTTTCCAATTGTGCCTTCTCCTCCACCTAAAACTGTTCAAACATAAAATAAACATCATCTATATCAATATCTTCTATTATTATAAAATACATGGGAGGTTTGGTGTGTATACCTAATTACTAAAATACCCTTCGTGCTTAATGATTGATTACATTGAAATTAGTGTTTTTTTATATAAAGTACAAAGTCAAGGTGGATCTCTTAATTTGAGCCAATAAGATTATAAGTTGGCTAGTTTCCAATGAGCAATAGCTCACATGGTGAGGAGGGTTCCAAATCCCTCTAACAGACAGTTGATGAGGGAGGGCTACCCCCAATTTATATTAGCCCATTTACGTTTCTTCATTAAATTCCTTTCTTACACCTTCAATGAAGGGTTTTTTTTTTTTTTTTTCCGAACAAATTAGGATATGGTCCCTTAGTTCAAACATTTTTTGGATGCGGTCCACAACTTCTTCTTAAAGGATGCGATCCTTGGCAAATACACATATATAGATGCAGATACTAAAGTGGAGGGATGGCTACTACTTTATTACAAGGTATAAAACCTGTCTTCTCTTGTTGAGCTGCAGACAAGTTCTAGAATTCCAATAAGATTAACTTGTGCAAACACATTCCATAAAGTAATTGTTCTTTTTCTTTTTTGGCTTCTTTTTGGAGATATAGCTTCGAAGATGGGCTTTTTGTCATCTTCCAAGTTCCACCCTTTGTTTTCTTCTTTTGTTAATGCTATTGCTCTAACCTTCTAAGGAAGTTTGAGGTTTTATTAAAAAAAACTTATGCAAACACATAATATATGCATCGCGTTACTATTAAAATGAAGTGTCAAGAATTCCAGTGCTGTCAAGGATCTATTATGTAAATAGGAGTGAATAGAGCAAGGTCACTGTAATGCCGGTCTGAAATTCTAATAGCAGTACAGATGTATGCATAATAGCAGCTAAGAACATACACTTAGGGCTCGTTTGGTTCGAGCTTTTGAGGATTCCTGGAATCCTAAATTCCATTCCATGAGGATTATTTTGTTTGGTTGAAGTTTTAGGTAGGAATTTAGGATTCCTAGGAATCCTAAATTCCCCCATTTTGCCAAAATCTATTCCCTTATAAATTGGGAGGAATCTTGGATTCCCAATTTGAGGAATCCTTTTTTTTTTGTCCAAAAACTGTTTTTTTTTCCAGAAAATGAAAAAAAATATTTTTTTTCAGAAAATTTTAAAAAATATTTTTTCCCAGAAAGTGATAAAAAAAAATTCCCAGAAAATGAAAAAAATTATTTTTTCCCAAAAAATGAAAAAAAATATTTTTCCCCAGAAAATTAAAAAAAAAAATTTGCCGAGTTCATTCCTAAAACTCCAACCAAACGAGCATTAATGGAATCTAATAAAGGATGCCAGGAATAAAGGTTTCCTGGCATCTAGAATGCCAATTCCATTCCTAAAGCTCGAACCAAACAAGCCCTTAGGGTCAAAGATGAATTAATTTTTTCTACTCAAAAAAGAAACGACTTTGTGGAACCTCTTGTGGGTAATGCCAACGAAATAAGTACTGCAAGCCTCTAATGCTCGACATCCCTAGATAGAGAGGCAAGTTCAGACCATTCACACCAATGAATTATAGAACATGAATACACCCCAATTTTCCCAATTTTCATTTTCTGTTTTTCAAACATAAAAATACCAGCAACTTTTCTACACAAAAGATGTATTTAAAACAGTGTTCTAAAATCCCAGACTAGGGCCGATTAGTCCTTGGCTCCTTGCCTAGGAGCTAGGTGGTGGTCTGCCGCTTAGCCTAGCTAGGGGGTCGCCTAGTCTTGCAGGATGGCAATTCAGCAAGAATACTGGAGTCTGAAACTCCTTTTTGTTTTAAAAACTACTTTTGTTCATGTTTGAATTATGGGAATGTTTGTTTAACATTATAACAAGATCTCAATGTCATTTTTAGAAGTAAAGTTAGATTTTATTTGTATTATGTTATTTAAAATAATTAATAAATATAAAATTCGTTTGTGCAAATTAATCCCTGACTAATCCCCTAGGTGCTAGTCCCCCCCCCCCCCCTCCCCCCCTCCCCCCCTTTTCTCTCAGCCCTAGGAACGCCAAGCGATTTTTAGAACATTGATTTAAAAAAAAGAAGAGGAAAATATGGAATTTGGAACTTATTAGTCGAGATCGATCAAGCAAGATCCATGGTAAGTATGAAATTCTGAAGGGATGAGAAAACTCTGTTGAAGGTAACATTTATTGTTGCCTAACAGAGAAAATTCTCAACTGAACCAAATTTCAAAGAATCGAATAATTGATCCGATCCTTTTAGCCCCAACTCTAGCAAGGTTCTTTTCTGTGTTATTGTGAATTACTAATCCTCCATTATCGCTTGGCTCCTTTCAGCATCAGACAAACACGAAAATAACTTCTTTCCCATCAATTAAGGTGTAGCATTAATCAAGTACATAGTTGCCACTTTGATACAAATTAAAGATTGATCGAATAGTTGTAAAGTTTGGAGATATCATGAAAAAGTTACAGTTAACTGTAAACGATATTTAACATGAATTTCAGGGCAGGAAGAAGAGGAGTAGAACTGCGTAATTTTTTTTTATACTTGCACGAGAATATAGTTCATTCGTTGCTAAGAAAATCACCAAGGACACTCTATATTGAAGTTCCAGGAAGATTTTAAAGCAAATTAAACTCTAAAAAAGGTCCAGATATACCTCCTTCCAAGAGAAGTGGATGCTGTGCCACACTCTGAAGTTGGGCCAGAGAAACTCGGTTTATTCTTCCAATTCAAGATTGGACCGCTATTTTTATGGATAAGATGTGATGCTTCAAAGGAGGGCAATTGAAGCATGATACCTTGCATTCTACTGGCCATGAACTGCACAAAGATAAAATAAATTGAGAATGTATAATCTCATGTGTTAACATGTAAAGGAAAAGTAGGATAAAAGGGTAAAAGACTTTCAGTTAGATGACGGCATATTCCTCGGCAGTTTTTGTTATGACAGGTTGTGACATTGATACAGTTCGAGTAATAGCCTAACGCTGTTTATAAAGATCCGGAAACCACCGAGCAAAAGATAGCAAGCCTTCCTTGTAGGTGCTAAAATTTTGTTGTATGGCAAACAAGCCCCACCCTCAGGGTGGGTCTTTTTTGAATCAGGTTGGGTTAGGGTTTCTCAAAATAAAACCCGTGCCGGGTTGGGTTCGGTTTGGGCCTATATCTATGCAGATCATGTTCAGGTTTGGCCAAACCCGCCCCAAACCTGACCCCTTGCCATCCCTAACTATCAATCACATAACATTGTGGATCAATCATGTGAACAGAAGACATTCAATAACTGAATAACGCAGGCAGAGTAACAAAAAGTATCAGCTAGATTCTAGAATTGAAGAGTACAAAGGAATTTAATAAATCATTAGAGAAGCTCAGTTGAATGATTGAGACACATATAGTACTCAATTTACTGGGGTAATGGGTTATTTTCCTTGGAGCTGGAATTGTTGCTCATGAGAGACAAGAAACTATGGTTATAGCAACATCCCACACTTGTCATATTGTCTTAGATGCTAACTCTTTTAGGAGAACAAGTAACTTGAGAACCATGAAAGTGAAGATGAAATTGTGAAGTAGTAACTAGTGGATGATTTGTATAATCTCTAAACTTCAAGAAGGAAATGTTCTGGACTTGATCCTCTTTTGTGTTCAAAAGATTTTGGTGAAAACGTTAGTGCGATTCACAACGTGTCATGCTGGGGAAACAAGTTTTGGGTCTTGTGTCAATAGCAACTTAGGTGAGTTTGGTCAAGGTTTTTTTTTTCGGATTTCTGCTGTCACAGATGGTGGGTTGGGCCAAACTTCTGGGTTAGCCAACTACTTATTCTTCCTCACCGCTGATGCCCAGAATCTTAGGGCGGAAATGGAGCGTTGGAGTTGGACTGGGGGATCTGTCAAAGATACTTAGATCTCTTTTTTTAGTGTATCTCTTATGTAAAATAATTTTGGAGATTCCCTTTGGATCAAAACGCGGTTGGGTGTTCAATTATTAGAATAAAGTTTCTGATTCATGAGAAAGCGGTGGACAGTATCATGTAGTTCATCAAATTTCCTTTCTCAAGGTTTGGAGTCTTCTTGCATTCATTCAAGGAAACACAGTTGGGTGTTCAATTATTAGACTCAAGTTTCTAATTCATGAGAATGGCTAGGCCTCTAAACCACTGGACAGTATCATGTAGTCTCTGTCTGTCAAATGTCCTTTATTAAGGTCTGGAGTCTTCTTGTGTTCATTCAAGATCTCTTGTGGGAAGGGGAAACAATGTACTGTTTGGGAAGGTTGTTGGCTAGAGATTTTTCAATGTCTTTTGGTTTCCAGTGCTTTATAAAACTCTAAAACTCTCACTCCTTGATCTTCCAAAAGTACGGAGTCCACTTTTTCTTGGATCCTTCAAAAGAAATCAAACAAAGAATACTAGAGAAGTGAAAATCACTCGCAAAGAGAAAGTAGCATATTTAACGTGTTCTTGCTAAATTTTGTAAATGGCCACTGCGTTTAGAGAAATCGCAAGACTGCATTAAATATGTTTAACTTTTTCTCCCACGCAGTGGCTGTAATTACTAAATTTAGCATGACCGCATTAAATATGTTACTTTTTCTTTGTGAGTGATTTTCCCTTCTTTAGCATTCTTTGTTTGATTTCTCAGCAATACATACTAGAGGAATTGCGTGTAAGATCACTACAAATAAGAATTAAGCAAAATCTGGATGTACAGACATATTTGGAAAGCACAGTGTTATGTAGGTACATGGTGAGATAATGAGATCGAATTTCGTAATGAAAAGATCAACCCTGGCAAAGGTTCATTCTCTGAAGTATAAACTATGTGAACGATTCTTTGTATAGCTTTACAACTTTGTCTGTAGTCCACAGTAACTGTTTGGAATCTTTTAAAGGCTTTACTAAAATCCCTAGAGAGGTACATTATGCAAAATCTCTCATATACGAAACTTTCAACGTGGATACGACTAGTCAATACATCTGTCTTAACTAATCAAACTTCAAAACTTATCTATTAAAAACACAATGTACAGTAAAATGTATACTAATTATTCAGCCATGCTGTAAAGAGGACGGACCTCTCTTTAAGAGAAAGAAAGATTGTCCGTTTCGAAGGGTAAATGGACGAATTTTGTATACAACTTGGTAGAGATGATCTCTAAAATGAGATATCATCTCCATTCTCCACTAAATTTCATCAAAATATTCAATTTTGATAATCTCACAAAAACATATTATGTACTTGTCAAGCCTGAATCAAATGTTAATTGCATTTTAGTTCAAAGAAGCAAAACATAAACAAAATTTAGAAAAGAATTCACCTTTTGACCTACATCAGCAGCAGCATTAACAATTATTAATTAGCACACCACCAGCAATGATCTCCCCTCAATGCTGTATTTTGCACCACATGAAAAAACAAATAAATATATATATACATATATATATATGCACAATTAGTGGAATTTATTTGTGAACAAATAAAAATAAAATCAGAAAAATATTAAACTAGAAATTTTTATCAACACATACCACACATACAGAAATGGTAAAAAGAATTCCCTGAATTTCCTTGAAATCTGTTTCGAGGGCTAAACAGATAAAAAAAATTTATGAAATTTGGTCCCCTGAAATTCTAACTAAAAGTGAGTGTAGTAAATATTTGATATATATATATGTTTATTTTCGTCCATTAAAATTTAATCATCTCACAGTGCTAAATTGAATCTTGCTCAAAATTTTGTGCAAATGCAAATGGTCTACCCAGACCGTCTACACTAATTTTCATAAAAAAAAAATTCATTCGTTTAGCACTCGAACAGAAATTGGTGGAATTCAGTAAAAGAAAAGAAATGGAAAGTAAGGCAGAGAGAGAAAACTTACAGTAAGAAATTTAGGGTTTCCTGTGTTGGATTTATCCACAAAATCAATCTCCAAACTCAAAATTTAAGCATACAATTTTTTGCTCATAAATATAAATAAATAAATTCTCTGTCTCTCTATGTATATAGATAAAGATATATGCCACTGAGACCAGTGAAAGGGGGAGCTGCTACATCGGTGCTTGGTCGGTAGTGATTCGCGAGAGAGAGAGGAGGGGGGGGGGGGGGGGGGGGGGATGGGTCCGTACAGATGGGACTAGTTTGGATTAGCGCCACTACTAGCCCTAGGCCCTAGCTATGTCAATTGGGACTGGGGTGGGGTGGGTTCGGTGCTCAACTGTACCAAAACGAAAAGTTTTCTACCCAGTATCTCATGAAATTTTGGTACTCTAAAATTTAATACTATTATTACTATATTAAAATTTTTGGTATGTCAAAAAATCAGTTTGGTATAGTTGGTAATCTTACATTTAAAAAATTAAAAAAAATGTCCTATTTAAAAAAATAAATTATTAAGATGAATAGACTTTAATAATAATTAGTGATAAATTATTATGGCCGAAACCAATTTTATGTGGTGACTCGGCTAAAACTAATTTTATGTGAATCGGACTGTAAATTAAAGTCTTGGCACGATTATGAACCTTAAAAGAAGGGCCTAGCTATTATGGGTCAACTTAGTTAAGTTATAGTTTGGTACACATTGATAATTGGTACTACTTTGGTAGTTTGATACAATTTGGTACACATTAGTAATTGGTAATATGGTATTTTAGTAATTAAAAAATTAAATATATATAATTATTTTGATATAGTATTGTATACCACCGGTTTTCATTACCAAATCGTATCATACCGTACATCACCAATATAATACAATTGCCGATTTGTATAGCATCATTACCTAAATTCGGTACAAATCGACAATGGTATGGTATGGTATGGTACATTATTTTCGGTGAAAAATTCCACCCTTATTAAATCAAGTAAGTTCGAAGTAGGAGGGTGTTGTGGCAAACCCAAAAGGCAAACAACAACCGAACCGTCTCGAGCCGAACCAAACTGTTAAAAATCGAATCCAAAAAAAACAAAACAAAGAAACATAATCGAAACTGAATATGTTCCGTTCGTCTTTGGGTTGTGCTAGTGCAAAACCGAAGCAGTCGAACCGTACCAAATCACTGCATATATGACTTTCAAAATAATATTACTTCACGATCGACAATTTTAAATACTAAAATTTACTGAGAATTTGACTTTTTGAACTATCATGAATATTAGAATTATATTATAAATGTTATAAATTGAAGCATTAATACGTTTTATGTTTAAAATAAGTAAAAACAAATATATAGTTATTATTTTTGTGACTAAAATAAGTCTTGCCTTACAATTTCTTTTCTTTTTTTAAATATATATATATATATATATGAAAGTTGAATAAAATTGAACGAAACCAAACTTACAAATTTGGTTTATCTCTCTTAATTTCTACCCCAACCGAAACCAAAACCGAATACACCCCTGGTCCAAAATATGTCGTTCAATCCATGATATTGATGATTGTGTTTTAATTGAATTTGATTTAGGTCATGCATGAATTAATTTTCAAACACGAATTAAATTTGGGTCACATTCAAACACTCAACAAACTCGGCCCAAATTAGGTCCAACCCACTTGTTTGTACTAAGGGCATGTTTGGTAAGCGGATATAGTAATTTTATTATTTTCGGCATTTGTTGTTAAAGTGGATAGAATAATTAAATTTATTCTATCTGGTGTTTTGTATAAGAAGATATATGATACATTTATCATATCTTGGGTTTGGTATATCACCATAATGGATAATATTCTTCCACCTACCCCCTTATCCCATGAAGTACCAAAGAGATAGTATTGTTTGATCCCTTTTTGTTGAATAAGAAGAAAAATAGAAATGTGTACTTAATATATATTAATTTTTGTGTATGTGCAATGCAAGTGATTTTAGTGCTTGACAAAGAGTATTAAGTACGTCAATAAAGTGGAGTTTAACTTTATTTGGTATACTAATACTAATATAAAAATATATGGAGTTATACACTTATAGTCTTATACTATTTTATTTAATATAAATCTACCTTAAAATCTTTGTTTAATTATTTTAACAAAATAAAGTAGAGTTTGAATTTATTTGAAATATTAATACTAGTATAAAAATACATGGAGTTATAGCTTTATTTAATGTAAATCTTAAAAACTTTTATTTAAAATCAAGGGCATATTTGTCTTCACAAAAAAAAAAAAAAAACATTTAAGTTATTCATATTTTTATATATAATATAAATATAGATAAAGAGAGCATTTCTCATAAGAACCATTCAGTACGGATTGTAACTCTTCGAGGGGGTAAACGGGTGAGTTTTTCTACAAAATTAAGTGGGGATTATCACTATGATTAGTAAATCATCCCCATTGAATCCGGCAACTTATAACACAACACGATAACACAACATGAAATCAACACGAATTTACCGGGTTTGGTTGAACCCTTAACAAGTGTGAGTCGATCATAATCAGGTTGACCTGTCAAACATGTTTATTAAACGAGTCGATTTCGGGTCGTGTAAACCCGTTTGTAACCCAAGTAACCCGAATATATAATTTATATATATAATTGTGTGTGTATATTTTAGTAGTTAATTAATTAATTGAATTATTAACGGGTTACTAAATATTATTCGTACACAACCCGAATCGAACCGTTTATCTTAAACGGGTTAAATGAATAGGGTCGTGTCATTTGTTAATTTAACGGGTCGTGTATGAATTTGAATTTTTCACCCGTTTATTAAACGAGTCGTGTACGGGTGGAGGCACTTTTCACCCAACACCAGTTCAACCTGACTCGAAACCGACCCGTACACGACCAACTGCCCGGCCTTCCCCACCAAATTTCATTAAAAATTTCAATCGAAAAATGGTTTAACTAAGAATTGGTATATATTCGTAGCGCGCGCACACACATATATATATACATACGTCAAAGATGCCTGTAAAAAAATAAATTAATCAAAGTTGCAAAAATCCATCATCATAATCATGACATATTTTAAATTATGAGCCTTATAAAACAAGTAAAACTAAGCATACTAATTACTTGTTTCTGCTTGATTTAAACGTTTGCGCGCCTTATATAAACACTAGTTACAAACCCGTGCGATGCACGGGATGGTATTCAAATTATTATTTAAAAAAATTATGTAATAATGAACAAAAATTGAATAAAATCACTACAAATCCATGTAAAATATAGCTTTAACTATATAATAAAACACACAATTAATTCAAATAATAAAAGCAGTGAAAGCTCAAAATTACGTGGGTAAAATGATGCATTTTTGCTATAATAATAATAATAATAATTCAGTTCATGCTTAAAAAAATAATTTCAAAAAAGAAACATTAAAGAGTACAATAAATAGGGCAACCTCTTCTTATTCCTTCCATAATACTAAAATATACTAAGTAGAGATGTAAATATGAAAAATGAAAATTTTTAAAAAATAAGTAAATAAATGTTTCATAATAAAAATTATTTATCACTAAATATAATTATTACAATTCCTAGATTTTACTATGAGAATAATAATTATTATTATAACAATAATGAATAATATGGATTATTATGAAAATTATTATAGCAATTAATAAGAGAGAGTGTATTGGTATTAAATGTGTTATTATTATGGCAATTATAATAGCAATTAATAAGAGAGAAGATAATATATAATTATTACAAAGGAAGTGGATTAGTATTATTATGGAATTATTACAAAGGAAGTGGATTAGTATTATTAAGGAAGAAGTGAATTATTGAAAAGCAGGAAATGACACTATAATTAAATAGAAATTAAATAGAAGAGAGAAAACTTATTACGGAGGATTTTCTCCGTAATACTATTATACTATTAGATAATAAAAATAGCTAATCAAGGGGTGGAATTGATGAAATATAAGTTTGAGAAAAAGTATGAATGAGTGCAAAATAATCTTACACCAGTTTAACTTGAACCTTAGCCTATATATATATATATATACATTGTATATGATACCTCAAAAAATACCTTACGAGTGTGCAATATGATAATAATTCCTGACATTACATATATATTTGTAAAATAAAATAAGCACATCAAAATATCAAATGATATTTGCGTAGATTTTTGAAATAAAATAAGCATATCAAATGATATGGTCAATGTATTATTTAGGTTTAAGGTCAAAGGTTTAAGACTTTAAGTTCCTATTTAAACTTTACATTTAGGCCTCGTTTGGTTCACGGAAAGGAAATTAGTTCCCCTATCTTTCCCATGGAGGTGGGAAAGTAAATTTCCTGTCAAATTTCCTTTCTTGTGTTTGGTAAACCATGGAAAGTATTAAGGTAAGAGTATTATTGTCTAAAATTTGTGTAATAAATGCTTGGAAATCACATGGAAAAATCAATCCCATGTGTTTTGGGAGGAATGGTTTTACCCCCTACTTTCCCCTCTCTCGGGAAAGTGTTTCCGGAATTTGTGCTTACCAAACAAAGGAAAGGAACGACTTTCCTTTCCCGAGTACTAAAATCCGTGAACCAAATGAGACCTTATTGTAACATCCAAAGTGTGAACACTAATTTTTTGATTTTGTCATGGAAAATATTTTTACCTATAATTCTTACGACCTATTTTTACTTGGTGTATTAAATTGGTTGTATTTTGTGAAAGTACAACTCATGTACTAAATGCCGATAAGAATAAGCAGTAAGAATATCTAATAATATTTTGTTATGAAAAATGCTTTTCTTACTTACAATTCTTATCGAGAATATTAAATGGGTTGTATCCTTGTTATATTTTGTGAATGTAAAATCAATATAATGCATACCAGTGAAAATAAATATTAAGAATATCCGATAGATTTAATATCGTTATTTTGTTATTTCACATGTGTATCAAAAGTCCCTCACACTTTATATATAGACAATAGAGACATTAGTCAAACTCCAACAGTGCTATATATAGTTAGTTTGAGCTGCTGGTCATCCTCTTTTTAACTACATATCTATTGAAAATTGAAAAACACGCAAGTAGATGGGGTAGTTAGCTAACCTAACCCTCAGCTCAAACTAAACAAGAATGACCGGTAGTTATTTTTACCAACAACAATAACATACAAATTATTTGCTCTTCTACACATGTATACCTGAAGCTTACCTCTGATGGTCCCTAATGTTTTATTTGTTACATCTTGGTCTTCAAAGTTTGACCTGAGTTGCACTTTTCTCCGAAGTTGGATGCCCTGTCAATTTTTTGAACTAATTTTCCATCCAAAAAATTGACGGGTTGTCCGATTTTAGATGAAAGTGCAACTCGGGTCAAATTTTGAGAACCAAAACGTAGCAAATGAAACATTAGGTACAAGAGTGAGAATACAGGTAAACTGTAGGGGAGTAAAAAGGTGAATTGCCCTGTATATGCATTCAAATATTTCTTCACTCAATCTCCCTCCTCCTTCGTAACACTCTACTTAGTGAGTGAGCGAGCAACCAAAACGAAAAAAAATGGAAAGTGATGCAATGTATGAACCGCTGCTGCTAGGGCTAGACTCGCACGCGCAGATACCGGACTTATCATCACAAGCGATCGAAGAGTTTTTGGCCCACAAGCCAGTGGCGGTCCGTTGGTACCCACGGCTGGTGGCTTGGGAGTCGAGGCTGTTATGGCTACTGTCGGGATCTTCCATAGTAGTCTCCATTTTCAATTACATGCTTAGCTTTGTCACTCTCATGTTCACTGGCCATTTGGGTGCTTTGGAGCTTGCTGGTGCCTCCATTGCTAGTGTTGGCATTCAGGGCCTTGCTTATGGCATCATGGTATATTATTTCATCTATTTACTTTTGCACTGTTAAAATGTTGTTACATCAGTTTGCGAAATAAAATTTTTTTTTGTTAACTCCTTTTGATGAAGTTTCATGCAGGTCTATAAAAAAGGAGACACCCTAATGTTAATTACATTCGTATGTCCTGTAGTTTAGGCCATATTTTACATTAGTCCTTGGCTCTTAAAACTTAAATAAAATATTAATAACATGGACAGCGGTTCAAAAAGTACAAACGGAAATGCATGTGCACCTCACATGACAACTTTGTTATGAGCACGATTAAACATTGAATTGCAAATTGAGGTCTTTCCCTCCAATTATGTAGTTGACCGAATAACGATACATGTACCAATTTAAATAATTAAATTAATAGATTAAATGATATGTCACAAAGTTCATCAATCAATTCATAGGGTTTGTTTGAAACATTATCAATGCAATTTCTCACATATCACTTGATCTACTAATCAATTTAATCATTAAGTTAGTACATGAGAATCATTGCTCATAGTTAACTAGACCCATTTTGAAGGCAAGGACGAGAGTAAAGAAAGACGACCAAATTTCAGGGTACAAAGATGTAATAATTTTTTTCTCTTTTAAACAGTGAAATACACATTGTGTTTTCTCTTTTTCCTTTTAATTTTAAACTCTAGTCAAAGACTATAGTAGAGTTTATTAATAAATGAAATTGAGCTATACATAATTAGGAGTAGCCATTTTTATCAACTGTCCCTCAAAAGAATTTAAAACAATAATGGCCCACTCCTCTAAAAGGTGGACAATACATGGTAACATGTCAGCTACTGTTTTATATAATTACTTGTGAATGTGCAGTTGGGCATGGCAAGTGCTGTTCAAACAGTATGCGGACAGGCGTATGGAGCAAAGAAGTACGCGGCAATGGGAATCATATGCCAGAGAGCAATAGTCCTGCACGTAGGAGCGGCTATCCTCATCATGTTTCTGTACTGGAACTCAGGCTCAGTCCTCAGGGCCATAGGTCAGTCAGATAGCATAGCCGCGCAGGGCCAGGTTTTCGCAAGGGGATTGATCCCTCAACTCTATGCATTTGCAATAAGTTGCCCAATGCAAAGGTTCCTTCAAGCACAAAACATAGTGAACCCATTGGCTTATATGGCTGTTGGGTTGTTGATTTTGCACACTCTTCTCACATGGCTAGTGGTTTATGTGCTTGACTATGGGCTTATTGGAGCTGCTCTTACACTTAGTCTCTCATGGTTGATTTTGGTCATTACACAAGGCCTTTACATCATTTTTAGCCCTTCTTGCAAGGAAACTTGGACTGGTTTCTCTATAAAGGCCTTCAAGGGCATTTGGCCTTATTTCAAGTTAACTGTTTCCTCTGCCATTATGTTGTGGTATGTTCTGCTTAACCTCTCTCTCTACATTATAGTATTACCAAGGCGGATCCAGGATTTTTGGGAGAGGTGGACTAGTGTAGATACTTAATTAGGCTGGACTGGACTAGAACTGAAAACTTTACATGATTCAAAAAAATGGGCTGGGCTACAGCCGCAGTTGGCCCAAGGCTGGGTCCGCCCTTGCGATATTATCTTATATTGTATCTATAACATTTTGTGCAACTCTCTCATCATGTGATATGAGGAATGAGATCAAGTCTTTGCATCCTCTTTCTCATTTTTAGAATTTTTTTTTTTTACTTCATCACTAATTCTGAAACACAGTATTACACTTATTCTCTCTTTCCATAATCGTCCTGTGTATAATGGGGTATCTCAAAGAATTTTGCAATAATGATATATTAAGTCAAAGAATTACGTTAAATTGTTCATTTTTCTATATGTATTTTTATAAACTTTTCACATAAATAATATTTTTTATGATATAGTTTGGAGATATGGTACTTCCAGGGCCTTGTGCTCATATCAGGACTCCTTCCAGACCCAACAATCTCATTGGATTCCATTTCAATTTGGTAATTACAGAAACATTATTCCCTCTGCTCCTTTTTATTTTTATTTTTGGGAAAAAATCTCCTAATGTAATTTTCAGAGATATTAATTAACAGCTTTTTAATTGGTCTTAATTGTTGAATTAATTTCAGCATGAATTACTTGAACTGGGACATGCAATTTATGTTGGGACTAGCTGCTGCAGCCAGGTAACTAAACTTAGGTGGCGTCTGTTTCATTGTTTGAATTGAAGTTTGATGATTAATCTAAAGTCTGAAGTATAAATCTAAAAAATATGTGTTCTATGTCTGAATGTATCATCTGAATAGATACTAGAACATCCACTAAGATGGAATAAGAAAAATCAGAGGTAACAACACCTCTGAATGATTCACAGGAAAATTAATGATTTATATCAATATTTTAGCCAAACAAAACCTATCTTAAACGAACGAAGTTTGAACACATTTAGAATCAGACTTCCAAGGACAAAACAAACAGCACCTTAATTCAAAAAATCCATTTCAACTTGGTAATTACATTTAATTAAGTATTCAATTTAAATTAAATGAAATTGCAGTGTTAGGGTGAGTAATGAGCTAGGGGCAGGGCATCCAATGGTTGCAAAATTCTCAGTGATAGTGGTGAACTCAACAAGCATTCTAATAAGCATAGTATTCAGTGGATTAGTGCTTATATTCAGTGGTGGATTAAGCAAACTCTTTACCTCTGATTCTCAAGTCATTGCTGCTGTCTCCAATTTGACTCCACTCCTTGCCATCTCTGTCTTCTTGAATGGGATCCAACCCATTCTCTCAGGTATGTGTTCGTCTGAATCTAAATTCTAATTATATCATTTCTGAATGTTGAATCTAAAGTCTGAATCTGAAAAGTCTGTCTGCTTGAGGGCAAAAATGGTATAATTCAGACATCATTAATCATATACATAGGCTGAACTTCATCTCAATCGTTTGGACCTAAACAAGCCATTTGAATTATGAATCTCTTGAAATTTGGACTTCAGAATAGGACTGCAAAGTCGTCAAGAACTTAGCAGGTTTGGGTCAAGCATAAACAAGTCTAGGTGTAAAAGTTGAATCTGTTGAAAATGGAGACAAAGTGCCATCCAAAAGATGCTGCCCACTTCTTCAATTTGTCTTCTCTGCCTAAAGTAGCCGCCCACCCATTTATTCTTTGTTCCAATTAGGACACCCATGCATTTGTCAAAAGTGGTGGGTCATTATTCAAAGCAGGCGAAGTTTTAATTCAAAGGATGATGTCATGAATGACATCATCTGAAGGCTTAATCAATGCTATAAATAGAGAAAGGAGAGAAGAGAAAAATACAACAACAACAACAAGTTTCGGCAGTAGCTAGAGAGAGAGAATTAATTTGCAGAGAGCAAATTAATTAAAAGCAAATATAATTTTGCAGAGAGAGAGAGCAAAATTAGAGAGAGAAAATGTCAAAGAAAATAGAAGTAAAAGTGTCTAAGTGAGAGCTTTCGCAGTGTCTATTTTTTTCTAAGTGTTGAGAGATACACAGTGTGCGTGTATAAGTCTGCTGACCAGTCTTGTAAATCACTCATTTTTGATATAGTGAATATTTGGTGCACTCCGTGGACTAGTGGCAATTTGCCGAAACCACGTAATTCTCTGTGTTGTGCCATTGGTGTATTTTATTGTGCCAAATAATATTTTCAATTGTGCAAGTCAAATATATTTTTCTGTCATTTCATTCCAAGATCCGTATTTAGAGGCTAGCAGCGTTTAGTATTTCCCAACATAATCCGAAATCTAAATCTGATCAATTCTAATTTTGATATATGAAAGTTGAATCTGAATTCTAAAATCTGAATATGAAAACTCTGTTTGCTTTCTATATGAAAACTAAAAAACTTAGCTGGAGGTCAAAAATGGCATTATGCAATTCTTCAGATGTCATTAATCACACATTGGGGGGTCAAAAATAAAAATGTTTATATATGTATCATATATGTATGTACGTAATATATATACACATATATTAAAGAGTCACCACTGCCGGAGTCAGAGCTCCGGCAACCTCACCAGAGATTTTGTAAATTCATTGTCTCTTTGAAATTTCAAATAAATTTTACAATTAGCAAAACAAACAAATTAAGATTTATGATAGAATTGCAATTCTATAGAATTATAATTCTTATAAAGTTTCAAAATCAGGAAACCAAAGGCAGTCTTATCTGAAGTTTGAATATTAAAAATTTCAGGCGTGGCGATTGGGAGTGGATGGCAAGCAGTGGTGGCATATGTTAATCTGGCCACTTACTATATCATTGGTCTGCCCATTGGATGTGTTCTTGGTTTCAAAACTAACTTAGGAGTAGCAGTAAGAACTCTCTCTCTCCATTTATATATACAAAAAAAATCTCATACGGACTGGACCTTTAGTGACAGTTTTCGTTGTTAAAAACATCTCTTCAATGTTGTAGCAACAAAAAACTGTTGCTAAAGGTTCTAGTCAGTACAGACCGGTCCATACGAGAATGTACTCTCTTTAAATATTTATATTATAAAACAAGGATTTTTTGCAATAAAATAATAAATCAATCAAATATTTCATATTAATTTGTAACGGTGTTAATACTTTTAAACTATTAGATCACTTCTATTCTCACAATAAGATGTCAAATCAACTCAACATTTACTCACACACTAAACATATATACAAATATAACTCTTACATCTCTCTACTTTTCTACAACATTTCTCTTTTATCAAATTTTTAAAAAACTTTCAAATGCCATAACTTTAAATTTACAAATTCAAATTTAATAAAATTTATTTATTTGAAATATATTCACCAATATCTACAAAACAAGATCCATTGTAATTATTAAATTATGTATAAAAAAATTCAAGAAAAAGTTATAAAACATTACAAATATAACGGCATAAAACTTATAAAACATTACAACCATAATGGTATACTTAACGTATTTATAACTCATTAGTTATTGAAAATATACATTTCTCTCTCATCAAATTTTTTAAAAAATTTCAAATGCCATAACTTTAAATTTACAAATCCGCCTTTAATAAAATTTATATATTTGAAATATATTCATCAAGATTCATTGTGATTATTAAATTATTTATAAAAAATTCAAGAAAAGTTATAAAACATTACAACTATAATGACATACTTAACATATTTCTAACTCATTAGTTATTGAAAATATTACACAATGAATAAAAGATAGTGAAATAAAATTAAAAATAATAAAATATCCCTATCGAATACGGGGCATAATTTTCTTATATTAGTGTCCAACCTACCTCAAATATAATATTTTTTCTTTTAAATACACTCATAACACCATTACAATATAAAAGGGTCGAGGCAAGTTTAGGGCGAGAATTTTTTATATTACAGTTCAATCTGCCTTGAATATAATATTTTTTTCTCTTTTAAATACACTCATAACATCATTACATTATAAAACGGTCGAGGCAATTTCAAGTATAATTGGATAAGTAAAACATGTCTTGAGTGATGACAGCTATATTTTTAGTTAGACAGGTTTCGTTTTTGCAATACTTTATCTGTTTTCATCCCTAGGTAATATACAGTCATACACATTTTCGATCCTCACATTTTTCACATAATTATATTTTATCTAATTATTAATTTTTGTTCTTTTTATCGTGCCGGACGGCACGGGTATACCTTAGTGTATATATATATACAAGAAAATCTAAATGGAAATGGAATGGATGATATTGGAAAATATATTGGTGCAGGGAATTTGGTGGGGAATGGTAGTTGGAGTTGTTTTGCAAACAATAGCTCTCTTTATCCTAACAGTGAGAACGAACTGGAGTGCTGAGGTAAATTACCAACTCCTGTATATATTGATGTTTAGTTTGAGATGTACAATAAGATATTATATTATCTTTTTTAGATTAAAATCTTTTCTATGATATAATGTGTATATATATATTGATGGATATCATATGATCGAAATCGTTCAGGTTGCAAAAGCTGCAGAGAGGTTGAAGCAATCTGCGGAAGAAGACGCGTTAGACCTTCTTGAAAGTATATGAGCAAATTTTGGAGCTTAATAGTATTAGAATTTTAGTATTAGGGACAAGGATGTTCATCTGCAGCTTCTTCTCTTATCTAGTTTCTTTCTTTTATGTGTTCATTTTCCTCCAAAGGCCACAATCTGAGGATTTCATCTGTGGAAATATCAATTTTCTAGCAAACGTGTTGTTACTGTTGTCGTACCCTTATTGCCAAAGCAATTATGCCTTTGCTAGAGCATAGTACTGCTTTGAGAAGTTGTACTATATGATTCTAATGTTGTACATTACTCTAGCAATAACTATAATTCCTTTGGCAATAGTATCATCCTTAATGTTATTGGGTTGAGGGCAATGTTTTAGTTTTGCATGCATTGAAACAAGTCTATAATTGCAAATATGTGAAATAATACTACTAAAATTATTGGATTTCATGTTTATCCTTGCAATGAAATTTTGAGAGACAATTTCAAGCTAGTTGGTGAAAGGGCTATCAAGATTACGAAAAATGAATACATATTTGGTTCGCAGTCACTGCAGCCGAAACTGTTTTCAATTATAAAGAGTTTTTCATGCAAATAAAAATGTTGTCCCTGTTTGATTGAAGTTAGAAATGGTGAAAATCATGCATCAACGTGCAGAAATCAATAAAGGTAAATCAAGGTCTTTTCATTTACATTGTCAATCAAACACACTTGTTCTTTAAAACTGAACCCTTCCGCAGTGTTTACAGTTAATCATACGTTCATAAACCACAATTGTAGGATGAACCAATAACCCAACAAGTAATCACAATTGAATTATATTTGTATTATGAATTGCATGAGATGAGATACTATTAGACAAACAAAATGGTTTTGGATTATATTCAACAAACGTATAAACAAATAGTACATACATTTTATGTATTTATGCTCATCTTTTTAGAACAATCAATCAACATTTTACAATAACTATAAACAAAATATATAAAAAGGAATATTACAAAAAGGTCTCAATAATGTATCTTGAGTCCAATTCCAAATTGGAATACATAAAAATGATTACAAAATTATGATGCTATTGGTGTATTTTGAATATTACTCCACTTCCACAAGCACCCAAAATTGTCTCCAACTATATATCAGTTACCACATGCCTAATGCACTAACTAACTTGATTCCCAAATTCAAAAAAACAACTTTTTAGTGAATTTAGGACACCCTGATTAATTTTGTCATACCATAATAACATGTCGAGATGGTCTGATCTGCGAGTCATCATCATCAATTTCTTCTTCGTCGTCATCGTCGTCGTCGTCGTCGTCGTCGTCCTGAACGTTATCAACTGTTTGGTCATGGGCCTCATCATCAATTTCCATAGATGACGAGATGGTCTGATCATCATTATCATCCTCAATTTCATCATCGTCGTCAATTTCATCATCAGCAGCAGCAGCATGAATGTTATTGACCACCGTTTGGTCAATGGCATATCCAACAAGAAGCTTAGCTTCTATTTGTTCTTCTTCTGTTTTCGCCAAAGAAAGAAGTATATTCTTTGACTTCTGATCAGGTGGGACACCACAGGATTCCATTTCTTTGAACCAAACAACAGCACTCCCAAAATCCCGATTTCTTCCATATGCATCCATGATTGTGGTGAAGACAGTCTGATTAGCTTTGATACCAGCCACCCGCATTTCTTCGTATTTTTCCATCATCTTTTCAAGATTATTTTCTTTTGCATACCCTTTGATTAGAGTCCCATACGTGACAACATTGGGTTCGAATTCATCTTGTTTAATCCTTTTAAAGAATTTCTCGGCACCCTCCATGTCAGGTGCATTCACATAAGCAGATAACATAGTTGTATAAGAGCATAGATCTGGGGAACATCTGCAAAAGATGGAAAAGAATGGATATATCTTCCATGGAAGTAGTTTTTCAATCACATGCGGAAGGAGAAAATTACGCTAAATCCAATTTGTACCACGGAAATTGATTTTCCATGAAAGGTTATGCAGTCAAACACCCTTAAAGATGCAAAATATGAAACTTTTTGAGTATTTTCTATGGAAAAGAAGAGCGGTCAAACACACCCTAAAAGTAAGGGGTGAGAGTAACCGTCAAAAATCTGGACTCAAAGCTTAGTAGCCATCGTAAAAAGGGTAACTTTGGAGAAAGATGGCTCCTAATATGAGACGAGATGACTCAAGAAGGAAAGTACAACTCTTAAATATCTCAAACCATATTCCTTAAGAAATTTTACCTGTCCCTTCGCATGCTCTTGAAGACAATCCGAGCTTGCTCGACCATTCCCGAAATTGCAAATGCATCAAGCAAAATGTTATAAGTTTTCTGGGTTGGCCTGGAAAGGACAAAAAAATAACAGCTTGTTTTTATCTCTGTAAGGAATTGTAAGAAAGAAACATAGCTTCAATTAACATTGAGTGGTTTCCATCTTCTTAATCTTTTAACTTAAACAATTGAATATTATCTCATAACAGATCCAAGTCCAACCGCTCTCAGAAGTCAACCCTACCCAACTAACAAGGCAATCGTCAACTTTCTTCCTCTTTTGATTCTCCTTTTCCATAAAATAAGACTTGGCCATTCCATTTTCAAACAACATCTAGTTCGGTTGGGAATGGTTGCACCATTAAACATCATCTAACATCCATTGTTCATCAACAATGGATGCATAATTGAAGTGACCAAATGAGAGTTGTTATTGCAGTGTAAATTTTTGTATAGTAGTAGCAGGGGTATTTCAGTCTATATATTCTTTTGTTTCACCTTAGTAAGTTGAGGGCAATTCTTTGGTTATTTTATATTTTATTTTCGCATCAACTACTAAATAGAATTATTTTCTCTTATTATTTCCATAAGACCAAGTTGCTATCAAAAATCAAGTTTAGAACCCTGGATTCACCATGCCATTAAAATAATTAGGTAAAGAAACATACCTGACACCGGCATCAAGCATCTCCTCGAAAACAGCTAATGCCTCTTCCTCTCTTCTAGCTTTTCCATAAGCACTAATCAGCAAGGCATAGCTCACAACATCAGGTCGAAGACCGCCTCTTTGCATCTAAAATTAGGTATTTACTTCAAAAGTCTGATGAAATCATTATAAAATGGGAATTATAAGGGAAAGAAAAGTTAGTGAAAAGGTATAATGGTGCAAAACATCACTCCATCTCAAATTAGGAGTCCATGTTTGACTTCCATTTTATTTTGACGAAATACCAATTTCACCGTAATCAATGGTTAAGAAAAAAAAGAAACTTATTTCCTATCATGAGATTTAGTACATTGGTTATGTCTCAAAAACGGAAACTAGACTCCTAATCTAACACGTCCCAAAAAGGAATAGTTGACACTTAATTTGGGAGTATACTCGCATAAATATAAGCATACTTGTAGAATTAAATATATGAAGCACAATGAAATCACATAACCATAAAGTTTATTGATCCTGTGTATCATGGCTGATGGAAAGGGTAGACTAGATCCAGTCTTACTTTTGGTGTACTCTTGCACAGATAAACTACAAATCGAACCCACATTCTCATAAGAAAACAAAGCTTGTTTGTGCTAAAAGCAGGATTTTTCATATCTTCTAATGATAGACATTTTGTACACACAGAAGATAGTAAAAGGGAAAGGACTATATTCAAGGATAAGGAACCATTCGTGGAGAGAAAAAGAACAACCCTACATGTTACCTTGTGTGTTAAACATTGAAGGAGCCATCATCCCTTGAACTAAAACATTTCACAGTTCACTAAGGCCCCATTTGGTTGCGAAATTGTCTCATTTTAAAACTAGTTCACTTTCAATTAATGAATGGTACATTTGTGCATCTATAAATAAATCAATTTTAACAAATGGAGTGTAAGACTTAAATGAGAAATTCTGAATGTTATCCGACTAAAAACATGTTCTAAATTCTTCCATCTTATTTCAAAATTTTGTCTAGAGGCATCAACATCAAGTGTAGACACTTGATCTCCTAAAAATATAGAGTTGGTGTGAATTCCATATTTTAGAATTAGGCAATTTCAAGTTTTACTTGAAATAAATTAATTTGAGTTTTCATGAACCAAAATGAATTATCATATTTACAATTTTTAATTTTCACAACCAAACACAAATAAACCTCTGCTTGATCCTGAATCTTTTGATCGTCTGATGGCATCCTTAAGTTGTAAAAATCGTAAAGTGAATATTTGTAAATTGTCTAATTCACAATCTGAGGGTAACCAAATGGACCCTAAGAATCGTGGAAAGAATTTTGTAAGATAATAGTTGTTGAGGGTAGGGGTTGAGACGTAACCCACGAGGCGTCAATCATGATATGAATTTGAGAGAGGGTTGAAGTGAGAACACAGACACCTTGGGGAGAGGAGAGAGCAGCACACCAGGTGGACAGAGGGGTAGAGAGCTAGCTAAGCTAAGGGGGGTATTCCCTAAAGGCAATTAGGTGACAACTCACTCAACATACCCTATGTTCAATCCTCCTAGCCACGTCTCTTAATTCCTGAGAGGGGTCAGTGTGTGTCTAAGTACTGCTCTACTTAGCATACCTTGGGATAGCAGTCCCTAGGCTAACAAGCCAAGAGGGTATAAAAAGAATTACCCACTGTACCGGTAGGCCAGGAGGTAATGAAGGGGTATAACTCTGATCAGTAGGCCAGCCGGGTAAAAGGTAGTGAGGGACGGTCCCTCAACAAATTTCATCCTAGGCAAAATATTGCTGGGCCACTCATTTTTATGTTATTTTTTCTTATTTTCCTATAGAGATCCATCCAGGGAATGACAATTCCAGAAGGTATGGTTACCCGAGTTTTACCTAGATGAAGGTGCATCCAACTCCAAAAGAAACCGAGTTCTACACAAAAGGGTAATTGTTCTTGACAACAAAAAGGGTCCTGGGTTGGTGGGTTAACCAAATTACCAAACCTGCATATAGCTTATTAATTTGAGAAAGGTAAGAAGAATGAGAGAGAAGAATGTATTCTATTGATGATCATTCTTCTCTCTCATTCTTCTTACCTTTCTCAAATTAATATGGTATCAGAGGGAACCATGTCTCTCATATAATCATCCCTTCCATTCAGCCACTAACCAGCCTTCACCCCCATGTAGCCTCCAATCTCCAAAACCACCACTAAATCACCATCATACCACTTAATAAATCAAAACTCACTGTACCACCACTGCCACTCCCACAATCGTTAAAACCTCATTGTCTCTCTCCAACCATTGTATCAGAACCTTTAAACCACTATTGCCATTCTCAATACACAGAACTACGTAAAATCCAACTTAAACACTCAAAAACACAATTGATGTGTCCAATCCTAAACTCATAATCCACATAACCATACACCATATTGATTGTCTCTTCACAACGATCAAAATCCCGTTCAAAACTACCTCAGAAAACAATTCATGCGCCTCACGCACTAAGTTTTTCATCAGCATCCAACCTAAAACCAATTAGCTATAGGTGGAGTAGCCCCTAGATCTTATATATTGAATTATGATTATCCACTCTTCCGATGTGGGATTGATAGTCTCAACACGCCCCCTCACGTGTGGCTCAATTTTTTAGCCCAACACGTGGATTGACTGGGTGACGTGGAGACGTGGAGCTCATGACAGCCGTTTTCTTTTGAACGGTGAACCCGAACAACGGGGATCTTACTACTCTGATACCAAGTTAGATTTTGGAGCATCCAACCTAAAACCAATTGGCAATAGGTGGAGTAGCCCCTAGATCTTATATATTGAATTATGATTACCCACTCTCTTATATATTGAATTATGATTATCCACTCTTCTGATGTGGGATTGATAGTCTCAACATAGCTCAACCAACAAAAAACCCACCCAGATCCGCCCAGATCTGCCATGTTCTCAAGCATAGACATAGAAAGCCAAACAATCAACGCAATGGAATCTGAAGGTCCTCAGCAAGATACGGCAACGTAGTTCATGTACAAGGCAACCTAGTTTTAATCTAATAAAGATCAAATGGAAGAATATAATCTCCGAAAATCAATATGATACTGCAAGGCTGTTCCATTGAAATATTAAAGGACAAAAAAAAATTCACATCAATGTTTAAGACAACTATCACAAGTATAGCCAAATCGTTTATAAAATATGAGATTAACCGAACTTCTTTCGAATTTACCTGGTCATAGATATTTGCAACCTCCTTGTAACTAGTTTCAAATGACATTAAGCTATTATACGTAATTGTAGTTTTCGGAACTCCTCGTTCGTCCATCACTGAAAATAGTCTACGAGCTTTGTCATAGCTCCCTGCCTTCTTATACATATAAATCATCATGTGGAACATCTTTTGGTCTGGCTTCAAAGGTGAGACCTCATTGTCTAGAAGGGTTTCAAAGATGGCTTCTGCTTCCTTAAACTTATCTCCCTGCAAAAGCCCACTTACAACAAGATCAATGGAAATTTATATTGGCACCGCCATTGTTTCTTGCAAATACCACATAAAAATATAAAAAAAAATTTTTTTACCAAGGACTACCACATTTGGCAACTCGTCGCTGAATTATTGTACCAAATTTGGCAACATGTGCCGGGTGTGTAAAAATTACACACTTGGCTACATGTCATTCCAAAAATTCGGCAACGAGTTCATGAATCTAGTACAATATTTCGGCCACAAGTTGTCAAATGTGAGATACATTATCCGGTGAAGATCAATCAATATTGAATCTAGTATGATATTTCGGCAACAGCGTACCGAATGTGAGCACAAAATTCTATGAAGATCTACCAAAAGTGCAGGGACCTATATATATTTGTGTATTGAACTTACATAAAAGTGTATATAGACGAATACACTGTTATATATAATGGGTTAATTTGCAGAGGAAAAAGGAGAGAATCAAAAGAAGCTCTGCTTGATGTTCTTGGAACAGTGTAATGGTTTTAGGCATTCAGTGAATCTGTACATATAGGAAAATTTTGTGTGGCATTTTGGACAAAGGGGATGGAAAAAAAGATATGAGATTTAGAGAAATAAAGCAAACCCATGGTATACAATGCCCATTGTGGTGCCCTAAGTAAAAAAAAAATAAAGGGGGAATCCTGTGGGGTTTTTCAGCATCAGGTGTATTCATGTAAAGTTAGTGGTGTCCATAGAAGTTCCATTGTCATATGTGTATTGCGATTTCTCAAATGGTTTGTCAAGTTTAATCATTTGGCAACTAGCTTAGTGTACTTACTAGTAGTTACCCATAAACTGATTTCCATTAGTTATGAGATCCCAAATCGCAAACTACAAGTATTTTCAAAAAGGCCCACGTCTTCATAAAGGTCGTAAATAGGTTTATAGAACAAGTTACAAGTCTAGAAGTTGCAAGGTAACAATTTCTTGCATAAAGGTTCACCCTTCTAGCAAGCCATAACAAGACCAACTCATCTTTGGGTTCTAATTTCTTAACATCATCTTTGCAGTTTGCCCCATTCTTTTGGTCAAAGACAGGAGGCATTTGCCTCCTGTTGTAAAGCAGACAATTGATGGAAATTCAAGAGAAAATATTTGGAAGATTATATAGGTAAGACCATATGAGCATAAATAGTGGTGTACTGGTGTAGCCTAAATTGCCTGGTACAAATTTTTAGCATAAATAGTGACAAGTGACAACTACTACAGTAAGTTATGAATTTGCGACTCTACAAGACTGGAATGTACATATATGTCAAAGATGAGGGTGAATCATTCTAATACAAGAGTGTGAAAAGCTAATTTATCTGAACATTGATACTGTAAAAAATCTTTGCCTGTAGCCATGTAGACATAAATATGAACTTAGCTCTGGGGATAAAACTGAATATGAACAGATCATAAATATTATTATCAATTGTATGTGTCACACTTTGTATATAGATTTAAGTAGAAATCGACCACAGATAATTTAACTCATTTTAGGTTTGACTTCTATCTAGAGATACAGGGAACAATTTTCAGAGTACTCAAAAGTATTTGGCCAGAGATAATTCAATATAACCCTACTCTACATCCTAAGAATGTTTTGCTCTATTATTCTTCATTCTTCTTCCTTTTTTCAATACAACAAAATTGAATAATCTTGACAACCATTGAAAAGTGCAGATACCATATGTTAGATTAACGATTGCATCAGGAAATGAGCTCCCAACTTTATGTAGTATTACTGTAAAGAAAAGAACGATTACCTCCACAAATGATTTGAGAATTATTTGATATGTTACAGCAGAAGGTTCAGGTCCTGAAGATTGCATTCTTCGAAATATTGCTTCCGCTCTATTGTACTGACCTCCCTTTCCATATGCTTCCATAAGAGCAGTGTGGGATATCACATTTGGGGGGTATCCTTTCTTGTTGATGTAGCTGAAAACTCTTTCGGCCTTGTTAAAGTCCCCTTGCTTTCCGTAAGCAGTAATAAGCATCAGAGTATCCATTTCATTAAAATCCCACCAATGTTGAGTGCGAAGCCATTCAAGTATCTAAAGATAAAGAGATTAACAAACTGCAACTAATCAAAACATGCAATAATTAAACATAAAATGTAGAGATCTCAGCAAAATTTCTCTCTTCATAAGAGAAAAGAAAACAAGGGAAATGTGTGAATCTAGACTCTCAAATCATGAACTTTGTGGATACACCGAGATATTTAAATTTCTACTTCCTGGACAAAGGTTTCCCCAGTTAATGTCAGTACACAATAGTACTTCTTTTTTCTCTTTCCTTTTGTCGATAATAAACATAACCATACAAGTGTAGTGACCACAATTTGAAAGAAAGAAGAAGAAAGTTGTACATGCATGTCCCAAAAATAATTTAGACAATGCAAAACTTGATGAAGCCAAAAACTTCACTCACCTACGAAGAAATTTCAACTTCAAAATTCTCACATTTCTCTCTCGTCATGACACTCAACATAAACACCAAATTCCTCCAAAGAGCCACCCCCGCCATGTTTTGGGCAATATTCAACAAAAGCACAAAGCAACTGAACTGTGTATAAATCACTACTCATTATGTTTTTCCATTTTTTTGGCAAGAGATACACCACTTGGAAGATGGACAGGATGTGGCCTCCTACACAGATGTAAATCACCGGTTTTAGATATTAACTACCTTCAAAAAAAAATTAACTACCTTCAGCCAATATTCATGCAAACTTCAAAGAACTTGGAGGAAGTAGACACACTTTGATACAGGTTTGTTGAAGACTTCAAATTTTAAGTGTATTTCTATTTTATTATAAGTATTGTATTTTCAGAGAATTAAGCAGTAATTATCCTAACTATGCCTCTTTTGTCAAACAAAAAAAATCTTAACCATGCAGTAATAATCCTAAACTAATATAATTACAACATAATTATCTCAAAGTACCAAAACATAAAAAGACATGCAATTAAAACCATCTCATATGCCGCATTATAAATGAGCCAGCCTAATCGTCTTAAAATGTCAAAAGAGTGCGAGGTTCTAAAGCAGTATACAGATCAAACATCCATGCATCTACAAAGTTCTAAAGCAGTATACAGATCCATGGACAAGACAACAATGTGCAGATGCACAACAATCTCATACTGCAAACACCCTCCACAATTTCTCGAACTTTAGAATATCGCAACTTTCACTATACACAGATGTTTTTAATTATATTAGTGCAGATGTTTTTAATTATATTTGTGTGCTTTTATCTCATTTGTCTACATCAATGTTACCTAATTCGTGGGACGCTTTGGTACGTGGTACGGGGTACGGTACCTAGCCCGGTACATGGTGCGGTGGGGTAGGCTTAGTCGACACTATTTCAGGTTGCATACACACTATTTATCATCTATGCTATATATAAATATGTATATAGTTTAATGGATTCCTTGTAATATATGTATTTAAATATGATGGTTAAACAAAAATATCTTTATTTTCATCTATCTATGCCAGTCAAAATGGGGGTCAGTCAGAGTTGGCGTTTTGGGTTGTGAATGTACTGCGCCTGGGGTCGGCGCACCCAATTTGCAATAAGTAGGGGGTTCCACGAATTAGGTAAAACTGGTCTACATCTAAAATCCAACCTTTAAGCAAAAATGAACCAACTTTACACAGAATTGAGAAGATAGTTACACAAAAGTAACACGGTTATTGGTAGCTCTATTACTATACTTTCTATTTTCCATCAAAAAAAATAAAAAGATACACGTACAAGGAGCTTGGACAGAACACTCTCCCTCAAAATTTCCTTCCAAAATCAGATTCTAGACCCATTTCCCACAATCAGTTCAATGAAGCTAGAAAAACTGAAATGCATCCCAATATAAGTTTTCAAAGACTCTTAGAGACACATTCTTCCCCACCTAAGAGTCCCACACAGTAGATTCAGGTCTGTATTTAACAAGTAAATGCTAACCAGAATTCATTCTAAGAGAAACCGCCAGTACCACGTCCTCGATAGTACTTTGCTCATTATATTCAAGTTTATGGTGCCCAAACTCCTTTCATTTGGACTTTCTAAAAACCTTTTTAGGAATCTTACAAATAGACATCATAGAAGGGAATAACAACAATAATAGGAATAAATATAATAGTAATGAAAGGTACGAAGAATTATTTCAAGACCCTCAAGTGGAGCTCAAGTAACCTACAAGTCAATTCCTCCATCCAAGCCCAAAACCTTCCATTAATATGGAAGTCCAAAGCCCCCAGTAAGTGTGATCATAGTCCTTCAAGATGATTTTGAACAAAATTTGCCACTACCCTGTATTCTGTTCAAAATCATTGGCAGCCAGTCTTGCCCGATACTCTAAGTCCCTTGCCTTTACCTCTACTATAATACTACACTGCCAACAATCCTAAGAAACATTTTTAAATTATCATCCCACCCTTAAAACATTTTGTCTCAAAAACACTCCCTAAACATCCCTATACATACTTCCCGCGATATGATTTATGATATCAATCCTTTCCTTTCTCAAACCCCATTCAAAAGACCATTATTTCATACTTATCAATCTCCTTTATCAACCAGGATCAAGTACGGACCAACCTTTAGCAACGAATTTTCATCGCAAAAAAAATCTGCCCATGTTTTGGTGATGAAAATCGTTGATGAAGGCTTGTCCGTATATGGACCGGTCCATACCAGATCCCCTCCCCTCCTTATTTTGTTCCATGAAGCATGGACACATGACATTACACTCCTCGACCCACATACTTTTACAGCACTAAAAAATGTTGGGCAAGGACAAGTTGGTGGACTCATTGGTTGTTCTATTATATATAAATATAAAATAAATTGAAGGAATGAACATTATCCAATTTTCAAATGAATCACAATACATTTAAGGGGTAAAATACTTGCAAAAGCTATCCCTTTACATTATTAATTAAAAAGAAAAAGGAAAATGACATTTCAACCTCAAAACTATTTAAATCTAGAGCCCATAAGCAGTGGTGGAGCCACACCTAGACAACCCCCCTTAAGTTTTCAAAAATTGTAATTTTACCTCTATAATTATTTTAAAAAATTGTAAATAAATGCATAAGTTTGCCAACCCCCACCTTCTTTTAATTTTTAAAAAATTACTAATAGTATTAATCTTGCCCCCCTAATCTTGAACAAAAACAATATTACTACTAAATTTCTTTTTTAATTTATAAAAACTAGTACTAAGCTCCATTCCCCCCCCCCCCCCCCCACACACACACACCAAAAAAAAAAAACCACAAAATTTCTTGCTCCACCCCGCCCATAAGCTCCCATTAATCAGCTACCAGTAGGTTCCTTTTTCATCTCGTGCAAAACGATTCTCCTTAGTTAAGACTGTCCTAATAACCCTTCCTTAATTCCTAGAACCAACACCTTTCACATTCAAACTCATAGTCTTCATTTACAAACTAACTTACCCTCACTCCTTTCCAACACTGCCAAGATCATTATTAGCATCGCATTTAAGTTCCTAAATTTTCTAAAGCCCCTTTCACTACCTTTTTCCTTTCACCAGTTCCTTGTTTATAGCCTTAACTATTAATGCTTACTATGAAGAAATGTGTGCAATCCAAGAAATTCATTTAACCCCAGCTCATTTCAAATTTACATTAGCATAGCTCCGCGGAGCATTTGAATATTGGTAATATGGGTAATTGTACATTATTGACGTACTTTTTATGGCTTTGCAATGGATTGCTTTTGTCAAAGTTAATGAAAGGACTTGATTACTTGAACAAGTACCCATAGAGATCATGATATTAAGTGCAAGCAAATCTCTTCCTCTAACTATTTAATTTGTATTTTAACAATGAGATAAAGATTACGGTTCCTTTTTTTAGCCTGACTGTTAAACATTGAAGGCTGAACTCTAAATGCTTAATGCAGAATGGAAGCGTTGAAAGATGTGTTTGATTTTATTTTGCTCTGAACCCTGAATAAATGGCATTTTACAATTTTACACTTGTAATAATGAAATGTAACTAATTAATGAAAAGCATAGGGGTACTATGGGAATAAAATTTCATTAAAGTCAAATTAAGCATTCCACATAGGATTGGCCTCTTGACGCTGAATGTTAAATTTTAATCTAATTCAACATTAAGAGGTAAGAAAACAAACATAATTTCTACGTATTAATGCTGAATAGACTTTTGTTCATCATTAAGAGGTAGAAATGATGTTTGTTTTCTCGCCTCTTAATGCTAAATTGGATTAACTATGAATGCTTAATTTCAGTTTAATGAAATTTTATCCCAATGGTGTCCCTATTCTTTTATTCAGTATCTATTGATGTATATCATAATAATAAGTGTAAAATGGTAAAATTCCATCTATTCAGCATTCGGAGTCAAAAAAAATCAAACATACGGGCAGCAAGGGGACAAAAAGATGGTAAAGTGGTAAACCTTTACATACCTCACTAACAAGATTCCACTTCTTTAGCTGTTTGAATCTAACTAGAGTGCCAAGAACAAGGTCCTTAGGAAGAAAGTTGTTCTTGAGTTTTTGAGTTCTGAGCACGGAAACAGCAGAGCCACCCTCTTCAATTTCGTTCATCAACTTCCTCCAGTTCTTCTGATCTGCTTCATCAGCAGCATCCTTGAAAACTTCTACCGTTTTTCTCTTTCGCATGAACTTTCTTGGCGCCAACATACCAAAACAGACTACCTCTGCTCTTCTTCGGATTTTGACATTCCCATCAACATGAATGCCTGTATTAATCTGCTTCCTGGGGTGTAGACAGCATTAAATTTAGCAAGAATCATTACCAAAGTTTTGGACGACAAAAATTCAAAATGGTAGAACATTCAAGCACCAGGCACACATCACTTGGCTATGGAAAGCATTATAATAATGCAATTCCTAGGAATCTAATGAAGCAAAAATATGAGCAATACGTAAGTACCAAATTCAGAATGCTTGATAAAAGCAAACCACCAAATCATCACATGAAGCACAGTTAGATGGAATTGCGACAACTTTTCCAATCATACCAAGTTCAATACCAGATTACCAAACAACAAATAGTTTCAAGTTTTGAAATCGTTCGTTTAGCATTTAGTGTATAAAATTATAAGGCATCACACTAGCATTTCTGTTAATTGTTCCTCTTTTCCTCATCCTCCTCCTTCGACAAATTTAATCATTCCCTCATCCCTTTTTTATACAATTTTATTTTGAAAAAAAGCACTTTCAAAAAAAAAATTATTCACATGATGTCAACTCCTTCACCCAAATTCAAACTTTATATGTGGAATTAACAATTTATTCTTCTAGGAAAGCAAAAAATATCAAACCAAACCATTAATAATTTTTTATTCTTCAAAAACAAGAAGATTTTGGTGCACAACATTGAGCACTTAACACAAAAACAGGGGAGGAGCAGGAATTTTAAAGGGCACACCTTTAGCACTGAATTTTTTTGACCAACTAAAGGGGAGAAAAATTAGAAATATATATCTTTTAAAAATTAAAGGGGACAAAAACAATCGCATACATAAACTTTTCAAAATTTTCAAAATTAAAGACAGGGCAATTCTGCCGTTTCATTTCTTACTCCCTTCTCATATAACGGTTACAACAACATATGTTATGATGTATCCAATAAAATTGCAAGAAAATGTGCATTTCTCTCTCCTCAATCACATGGGTAATTGATTTCCAGCAATTTCATTGGATATGTCATAATATATGTTGTTTTAACGGTTGTAATGAATATTTTATCTCTACCCAGCAAGAAGAGACTGAAACAGTTTCAGTGAAGAGAAAGAAAAGGTAAAAGCAGAAAAACTCATCAACCAAATGGAAGTAAAAGGTGCAATTGCATGCCTAAAGCTCATTCAGTTTGAGCTTCTGTTTGCTCCCGGAACCCGAAATGATAATTTCACACTTAAGAGTTTTGAGTCTTGTTAACTTACGATACTCTTAACATGAACTATAAAAGATGGCGAGAATTTAACAATTTAGGATTCCATGAACAAACCAAAACTCGAACAAGATGAACACAGAATGTTAACAAAACAAAACAGCCAAATTCTCTAAGTTGAACACCAAACAGATAATGAAATAGGCAGTATCGAAAGTTGTATTAGTATGGCACTACGAGAAGTGGAATTGCTAACCTCCAATTGAGAGTGGGAGGAGCAGAAGAAATAAATGGTTTGAGGTTTAACAACATACTTTGAGGCATTTTCTTTTGCCCTAATTCTTTCAACTCATATCATATATACAAGCAATTAGAGAGAGAGCGAGCTCCAGTTCTGTATCGTCTCCCCCGATTTTTATTTTTCAATTTTGTGAAGGGATAATTACATGTTTCGACCCTAGGGTTTATGAGAGTTTTACGGATTTTACTCTCTTTTTTCTGAATACAACTTCCATGTTAGGCACGCGTGCAATGTTAGGTAGCGAAACCGATTTATTGCAATCCACCAATTAATCAAATTCAATTTAACTTTTAACTTTTATATTTTAGAATCCTATCTAATTTAGTTTCAAAATCTAATTTAATTTCATCTTTATATTTTAAAATTCAATCCAATGTTTCAAAATCTAATTCAATTTAAGATTGGATTGGTTCGAAACCAATGCTTTTTGTCTAAGAGTTATTTAAGTTTCAATAATATTAAAATAAATTCAATCAACTTTACAAAAATCAAAATAATATAAATTAAAAGTTCTCTTTCATTACTAAAATAAAAAATATAAATTAAGTCAATACATATTAAGATAAGTAAATAAAGGTTTACTTATTAAGGTCTTTTATATACAAGTAAATGGCCCATTTACACCCTGAACTTTGTACCCAGTTTTAAGTTACACTTCAAATTTTAATTTGTTTAACCTTACACTCCCAACTTCAAAAGGTTATTTTAAATGTCCACTTAACATTATGTCCATTTTAAAACAAAAAAATGCAAAAGAAAGGGCATAAGTGTAATAAGTGTAATTCTTCTTCTTTTTCTTCTCCTCCTCCTCCTCGGGTTTAAGAGAATTTTAAAAAAAAAATTTGAAGTTTTGAGTGTAAGGTGAAACAAATTGAAGTTTTGAGTGTAAGGTCAAACAAATTAAAATTTGGGGTCCAATTTGAAATCAGGTGTAAATGGGTCGTTTACTCTTTATATATTTAGCAATAATAAGGTGTAACACGGTTTATATTAATAACTTAGTGTATAATAATAACCAAGTATATAAGGATATGTGTTACTTTTAATTGAGGTTGAATTTGATCAGTTTGACATTAGTTTCACGAAAGTAATAACCAAATCGATCCAATGTTTAATCGGTTTTCTAAAACGCAAATTAATCCAATCCATTAATTTCATCGAATACAATTAAAATTAAATTGGATTGAATTTGATCAGTTGGTTTGAGCAAATTGAATTGGATTCTGCACACCTTTAATATTAGGACGGGGGTTTTGGTCCATTCTCGATTTACCGAAGGACTCAACTTTTTGTATAATTGTTTAAAGACCAAATTTTTTAAAGAAGGACTTAATTTTGACTTAAGCTCAATAATTAAATTTATAATAAATAAATCAATTTTTTCTTGTAAAACTTTTTGATGTTCTTAAACTACCTTTCAGAATTAAATTATGACAATTAATTAAATTTCAAAAATCTAGATAACATCTATAATCAACCTAAAGTCAAACTCAAAACCTTAAATTCAAATCAACTAAAAATTTTAAAATTGAGTTGAATTCCGACACTAAATAAAAATCCTAAAATATAGATAACATTTATAATCTAACCTAAAGTCAAATTTTAAATTTTAAAATTCAAATCAATTAAAAAAATATTCAAAATTGTTAAATAGAATTATTGGATATCACTAAAAATAATCCTTAAAGTTAGGTGTTTACTATAAACGAAATTTTTAGACATATATCAGTTTGAATGTAAATATAATACATCACGAAGAATATATGAGGCATATTAAATTTCTTGCTAAAATATTCCATATATATAACTTTGTATATGAAAATGTTTATTAATACAGGAACAACTAACTTGGAAAAATTAAATAATAATATTTAGACACTCAAATGTTAACAAAATTCAACATGACTATACAAGGTATTTTAAATTTAATATACCTCCATAAATGAGGAGTATTAAGTTAGATAGACATATTAAATTACACCGACACATGCATACACGTATATATGGATGTGAAATTTACTTAAATCTAAAATAAACTTTTAAATATACCAGGTTGATACATTCTCTAATATGAGTGGTGTAAATTTGACTTGGCCCAAAGAAGGTAGAATTGGCCCAAATCGGTAGAGTTAGCAAACAAATTCAACAAAGGTGGCAACAATGAACAGTGAAATAACAGCAATGAGAATGGAATTTTTGTTGGTGTGGGTAGGTTCCTCCGGTGGCTTTTATACCCAATCTAGCAGTACGTCCTCCCTGAGTGTATATTCTTCAGTAAGCTCTAATGGCTGAAATACAATTTAGAGAAAGAAAGTATAGAGAGAGTGCTTATGTAATAGTTAGTTGGCTCATCCTCATCTTATCCTATTTATACAATTTGGATTAGGTTTGGTAAGATACGAAATTACTATAAAAGGTAAACTTGTTCACTATTCTAAAGTTACGGGTGTTCATAACCCTGTTCACACTAATAAAAGTAGCTATTTCTCATTGTCTATTCTCCAACTTAGCTACCTCTTATCCAATCAATAAGTATCTTTAGTATCATCGACCAAATCGACTCTAGCCGACCAAAAGATCTTGTTTTCATGCAGGCCCACAATTCACACCTTGGGCTTGACCCAAGGCCCAACTATAAAATTATACTCCCTCATCTAAAAGTCAAAATGAAAATAATTATTTCTCTCTTATCTCTTCTTTACGCTGTTAATGAAGATTGATTCTCTAATGATTATTAGCTGTTTCTTTTGATGATATGATGACATCATCAAATTCGTCTCTTCCTCCTCTTTCAAACAATCCAAGCAAAACCACCAATAGTAGTGGTTTCTGCCCGCTGCCACCACTAATGTCAAGAATGATAAAAAAAAATTATAAAATTCAATACAGATATATGAATAAGAGAGTATCACCATATAATAAAAAGTTTTTTTAATATAAAACTTTATATCTGTAATTTAAAAATATTTAAGTTGAAAATAATATTGTTATTATATGCGTTGATCGGTAAACTCAGTTAGTGCCTTAGACCCGGCTGCAAAATTCAGAAGAAAAATATATTGATTTAGGATGATGATTTGAGAAGAAATCAGTGGCATTATTTGTGTAAAAAATATCTATGGACGAACATAGGATTCGGTTGTAATTTAGAGTGAGAAATAGTTTTGAATAAGAGCTATAATATTAGGTAGACAAGGACAACGCAAATAAAGACAATGGTCAATATTAGTTTCAAAATTTGGTGAGGTGAGGATGACTTTTTTACTATCCAAATGCTAATGAGGACAATCACAACTAAGATCCCCATATTATTTATTTATTTTTCTACGATTAAAGGTTTTTAGTCATTATATTTACACTAAAATAAAGTAATCTATTGTAAAACACAAAATAATAATTAGGACTCTATGCAAAATTGTGCCCTATTTTAAAAGGTTTGGAATTAAAACGTCTCCAAATATTGTGTCGTTTAAACAACTCTATCAAGACGTATGGGAACTCAAACTAATTTTCCATTGATTAATTGACAATATTGATGCCTCTATTAGGTGTATTGTTGGTGCTCAAAAGCTCTTGAATAAAAGGAAACATGGAGACAATAGTATACTGCAAAAATTCCTCTGTAATGTCACCCCCTCTTAATCGAATTGATATAGAAAAGTTTTCCAAGAATTTAGGATGCCTATATCATTTTTAAAACTCAAACCAAACGAGTTTTAAAGGTAAACTATGATGATTGTGCTAGAGGAAATGCGAGAGCAAGAGGAGGTGGTAGCATTTTAAGGGATGATAAGTGGGCTGTGCATTATATTTATGATTAGTTTCCAAGAGGAATTTTTACATTGTCCCATATGAAAGGTATCTTAAGTATAGTTCCTGCATTTAATCAGTAATGGATGGATAAGAGAACTTGCACCCAAATACGTTTAGGTAAATCCTAATTTTAAAAAAAGAAGAAAAAAACAATACAATATGTATTTTATCTCTTAGACCCAAAACACTCTCTCTATCTCATCGACATTTCTCCCTCTGTTTAGGCCTATCAATTGGGTTATATGATTGAGTCGGTCTCGGTGATGTTCAGGTCCAAGTTAAATTATTCTCAAGTTCAATCTTAAGTTTGGTCTATATTAAAATTTACCTTATATATTCAAACTCAGTTCATATTTTACTATGGGCTTCAGGCCTATATTCTGGTTGGCCCATACAAGAGAATTAAGTATTTTTAAAAGATTTTATGAACTGATCCACAATGATAACATTATCAAAATATATTATGTTAAAGTTTTAGCACTGATCCACAACGATAAAATATTTTATGTTAAAATTTTAACATATAAAAAAATAAGAAAAACAAATCACAAGTATTAAATAATAATTAATATGTATCTATTTGTCCCTAAACGAAACTATACTCTCAAAAGTTCAAAGCAATCATGAATAGTATCTAAATTCATATAATACCATTGCATAAAAAAATCCCCTAAAAAAGCTAATAATCTATTACTCCCTCCGTCCCAATTTAATTGTCCACTATTTCATTTATAGATGTCCCAAAATAATTGTCCCCTTTCCACATTTGGTATATCATTAATTATAACAATTTTTTTATTTTCAATATTACCCTTTAAGCTCCCTACACTTTTTTTTATTTTGGGTTCCGCCACCTTTTTTATGAGAAAAAAAGTAAATGACATTTTTAGAAATAAGTATTTTCTCATAGAGTAATCATTATGTCTCCTTAATTTTTAGTTTTTCAAAGTGTGACAATTAAATTGGAACGGAGGGAGTAGTAAAACACTTCTTAATCAATCCACAAAATTATCCATGCTTGGAACAAAGATTAAGCCAATTAACAACTTTAATTCTCGTGATGCCATTTGGAGAAGCTAAGATATAAAAACACTACCATTACTCCACCATTCACAAAAGATTAGTGTTACAACTATAATATAATTTTTTTTTTAAATATCAACCCATTCATCTAGAAAACTAATCTATATAGAACTTACATAGACTTAAAACCATAGAAAATGCCCTAAGGTGGTTTAATAACTCAAACAATTACAGTAACCTTAATGCATGCAAGCGGGTCGGACATAGTTTGAATTGAGCTGTAAAACCTTAAATTTAATTCGGTCTTGAAAATTTGTTCATGTTCAACTCAAGCTTAAATTTATTTAAAACTCGATCTTTAATTTAACGAACAGAACAAACGGGTTTGAATTTACTCGACTCAATTGACATGCCTACCTCTGTTTTTCACCATTATCGGCGATGCAACTTTCTAAATTAAAAGACAAAAGACCCTAAACCCTTGTTCAAGTCCAATATTCTGATTAATGAACTTCTTCAAAATCTCTTACTTAAATTTGCTTTTCCTCGGCTACAATTTCAAATTAAACCGTCTATATTTTTGTCATAAATATATATACATAGTTAGTGACATCCATGGTTTCAATATTTATTAATTTTTCAAAGCCAAAGCAATCGAAATGATTTCTTTGGTTAGACTTCATATTCTGCAGAATCGGTCTCTGAATAAATTATTAAAAATATCATTTATTATTATATAAAGCCAAAAAATAATTTGGCAATTATAAAGTCATGTGAGATTTTTAGTTTTCTTATTTTACCCTTACAACATTTTATTTTATTAAAAAAATATTATTTAGGGTAAGAAGTGTGATTCAAACTCCCGCTGCTAGAAAGAGCACTTAGACACTCAACTATTATGATACATATTAGTTTTTTAACACATTTTCATTAAATTAATTATATCTAGATTGCACACGTATTACGTGTGCATAAAACTATAGTCTTATGAATAAATATATTATTTTTTTTTATATTAAAAACATAAATTAATTTTGTTTCAATGATAATAGTTTACATGACACCAAAATAAATTATAACTGCAAAGAACCTTGTACAAAATATAATAATATAATTACATATATAATTCTCTCTTATTGTTTTGAAATCAATATAAATATGAATAAAAGAAAAATATTGGCATGCACCCCCTCTAATTCTCTTTTATAGCATGAGAGAAGATTGATACTGAATATGGGAAGAAAGAATCAAAGAAGAGCTGAAGATGTATGCCGTTTCCCTGCAATCCGTTAGGTCTTAGGAAACATGAGGTTTTTTCTTGAAAAGTTGCATTATTAATTAAAAACTTTTTTATTCCTTTTTAATACATATATATATGTATAGAGAGAGAGAGAGAGAGAGAGAGAGAGAGATATAACAAGCTAGTTTTTTTTATTTATTTATTAAAATAAGAATATAATATCATTAATGATATGGTTCGAGCATTATAGCGAGAACAAAGAAATGCTTCAAAGAATTTACAAAGGTTGTATAAGTATAAACCACATAAATTAAGGGTCTTATGATACAAGAAAAAAGCGGGGGTACATCAAAGATAAAGACCCATAAGACATATCCTGAAACATAAAAACACAACCAAAAGAGAGCCTTCCAAAAAAGATTCTTCATCCACGCCGAAATGCCGCTGAACAAGCAAGTACAAATCTTTATAACTTTGAATTAGATCTCTATCCAAATAAGAAAACCTACTCATTTCGATCCACTTCAATTTGTAGTGCTCGAGACACACTTCCATTTCCAATAGTAAGGAGGACAAAAATTCTCACAAAATGAGAGACGAAAATAGGTTTGAAGAAATGTTCAAAGATATTCAAATCTAGAGATATTATTATATATAATTAATATAAAAATTGTAAGAACAAATAGATTCCTCCGCTCCTCCTTTCATGTGAGGAGAAGGGGATAATAGAAAGTAGGAGAGAGAGAGAGAGAGAGAGAGAGAGAGAGAGAGAGTGTTAAGTCATAAAAAATGATTTCCTCACTTTAATAAAAATAATGGATGCCCATTTGGAAAAGTAATTGGATGAATTATTTCATAAAATTTTGTAAATATATATATTATGGGTATATCACCTCCACGAAATTTCAATGGGCACCCACTTCTAGGTTGAGTTTTTTTTATTAAAATTTGATGGATGCGATGTATTCATTATATAAATCATTTTTAAAATTTTCATAAAAACTTTCATCCCCTTAAAATAGTTATCCATTTTTTTAAAAAGTAAGAGAATTCCTATTTATAGTCTAAATATATATATAAGTAAAGTATTTGTGTCCCTCTTAATTTTATGATCGCTCTGCCAACCCTCCCCTCAAGGCTGGCTATGGTGTTGTAATTACATATCATAATTAAACCAAAAATGGATCTTGTACAGAGAGAGTCATTAGCAGTAGTGAAAAATTGAGGGGGAGATGGTTGGTGGGATAGTGAGAATTCGTATTGTAATTTTTTTAATTAGAGTCACTATATGTGTTTGGCCGTGAATTCTCCTTATATGTCCCTCTCACAATAAGGTGAGAGAAATCCACTTAAGATCCCCTCTGTATATGTATATATAGGAAACATTTTCCATATGCACCAAACCACACAAACCAAATTTACGGATTGAGCTATTTGGGGAGGGGGGGGGGGGGAACTAATTTGTCGAAACTTGCTGAAGATGATATCCATAATTAATAAATCCCTTCCACCAAATTTCATTAAAGAATTCAACCAGAACATGAGTTAATTAAACATCTAAAATTCCAATATAAAAAATGCAGTGTCAATTTCTTGGATAACTTAAATCGCACTTGAATTTTTTAATAAAATTTAATGAAAATGATCTAACTTCGCTAATCTAATAGTATATATACAAAATGAGAGGAGTGAAAAGAATTGATTGCATTAATTTTAACAAGGCTCTTTAGCTACCATGTGTATTTACATTTATTGCATTAATTTTAACAAGACTTCAATATTTTCTTTTACACGAGTTTTGCACACCTTAGTCCTCTCACCAAAATTATACACGTATCCTCATTTAGTGCACTAAATTTCTAATGCTATTATTTAGTAACAATCTTTCAATCTCTTTCTGTTGTTTCTTGAAACTCCTACAATTGAAAAAAATAATTATATATTTCTCACTCAGAGTCCATCTAATAAAAAAATTAATTAAAAAATACAAAGAAAATATATAATTATAAATACTCCTATGCATCACACAAGTTAATAAAATTAATTTTTATCATAAAATTTATTCATTTACCTTCTTAAATGATTCGGTTAAACTTAGAATGTAAATTTAATTCGTAAAGAATATGTTCCCTCTCTATATTACATGTAAAAGAAATTGGTAAGTAGTGGATATATACTGGGGTAGGTTTTTGTCACAACTTTTTGCCGTTTGGTTGCGCTCTCATATGTCGCAGTCACATAACAAAAAAAATAAAAATGTCGCAGTCAGTCATTAATAACTAATTAATAAGGAGGGGTGGTCAGCTGTGTGGGCAAAAGAAAAAGAGCTCAAAATACGATATATAGGGAAATTGAAAACGACAGATTTATTTAACTTATTGTAAAATTTTAGTTATTTTATAAATTGATGTTGCATTATTTAAATAAATTATTATTGCACTAACTTTTTTTTTCATATAAGTGTTATATAAATAAACATGGTGGTCAGTTATGAGAGAAGGAAGAAAGAAAACATGATTCACCTGTGGCTCGAATTTAGATGTGGGGTAAAGAAATTCACCCATTTTTTTACTATGCTAGTATCTCATGTGTATTATCACACTATATAAATAAATTGATTATCATATATTTAATATGTTATTTGCTTTTTTTATATAATTAGAGCATCTATATGTGAGGGGGGTAAATTTACTCTAAGAGAGTGTAATAGTTGAATTTCAAAAGGTAAAATACTGGTTCCTAGCATAGGTGAATGATAGTCATAAATTCAACTAAATTTTTTACTATACGTCACATACATTATAACATTTGATAGGGCATGCCACAATGTGTGGCATGTTTGAAGTCTCTAGCCACATTCTTATAATTCTCCTTTTAACCATTATTTTACTACCCAAATTTTATCATTGTGGATGCTCTTGGTGCAGTAACCATAGTATAAAAAATTTGTACAAAGAGTAAGTCTGGTACCAATCTTTTTTACCAAAAGGATATTATTAAATATACTAATAATTTCTTCATAGTTTTCGTACAAACAATTGTATAATTAATGTAACCTTATTGCCAAAATAAATATCACTTTGTTAGAGTAAAGTACTACCACGAGAAGTTATAAAATATTCTTTTATTATGGTGCATTGCTCTGGCAATAACAATATTTACTCTAGCAATACCATCACCTATATAATTAATCGTTTTTGTATATCTATACTATCATATAAAGTCAAGATCATTTTGAACTGCCATGAAAGCTGTGTCAAACTTTTAAATTACTTATTTTACTCTTGTGATCTTTTCTTTTACTAAGAAATTGTGCTTGCAAGAGAATTTCAACTTTGAACCTTTGAGAAAGTAACATATTACTTAACTACTAGATCACTTAACATTTTTGTTTTCTCTTTTAGTTTGAAATAAATATAACTAAGTAGTACACGCATAACATGTGCAGTGATCTCATATAAATAAACCAGAAGTGTATGCATTTATATATACTTTTACTATGGTGCATTGCTCTGGCAAATAATAATATTTATTTTGGCAATAATATCACCCATATAATTAATCATCTATGCATATATAAATAAGAAGTGTATGTATTCCATCATGACACTAATTTTGGGAGATTTTTCTATTTTAATTCATGTTAAAAAAAAATGTTCATGATCTCGTAACTTTTTTGATAACCTGAGATAATCTTAACAATTGGGCTATCTGTTTTTTGTTTATTTTAACATAAATTTATTAATTATGCATACTTATCAAGTATGTTTTGCCTTTAACATAATAAAAAAATAAAATAACAAATGGTCAGTGTTATTTGCATGTTATTAAATACTTAGTTTTATTATATATTTCATTTATTTAATAACAAATGAGTAAATATATATTACTCACTTAATAATTAGTGAATAAAATATTAAAATTTTTGTTCAGTTATCATCAAGTAAATAAAATATACTTATTTATTTATTATTGGATAAATAAAAAATAAAAATATTAAATGTGTGACTTCATTAATTCATTTGAGTGATGTAATAATAAATATATTAACTGACTGCCATCCCACCCCCCACCCCCCACTGCCCTGCCACCCCATCATCATCGAGCGGGAAAACGAAAACTCTCTCTTTCCTCTCTCTCTCTACAATCATCATCACTGCTCACGAGAGTTAACTCTCCTTCTGCGCGCGCTCTCTCTCTCTCTCTCTAGACTACGCATATATATATACACACATAGCTTATAAGCTATGAGCTATTGTTGTTGTTCTAGCTTTCTCTCTCTCTCTAGACTTGCACAGAGCTCTATCTGTATCAATGTGCTAGCTTCAATCATCGCCGATTAAGCTGGTCTACACTCCTCCCACAACAATAATAGTACAGCTTTGATTTGATTGCTTTATCTCTCTATAAAACTCAAATTTCATCTACTTTTTATGAAATCTCTCTCTCCCCCTTTGATTTGATTGCATTCGGTTTTTTATGTGTGTGTTTATGTTTATTTTATCTCTCTAGCTGAAGGGAAGGAGGAAATAGAAGTTACTCATGGCAATGGCGGTGGAGGGCTTCTCCATTCGGTAAGATGTTTGATTTGATTTGATTCGATTAATTTCATGAAATTTGTTAGTTACTTAGTTTCAAATTTGAATCAATTTATAATAATTTGTTGGAAAATGTTAGCGTGTGTACGAAATATTTACGCTGTGCACGAGAATCTGTGCATTATTTAATGCATGTTGTGCTCTTAAAATTACAGGGAGTACGCATCTTCGATGAGGAGCGTAGATGTGCTGAAATGCTGGCCGTTCGATCACAACGATGATGATACAGTAGCGTCTTTGCTCCCTCCGATTACGGTACAGAAATTCAAGTGGTGGTCTAATGAGCTCGAGCTTATATTGAAGAAAAACAGTAATGTTGATCCGGAAAGTAGGGAGAAATTGCATTTTAAGAGGACCACCACCAAAGCGAAGGCGAAATCAAGGGCGCCCAAAAAGAGATCTATAGTGGAGATTTTCACTGTGGCGCCTCAGGTGGAAAGGGCACACGATGATTACGAAGACGATGATAATGATAGTGCTAATTCTGGAGAACGAGAAGATGAATGCCGTCGTCATCGTGCGGATGTTAATTCGAAGGATAAAGGCAAGAATAAGAACAAGAAGAAGAGGAAAACGAAATTGATGGATGAAACATTGGCAATAAGTCTTATCAAGTTGAAGAAATTAAAGAAGGGTACTAAGAAGAAAGGAAGTGAAAAGGTGGATCTACTGGTTGCATCAATTGCAAAGAAGGTATGTGACTTGATTTCAATCATTAATCATGGATTATTGAAAAAATTAGAATGCCTGGGTTCTTGGATTTAAATTTTTTTAGGATGCAGTGCTCAATTTTTGTTTTTAAAGGATGCAGTTCCTTTCGAGATACTGTTTCATAGTATCAAACCTCACCAGGACTAGAATCCGGGAGATATTGGTTGCAGAATCGGGAGATATTTGTCATAATATATGGGAATACAGTAAGGCACATAGTACGAAACACTACCAGAAAAAGTGGTCTTTAAAAAAAAATTGGGGGCACCTTTAAAATTTCTATTTCACGGACCGGATCCTAATATTTTCACAAAATTATAGTATAATTGGTGTTTCATTACATGTTATGTTATTTTGTGGCGTTTGTGAATTACAAAATTGTGTATATATATATATGTGATTCCTTTGACTGCAATTTGCCAATTTCTGTTTACTTTTGTCCATTTGGGGGTAAAATGTACCGCTGAAAAGCTGGTTAAAGGCTGTATATTTTAAAGAGTGAAAGCAATGTATGGGTTGTAATTGTACTTATTTGTGCATGTTACGGGGCAATTTGGTTCAGTATGAGAGAAAAAAAGTTAAAAAAGAAAAAAAACAAGAGATGGGTTTTTCATGTTGGGGATATTTTCAGCAGGTTAATGGGTGGAAGTATGGTGCTCCAGCTGTCTATTGTACGGTTTGGACAGACTTGGCTTTTGTTTTTATGGTGTTAGAAAGTTTGTCCTGATCTTGTAGCTTCGTTTCACAAATTAATTATGCTGTTTTTTTTTTTAAAATAAATTACATAGATGGTCAATGGCCACTAAACTATTATAAGAGTTGCAAAATGCCTACTGAATTGTGAAGAGCGCATTCCGCTTTGATCATCCGTCCATTTCGGCCTTTAGATTTGATGGGATGGTCATGTGCCCATCGTATGACAAACTTGAGGGCATTTATGTCAAAAACAGCCAAGAAAACCATTTAGTTATAGCAGATTTATAGACAAATTGGGGTTTTGTTTTGGCGCCTATTTGTGAAGGGAAAGTGATTTTTTGGGTTGTTTTGACATAAATGCCCCTCAAGTTGATTATGTCATGGACACACATGACCAAATCCCGTCAAATCTAACGACCCAAATGGATGGAATGACAAGAGTGGAACATGGTGGATAGTTTAGGGGGACACTTGGAGCTTTTTAAAGTTCAATGGGCATTTTGCAACTTTTGCAATAGTTTAATGGACATTTATGTAGTTTATTCTTTTTCTTTTCTTTTTTGCACTGTTTGCATATGTATTCCTTGAACCATCATTGTAAATTTAGCCTTTTGGGCAGTTAATTTTTTTTTTTTATCTAATCCTCAGATTTGGATCAAACGGTCTGAGTGTTAATCATGGACTAGGTTGAGAATTCATTTGCATTTAGGGTAGTACAAAAAATTGCTAAGGGATATTTATCAGGGGAAATTGCAGCAGTAAATTAAGGGGGAATTAGATACTTATCTAATAAAAGAAAAAAATTTATTGTTTCAAGGAAAAAAAAACAGAATAATTTGTGTGATGACATAAACATTATTAACCCATGAAACTAGTTCTTCTGCTTTGGTATTTACATAATTAGTGAGATGTGCAGTGTTCTTGTGTACTATGTACTATCTATCTTAGTGCCAAAGGGAGGTCTTTCAATAACAAATTCTTCTTGCAGTTTGGCTGAATTTACATATGTTCATAAAAATGTTAATTATATTGTTGATCAAGATATTTGATTGTGGTTCCACAACCAAATTTATCGATAGCGTATAAATGAGTTCTAAAGCAAGAAAAAACAGGTTGATCTTATGTTTTTGGCACATACGATATTGATATAGTTTGTCTCATGGTCTAGGACCATGTCATATATGTTTGGGTTTGAAATATACATTGATACGGTGTAGTAGGATAGGTACCACATTGACTATCTCATCATTGATCATTAAACTCTACACGTAATTATTTGTTGTTGTGAAAATCCTTTCAATGGTGGGAAAACATTGTTGTCGGTAACTATGAGTGTAGGACCACAAGCCGGGAAGAATGGGACTGTAGCTTCTTGGGTATTATGGGCTTATGTTTCAATCAAGTCATAGATATGTGCAACACAAATTTCTATAAGCTATTGACATTGCGATGAAACTGGGCGATAGAAACTCAGAAGATTGGTGTTACTTGTTAGGCTTTTATTGTTGAGCTTGACTGCAGTACTTTGACAATAACCTTCATCCTATATGGTGATGGGGTGGATTTTCAAATTTTCTCGTAGGAGATAATATTAACAATATTATATTTTCTTACAGACTATTTGGGGTGACCCAGATCCAACTAGATTGCCCGCAATATTGGACGGGTCACAGTTCTGACCCAATGGGTTTATTCTAATCCAAGTCGACCCAGCTACCCAGCTCAATAGTGAAGTTTGCAATTTCTCAGAGCAATCAATAGATTGAATTTTTAGAGCTAAAAAGATAGACTTAACAAGATTGCCTTAAGAATTAGAATTGCTTTAGATTTGATTTTAACTTGCTGGCGAAATGATTTTTATATATGATTCAAGTCAATCTAATGGTTGTTAGCTGGATCATACAAAAATGTTGAAATGTATTTAGTTTGACCTATTAGAGCATCTTATTAGATGCCTAGATGGTCAGCATTTCATTCATGAAAACATTAGAAGGGAAGGGAGATAGGGAAATTGCTTGCATTTTTCATTGGCTTTATGCTGGATTAAATGCAAGGCTAACCAGTGTTTTATCTTCGAATGAAAAATATAATACATTTTGATTCTTCTGATAAAAATAAAATAAAAAAAAGAATACATTTTGATTCTGATATATGAGTCAAAAAATGTCTTTTTCCTTTGCTGTGTAAATTTGTAATAGTAAGCATTAATAAACAAACATGTTATTATTTGCATTATCTCTGATGGATAAAGGTATCTGTCATCGTATAAAGGACTTATAATTTTTAAGATTTCACCTATTGTCAGTATTATTTGGTTTGAAACTTTTGTTATTTGTGTTTATGTAGCGGCATTTATTTATGATTTTCCTTTCACCTTAACCTTGACATCCTGCCAAATCTTCGAACATAAACTAGAATTTTGATCTATGTTCTGTTCACTGGTCTTTAATCTATGTACGAAAGTTAAATTATTACTCCCATCCTCAAAATGACAGTCTCACTTTCACTTTGGTACTTTTTAAGGAAACACTATTTTCAATCTAATCATTGGTCAATGATGCAACTTATTTTCTATTGTGAGATATGGTACATTGATTATACCCCGGAAAGGAGAGCGGGACCATCAATTTGAGACACAGGGAGTAGTATGTTTATTTTCCTGTATTCTCAAATACCTGTAAAAGATTATATTATAAATGATATATCTGGACAATAAGATTAGTTAGACCTTGTGACCAATTAGTTTCGAAAAGGAAATGATTTTTTCTTCTTGAGACTACTATTCTTAGCATCCCTGCATTTTTATATTGCATCTACTTTCCCCAAAACAAAGTATAGTTTTCAACTACTCGTAAATTCATTTTTCTACATTTGCATAGCCGTGTAAGTTTTAAACCTACTCCAATTGTATGACCACACTGTTCATTTCTCAGGATAAATCCCACAAGCTGAAACTGAAGTCTCCAGTTACTGAAATTCCAAATAGTTCATCATATATTGAAGGATTTGCGAAAGATATTTTGCATTCTGTTCCTATCAATAAGAAGAAAAAAAGACCTAAATGCCTTAAGACAGAGAGAAAGACCAAAATTGATGGAGCATCCAAGCTCACGGCTAAGCACCGAAAATCAGTTTTTTCTGTTCGCGGGATTTTGAAGAATCGTCCAAAAGTACTTTTAGGGAAAAATTCAACAGCGTGCAAGTTGCATGATGCCAATCTAGGTATTAAGTTTGGTACGCCACAATCAGGCAGGCAAGTAAGTTTCTCGGGTAAGGTTGACGTACTTGGACCAAAGAGGAAATCTCTTCCTTCTTTAGAATGTCCTAAATTCCAAAATGTTTGCAGTTTGTATTCCGATAGTGGTGCTACTTCTTTAGTAAGGAACCATTCTGCAGAGACTGGAAATAATCTGGCCAGTGTGGAGGTGAATGAATTTGATGATAATGTTTCCTTTGGCACAGAAAATGAGACGGAGGTTCACTCTGTTACCCAAAGGCAGTCCTCTGATGTTCATCTCGGCTTCGATGAACCAGATTTTCTGAGGCATCATATCAGTTTTCAAGAGCAATTTCTGAACAGATCGTTAAACAGAAACCAAGTTGCACCAGGGAATGCTTGTCCGAATTTGTTTGAACCTAGATTCCTTTCCACTCCAAAAGTTGGGTATTGCCCCAATACTTATACGCAAGTAAGTGGAAACTCATTTACTCAGCCCTCATCATCTTATTTCAGCAATGCCGATCGAAATGCATATGGAAGTGTTCCGTTTGCCTTGGGAAACACAGCTGAGAATTACGTTGGTCAAGCTTTGCAGTACCAACCTTTCCGTCACATTTCGCCTAAGGAATTAATGTGCAGTATATGTTCCATCCCAGACTGGAACCAAAGAGGGATTACACGGGAAGGAAAAAGCTCAGTGGGTGAAGAATTTGTCGGCTTGCCTCTTAATTCGCACGGCGAATTAATCCAGCTGAATTCGGATGGTAGATATGGGTTTAACCCACTGATGAGCCCCAGTGCAGTATCTAATTCTTCCAGTAACTTTGCTCCGCAGACAAATAAACTGCCACGCAGCTATGGGGACTATTCAATTCTTGATAATTTTGATGCGATAGAGAACCCCAATTTTCTTGCATCACCTAGGATGGGTATTAGCGAAGTGCAAGGTATCGGAAGAAAAGATGTCCCCTTCTTGGATTATCTTAGGGAAAATAACCGGTCTGTCCATATGCAGTATGACCCATCATGGAATCACCTTGGAAATAGGAAGATGCATAATCCACAAGGGAACTACTCTGACCTCGTAACTCAACCAACAATGAGGCTAATGGGCAAGGATTTTACTGTTGGCAGAAATGAGACAGACCTTTTGGGACTCGAGAATGGAAACATTTGGATGGACAAGCAGATCATAGCCGAGCATCGCCATGCTAATGATTCTATTGCCAACTCCTCTTTAATCACACAGTTTCAGCCAGACATTATCGTACATCCAACAGCTGGAAAAGGGAAAGACACTGCAGCTTCTTCACCGGAAATTCAAATCAATCAAAGTAGCGTATTGTACCAGAATGACCGTTTTGCCCTCGAACGGAACTCTTAATTCTGGGTCATGTCCTTATTATCCTCCTCCTCCACTATTGAACAGGGCACCAATCTTCCAAGACCCTTTTGTATTTGGATACGGGTCTTCAAGAGTTAACTCTCAAACACAGATACGAGCATCCACTCCACACTCTACTTTGCAGAATTTAAATTCAATTGTCTCTCAATGCACAAACAAGCAGAAGCTACCTCTTCCATCAAATTCAGGCTTCCGGTTTCCTTTCTTACGATCAGGTTGTCAGAGCTCTTCTACAAACTTGCATCCATGGCTTTCCAATGCAACACAACAAAATCAAACATCGGTTGGTTCTTTCCAATCATATTCTGATGTGGGTGGTAGTCATCATCCCTGTGCCATGTCAGCAAATGAATTCCGCATTATCCCATCTACGTGTTGCCCACCCGACATTTCTTATCCATGCGATCCTTTGTCCATTCATTCTACTACTCCACAAAGTTCCTCTGTGTCTCACCCTAGGTTTGTACCGGTGCGACCTAGGTTTGTACAAACATCTACAGTAAGTAACAGGCATGAATACAGGATGAAGTTCAAAGAACGAATGAAGTCGAGAGTTTGTCAAGACCAAACAACCAAAAAGAGGCCTGCAACTAACTCAAACTGTTCTAAAAAGCCCTCTAAGATACCTAACCTTGAAACTCAACATTATTCTAATTGTGGTTTAATGGCTTTGCAAGCCAGTGGCGGCTTTGAGTTAGATTCAGCCCATGATACAGGGAACAATGCTATGGAATGTGACAAAATTGCTACTCAAATGGAAGAACTGAGAGTATGCGCAGCGACTGATCCCAGTAATTCGGGTTCCATTAGACTGACTGCCGGAGCAAATCATATTCTTCATCCCAGTCAGTATGCAGATCAAAGAAACCACAACCCCAGGCCAAATCATTCAACAGTTCCCTGTGCTGCATTGACTGGTTCTGATCAGGTTTCAGATTTTGACAAGAAATTAGCCAAGATTTACAGGTTTTAGCTGTAAGTATGATCACTCTTTAATTATTATTAACTCGGTTTTCCTTTTGAATCAACTCTTGCTTCTTTATCGTCCCATTTTTTTTTAATGCAATAGGAATTCTTTGGCCTTCTTTTTATTGTGCATATCATGTTGTTTATGGTTTCTTCACTGAAAATGGTTAATCTGGTTGTACTGATGAATGTGGGGTCTCCCCTATCTTGCCTTGGACTCCCTTCTCCTAGGTGAAATAAATTATTGGAAATTCTAATTCAGTGAATCCATTTAGATTGAAAGAGAGCGAAAAACAGCTTTTAGTTTGTAAATTCATGAAACCCTTCTCCGTGCTCTGAAATTAGAATGGAAGCAAATTTTGTACTAATTTTTGGCTCCAATTCCAAAAAGCTTGGAGCCAAAGTTCTCAAACATACTTTGATTCAATTTTTTCCATCTTGTGAATTTGATTTTAAGTCATGATTACAGTAATTGTACAAACATCTACAGTAATTTTACACTTGTGCTCTGTCAATGAATTTACATATCTCCGGGGTGCAGCGTAGTAGCCCCAGAAAGGGACTTTTTTTCCATTTTTGGGTATCAGTAGTATTAATATTGGTAAGTACGTTCTGTAGTTAAATCTCCTTTAAATGGTGATGAAATAATTTTTACTGGATAAGTTTATTAGTGAAAACCTCTGCTTATACTACGGCCTTGATAATGCTTGTCGCCATGGAGCTGCCTCATCCGAGTCTACCATATGGTTTAGTTTTGGAATAAGCTTTGGGCATTAAGACTGTCTAGGAAAGATTCCCCCCCCCCCCCCCCCTCTCTCTCTCTCTCACTTAACTTGCTTAAATCAGAGCACAGGATGCTGCACAAGGTGCCGAGATTGGGGGCCATTTTAGATGAGATCCTCCTTTTGAAGCAGCGAATATAAAGTTGCTAGCTGAATTATGTATATCCCCGAAGACCCGAGACTCCATGTTCCCACAATGATTGAGTGCCCTTTGTCTATGTTTCAACGAAAATGCTTTTCTTACCAGGTAATTTTACCGCCTTGCATTACATGGGTTGTACGTTGCAAAGGCATAACCCATTTCAGTTGTGCCAGTAAGAATATCTAAACTTTGTAAGTGTTATACTACTTATGTTTCAAATGATATGGTTGTTGCTTAATTTGTTAAAAAATAGTCTCATAAATTAAAGTGGCATGGACCATCATTGTGAATGAAGATATATTCTCAGTCGTATAATCATCATTGATATTAGTGATATATAACCATATTTCGATGTTCAAGCACAATAGAAAAAAAACATATGTTGTACAATCACACACAGATATATATATATATACATGTATGTATCTCTAGAAAATTAATCCAGGTCTGTGTATAATTTTATTTATGGCTTCACACGCGTGCCCATAAAAGCTTCATCTCCTCAGTGTTTCCTTGCTTCTTTTTCAGCCTGCAACCAATTGATCAAGAGAACAAAAGTTCAGAGGCATGTTAATATGATTAATCATTGAGATATCTAATCTAATGCAAAATGTAATACGCATTAATGCATGGTTTGCCTGTGGCAATATATAGGCATTTAGTTTCATCTTCCGAAATTAGTTATGACTATATATAAATGTGTATGTATAACATGTAAAATTATGATGATCTTACGGCTTTGACTACTCTTTCGAAAGCATCTGGGCCATAGGTTTGGATGTAATGTTCGACGGACTTGCGAGCATCGAGGGACATCATTTGCAGAACTTTTTTCTGGCCATTGGTGTAGTTTGGGCTGACATAGCTACCAACTTTGACATACTTGCGCACTAAATTCTCGTAAATGTAAGCAGCCCCATTGAATATTGGCAGCACCAACCACATACAAAACACCAGCTTGATGTATGGCCAGAATGGAAGCCTACATAAATTACATGCATATTCATTCATTGATTTCTTTAATAATCATATAATGTAGAAAATAAAAGCATCAATCTTATACAAATATATGTATAGAGAGAGTTGGTCTCATAACGGACTAGGTCTTTAGTGAGAATTTTCTGTTGCGAAAATTGTTGCTAAAGGTCTGGTCTGTGACTCTGTGTACTGCATGTCCGCATAGGAGACTGGTTGTATATATGTGTATACATATATAGAGTCAATCTTTGGTACGAGCATCCTAGTGGGGACCAGGCTTTTAGCCGTGTCGCAAATACAATTAGTAATAGAAAACTTTTGGTAAAAATCTGATCTGTGTATGGACTGTCCGCATAAGAGACTGGTCGTGTATATATATATATATGCGTGTGTATATATAATTAGGTACGTACCATTGAAGGATTTTCCAGCAGGAGAGCTCAAAGAGGGAAATGAAGGAGTAGAGGACCCAGTAAGTTAGCCACTGTTGATCATCTAGCGTTGAAGGACTCTCTATAGCTCTCATTGATGCGTACCTTTAATTTTCCATTCATTTCAAATATCATCACATAAGTATTTAACTATAGCGTCTGGATTTGGACGAACCGTCTATATACACAACGACCCTCTAGTGATGAATTTTGTCGCTAAAACATAGAGAGATGTTTTTAATGATGAATAAAGGGGCAGTCCGTACACGGAAGGTTCGCTCCAAATCTTGGTTGTATATATATATACAAAGAAAGATCTCAAACTTACAGAGGAAAAAGAAGCATCACTCCTGGCCTGGTATACAGCCAAAACATAATAGATTTGTTAGAATAAAACACTTGGTAGCGTAGTTGATAAACCAATATCATTCAAGCATAAATTACAAGCATCCAGTAAAATAATATTTGTTTTGACGACATGAGTTAAAATTTCTTTGGAAATAACATTTCAATATTTGTATATATATAGCCCCTCTAGGAAGTTTGGTCTTCTTTTCTAGAAAAAAAGGACTGTTCATTGAGGAGTAAATTGATGATTTCTTTTGATGAAATTTGTTGGCAATTACTTTTATAGAGAATAGATCATTTTCACAAAAGTTCAATACCCATCAAAATTGACAATTTTGTTTTTTTTTCCTAAAGAGGGATGTCGACTAACTTGTATAGCATATCTCTCTTATATATATATATATAGCTAGTATCCATTTCAAGATTGTTTAAGATGGTTTGTGCGTACCCATATTGCATACATGTTGGTTCTCATGCATGCAGGTCGACTTTCGTATGTGGATCACGCTTTTAGCAAACGTCATGCATAAACTGTTACATTTAGCCATTGAAATCTGTTTGCTAAAAGTTTGATCTGTATGAGAGCGATTCGAATGAGAGACGGGCTAATATTGCATATAATTTGTGTGTGTATATATATAATTGAGATATGCAAACAAATAAAATGGTGTGCAGGCTGATGAAATTCATGAACTTGATCATACGTTACAAAGCTCAGTTTACAACAATTGTTTATCTGTGAAAAATTGAAATGAAAGTGTACCCGATCAGCGTATCCAAGTGCCTAGCAATTGCTCCAAGAACACCCATGTCGATCGATAAATTGTGATGATAATCGAATGAACAAGAAGAAGAAGAAGAAGAAGAAGAATTACTATTACGATTACGATTACTATTAATTATTACTATTGGAAGAGTTAAAAATGATGCCTAACTATTGGAGATACCAGTTTTTATGCATTGTACAGGATAATTAATAATGGAGTTGAAATGAAGAACTATCAAGTAAAGAATATTGATTGTCCTTTGGATGAGCCCAAGTCTTAATTTCTCACTTTCCCTTTTGAAGAGGGCAACTTAAGGGTGTGTTTGGCTGTAACCTTTTGAATCTTATCTACCTTCACTGTTAAGGAACTAAAATGTGTACACTCTACCTTTCTTGATTTCCTTGTATGAATTACTTCCCTCAAGAATTAATAGTTATGTGGTTTCTTTTTTCCTTTTTTCTTTTTTTTAAGATATTATAAATTGATAGTCTTATTTTTATTTTTCATTTTTGGAAGAAAATTTAGGTACCAAGTCTCATATATACACATTAATAAAGTTTATTTGCACATTTACATGATCAATAATGACACAGGTAACAACATATATGACTAAATTAATAAATTAAATAATGTGTTAAAAAATGCATTAATCAATATGTGGGATTTCTTTAAAAAGCTTATACAATACACTTTAAGATACATCAATTGATCTATTAATTTGACCGTTTAATTTAATACATGTATTATTATTGTACATGGTACTCAAGGATAATTTAAGAGAATGTATTAATGCATGTAACGAGATAACTTGTCCCCTTTAGTTTTGAAATTTTGCAAACCTCCACCACCCCCCTCCCCTCAAAACAAAGACTAGTACTACTAATTTTACCTCTGTTAATTAAATTTTTTAGTTTAGTAGTTAGCCTCTCTTAGTCTACTCCCTTAATTCAAATTGATAGTTTATTATTCTTTTTGGAAGTTTCAAATTGAAAAAGCACGGAACTCACAGTAAGTAATAAATTATATCGTCACAATTTGAATATTGTACTCTTGAAAAATAACAAAATAAGTGACACTATGATAGCTCAAAAAAGAGGGAAAGTACTTAAAATTTTATAATTAATCCTACTCCCAAAAAGATTAGTCCTCTAACTTGCCACGGAAATTTACTGAGATTTAGTGTGCTGATTTCGATATAGGCTATTGGTATTGGGTGATTGTGTTTTGCTTAACTGATATTATTTATTTATTTATTTTTGTTGTTCTTTGTATTTGTATATCAGGGAAAAAGAAAAGAAAAAAAAAAAAGCAGCAAAAAAATCACAAAATTGTACATATGGCCTATCAATCGGAATCTTTCATAGGATTTTACTTCTCTTGGGCAGCAATCTACATCACATGTGACAAGCCCTACAGCAGCTTTAATATACAACTCATCATGACTGATGAATGCATGTGCATGTAAGATTATGTATCAAACTATCAATTGTCTCCAACTTTTTTTCCCTTTTTTGGAATGTGTTAAATTAATGTAAATTCATATCTTTTTTTTTTCTTTCTCTTTTGCCTCTTTTAATAATAAGAATGTTGAACTTGGTTTGTGTTCACATCAATTCCCAATCCGATGACTAGGTAATCCCCCACCCCCTCGCGTAATTTAATTAAATCCGATGACTAGGTAATCCCACCCCTCCCCCCCCCCCCCCCCCCCCCCCCCCCCCCCCCCCTAATTTAATGAGAGGTAGGCCGTCCATGTTGAGAATAAAGAAATTTACAACATATTGACACACCTATATTTCATGGAATACTTTTTGTGATTCAAATTTATCACTCAACCAATCCTTAAAGCTTTATAGGACGTAATCAATATATGAATTTCGTAACATACAATATATTGTATTTATAATTATTACTTAGGTTGAAACTAGTATTTTTTAAAGAAAAGAATGTAAAGCTGAAAACGATAGAGTTTTGTAAGGTGACAGTCTTGAAACAAATTATCTAATTTTATTAATTTTCTATAAAATGAAAAAAGAAAAAGGAAAACTTAGAACATCATTCGAAACCATATGTTTAAGTTGAGTTTCAGGATTTATCTACGTTTGACTTGTCAGATAAAAAATTCAGATATGATTATTTAATCTTAGTCTAATTAGGATGAGATAATGTAATCCCACCTCCTAAGTGAGATTATTTAATCCGTTTTTTTTGGTAGGATAAGAGGCATTTGTAGGACAAATAATTCATTCTGACATTCAATCATGACCGACATTAAATATAGGATTGGACAATTTTATCATATCTCGTATTTTTATTCTACATGTCAAATATACCAACCAAGCATAAGGGAGTCTTGGAAAGTTATGCTGTTTCTTTTGTCGGTCCAAGTTTTCCATTTAAATGCTTGATTTTTAAGTGAGTTTAGTCAAATTACATAGAAATTACTTCCCAATTTTCTTAACTTTCTTTCATGATCATTGATTATGATAAAATTTAATACTTTTTTAATTAGTTTGTGCGCCAACGTAATTCAAACATAATTTTTTGGATCCTTTCCAATTTTTATTTATACTAGGTATAATCATATCGGACGAAATGGTAAAAAAATGGGAAATTTTTGTTATTACATAGGTCATAATTTTCTTTCCGAACTCTTGTAGTCTAAGCATCTTTTGTTCCTGATATAAAAATATGTATCGCTCAAACTAATATACTATTTTATCTACTAATTAATTTAGTCTATTTGACCTCACTTAATTAAAAATAGCCTATCTTTTCTTGAAATCCAACATAGTTGACTCTCATCTCTCATGGTTTGCAAATGTGCCCAAAAGTACTTGATTGGATTATCATATTGCCACAAGAAATTTTGTAGTGCCATTGATACTTTTAAAACTCGTTTGGTTCGAGTTTTGGAAACGGAATGAGCATTTTAAATTCCTGAAAAGCTTTTTTCATGATATTTAGAATGCCTTGCCAACTTTTTTTTTGAACAAAAATTCTTCTTTCCTAAAACGTAAAATTACATTTCTATATTTAGCTCAAATAAGAATATGAATGAAATATGTGTGAACTACCAAAATGTTATTCATTTTATTAAATTAAAGGACAAGTTCTAACAATTTTATAAAGGTAAAACTTAAGTTTTTATTGTTAAGAACTATGAAAATTCGCTGTATGTATTTAATAATAAATAATAATAAAGTTTTAAAAAAAATTCCTTTAAAAAGGAATATATGAAAAAAAATTGTTATATTGGTAAGTAAAAACAATATTTTAATCTTAAGAGGAAATCTTAGGAGAAAATCTAATAGAGAATACATAGAGTAATCATCTATTTTCATCCATTTAAGAGTGAGAACTTTGAAGGAATACTCCATTCCAAGAATGATGTATTCCTAGCCTAAAACTCGAATCAAACATTGGAATCCTTCTGAAATGAAATGTACCATTCCGAGAATGATTTAAAACTTGAACCAAATGAGCCTTTAGTGCTTCATTGTGTGAAATTGGTACCAAATATTATATATCATCATCAACTGCTTCATCTTGAGGATGTCCTACCATGTTGTCAATGGTGAAATATGTCTAAAATTAATCATTATTATTTATTGATTACTTTATATTTGCTAAATTAATAGATTTTTTTTGGTCCTAAGACTATTAGTTTATAAAAGTTTAACTATATATGCATCATTTAAATATTAGAATATATAGATATGGTAGGATATATAGATATGGTATATGTATAAATGGTATAGTTGACTACCACCATAATTCCTAGAATTATAGGATATTATTTTATTTCCATGTACAGCCCATTCAATCCATATTTAAGGGACCTTTGTATTCATTCATTATAATCAATATAAGTTATTCTCTCATCTCTCTCTAATCGTCAACATGGTATCAGAGGGAAACACAACCACAAAACCCTAGCCGTCCCACCACCACCACGCAAACAACCTACATATCACCTTACAACACCATCCTAAACCCTAAACCTATCCAACAACACCCGCAGCCATCCACACACAACCGGATCAAACTTCTGTGCATTCGTCCATCGCCTACAGACACCCAATCAAACCAAAAATCATACCAACATCCTCGTATTCAATAGACGATTCAAAATCCGTTTGAATCACCACCGTCCACGCGCGCACGCGCTCTCACGCGCCTCCAGTACAATCAGATCTCCCTCAGCGCTCCGTCCACGCGCCTCTGTCACTGCGCCTGCTGCCACGTCAGCCCTAGCGCCACGTCAGAGACACGTCATCCGCCACGTCAGTCCTACTGCCACGTCAGCCCTACTGCCACGTCACCCTGCCACATCAGCTCTACTGCCACGTCATCTGCCACGTCAGCCCTAGTGCCACGTCACCCTGACCGTTGACCGTTGACCATTGACCCTGACCCGTTGACCGTTGACCCTGACCCGTTGACCGTTGACCCTGACCCATTGGCCGTTGACCAGACCCATTGACCCGTTGACCAATTCAAAAACCCTAACCGGTTCAACCAGACCGGTTCTTTGCACAGTTAACCGACCGGTTCACTAATTTTTTGACCGGTTTTTCAGAAGACCAGACCGATTCCTAGCTTTTTTCAACCTTCTGAACACAACCACAACCTCAGAATTTTTAAATTTCGTCTCTATCTTTGAGTATTACAAACTCTCGACCCCAAAAACATGACCGGATCATCTGCATATACTTCATTTGGGAACCGAACAAATGACTTACACTCTATGGCTCGGGGTTCGACTTACAAATACCCTACATGCTCTGTCTGTGGACTAATGGGACACTCGAGCAAGGGTTGCTATGAAATCATTGGCTATCCAAATTGGTGGAAGGATTCTCGTCATCGCATACCAGGTCAGACCACAGGAAGAGGTAACAAACAAGCCTCGGGCTTACTCACTACCACAGGTACGGCTTTACATTCTGTCTCTGTTTTGAATAATACATGGGTAATTGATTCCGGTGCAATTGATCATATGACATCTAATTCAAAAATTATTACTCCCTTAATCCCATCATTTTAGACCTTTGTTTCCACAGCCAATGGTGCCCCAGTCCCTGTAGTGGGAAAATGATCAATCAATCTATCCGACACATTGAACCTAACCTCCGTCTTAGTAGTACCATCCTTAGATTATAATCTATTATCTGTTTCTCAAATAACTAATGCCCTACACTGTGTTGTCGTTTTTTGGCCTTCTCATTGTGTTTTTAAGGATATTCAGACGAAGAAGACGATTGGTTATGGTGTTAGGCGCGGTAAATTATACTATCTGGACCTAGAGTTCAAAAGCACAGATCGCTTGCACAAAGCCTTGAACACTAGTACCTCTGAAAAAAAAAATTACAGATAAACTTTGGTTATGGCACCGTCGGTTAGGACACGCATCGTTTGGCTACTTAAAGAAATTGTTTCCCCGTTTAGTTCATAAAGTTAATTCTTCTGGTTTTCACTGTGAGATTTGTGAACTGGCTAAAAGTCATCGTACTTCCTTTAAACCTTCATTGACTAAGAGTTCAGTTCCATTTATGATTATTCATTCTGATGTATGGGGACTGTCTCACATTTCTTCTTTAGGTGGTATACGATGTTTTGTCACGTTTATTGATGATTGTACTCGAATGACGTGGGTTTGTCCCATGAAATCCAAAGGAGAAGTTAGTGGTTTGTTTCAGAGATTTCATAAACAGATCAGTACGCAATATAATGCTACTATTCAAGTTCTCCAAAATGATAATGGTGGGAAATATATGAGTACTGAGTTACAAGCATACTTCAAACTTCATGGAATCATTCATCAGACTACATGTCCTTATACTCCTCAACAGAATGGGGTTGCCGAACGCAAAAATCGTCATTTGTTAGAAATAGTCCGGGCATCACTGATCGGCGCAAACGCACCAACCTCATATTGGGGTGAAGCACTATCATCGGCTGTCTATTTAGTAAACCGCATCCCCTCAGCCGTACTTGATTTTCAGACACCCTTTGAAGTCTTAGCTAAGTCGGTTACAGCTCCTACCGTGTCAAATTTTCCTCCCCGGGTGTTTGGATGTGTTACATTTGTCCACTTACCAAAGGAGCAACGGAACAAGCTTGAACCGCGCGCTCTCAAGTGCGTCTTTGTAGGGTATGCTTCTTCTCAAAAGGGGTATCGATGTTACCACCCTCCCACCCATAAAATGTATGTCACTATGGATGTGATATTTCATGAAGAAACTATGTACTTTCACCGAACTGAACTTCAGGGGGAGCATTATAAAGAAGTTCAGTTATTTGAGAATATCAATGAGAAAGAGATAAGCTCAATAGAGGTAGTTCCAAAGTTGACTTCGAATTCACCACCAGCAACAGAGACAACCGAAATCACGTCATCCCCTGATATAGTAACATCAGAAATCTTGCCAAATGACGTTGTGCCGTCTCTGTCTCCGTCTCCGTCACCACCTGACACAAATAACCAATCGTCCACTTCAAATATCCCTAAAACTGAGATCTCCCAAGTATCATCTTCTTCTATTCCTATAAAGAAACTTCCTAACCGAGCAAATAGAGGTGTACCTAAACCCACGTATGACCCAGATTTTACCAGTAAAGCCAAATAACCTATGAGTAATTATGTGTCTTATGATCGGTTAACTGCATCTAACAAATCTTTTGTGAATCAATTATCTTCTGTATCTATTCCTAACAGTGTGCAGGAAGCCTTATGTGAGTCTGAGTGGAAATCAGCAATGGATGAGGAGATGAAGTCCTTGTTGAAAAATGACACATGGGAATTGACCGAATTACCAGCAGGAAAGAAGAAGGTGGGTTGCAAGTGGGTGTACACTGTGAAATTTAAAGCAGATAGAACAATCGAAAGATTCAAAGCGAGACTGGTTGTGAAAGGCTACACACAGACACATGGGATTGATTATCGAGAGACATTTGCGCCCGTAGCAAAGATCAATACTGTACGAGTGTTACTCTCATTAGCTACAAACTTAGACTGGCCTCTACAACAGTTCGATGTGAAAAATGCCTTCCTATATGGGGATTTAGAGGAGGAGGTATATATGGAGTTCCCACCTGGATATAAGATCCCGGCTAAGCGTACAAATAAAGTCTGCAAGTTGAAAAAATCTTTGTATGGGCTAAAACAATCCCCTAGAGCCTGGTTTGGGAGATTTGCGAGATCGATGCGAAAGTTTGGGTACAGCCAGAGTAATTTCGATCATACTTTATTTTTGAAAAAGAGTCATGGAAAAATTACGGCTCTTATCGTTTATGTAGATGACATGATGCTCATAGGAAACGACCCTCAAGAACAACAAGCATTGAAAAAGCTCTTATCTCAGGAGTTTGAGATGAAAGATCTCGGTAGCTTGAAGTATTTTTTGGGGATCGAAGTGTCTAGATCATCAAAAGGCATCTTCCTATCTCAGAGAAAGTATGCCCTAGACTTACTGAATGAAACCGGAATGTCCGCTTGTCAACCGTCAGAGACTCCAATGGAGGAAGGATTGAAGTTAGGGGTCGAAACAAATCAAGTACCCGTCGATAAAGGGCGCTATCAGATATTGGTAGGCAAATTGATGTATCTAGCACATACAAGGCCTGATATATCATATGCATTGAGTATTGTTAGTCAATTCTTGCATAATCCAGGGGAGAAGCATATGCAGGCAGTTATGAGGATTATCAGTTATCTCAAAGCAGCTCCTGGAAAGGGAATCCTGTTCCAGAAAAATGAGGATATCCTGAAGGTTGAGGGATATACTGATGCTGATTGGGCATGTAATATATGTGACAGAAGGTCTACATCAGGGTACTTCACATTTGTAGGAGGAAACTTGGTTACTTGGAGAAGTAAGAAGCAAAATGTAGTATCCCGATCAAGCGCAGAAGCAGAATATCGAGGAATGGCAGTTGGTATTCAAGAGTTATTGTGGTTAAAACTGCTACTGACAGATCTCGGTTTTCCTCCGACAGAACCCATGATGCTATATTGCGACAACAAGGCAGCATGTGATATCGCACACAATCCAGTTCAACATGATAGAACAAAGCATGTTGAAGTGGATAGGTTCTTCATCAAAGAGAAGTTAGAAGAGAAAGTTATTTATGTTCCTTATGTATGCTCCGAAGATCAGTTAACCGACATTCTCACCAAGGCCGTGACAAAGAAGATATTCACCAAGCTAATTAGTAAGTTGGGCATGTTCGATATATGTGTGCCAACTTGAAGGGGAGTATTAGAATATATAGATATGGTATGATATATAGATATTGTATATGTATAAATGGTATAGTTGACTACCACCATAATTCCTAGAATTATGGGATATTATTTTATTTCCATGTACAGCCCATTCAATCCCTATTTAAGGGACCTTTGTATTCATTCATTATAATCAATATAAGTTATTCTCTCATCTCTCTCTAATCGTCAACATTAAAATGTATTTGTCTTTTTCGTGAAAAAAAATTCATATATAAGTTTTTAGTTATATATAATGGATTGTGAGGGGTCACTTATAGACGTAAACACTTGACTTCACCGACCTGGCACTATTGTTAATTTGTCAATTCCTATCACTCGTCCCTTGTTTGCTCGACAAGTGCGTCCTTGCCCCTTGCTCGTCTCTAGCAGTAAATCGACTTTCTTATCCCCTCTCGCGCTTATTGATTAGGGCTAGTCCCTTGTCCTTCTTTTATGAAAATACAGGGGTTTATGCTATTTTTGAAAACTAAAGTCGCTTGTCTACTTAAAAACAGAGGAGTTCCCTCACTATGAAAAGTGTCCCATGGATGGATGAATTCCTAAACTACGTAGAAAGATATGGAGCAAATGGCGTACTGATAAATCTTCTATTCATTCTAAATCCAACTAAAAAATCAATTTACTTTTGTAATTGTAAAGCACTAACAAGCAATAAAACCACTAAAAGCAACATACCTCATAAACCCTCAAACTACCATGTTTGTGATTGGAACAATTACCATTTCCTTAGAGTGGTGAGAAGAATTCATTAGCCGGAAGGAATTAGTATCCGATAGCCTTATTAGAAGAATGTGTTGGTCGGATTTTAACCCTAGAGGGGGGTGAATATGGTTTAAATATTTAATAATAAATATTTAACTATATATCAAGGAAATGTGGCTAGTAATATAAACTCAATATCAAACAATAATGATAAATATAGAGTTTGAGTTCAGAAAAATAGAACTGTAAAACTCCAAAACTCCAAAACGTATTATTTACGCGGTTCTGTTGTTTAAACCATACGTCTACGCCCGAGGTCGGTGCTCGAGAATTTTCACTAAACAATCTTCTTTCGAATGAAGATCAAACATCAATACAAGTGTAATACTCTTCACTACACTCGCACAAGATGCACTCTTGCTCAACTATGAGAATTCCTCTCACAAATAATAAATTAATTAAGCGTAGTAATGTGGAAATAAGGGGTATTGTCTTAGGGCAAAGATCTTAAAGATTATAGAAAAAACCTAAGATTGCCAAATTAAAACCAATTTAACTTTTGGAAAGTCCTTTTCTTTTTCTTTTAATTAAAATTAAAATTAAAGAATACATAATTATCAAGCACAAGAGAGAAGATTCAAATATTGAGAGTTGTCAAGGGTTAAACAATCCACCACCAATTATTTTGATTTAACTATTTATATTATCAAATGTATGCAAGTATCCAAGATAAATCTTATGAGTCACCTATGGTGCGTAGCGTGATCCTAGTATACAAGTAAACTAGTATTTTCAAGATATAACAATGAAACCAATTTTTATCTTTTAAATCTTATGTAAAAATTCAATTTTCTTATTTTGTAAAATTAATAACGTAGATTAAATTAAGCTTCCAATGAATCGCCACTTAAGAAAAACACAAATGTTCAACATCTATCCATATTAACAATCAAAGTATTATAAGGGAAATTTAGTAATTAAAATCGTCTTAAGAAAATTCTATGGTGTGTAGTTTGTTCCTCAAGCAATAAATTGGATTATATCTTTGGGAGGTCAATTAAAAGAATTTTTTTAATTAAATTAAATTAAACACATGGGTCAAAAATGTAATAATATAAGCTAAATATCTCTCCCTTTAAAAGGAGATTAACCTTCCATTATATATATTGAACACATGATTTTAAATAAAAATTACATTGCTTAATTAAAATCAATAATAATATCCAAAGAGGAATTACAAAATAATAAAGAAAATTGAATTAAAGAAAACTCCCCTTGAATATAAAAAGCTATAATTTATTCATTATAAACTAAGATTTGAAACGTAAACCTTCATCTTCATCACCATTCATCATCTTCTACCTCAATTTTCTCAATGGAGGCTTGAAGGGTGAGCTAGGGTTTCAAGGTTTTGGCATTTACACTATTCTAGCTCTCAAATCTTATGGATATTAATCAATATAGGTCGAAACACTAATATTAAAACATTGATTTCAACTTTTGCTTGTTGTATTAGAGATTTCTTTCAAAATTGGGGATTTTCATAAAAAAAACCCTAGGTTGTGTGTTTGCATATGGGTTAGGCTAGATTAATCCCCTACTGGTAGTTAATTATGATAGACTATCCTTTAGGTTCCATATATGTACAACTAATTTCATTTTTTAGTTAACATGCTTGGAGATTTATGTCAAACCCAATTTATAGTAAATGTATGAACTAGGGTTTGGGGATTGTGGGATTTGTACTTAAATTATGGTCTATTATGGGTTATAAACCTTAGATATACACATTTATATCATTTAGTTTACATATAGATCACTATCCATGAAAATTGCACCAAAACTCACCAAGGCGAAATATTTTATACTAACTTTTGGGTTTAGTGGCTTACGTATACCGCTGTTAGGATTAGTGACAAAAATATTAACTTATTACATCCTAGGTATGTTATACATACGGTATGGTGGAAGTTAAGTTACCGTAGCGGAATCGTAAGAGGCTAGCATATCGTAATCATACCAGTTAGGGGAAACCATAGTAATGATGCTTGCTTTGGGTAAAATGACATACGTACATGGATAAAACTCATAAAGCCTTTGTATTACTTGTAATCACGCTATAAGACATAAGGCATCGATAATACATCAATTGACCATAATACACGAATAAGGCTATGAATAAGAAGCGTGATGACGATACTATGTGAATAATGAATATTTGTATATATATATATTTATTTTCATATGTGTAATGGATTTTATGGCTTATATAAATTGTTGGTAAATAGATGGATATAATCTGGTTGACATAATCACACATATGGGCTGGATTGATTGCCGAGCACACGGGTCGCGACTATGTAGCTTGTTACAGGACTGCCTATTGCCGTCCCTAGGTAAAAGTCCCTAAATCGTGCACGGGCAAATTAGGAGGTGACTCCACCTGTGGTTGAAAGCCTATAAAGGAAAGCCCACTTGATGTATCTTACCTTCCCACTAGACCATGTGGTATGGGTTAGAAGAGTTTTCCAGGTAGCGGAGTAGTTTCATGTGGCATTGCTAACGGAATGGTGAGATCCGAAAGTAATAGCATTACTAATGGACACTCGCCTATGATGTGTAGTCTCCTGGTGTAGTTCTTCTTATTATCGAAATTAGCTTGCATGGGTGTTCTTCTTGTTGACTATTTAGAGTGTAATTATAACACCATGTGTTTAAGTTAATAGTAATTGTGCCCATTGCTTGTTTTAAATTTAATAATTTTGGTGGTTTTGGTTGGAAATGGCCTAGAAAGTACATTGGTGTTCCAACAAGGGCTTATTAAAAATCAACAGGGGCCTATTGAGGTAGTAAAAGTGCAAAAGTGCACTAGAGCTCTGACAGGGGCCTTTTGGTAAGTCGGTTACAAAAATAAAAAGGGGTTCTAGAGCCTTCTTTCACTCTATCCACTTTTCATTCTCTAAACTTATAGCTAAGGTTCCTACACTTTCTCTCTATAGAATTTCATCAAAACCAAAACCCCAGAACTCGATTCGGTTTTGGGGAAAATCGTTCTACGTGACGTGAAGGTCGAGGTGACTTAGACACTTTGGGATTTCACTAGACAGGGCTTAGATTATTATATCCCTTTCTTCCTTTTCATTATTAAACTTGAGGTAGGGTTTTCTTGTTTTCAAAACCTAATAATATGATTTTATTACTAGATAATTATTACGTTTGATTTATGTTTGTTTGAAAATTACAACATAACTAAGATTATTATGCTTTATGATTTGTAAGGCCATGAATACATGATTTGAGGAAAAATATGCATTTACACTTGATATAATGTGTTATTTTAAAATATATGAGATATCCTTTATGTGTGTGGATGTTATTTGCTCATGAAAATTGAGCTCCAATTTCTATTCAACCATGGTGGTTCGTGGCAATTTGTTGACAAATTATGTACATCAAGGGATATGAATTGAGACTTGTTATAGTCTATATGGCATAAATTACTTCAAATGTTTATTTAATAGTATATTATGCATATTATATATCAATATTGTGTCAACCGGATCAGAGGAGACTCTTCCAGGTTTTCAAGTTCGGAAGTATTCTTATGAGGGTTTATAGATTATAAAAAAAAAAAAAAAAAATCATACGTATTCTATGTTCGAATATCTATCGATGAACAGTTGAAGAGAACAGTGCATATCTGAACAGTAATCTAACAGTCTATGATATTTCTAAATTGCTTTAAAAAAAAAAAAATTGAATTTTGTTTAGCTTGTATGTTGAAAAGAAATCTATGTTTTTTTTTATGCTTTGAAAGAAATATTATTGAAATTGAAGATTCTTGAACCCTATATCATAATCATTCGTTTGTTTGTTGATCCTTGTTGCATCTTCATTCTAGTTGGGATTCTTATTTTGTGTTCTATAAATCATTTTGCTTGGATCTAGGAAAATAGGTAAGGCTTCTCCTTTGAAAATCTACTTGTACTAGCCTTGGGTTGAAAATCCCTAAACTCCCGGGGGAAGTAAAGTTTAGTAGCCTATAAGCCACGATGAAGAGTCTGGGAACCTAGGCAATTAGCAAGGCACTATGAGCTCTTTTGGTATCTATGTTTGTGTGGAATAAGGATGGATGATCCTTTTATATCATTGTGGTGACAATGCATTCCTTGTGGCGATGGATTATGTTTCTCTTATCCTCAGCTTGGATTCTCTATCGTGTGATAATGGTTGACACATAGGAGGTAATCTACATTAGCACGAGCATGCATCATTTTATAAAATAGTGGTTTTGAATTGGATATTTGATTAAAACATGATTTGATGACAAATTATTAAATACGTTTTAGAATATATATTTCTATATTTCCCCCCTCTGAGCAAATAGCTTATCTCGCTTTTCTAAAAATAATACAAATGTTTAGGAGTCCAATGAGGACAAGGAAGCGACGGGATCGAGAATGAAGTAGAGGCTCTAATACTATTACATTTTTGTGATGTATGTGTTTTCACGGGAAGCCACGGTTAGCCTGTAGTACTGTATATTATTTTGGATACCATTTTAATTGGTCTTTGTATATATGTTAAATGCTTGTATAAGTATTATACTATCTTTTTATATATCATGCTTGGTTGAAACGTGATATGTATATTGCTTAGATTCTTCTTTTATATAAAGACCCATTTTAGCGAATCTAAGATGGGTTAGTAACACTCCAAGTCGTAATTACAGGTGTTACCCCGTTAATTAAGGCGAGTGTGTTATAGTAATCCCCGAAAAAATGTCTTGCATGAGTATAACTTCAAATGACTTATTTAATAGAACCAAGTCCCTAAGCGGATTCCTTCATATGGAGGAGACATGAATAGTTTAGAGCTCGAGATCCTTCAGGAACTTTAGCTCTAGGCTTAGTTGACCACGGGGAAAAACTAAGGCATTATGATAAATATATGATACGATGACCGATGTAGCATTGTTTATTGTTATTATTGTTTTTGTATCATATCTTGTGTTGTTATATATATAATGCCTTGGATATTATTACGGATAGCGTAAGAACAAACACGTATATAATTGAATGGACCTTTAGGCATATAAATAAGCACTTGATAAAATCATAACGTACTAATACATAAAGTGGGAAATGCTAATGATTATTAATCCTTGGATGTAGTATATAGGCAAGTGAACACGTATAGCCAATTAGATTAGCTGGCCGGATCATAATGAACATAAGACATTAATAATAAAGTGGGAATCATAATCAAGAGAAAGGGCTAAGTGCGTAGATGTTGTAATATAATACTTAGTATGAGATAATTTATATACTTAGGTATATAATGTGGGTGCGTGGCTAGTAAAGATTTCTTTGGTGGTGATGCCTTTTAGTTGGCCAAGTATGGAATTCATAATGAACTATCAACAAAGTGGAAACGATATATATACTTGGCTTATATTTACATACATTCAATATGAGTACGGGATAACGTTGACATGGAATATAGAGTGTTGCCTCACGCATTAAAAAAATCCACCTTAACATGACGAATCATAAGAAGTTAGAGATCAAATAAGATAATTTTATAACGTTATTCCCTATAAAGATGTAAATTTAAAGAAATGGTTGTATCTATGGAACTGTAAGGTTGGGATTGATTAGTAAGTGAAGTAGCTTTTGAGATCCAAGATGAGAATCCTAGTGGGGTTCAGCATTCATGTTCGTATGGATTGCATTATATCATTTTCATACTATCGTGTTAAATTAAACTACTTACTTTTTATTATAGCTGTATGTGTTTGTGCTTGCTAGTTATACTCTCTATACAAACTTACATAGTTCCAATTGAGCCTAGATTTGGCTAATTCCTTTTTTTCACCAATTTTTGCAGGTTTGGCTTCGTGAGTGGCGCGTGGTTCTCGTTTCCATAAGCCTCTAATGTTCGTGACCCATTTTCTAGTCCTTTATGAGAATGACTACGTTGTATAATAATTTTTGGTATTATATAGTTGTGCAATATACTTGTTTAAGAACCGGATTGGATTTTTACTGTCAAAATTGTATTTCAAGTAAACCTGTTGTAAGGAAATTATGTAAATGATTTAAATGTGGAGTAATTTTCATATATGTTTGGATATGGATTTGATTTGGATGAAAATGGTTTTAATTTTTTATAGGTTGATTTATTAGTTTTACGTACTCCACATACTGAAATTTTCTAAACAAGGTTTTCAAAACAAAATACATTTTGATTTCTTATAATATTTCACCCGCCGTCAGTGTACGGCACCGTGATTAATCGGGTCCCGAATGTCTAACCTAATTTATGGGATTCGGGGCGTTATAGTGACAACGTTCGGCTGATCAATCTTGATGGTTTTTTAAAACCTTTCTTAGCACCTCTAACTGCAAGAAAACAAGAAAATCATAAATCAGCTCGGAAAGCTATAAAGTAAATGAAATTTGTGTCAAGTACAAAACAAAGCAAAAGAATAAAATACATACTAAGAGAACTAAATTTCTAAAAAACCGGCTCGTTTACGGAGTAATGCTTTAAGTTCCCTCTTATTATTACGATATCCTAATATTGGCCTTTCTGAGTATGACGCCCCAAATCCCGCTAAGAGGTTTAAACCTTTAGAACTCGATTAATCATGGTGTCTTACACAGACGGCAAGTGAAAAGTTACACTAAATTAAAAACTTTATTAAAAGCAAACCATATGTAAGGCCTCATTTTGAATTTTTTTGATATGTGGACTATGTAAAATCGACATTTTCAACCTGTGAATAATAAAACCAATTTGTACAATTTATATCCATATCCAATCGTATAGAAAATCCACCCCGCATCTTGTTAAATTATTTACTTAAGACCATTCAAAACACCATTTTTACATTATGAACAAAGCCCGATCAATTTGTGTGTTATTGGTCTCTTATGTCTTAGAGCATATGTTATAAGTGAAATTGCCTTATAATCATTTTCTATGTTTAAATGTCATTCTAACAAGGCCATGCCTCAAACTCTAGATATTCCACCTATCCAATGTAGTAACAGTATACTCGTCTTTTACAACTATTACCAAGGCAACCAATGCTCTACCGAAACAACTTACAACATTTTAGGGTACATTTTTAGTATACTATACACAATACATACTCCCAAGAATATATATATATACACACATTTGAAGTTAGTTAAGATTAGTTTACGTATTTGGGAGTTTTTGTACAAATCCTAAGGATAATGACCCATATGTGAATTCACATGTATAAATATGTATATCTATTGATTATAACCCATAATCAATCATCAATTATGAATAAAACTCAACCCCCCCTCAATTTCTAATCCATACACTTAGTGTTAAATGCGCTTTTGTATAAATCTTCATGTATATTAGCTTAAATGTGAAATTACTTGTTCTTTCATGCAAATTAAGTGATACTAAACTATTATTAACAACCAATTGAAATTATACATAGCCCATTCCACATACATATGATCTAACTTAGGGTTTTAGCAAAAATCCCTATTTTCAGTATAAAACTCTAATGCAACACATAATGGTGTAAAAACAAGTTGAGCACTAATGTTCCCACCTCTAAAAAAATGATCGAATTCACAAGATTAAAAGGTCGATGATGTTGATTGAAGGCTGGACCTCAAAATATACAAAGCTCCAAAACTTCAATGGAGGAAAAATGATAAGGAAAAAAATGAATAGTTAAATTCTTGCTCAAATATTGATGAATCTTGGATTTGCTGTGTACTTCCATCCAAATTTTCCACAATTTTCCACTCCATCTCACTCTAGGGTTTATATGATTATTTTTGTGTGCATGTCCCGAGTGTGCTATGTTTTGAGGTTAAAATTGAGGAAAAATCGAGTCAAAGCACTAAAAATATCAATGTTAACCAAATCTAATGTCTGTGAGTCGACTCACCAAGGTTTACATTAGTCGACTAAGGCCTTTAGTTGCCTGACCAAGATACCTGTTAGTTGACTAAGGGCTACTAAAAAGTGGACCTTTTCCTGCTTCAGCTGTTTAGCTACGCATATAGTTTTGCACCCATTTTTAACTATAATGGAGTGAGAATTGGGTATTGGGCAAAACATAAAAGTTGCAGATAACTGAAATACCTTTCTAATGGCACAAACGGGGCCCGTTTGGACATCTGATGAAAAAGTTATTACTAAAATTCTACTATTGTGTGAGAATTTTAAAGAACCTATGATAGGGCTCGATTTGCATTAGATCTTCTGAAGTCAATCCAACACTTTAACAATATCTTAGGACACCCAAGAGCAGTATAAGAAGCTATAAATGATAAAGGAATAGGCCACGATACAACGGTTAAGATTCCTAACCAAACAAAGAGGTTTTGAAATTCGAAAACTCAAATTCTTGCCGTTGGCGCATCAAATTTGGCCACGGCTATCCGAAGTGTGTTTAGACCCTAGATGCACACGTAATATGACTAATACGGAGATGTGTTTGATCTATCAAAATGAACCCAGAATAGAAAATGACCACCCAAAGCAATAATTAGCCTTAAGCACATTAAAGAATGCGGTTAGCACACGATTAATGAATAGGTTATTACAACCTCCATTCCTTAAGAAATTCGTCCACAAAATTCAAATAAGGATGGATATGGAATGAGACATTCCACACAATTTCCCAATGCATCCATTATCTCCTCCTTAAGAGGGTAACTTTAATTTTATATGAGAAGATACTCCAATCTAAAATCAACAACGAATGCATTGATTACGGTTATACATTCATATCTCTAAGAATAACAAGGATTTTGGACGTCTTAGTAAGTATAAGCTCTCAAGAATGAGTGCAAAACACTATAAGGGTCTTTGACTTAGAACACAATGTGATACATATAACTTAAGGCTATTGGATCAACCCATGATCCAAACTTTGATAGCCGGGATCGAATTTTAAGGTAGGGTTAAAGGCGATCTCCTTAATCCAAATCGATCACGATGTAACTTGCCACGCCATGTGGGCTGGGCACTCGTAAGCTCTATATGAGTTATGGGGCACCAATTTGAGTCATAAACTCTCAAACGTGAAAACCCTTTTAATACCCTAGGATTACAAGGACCACGACTGTTAGTAGACACTGGTATAACCTTATGTGTATCGTGGTACCAAACCAAAATTGACAACACTCTTGAGGCACTCTTACTAATCAAGAATTACATCAAAGATGAACGTTAGACATTCTAACTTCCTATGCATTATAACACCACGTAGCTCAGTAAAAAAACACAACCATACTAAGAACAACTTTATAAGACATTTGAGACATTAAATTCGGGGTTCACCCTTGGAAGTCAAAGAGGCAAGTAAGGCGAACACATAGAATATGACTAGCCACTAACACAACCGAGCCACATTTCACTTTTATTGGCGACAAAAGACTAAATATTATAAGATAGTCATCTGGTGACCAGAAGACTGATTATAACATAACTTAATAATCGTTCATTGCTAACTTAGTAGCAAAACTTATCCTGAGTATAAAAGCACGTTCACAAAGATATTAATGGATTCACAAAGAGATAACATATATCGAGATATGAACTATCAATAAAGAAAACATAGAAGCAAGTGACATGAATAAGATGATATGAAATGAATGATACCTTCTTCCTAAGGCTTGCTCTGACCGAAAGCACGCATATGCGTTGACATGCTAGAACCTAAGCTCAACGCTTCACCTTTCTCGGTTGCCATAGCCAACTTAGCTTGACGCCTCTCTCTGCGCTTAGGACAATCCTTCCGATAATGATTCCTGCTACAGATGAATCATCCATACCTTAGACCCTTGAGGTGATACAATTCATTCTTATGTTAAAGAGAGCCGTAAAAAGAACAGGCATAAAGCTTCGGCTCTCGTTCCTTTTTCTAGTAGATACGTTGCGCGAAAAAATCTCAACTTCATCGGATTAAATGGCCATGTCAACCTTCTCCACTATCTACAAAGTCGTGTAGTTAGACCCCCTGACAGTTAGGGGGTAGGACCGCACTGGAGTTTGGTAGTCGGTCTCAATACTTACACTCACGGTAGAGGGAAGGATAATTCCTACGTTACTTTTATGAGACGTTTTAAAAATATGAGTATTGACCTTGTAGGTTTTGTTCTTATTTTGATAATAACAATAATTTAATCATGTGTAATTTAACATATTTTTTATATAAGTTTATAGCTTATTAAATCTCATCACAATGCTATTCATGAAGATCAAGATCAAGGATCATATGCAAAAGCTTCATGACAAGAAGTGCAAGTGAAGATCAATTTAAAGAAACAAATCGAAGCATTCAAAGATTCGACCATTCGGTAATTGAGTGAGCGCTTAGGATTTATGTAAAGTTTATTAATTGATTATTTATATAGCTCAAACATGTTCATACATCATTCATAGATTGATTAAAATCAAGTTTGAATCAAAATTCTTTCAAAACATCATTCTTGCAAAAATCTATTTTGAAATAAATTCATATTAAATTCAAATGATCATATTTTGAGTTTTCCCGAAAATAGGTGTCTTAAGAACTTATTTTTGAAGTCCCCAAAGCATTAGAATTGATTTTGGAGCTAAAATACAAAAGTGCAAAAATTGGCATTTTGGCTTAATGGATAAAGCCCATCAGTCTACTAAGCAGATTAGCTCAGTCGACTAAGGCACACTCAGTCAACTAAGGAGCTTTGCTCAGTTGACTGATGGCCCAGAATATAGATATTAGATATCTGACTTTTTACCATTTTTTGTACCAAACTTTCACCAAACCTCAAAAATGGCTATATCACTTTTGGGACTATATATACACTATCTAAGACACATTTTGTCAAGTTTAAACACTTATAAAAACTCATATTTCATCTATCTTCATTATTCAAAGATCCAAGCTTTAGAATTGATAATAATTATTCATTTTTAGCTATCCATTTGATCAATCAAGATAACTCTAGTATGAACTTCAAATTGTATCTATCAAACACTTGAGAGTTGTTATTCATTGGTGTGAATCACCAAACAATTAGTATTCATTTGTGAGAGGTAAATTTCATAGGATGATAAGGAGGTTAATTCTTGTTCAGTGATTGTGATAAGTAAATCTCACAAGTTAGCAAGGGGGATTCTTGTGAGAGTATTGTGGTAGAGCAATACTTGTAAGAGTGTATGAGAACAATACATTTGTAGATGTTTATTATTTAGCCGGAAGAAAAACAGTTTTAGTGAAAATTCTTGGGGGACTAACCGAGCACAGACGTATGGTCTAACAAATCGAACCGTGTTGACAAAACGTCTTAGTCTTCAGTTAGTTTAATCTTTTTAACTCAAGCTCTTTATTTACTTGCTATATTTATTAATTGCTTGGTTGAATTGCTTATTTTCCTTGATATAGTTGCTTAGCTAGTTAAATTGCTTAAACATTTTCGAAATTTTTTTAATTCTGTATTTAGTTTCTAAAACCCTATTCACCCCCCCTCTAGGGTTGATTTCCGACCAACAATGAGCACAAGATGAACAAAAGACATTGCCTATTCCACGAATAAGTGATTCTTAATAAGGAACAACACAAGACTCAATGAAAATATGATCGCAAGACTCGCTCCAAGGCTTATATCTACCCATGAATCTATGAAGCAGTATGAACCTATTTCTCTAGTACCAACTTATGATGCCCGAAATCTCGTTAAGAAGTTTAGACATTCGAGACCCAATTAATCACTATGTCGTAAGCAGATGACGGGTGAAAAATTACATTAAAATCTCTAGTACCAACTTATAAGGCCTCATTTTTTTAAAAAAATGGCACATAGAGTCCGTAAAATCGACATTTCCAACTTGTGAATAGTAAAAACCAATTTGTACAATTTATATCCACATCCAATCGTATAAAAAAGTCACTCCGCATCTTGTTAAACATCTACTTCAAACAATTCAAAATAACATTTTTACATTATGAACAAAGGCCCGCTCTGTTTATAAAAGAGTTATTTACAATAATATAATATGTTATAAGTAAGTAATGGTAATACAACTTAGTCCTTAATATGAAGGATTAATAAACGGTCATGGACATTAATAAATAATCCATAATCATGACTTGTTGTATATTATAAGGCCAGATGTTTCTTACTTCACTTTCACTATTAATTCATTAGTTACATTATGAATATTGCCTTCCTAGTCAACGTGTGCGTTCAAGTCATCTCCCATAATCCAATTGTATTAATAATTGATATAAACATATTACATCTATTAGAGAAATGAAATAAGATTTAAGTATAATAATAACACGTACATGTCCATATATTATATCTCTAGTATAGTACCCTAGTTTCACCCTGTTGTTAGATCTAAAGCATCGGTTCCCCGAAGGACCACAAGCTCTAAACTACCTATGTATCCTCCAAGTGAGTAAACCAAGGATTAGGTCCTCACTCATACTTCATTTGGAGTTATACCTACACAAGACATTTTCATTGTGACTACACAAGAAGGATACCCATGCAAGCAAGTTTTCTCCTATGATGGAACTACTCTAGGAGACATCCACCTCGTAAGGTGAGCACCCAAGTGTAGTGCTACAACTTCCTAGAACACATAGTCCTGTTTGTAGAGCCACGTGCCAATTTATTATCAGTCACTTATGTCTTAGACCATCGGGAGTGAGAATTGGTCTTAGCCAAAACATGAAAATTATAGATAATTGAAATACATTTCCAATACCATAAATGGGGGGTCCATTTAGACATCTGCTGAAAAACTTTATGACTAAAATACTACAGCTGCGTCAGAATTCTAACGTTATAACAATGTCTTAGGACATATAAAATGGATATAAGGAGGTGTAAATTATAAAGAAATAGGCCATGATACAACCGTTATGGTTCCAAACCAAACAAAGAGGTTTTAAACTTCGAAAACTCCAATTCTTGCCATTAACACATCAAATTTAGCCACGACTATTTGAATTAAATATTGCATCCATGTCGACAGTAGCTATTGAACTAATTTGAAATGACAACAACTTTATGGTTATTATTTGTTTATTTGATTAGAGAAAAAAAGACAAAGGCACTCGTCAAATATATGATAATAAAAGGTAAATGTGGAAAAGTGCATTATTAAATGTTTGAGTACAAAAAGAAAAGATCATGTTTACATCTTTTTCAACTATTATTAGTATCAAACAATATGTGATTGGTATGAATTTTCTATGCGATCATTTTTGGATTTTTGAAAATAGGACAAAGATTTTGATAATATACCGTACCATACCGTACTGAACTGATTTTTGGTATACCTAACTTCAGTATATTGAAATTGATGGTATAGTAATAATAATAAGATTTTGGCGTACAGATTTTTGATACGGTATATGGTACAAGAATTTGGTACCACTCTTAATCTTGACGCCACATTAAATGTGAGAAAACAACTATTCCCAGCTTAGATTCAAAGATATTACATCGGCCAATAACAACACAGCATGTGGCATCCTGTCAGCCTCATAAGGAACCTAGACATCCGAATTTATCATACAAATACAAGAATTTGCTATTAGCCGGAAGTTGAGCACTTTAGAATGCTGAAATGGCCAAACACTTGAACTCAACCTACTGGTCGAGTTCCCGTGCTTGGGGGAAATTGTGAGAGGGTAAAAATAGAAATGCTTATTAGGCCAAGATAGTCTTTTGGGCCAATAGGTTAATTGGCCTAAATATGACACTACCAACCAACTTGAAGAAGACCCAACTCACTAGACTGTGGAAATCCTTCTAACCGAGATGGGCATGCCATGCCGAGATAGTCATGTTAACATATCATGGCACTTCTAACTCCACTGTGAACATGCCTTTTTTCACCTGTAAAGAGATAGAGTAATGCCTTAAGTTTTAGCGCTTTTAGTCTTTTACTATCAACCCTAAAAGTGCATTGTAAGCCCTAATCCTATACCTATAATACGAAGAGTAAGGAACATTACAAAGGGTTCTAAATCTAGTTTATTGGAGAGAGAGATAGAGAGATAAAGTAGCATAGCAGCCATTATAACTCTATTTTGTAACCTTTATCATTGCGTTGAGCTGATACAAATACTCACAAAAGGTGGACATACCATCGGGCTAGTAATAGACTAGCTGAAAGAACCATCCTTCAAACATATCGGGTCTCTTTTATTCATTAATGAGTTGGTTTCTTAATTATGTGTTATCATTCTAATTAGTGGGGACACCCAATATTTTTGGCACCCATTGAAACAAAAACACACAAATATATCTATATCTATATTATAAGGAAGAGAAAGTCAAAATACCTCCCCCCTTATAATTCCAGTTAATCAATGGCTTAAATTTATTTGTAAAAATACACATAAAATATTGGCCTTTAGATATAATTTCATCACACATAAGAACATCACATCACTTACATTATTCTTAAAAAAATGATATTTCAAATTTGAAAATTATTCTTTTAACTCTCTCTCTCTCTCTCGCCATTTTCCATTTCCCAATTCCTACATTTCTTTAGCTCTCTCTCTACATTTCCATCCACACATTTCTCCATCTCACTCTAGACCACATATCTCTATAGACCACGATGGTCAAGCCATCAAAAAATTGACGCCGTCGACTCACCATTATCACACCTCTCGGCACCAATCTCAACCACTGTCATCAGTCCTCCACTACAACCTTTGGCACCACAGGCAATCATCGTCACCATGCTCGCGCCAACAACTATTTTGTGAAAAACTACGTCCTCCGTCACCTCTATTTCTGGCACCAAAAGAAATACTCATCTTTCTGTCACAAAACCTTTAGATTGTGGGTTTCGTTAGTGTTTGTTTATTGAGGGGGTTTTGTGGGTTTGAAAAGTGTTTGTTTAATTAAAAATTAAAAAGATATATAAATGAAGAGGTAGTCATCTCTTTATCACAAAACCTTTAGTTTGTGGGTTTTGTTGGTGTTTGTCTATGAGGGGGGTTTTGTGGGTTTGAAAAGGGGAAGTAGTTATCTGTCTGCTTTACTTTTGCTTTGTGTTTAAGCCTGCGTCTTAGCACTTAGCAAAAATTATCATCACAGATCTTTGAAAAAAAAAATTAACTAGCAAAAATGAAAATGGGATATATGACTAGGGATCAAAATTTTAAATTTAAAAAATATTCATGATCATCACAGATACTCGAAAAAGATAAAAAGAAAAAGTGAAAACTTAAATGCTCACTTATCTCCACAGTAGCAAGTCAGAAGCAGTGAGAGAGAAATATTAAAAAAAATTGTGGAATTTGCAGTAGGGAGGTTGAGGATATGCAGGAAGGCAGAGGGGATTGAAGGTGAAAGTATATTGGATCCTGTGCTATACGTATGCCCCATTTTTTGGAATTTGCAGTGCACAAGGTATCATCTCCATATGTAGTAGGGGTTTGAGGGTGGAGAAAATCTGATTTGTGGATAAGAAGGATTATAGTTCAGTGTTCCTTTCTAAAAACTTTGGGCTCTCTGTAGTTTTAAATTTTTCAACATTTTTTTTAGTTAATGAAAAAGGACAAGTGCCTTCCTTGCTTATTAAATTTTATTTGTCTTAGAAGGCAAATTTACCTCTTCAAATTGAGTGAGAGAGTTTGAAATGGTAAGAGAGACATGAAGTCTCTATAGTTTTGCAGAAAAAAACTATTTAATTTTTTTTTGAGCTAATGAAAAGGGACGGGGCCTTCCTTTTTTATTAGATTTTTTTTCTAATTTATTTGTTTGGTTCGTGGTTAAAAGGTAAAATTAAAAAAGAGATGAAAAGTCTCATATTAGTGTTTAGATTATATGAAGAAGAAGAAGAAGAAGAAGAAGAAGAAGAAGAAGAAGAAGAATAAATTAACAGGAGGGCAGCTTATGCAAGTTTACACTAAATATATTTGCTTTGGGCTTCATTTGTTGGACAAATTTAACAAGAGGGCTTATACATGCCGTTTCTAATTAATATGTAAGTAAATATAATTGAGAGAATCTATATTAAGAGGAAAAAATAAGAGAGAGAGAGAGAGAGTCTCATATTAGTGTTCGGATAGTTAAATAAGAAAAAGTAGATTTCAAATAATGTAGTGAGAGAAAGTTAAGATACTTTAAGTAAAATTGTGATATTTTAATATTTCTTTTGCTAGTGTCAAGAATTTTGAAAAGGTGTGAAATTAGAATTGAATTTTATAGTTCTTTAATATTCATCTATAATCCAACAGAATCCATATTTAAAAATTAAAAAAATCCAAGCTTCATGCTTAAACGGAATGATGGTGATAAGAATATTTCAGTTTTTTAGGCATATTTATTCAATTTAAGATGCTTAGTTTGTTAGAATTTAATATTTGTTCAAATCCAAATAAATGAAAAGTAATGCAACATATAAATTCATGTGTTTGTATCTCTCCGCCAAAGTTAACGGCAACACACAATTAGAAGGCAATATTGGTGAAAGATATAGTTGCAATCTATGTGATGTTTTTGACATTGTGGAGGGAGATACAATTACGATCTTGAGGCATTTCCAATTTCTATACATTTGTAACAATTTATAATGATAATTATAATATCAATTTATATCGTCACTATTTGGTACTTGGTATACATTACGCTTTGTACAAATTCAGTTTGTATACATTTTACTTTGTATTAATTCAGTTTGTATACATTTCCTATTTGTATTTTTTCCGTTTGCAAAATTTGGAATTTCATTGCGAATTTAATAACTTTGCAAAATTATATGAGTTGGAATAATTTGTGTACTTATTATGCATTACATTTTGTATTAATTCAATTTGTATACATTTCACTTTGTATTAATTTAGTTTGTATACATTTTCCTATTTGTATTTATTCTATTTGTATTAGGTATTGTATGTTAAGTTTCCTTAATATTTTAACTCCCTTCTCTTAAATTTTAACTCTTCAAAACAATTCCGCTACAACTTAGCAGTTAAAATTAGTTATCGCTTAATTTTATTCTAAACAATTGATTATTATATGCAATGTAGTGAGCACGTATGCGAATTCTCCAATTCGGACACCTACAAATTTAACATTATATGGCCATGTAAGGATTTTAACACTTAATGTACGTGTCTTCTCTATGACAAATTTCCTACCAATTTTTTAACATTTAATGACAATTTAAAAGGTTGATAACCAATTAGATGAGACAATTATTAGTGCTTCACGTCAACAAAATCGAGGCATTGTTATACTCAATAAATTCGAAAGGCTGCAAAGTTTTAAAAATGTTAGAAACTTACACTCATATTCAATCATATGAGAGTTGGTTGAGGTCAAAAATTACAATTCTTAACTTGACTACTTAATTAATGTAGAGCAAGAGAAGAAAGTTGGAAGCAGGCTATGTGGGCAAGGAAAAGGGGAAATAAAACCAGTGTCCACCCACAACACTTACACCTCCTACTATGGTATTTTTTATGTATAACTTTTAATAGTAATTTGTCGTTAATTTAGATTTAATAAATGCAAAATCAACAATGTGGCATGTGTGAAGCTCTTCTCAACACTATTTAATTTTTAAGGTATATGGGCTCTATAGAAATGTTCTTGGGGCTCTTGCTAGAAAACTAAATGACGGTACCTCTTGAAAAAATGCACACCATTCAATTCGAGAACGAGAAAAGATTGGGCAATTCGAGAACGAGGTCTTATTGAACTCGAGAATCATACAATACAAAAAAAGACCAAGGCTACTAAGGCTTTGCAACCTGTGCCTTTTTCTTTGGATCCGATTTCCCCTAAACTAACTTTGTCAACAGATAATCCGCTTCTAAATTGTCAATCAACACGCACACTATCTGACACACTGTCTCAGCGTGTAAGAAACTTTGTTCATTCGCTGCCAGATGATATTGTGTTATAACAAAAACGTACTAATATGGTATACCAAGACACATATTCTCCAATCGATAACATGTGTGACGTAGAGTTCCCAACTATATGCAACTGTGTGTAGTCAATGCTGAATCTTGTATTGCTTAGCGAAGAAACCCTCTTTTATGCAGAGTAAGATTAAACAAATTCACCTACTAGCTCTCTTTTTGTTCGAAGACATAATGAGTAATACTATATTTTAATTACCATATTTTTTCTAATTTTTATTCTCTTTTCAAATAATAATAATCATAATAAAAAAATAAAACTATATGGTTTTTGTAGGCCTAATTTATCCTCTACATGCACAAATGGTGATCTGGCCACTTCTCAAAAGCCATTAGTTAAAAATGTTAAGCCCACGACTTCGTTTGATCTTTGTCGACATAAATTGGGTAAAATGGGTAAAGTGTGTCCGCATTGTTCAGCTTCGCACTGGGATTTTAAAAAATTGAGTAAATCGAATGAGCATCGTTCTCTTTTCGGGACATTTTGTCTTTTAGGAAAAATTAAATTAATTGATTTACTTACTCCCCCGCCAGAACTTAAAGCATTATTTGATGGAAATGATCATCAGGCATTCTCTTTTAGAAAAAACAATCGAGCTTATAATGTAGCTAATGCTTTTACAAGTTTAGGGGTTCAAATGGATGATAGAGTTGCGCCATCGCACTAGATCATTATAAGAGCAACCAGGTCAAGATCCGGTGTATGCACAATTGTATATACATGATCTAGCATCAGCCTTACACTTTCGAACCAAAAGGAATTCTTATTTGCCAAGGGATGTCTTGAACACCATCCAAAGTTGTTTTGATTGAAATAATGTTTTTACTACTAAATATTGTCAGGTTGCTGCTATTCTAAATCGTATGGATCCCGAGGTTCATGAGTTACCAGCGTACCTACATTTTAGCGAGATAAATGATCAACGTCGGTACAACCTATCGACAGCTAATGAGATTGCGTTGATTCTACCAGGGGATGGAACTAAAATCACTGGAATGAAATACATTATAATGCGGTTGAAAGGTAGTAACGCTTTGATGCAAATTATAGAGTGTCATCCAGCTTACTTGCCCTTACATTATGTATTGTTGTTCCTTTATGGTAAGCTTGGGTAGGAACCTAGTTTGAGGCAATGGGATCTTGAAAGGGGAATATGGTTATACTCAAGGATTACACAGCTTCAATTCTTTTGCTTTCATTTTTTTCAATGCCAAAGAGAATACTCAACAATCCTCCGAGGGGGAAAACTCTTTCAAGAATTCATCGTAGATGCATGGGCTTCAACTAAGCAAAATCGTTTAAACTATTGCAGACTGAATCAAGTAAGGCTTCGAGCAGAACTTTATAAAGGTCTTATAGATATCGCTGAAAATGGATTGGACCCTGATTAAGTTGGAAGACGATTTGTATTAACATCTTTATTTACTGGTAGCCCAAGGCATATGTTTGAAAATTTTCAAGATTTTATGGCTATTACTCAGTTCAACCAGCATCCATATATTTTCTTGACTATGACTGCGAATCCTAAGTGGTTGGAAATCACTGACGCTTTGCTACCAAACCAAGATGCTATCGATCAACCCGATTTGGTTGCTCGAGTTTTTGAGCTTAAAAGAAAGGTCTTGATGAGCGATATAGAGACTAGTAATGTTTTTGGTAAAAAGGTAGCACACGTATTTACTATTGAATTCCAAAAGCGAGGGTTGCCACATATGCACCTCCTTATATTTCTTCATGGCCCAGATAAGATCAAGACACGTGTTTAGGTGAATAAAGAAATATGTGTTGAGTTCCCAAATAAAGCTGTAGATCCTGCACTTTATGAAACAATCAAACATTGCATGCTACATGGTCCGTGTGGCGCTTGGAACTCGGGGGCACCATGTATGGAATGTGAGAGGTGCACTAAAGGGTACCCTAAAGAGTTTGTAAACGAAACAACAATGTACAAGGACGGACACCTTATTTATAGACGCCGCAATGATGGTCGAAATCGCAAGGTTAGATGAGGGCATGAAGTGGACAACAGGGATGTTGTATTATACAATGAGTTTATCTTTAGAAAGTTTAATTGCCATGTTAATGTGAAGTGTGTGCTGGATTGAGATGCGTAAAGTATATCAATAAGTACATTTACAAAGATCACAATCGCAGGACAATAGTGTTGGAAGGGGTTGATGAGATTAAACAATACTTTGATGCATGATATATTGGACCCCCAGAAGTGGCATGGCGATTGGTTGGCCATCCTATGCATCAAGAGGTACCAAATGTCTATCATTTAGCATTACACTTGCCTGGAATGCACAATGTTGTTTACAATGCGTCAGAACCAATTGATAGCATCATTAATAGGGCTGCGGCAGAAATGAAAACCTTGATTGGCTTTTTCGTATGTTGTGGTTTGTATGCGGAGGCACGAAAATATATATACTAGGAATTCCTACAATATTTTATTTGGCAAAAGAAGGAAAATGTATAGACACCGAGAAAGATAGGGCGTGCAATTGACAGAATGTATTTTGCAAGTTTGAATGAAGGTGAAAGATTTTACTTGTGATTGTTGCTAACTGTTGGACTTTGATCGTTCGAATGTTTGAAAACAGTGAATAACGTCTTACACCCGAGTTTTAAGGCAGCATACGTTGCAAAAGGACCTTTAGAAGATGATGATGAATGGATACAACGTCTTACAAAGGCTGCAATAATGAGAATTGGTGCACAATTAAGAAGTTTATTCATTGTTATCTTGACGCAGTGCTTTCCAAAAAAACCAGGGGCTTTGTGGAATCAATTTTGGATGTATGTTTGTGATGATCTTTCGTATAAGATACATACTATATACCAAATTTCTGATCCTTTTGATTCGTAAATTGAAGATTATGGTTTGTATCTCCTCAATCAATTACTCCAGGAATAAGGAAAGTCCTTAAAATAATACCTACCCATGCCCTTACCAAATGGATCTTGGAGTACAACAGTGGGTAATAGACTTATTTTGGAACACATGCAACTACAGGCGAATGCTATTCAAGCAAATGTCGACACTAATGTTGAACAACTCAATTGTAATCAGCAAATTGCTTATGATGTGATCCTTTCACCTACTTTTCATAACGAAGGGACAATTTTTTTTAACCGGGGGGGGGGGGAGTGGAAAAACCTTTTTTTACAATACAATAGCCATAACGTGTAGAAGTTTGGGTCACACTATGATAACAGTTGCTTCTTTTGGTAATGCATTACCATTGTTGGTAGGAGGACGGACTGCTCATTCTACATTCAAGATCCCATTGGATGTCCTTGAAAATTCGACATGTGATTTAAATAAGCAATTGCAACATGCAGAATTGTTTAAGCAAACCAAATTGATTATTTGGGACGAAGTGCCAATGCAACGTAGGTATTGTGTTGAAGTTGTGGATTGATCACTACAAGATATTTGTGGCAATCATAAACCTTTTGGGGGCATTATCGTTGTTATAGGTGGAGATTTTAGACAAATTTTGCCTGTTATTCCAAAAGGAGTTAATGAGCAAATTGTGTCGGCCTCACTTAAACGATCAGTATTATGGCATCAAGTGACAATTCTAGGGTTGACGGAGAACATGCGTTTAGATGTACCAGAACCTGAACAAACAATTTGGGCTGATTACCTAATGGAGGTACCTTAACTTTTTCCAAGTTATATTTACATTATATATTATTTCTATTATTTTTACTTAACTATATATTGCTACTTTTAGATTGGGACTAACTTAGACGAGATTGTACAACTTTCAACAACGATCAAGAGGTGTCTAAGTCTACTTGATTTAATATCAATTGTCTATCCACATCTTGGTGATGCAACTATGGTTACACCGACATATCTCAATGATCGAACCATATTGTCTGTGCGAAATGACAATGTTAGTGATATCAATGCAAAATAATAAGATGTTTTCCCGGGGGAGACTTTTACATATTTGGTTGCTGACAAAATATGCGAAGATAAGGGATGTGAAAGTTCCATTACTGATCGCTATCCTAATGAGTTTCTTAACTCTCTCAATCCAATAGGGTTGCCTACTTTTTAGCTGAACCTTAAAGTAGGTTGCTCGATATTGTTGTTACGAAATATCGCACCAAAGGAAGGTCTTTGTAATGGTACAAGATTGATTGTTGAAAATTGTAATACTTTTGTAATTGAAACTAAAATTCTCACGGGAGATAAGTTTGGCAACTTGGCTTTCATTCCAAGAATTTCACTAACCCCTTCATCTTCAGAATTGCCTATCAAATTTACTCGGCATCAATTTCCAGTTCGATTAGCATATGCTATGACAATCAACAAATCTCAAGGCCAATCAGGTAAATTTGTTGGTCTCGATTTACGAACACATGTTTTTAGTCATGGTCAATTGTATGTAACACTCTTAAGATGTACAAGCTCCGACCGAATCAACATTTTCCTTCTACCAGAAGATATAACCAGAACTACAAATATCATCTATCCCGAAGTTTTGTTATAATTCCTAACCCATGATTCCAAATTTTCTTTTTTATTATTTTTTTTCTACTAAAAAAAATACAATTATGTGGATATATATTTTGGGCACCGGGTATCATATAAATATTACACTTGAACTATTATTGATCAGATGAATAACAATTCTTCCTTAATTATAAATTTTATTCGTTTCAACGTGCTATCCTACACGGGTAATACCTAAAATATATAAAGAAATAGTGTGAGGGATGTAGTAATATCGGTGCATAAAATTTATAAATTGGTGTAGTTTTACTGTACTAAAAATGGTACATATATGGACCTTTACTAATACATTTATTTATAAAATAGTAACAATGTGAACAAATCTTATACACTAGTCAGTGTAGAATAATTTTCTAGTTACTGTGAAGAGCCGCTTTGTAAAGAGTACTATTTTTTTTTCCTATCTAAAAAAGGAATTTGCTCTTTTTCAACCACTATTTTAAGTCAATATTGGTGTTTGGTGAGAGAATTTCAGGGGGATGCAGGTGGTCTAAGATCATGGTATTTTTGGATTGGGTGATAGATTTGTACATAAATAAGAATATATGAGAAAGAAATAGCCAAAGGGCAAAAATTTGAAAAATTGCCATATTTTTAATTTGTTAACAGGAACTATTACAAGTTATAATTCATGATATAAAATGAAACATTGCAAAATATATTAAAATAATTTAAAATGACCCTCCTCAATTAAACCGTCATTTAAAAAAAATATGAAATTGCCAAATTTTTTGAGCGATCTACTTCGCGTTTTTGAGCATGCAACTATGCCCCTTAAATGTTTTTTTTTAAGATTCGAGATTTATCCCAAGGATTAAGGGTATTCTTAAATGGACCCACAATTTTATTCTTTCTCGCCTCAGTGCGAGAATACCTTATACTCACCCCCAATGTTTTTTAACAGAATATTCCAACTCACCCTAGTGGTGGGATGAGTTTTGAAAGTACAAAAATAAATATATGGACGTTAAATTCCGTTGTCGCTAAAACAAGAACATAAAAAACTCAGCTTGCGTTGTTTATAATAAAAAATAAATTGATAAATTTAGTAAATATCCTTCATTTGCCACAAAAATTACATTCAAATCTATGTAACTGTTGCAATTAAACTATCAATTAACTATTTGCTACGCTACTAGATTAATGAAAAATATTGTTGCAACATAGTAGCGTCGACGTTTTGTATTTTATCTAGTTAGGCAGGATGGTCGGGTGATTGTTCTTTAATTTTATTTTAATTGGCAGATTTTATATTCCGAAAAATGGGAAGTAAGGATGAAATTTTGAGTCTACAATATCCATGGAATTCATGAGTTTGCTGAGTAAATAACATAGCCCTAATATTTTGGATTTCTAGGGTTCCTAAAAATCCTAGAAAAACTATGAAAGAGATCTAATAATATGGAGAATCCAATTGCTTCGTAGGTTATAAAGTAATTCTTAAGATTGATTCATTATACACGACCTTCGTATGAATACTTGAATATATTTTGGTGATAAAGTAACGAGTTTTACCTTTGGGAGTCTACAAATATAAAAAAAAATATACTTAAGTTTAGAGTGAAAATGTTCGAAGAAAACTTCAACGTGTTTCACTAAAGGAAAATCGAGCATACTACTAAACGAAAAAATTGATGCTAATGTCAAGTTTATTAAGAATTAAGAAAAGAAATTGTGGGACAAGTTTATCGATGGGGTAAGAAGAATATTTTGGTGTGTAAATTAAAAAATTTCCTTTTTTTAAGTATTTGTTTACATACTACTAAACGAAAAAATTGATGCTAATGTCAAGTTTGTTAAGAATTAAGAAAAGAAATTGTGGGACAAGTTTATCGATGGGGTAAGAAGAATATTTTGGTGTGTAAATTAAAAAATTTCCTTTTTTTAAGTATTTGTTTACATGTGAAAATTAATTGGAGTGTGAGATGAAAGAACTTTTAAAAAAATTTTGTAGAGTGAATTTACATGTGAAGTAAGAATAATGTTTGATGCGTAAATTTAAGAGTTTTCAAAAAGAAAACATTCTAACTGATTTTGATAAATAAAAAACGCAAAAAAATAGACATCGATTTTGATCAGACAAAAAAGCGAGAAAAAGGACATAATTTTTTTTTGTTAGAAAAGGAAAGCGAAGCGAGTAAAAAAAGAATTTAACGCTATTTTTTAAATTGATATTAATTTATATTTTAACTTTTGTATGAGAAAAAAAAATCAAATTAGGGTGTATTTAAAAACATCGTAATTAAATTAAAAAGAGTGATAATTCACAAGCGGGTCAATCCCCCCTCCCTAGGAAGAGCGAACGAACGAACGAACTAGGGCTTGTACTGCTCTTTATCTCTCTCTCTCTCACTCCAACTCTAACACTACCCTCTCTCTCTCTCTCCTCTTTGAAGGAGGACGAAAAAGTTTGCCCTAGAAAAATCTATTTCTTCTTCTATTTACAATCCCCTATATATATATATAGATAGATAATAAAACTTTTTTTTGGCGTAAAGTGTATTATTATTATTATTATTATGCCCACTATGGAAACAAATGGAGAAGATTCAAAGAATTCCACCCGAGGGGCTGAAGATATCAAACTCTTAGCTAATGAAGCCTTCAAAGGTATAGATAATATACATAAATTATTTTTATCGATATTTTTTTTTTGTTTTTTGTGTTTTCTTATATATATATATGTATATTTATACATGCAAGAACATTTATATTTGTGCATACTGTTATATTATACTAGAAAATATTGAAAAGCCCTTTTAAAAGTATAGTTTTAGGGAGATGGATGCTGAATCGTTTATATAATAACCTGCCATGAGATTAAAGATGCTTTTTGAATGTTTGGCGGTGTTTTTGGCACCGGGTTACGATCTAGTAGGACTAAAAGAGGGGATTTTGAATTCTTGAAGTGTTTCAACAAGAGGGTTTTTTTGGATGTAAAAGCTGTATACTAAAAATTAATGTTGGCCATTGAGTAAAGTTGAGACAATCTTGGTTTCTCTATAAAAGATGATTGTAATCATCAAAATAAGAGATTATTGGAAGTGTCTTTAGACTGTATGTACGGTGCTGTCGACTAGGGCATGCACTATTGTCATCTTTGCCTCATGTTTATGGAAAATCTACTCTTAATACATATATATTTGTACTAGTCGTAACCTGTGTGACGGCACTATTCACCCTTGAAAAAGCATCTTGCAATCTTAGCTAGACAGTCTTTTGTCCAGCGTACATTTTTAAGATTCGAAAACCTTTGCTCCTTATTAATAATAATATGGTATAACTAGTCCTAACTTGTGCCAAAGGCACTAGTTACCCTTGAAAAAGCAATCTTGCAATCTTAACCGCACAATGTTTTATCCCTTACACATTTTTAGGATTCAAAATGGTTTTTGAATTCTAATACTGTATTTGAGATATACAATTGAATGGTTGAGACGCCTATCAAGAGCTGAAACGCAAGATGCTTTTTAAAGGACTTAAGTGCAAGATAAACCTCGTTTTTTTTTATTTAAAAATGGCGAAGGTGATAGTGCCTTTGGCACAGGTTACTAGTCTTTGTATATGCTTCTCTTACTACTAGTCAACCAAACTCGACTGGAACGACTCTGATATCTTGCATCCGTCATTTGCATTAGAGACAGGCAGGCTTTCTTGTTAAAAAAAGTATGCAGATAGGTACCTAAGTGATATGACATAAGTCTTATTAAAATAGATATGTAGACATCTGTAGATATAAGTAGTGTGTATGAGGAGAGGGAGTGGTGTATGGTTGGGGTGAATGTGTATCTTAAAGTTGGCGTGACTTGTAAACTTCCTCTGGGGGGGTATGTCTCTTTGAATCTTAAGAGAATATATGAGATCCATTAGTTGCGTGGGAAAAAAATTTCCAAAAACGCTAACATCAAGCTTTGTTATAAGACAGACATCCGAGTCAGACTCTTCATTTTGGGACTAACAAAATTTGGAGTAATATATTTATAAGATCACTTTACAAAATTTAGTATAGCTAAATGAGTAATTTTCTGACAACTGATTAAGTTGAAATTAGCATATTCTGAAAAATTGTGTAGTAGTCAATTCATGATTCTTAACTTTGAATGGAGGGATAAAAAGTTACTTTACTTGTAAAGATAAGGTGGCATTGGAGCTTAACTACTGCTAATGTGACTTGTTTTGCAGCCCACAAATATTCTCAAGCTATTGATCTCTATACGCAAGCGATTGCATTAAACAGTGAAAATGCAGTGTACTGGGCTAACCGTGCATTGGCCCACACAAAGCTGGAGGAGTATGGTAGTGCAATACAGGACGCTACAAAGGCTGTTGAGATTGACCGTAAATATTCGAAGGCATGCTTTGTGATCTGAAACCTTTTTGACCCTAAATCTTGAATGTACGAGGCATGTGTCTCTTATAATTTTGGATGCATTACAGGGTTATTACAGGCGGGGTGCTGCATATCTTGCAATGGGGAAGTTTAAAGACGCACTAAAGGATTTTCAGCAGGTATTTTTCTAATTTTTTATTATTCTTTGACGACAAGCTCTGTTTCGCACTTTTGCCTAACAATACTATTTTCATTATTAAATCGTCTCTCTGAATTTGAGATTACTATAAACAAACATGATGGCTTTGTTTGTGTTCCCATTCTCAAGTTGTATCTTCGAAAATATCAGTTTAATCCATCACTCCAGTTGTTGTAGTCAAATTCTTGTAAATTTACATGTTTAAAGCATATGCTGCTGATATTTCATGTCTGTTGTATATTGAGCAAAGACTAAAAGCTTCCTCGAGCCTTATTCATTAATTGTAATTCCCTGACATTATAGAATCACAATTAGAAAGTTGTCTATGGTTAAGAGTTGTCTACGGTTGGGAGTCTGTTTCCAGGTGTAAAAGAGCTGGGGGTTTGGGTATTGGTAATTTGATTAAGAGGAATGAGGCACTTTTGGGTAAGTGGCTGTGGCGATTTCTGGTCGAACAAAACGCCTATTGGTATTCCATTATCAAAAGTAAATAACTAAATATGGAGTGCTAGACAATGGTTGGAGTTCTAATGCAGTGGTTAGAGGGTCATTTTGTAATCCGTGGAAGGCAATTTCTAGAGGAATTGTCAAGTTTGAGAGGAATTTTCGATTCAAGGTAGGAGATGGATCAAATATTCGGTTTTGGTTAGATAGATGATTGGGAGAGGCTTCCTTGGCCGTGCAATTTCCCCGATTACATAGAGTGGCAGTCATTCCAAGAGCTTTAATAGCTGATTATATATCCTGGGATTCAAATGACAACTTTACATGGGACATTATATTTCGAAGAAATTTTTCGGAAGTGGAAGAGAATGAGTATATGTTGCTGATGGGGTTAATTAATAATTTGGAGATATCTAGATTCGAGAGGGATTCAAGAATATGGGAGAAAGAAAAGTCCGGGCTGTTTTCTGTAAAGTCATTCTTTGAAATTCTGTCATAGGCCAATGTAGAAGGAAATTTTGAACCATTCGATATGATTTGGAAGAATGGAATTCCGGCGAAGGTTAAGGTTTTGGCTTGGTTAGCTGCTATTAAGAAAGTTAATACAGCAGATTTGCTGCAACTTAGAAGACCGTATTTACAAATCTCTCCGTCATGGTGTGTTATGTCTAAAAGAGAGGGAGAGTGCATTGATCATTGGTTACTTCATTGTTCGTACGTACATTTTATTTGGTGCAACATCCGCAGAGAGTTAGGTTTGATTACAGCTTCTCCAAATTCTTGGTATAGGTTCCTCTCATTAAAGTAGTATTTGAAGGGTAACAAAAAGAAGACTAAAACATTATGGAGAAGTAGTTGTATGGCAGTTTTATGGTGTGTGTGGAGGGAAAGGAATTCCAGATTGTTTGATGACAGGAGGCTAATAATGAGGAAGTTTGGCAGATGGTCAAGGCCACGGCTTCGTTGTGGGCGTATTCTTCGAATGTTTTTGGGGCTCTTTCCTTGTCAGATAGTGCCACAGATTGGTCAGCTGCAGTTCTATAGGAGTGTAGTTTACTGTCATTTGTGCTGTTTGTTTGTTTTTGGTAGGGTATATTGGTAGAAGGCTTGTTATTAGGCTGGTTGCAGTCTGCTGGGCTTTTGTGTCTTTTTTGCTTTCTGTTCTTGTTTTGGTGCGGGCTGTTGGTGGACTTCTCGTTCACTTTAATTAATATAAGCTTTGTTTCTGATCAAAAAAAAGAGTTAAGAAACTATGTTTTTGGAAATGGGCGCATGTAATATCCGTATAGACAGATATCTTGCATGAGACCCTATCTAGGCAGTAAAGACAGTGGATTCAGTCTCTCTTGCGTTGCAATAGTCAGTATTTAATTGTATGAAAAAGACCAATGATAACGAGGACCAATACCTTAGGTTTTACAAAAAGAACCGACAACCGAATCGAGATGGCAAGGGACAGTCAGTTTTGGCTGTGTAAGTTTTTGGTCATTTACGGTTGAGATGAAGAGATTGGACATAGAAGAATAATCAAAAAACAATGGATCTAAATAATATATATACTCCATTGGTCCATTGTATGCGGAACAAATCTGATTTTTCTTTTCCAATTTGAATGGAGGGAAGTCCACAACCCTTGATTTACAACCTTTCATACATCTTTGCCTTTTTCAACAGTGAAGAGCTTTGATTCACCTTTGTTGCTTCATTCATCTACGTTGATTCATAGTCACCTTCGATTTGAACAGATCTTTGAAGTATTTAACCATTGTTTCTAGAGCTAGTGCGAGAATAGATTGAGAATGGAGACAAAAAGCCTAAGCTTGACAGTATTAGGGGTCTGTTCAGAGAGAATAAGAAAAGGGAACATTGCATGTCGAGAGATGGGAGGGGAACAATATGACTTTAGGTTTACATGTGTACATATAAATATTGGTCGGTTCGGTTGCGTTGGGTTTTGTATTACCATAATCTTTGGACTGAACTGAGACTACTTGGGTTTCTGATCTAGTGAACCGCTAGCTGAAACGAGAGATAAAAGACTGACAGATTTGTACTGGTTTGGTTCAGTCGGTTTTCTCAGTCTGTATTTTGCATGTTTTCATCAGAAAAACCTTCTTATGTGTATTTATGTTCTACCTTTGCTTGAGCCTAATGGCCAAACCTTCAAGCTAGAGTGTAAATATAGCCACCTGAAGTTTTAACTTCTATCTTATATCTTTCTTATCTTACCCTTCCTTTACCCCATTACCCCATTACCTCTTGTGTACTGTATCTTTCACTTTTGTTTGCTTTGACCATTTGAGGACACATCTTTTCGTCCCTCTATATAAGAAGAAACACACTTAATTTCTTAACTGTTTACTATAGGAAATAAATATAGCTTATGTGCTGATCATGTAGCTTTTTTTTTTGTGCAAATTAGGTAAAGAGACTCTGTCCAAATGATCCTGATGCTGCTAAGAAATTGAAGGAATGTGAGAAAGCAGTCATGAAGCTCAAGTTTGAGGAAGCAATTGCTGCACCGGATTCTCAAAGACGTTCAGTGGCTGAGTCCATTGATTTTCATACTATAGGTATCATTCTCTAATTTTCATTGTTTTCTTCTGTTCTGTTATTTCTTTCTGGCTTAAAATATGTCTACTATCTATTTTTCCCCTAAAATTATTGCCATATGCTTTGATGATTTTTTTTTTGAATCTTTGTGTTATTTGGAAGATCAGACGACGGGCACCTGGCTCATCCATTACACATATCTTTATCATCACACACTACAAAAAATAAAATAAAATTAAGTGCATGAAAATTGAATTGATGGATTCTGTATTTAGGACAAGTTCAGTCCTATCTTAGTCCATCTCTTCAGCTTTATGTGTTTGTAGCGGGGAACAATATATCTCTAATGTTACACCTTATAAGACATAATTGAAATTTAAGGCTCAGTGACAATCTTTCCATATCCTGTTAAAGCATGAATAGATGAATAAATATATTTTGACGTGCATTAGTCTTCCTTGCTTTAGCCATTCTATGACATTCGATGCTTACTTTAATGTGCATATGTATTTCTGTATACATAAAACAGAGGCACAAGTCTTTATTTGTTATCTTTAAGAAATGATTAGACGTTTTCTTCCAAATTTAAATTTCTCAAATCATAAGAATGTGGTTGTTGCCTCAATAATCTTGATGCTTGTGCCTATGACATCTGCAGACAATCTTTTGTAGATTCGACTGGATTTAATTAACTGTCAAAATGACAGTTTGCAAGAAACCAAAGCAAGGGTATATCAACCTGCCCTTTTGTGCTGCCCCCTTTTAAAAAAAAAACACAGTTGCTAAAGGAAGATGATATAAGAATGGAATACTTTTATCACTTAGCTGTTAATAGTGTTATCCTTTTGTCAACTCTAGAAGTAGAGCCACAGTATGCCGGTGCTAGAATAGAGGGAGAGGTGGTAACCCTTGAATTTGTGAAGAAAATGCTGGATGACTTCAAGAATCAGAAGTGTTTACACAAACGGTATGCAAACAAATATAGTTGGTGTTCTGATTTGAATTATGAGTTATTCTTATTATTATGTTCTCACTCATAATTCTTGGTACTTATTTTGTAGATACGCATTCCAGATTGTCCTACAGACAATGGAAATGCTGAGAGCTTTGCCATCACTTGTGGATATTAAAATTCCTGATGGGAAACACTTCACTGTTTGTGGTGATGTTCATGGTCAGGTAGTTATCTTTACTTTGGAAAAGGTGCATTTCATTTCTTCTTATTGCACAAAACTTTTAGTAGCTGTTTGGGGTGTGCTTCAATTGAATAGACCTTCTATGCAAACATAGGTAACAAGCATAACAAGATTAAAATCATTTGGAGAACAGTTGAAACATCGCCTTTATACGGCTTTGCTTCACTATAGCTTCTGTGTGGTGGTCGACCTAAAAAGTAATGGGAAATAAGACTATTAGGGTGTCAAATATTTAGTAGCTATTTGGAATCTGGTTTTGTATATGGCCCAATGTTAAAAGGCGTGAGGCTTATGCCTCAAGGCGCATTGAGGCATAAGCCTCATTTTTTTTTTTAAAATAAATCCTAAAAAAATCACAAAACTATCATAATATTGATAATCATTATTGAAAGTGCAAATAACTTGACAAATACAATAAAAATCTCAAATCATCACATCAAAATAACAAATAACAACATCACTACATAATTAAAGTACTACATCACCATAAAGTCATCACACAAAAATAAGCAAAGTCACAACATGACAACTAGTTAAAAACTTAAACTAGCGCATCACCATAAAGTCATTACATAAAGAAATTTATAAGCTAATATTGTTGTGGTAATGAATCGTCGCTATAGAAATATCGGATCATCCGTATCTAGTGGTTTGAAATATGGATCATACCCACTAGCATCTCCATCATCATCATCATTGTCACTGACAAAATATGGAACTGTACGGCTGACGGCTCTACCTAGTGTGATTCTACACCATCTTGTTTTTGTTTATAATTATTTTCACATTTGGAGTTTGTATCTGAAATTCTGGTTGAAATATAAATGAGATATTCTTCAGAGTAGAAGTGAAGAAAATGGAAAATACTTAGAAAGAGAAGAAAATACTGTCTTAGCCTAGGGTTTTGCCGTTTTGGTCTATGTAAGATCGCCGTTTAGGGTTTAGATCAATAGGGTTTGTGGGTTTAGCTCGCCTTTCTTCTCTCCTTTTCCTCCGTGGGTTATTTCACTTATATATATGTATATATAAAAGCATCAAAATGACGTAATAGACTAGAAACGCCTCACATGCCTTGAGGCGTGCGCCTTGAACTTGCCTCAAGCTGGAGGGGCATAAGCCTCATATTTTGCCCTATTCATGCCTCAAAGCTCTTTATCCATGCCTCGCCCCGGGCGCCTTTTGAAACATTGATATGGCCAGCTTGCAAATATTGGATCATCATCCCATAATTGATTTATGAAATCCTTGATCTAAGTTAAATGATGAAAAAGGGAGGGGTCTATGCTTTTCCTTGTTTAGTAGGAGGGAAAAGAGTAATGCTCTTTTTCTCGAGACCAATCAGCTTCTTCTATTTCTGCAGTGGAAGGAAAAGAGCAGAGGCAGAGAGTGGCTTATGTTTGACTTTCTTAGTCCCTTACCTAACTAGGCATTTACTATGGTTGATCTGCTTTCCTTCTTTATAAAGTTAGGCATTCATTCAGTTCATAGTTGTCAAATGCGCGCCTAGGCGCAAGGGTTGGGAGTTGCCTATCATGAGGCGCGTGCTTTATGCGCCTAGGCTCCAGGCTCAGGCGCAACGAGGTGTGGAAATTTTCAAGCGAGGCATTTTTTCTTGTATTTGACTTCTTTTTTCCCATCAAAATGTCGTCATTTGGCCTTTTGGGTCTTAAACCCGATGAAACAAATGAAGAAACCCTATTCGATTATTTCACACACTCACTCCTCAATGCCATGCTTCCAGCCTTCCATTCCTCAAATCGATCATCTCACACACTCACAAGTACTACTTCTTCCTTCTCCTTTTTTCTCTCTCATGCAATCATGAAAATTTCTAGATGACTGCGAGTGAGTTTGACAGGGGGTTAGGGGAAGAAGGAAGAGGAGGAAGAAAATAGCAGCCGCACTATTTAGAGAGAGAAGAGAAAAAGAGTAATATGATGCCTAGGGTTTTCTTAATTGTGTGGGTTTTCTAAAAGACCCTTCTTTTTTGTGAGAGTTTCCTAAAATGCCCTTATATTTGTCCAGCAGACATGTACTCAATAGGTAATGGTTTTCTATTGTACGTTCTACCTAAATAATAAAATTATGTGAATAATTTTTGTGTTTGAATTCTTTATTAGGAAAAATTTGGATGGATGGATGCTATTTTTTTTAATGATTTATTATTTAGAAATAAAATAAATTATTATTATCTATTTTGTTTTGGTTCATTATTATTATGTTATTTTCATTACTTGTTTTTGATAGGAAACAATATTTTATAATACTCAAAAAATAATTACAAAGTGAAGGGGGACAAGCTGTCCCACAACCAGTACATAAAACGAAAATACAAGCATAATGAGAATCAAATACAACCAAAGCTTCCATAAAATAAGATGCACATGATAACTTTTCTCAAAGGATTATAGCCTTCCAATTAAGTTTAATGTATTCCACCCCACAATGCATAAACAATTTGGATTTTGAAGCCCATAACGATGCCACAAATCTGATTCTTTCCCATAGCCAAACTTTTTCTTCCTCCTTTCTTTCAAAAATCCTGTTGTTCCTTTCTATCCAAATCATCCACATAACTGCCACTTAGATGTACCTCCACAAGGTCCTGCTTTTTGGAATATCTCCATCAATGTTAATATCCATAGGAAGAAGCTCTGCCCCAGATTTTGGAAGGACCCAACACAGACCGAATTCAGCCCACGCTTTTGCCCATATGAAATAAGAATAAAGACAATGCAACAGAATATGACTCAATGTTTCTTCATTTTGCTTACATAAAACACACCAGGATGGGGATAAACAATAATTTGGTCTTCTCTTTTGCAATAAGTCACAAGTATTAACCCTCCCGTGGGCCACTAACCATGTGAAAACTTGTACTTTTGTAGGAATACCTCTGCCCATATAAGTTTAGAAGGAGTGAAGTAAGGATCCAATGGGTAGTCGATGAGCGATTTGAAAAAAGAGGAGCAAGAGAAGCCTTCCCCATTTAATAGCCACCTTCTCTTATCCTTATAACCCGGAAAAAAATATTTAAATTACTATTATTTTCATTTAATAGCCGCCTTCTCTTATTTTCATTACTATTATTTAAATTATGACTAGAATTATATATTTCAAGGTTTTTTTGGGCATTAGAGTGGGTGATGTAAATTATGACAAATTATATATTTCAAGTTTTTGTATGAGGTGCGCCTCGCTTCGAAAAAGTGTGCACCTGCGCCTAGGCTCCAGGGACCTTGGTGCGCTAGCTTTTGACAACTATGATTCAGTTTGATCTTCTCTCTTAAATTGTATATCTTGTGAAAATATAGAATAGACTCTTGTCTCTCAGTTGTATAAGCCCAACCCAAACAACTGCATTTTACTTTTTGGTATGATTTTGAATTAGGGTTTTTTTCTATTTGTTCCGCCTTTTCCTATGGGCATCCTCCTTGTCCTGTCAAGTGAGGTTTTTTTTTTACCCTTAATCCCATCATTAAGTCTGTTGTTTAATCTTTTGGGCTAACAGTGTGTTCAGTGGCATTGTCTTCTACATTGATGCGTTTCTGTCTGGCTGACTCTTTGACCTTCGTCTTCTTTGTCTTCCTCTTTTTTCTTTGTGTTGTGTGATACACGACCAAAATATGAGAAGATGTAGGTGCCATGTTGTTATTCTCAAAAAGAGAAAAAATCCCTTGCAATTCTATTATTTAAATAATAAAAAGCCAAGCAATACAGCGTAGTGTTCTTTTGTTTAGGGAAAAGTGCTTGAGTGCCTAGACAATCCACCCCCAAACCGATCATCTAAAGCTAGAAGTTTAGACTAGCTGTATATCTAGCATGAAGGTATAATAATTATATTTCTGACATGTTGAAATTTGAATTGAATACTAATTGTGGGTTTGTCTCAGGTTCAATCGAATATAAATTTAACCCCCATCTGTACTAGAAAGAAAAGTTTATTAATAAGAAGAAAGGGGAAGAAAGTACTGTACAAGACAATTGAAAAATAGAAAAAAGAGAATGGCCAGGGTTTCAGAGAAGGATAGTCTTTTAGATGGTTAAAAGAAGGATCAGCTGTTGATCAGCTCTTTGCTTCTTGGGCTTGAGAGCCTTCGATTTCGTTTGACTATTGGACTTAATACTTCTGAAAGGTTTTTGCTGACCCAAGTCAAATAAAAATCTGTCTTAAAAAAGGTATAAATTCCTGTTGCTTCAATGGCTACACATTTTTTTATTTGACTCACTTATTTAATATTTTTTTTCTTTTTAAGAATTGACTCGCTTTACTAGATAAACTGAATATGGACTATTCGTTTTCTCTGTTTTCTATGTTGGACTACATCTTTGCTTATATGTTTCCTATATATACTGTGGAACCCATGTTTTCTCTGTTTTGTCATATTGGTCTCCATGGAACTGACTTGTTTATGTTCTCCTTTTGTGGTATGCTTGCAGTTCTATGATCTACTAAATATTTTTGAGCTCAATGGGTTACCCTCAGATGAGAATCCATATCTATTTAATGGCGACTTCGTGGATAGGGGTTCCTTTTCTCTGGAGGTCATACTCACACTGTTTGCGTTTAAATGCATGTCCCCCTCTGGTAAGTCTACTTGCTTTGCCGTATTTTCGCTCCTGTTCTTTAGCCGCTTTAACAAAAAAATTCGACCACAGTGAAGTCATCAAGAGGATCATTTTTCCTTTTTTTATTTTTTTAGAATTTTTTATTTACTTCTTTAATCTTTACTTGATCAACTTAAGAGGCAAAATCTCCTTTTCTTTATTATGAATTTTTGTCTAGATTTAGTGAGTCATAATCAAGTCTGTGAGTTGATTTCCTTTTGCTAGTATTTCATGGAGTATGATTTTCTGTTTTGTTTTTGACACTATTAAATTTATGAGTAAGATCACAATGTTGTCTAGATTCTACATTACAAACCTTTTAACTTCTCAAAATCATTTGTGCCCAGGTTTTCTTCTCCAACCATTTGTAATTGTATGCAAAGTTTTCAAATCACGAATATCGTGAATAAGAAATATACGAATCATATATTGTGAATTACATTCTAAGATTTCTTACAGGATACAAGTGATGGTAAATAATGTATAAATATTTTTGAAAAACACAATTATTAAGTGAGAAGACAGATATAGTGAAAAATCAATTTTTAGGTTAGATTTCTTACTGAGTACAAGAGATGGTAATGTATAAATATTTTTTGAAAAACACAATTATTAAGTGAGAAGACAATATAGTGAAAAATCAGTTTTTAGGTAACGTAATTTAACAGAAAAGACACTTGCCTTTTTGGCAATTTCTTTTATCATTTGAATCCTAAATTCCTAATTATGATCGCAATGTCTATGTCCAACTCAAAACTTATATACGCTATCCATAAAAATCAGCATTCACTCAAGCAACAAAGATAATTCAAATACCATACACAAATTAAAATTTAAGCTGGCCTTTCAGCAGTTATCTTTAAGGTGCCCTTTCACTTTCAGTCCTTTTCCTGCATGTATTTGATTTTCTTTAATCTATATAAGCTTTGTTTCTGATCAAAAAAATAAATAAATTAAAATTGAAGTTATTTCGACAAGAAGTATTTTAAGTGAACAAAACTAACTAAATTAACAAAATTTATGATAATATTGAATTACAAAAAGAATTTCATAAATATTTATTTTCATTCAATTTATAAAATCACAAAATTCGTTACAATCATTTTACTTTGTGACATTTTCAGCTATCCATCTTGCTCGAGGAAATCATGAGAGCAAGAGCATGAACAAGATATATGGTTTTGAAGGCGAGGTCAAGTCGAAGTTGAGTGATAAATTTGTGGAGCTCTTTGCTGAAGTGTTTTGCTGTTTACCTTTGGCTCATGTAATAAATGAGAAGGTTTTCGTGGTTCATGGAGGTCTTTTCAGTGTTGATGGGGTCAAGCTCTCTGACATTAGAGCTATTGACCGTTTTTGTGAGCCCCCTGAGGAAGGTAATTAGCAAATTTTATTCTTATGTACTCTGCGATGTTTGTGATTTGACAAATTCTATGTAGTAAACTTTTTTCTGAAATTGTGTTATGCTGTATGACTCCCAATTGTGGGTGTTGCAAATCAGCCTTTTTGAAACACTTCTGTTTTCCCATTATCTTATACCACAATTATCAAACTCCAAACCATTGCAATGTGGTTTCCAAACACACCCTCCTTAAAGATTTTGATACCTCTACCTTGTTAGTATGGGCCTAAACTATGGAGGAAATAATAATACGATACTTCATAGTTACAAGTATAATAAATTATTATCTTTAAATTAATATGGTCAAACAAACAAATTAACAGGACAAACATACAGATTTAAGTGTTGCTGAAAAATTCGGAAGTTAAGATAATGATGGGTATTTAAATATAAATATATGTTTGTATAAATATGCAGAATATGATATAATAAGATCAATTTGTTAATAATATCCTGCTCTCGCACTCTGGTCTCCTCTAAAGTCTGTTTATACAAAAAGATCTGCGTGGCAGAAAAGTTTCTGAATTTTGCCTACAAGGTAAGCCTGTCAAAGGACTGGATACGGACTGGATAATCCAAATCTGATCCAATTAACAATAGATCCAATCAATGAATCAGATGGTATGCAAAACACTAATCCATATCCAGTTTTATTACCAAATGGATATCCGACCTGATCCGAAAATTGAATATTTGTAAGCCACGAAATGACTTTAATCAAATTTTATAGCTAGATCAATAGTTATGTTTATAAATGTGCAATGACATATATATATATATATATAAATGTATGTATATGTTGGGATTGGATCGCAAACGGATCGGATTGGTATATATCCATATCCGGTTTGTTAATTCAGCGGCTAACTGATATGGATCGGATTCTGATAAACGGATTAGGGATTCCTTACCATATCTGACTTATTGGACAGGATTCGGATCAGATTGACAGGCCTACTCCAAGGTGTACTTTCTGCAGTTTGGATCAAATTTTAATCCGAATCCGACGTATTTTATTGGATTTAGAATTTCAATCCAATAATCTTATTACGATCTGAATATATGCTCGTCTGATAATTTAATGGGGTAAATATGGATTTAGGCTTATCTGATCCATTAGCAATCCGAACTGATTGGATATTATATAATATATATTTTATATTTACTACATATACTAAATATATATCAAGTTGACCAATCTGAATTATCTTTGGTGGCTTGGAGCACTCATTTCGTTTTTAATTTGCTCAAGAATAACTCTGTTACTAGAGAAACATGATGTCTAGGCTGATGTTAATCTCTCTGTATGATTAATATTAGTTTCTGTTTCCTATCAAAAAAAGAAAAAAATATCTCTGTATGAATTTTTTTCTTTCATTTCATAGTTTGTTTTTGAAAGTTATATTGTTTATTTATTTGTTTTTCTATAGTTAGAAAATGAAAAAAAAATCTTAAAATTTGGATTGGGTTGTTGGATTGGAGATCCATTAAGCTCACAGAATCGGATATCGATTTGATTATTAACAATCCTTTGATTATTGGATGGGATGGGATTGAATTATTTTTCTTAATGGATCAGATAGGATAGGATATAGTGTAATCCAGTCAAAATCTGATCAATTGACAGGTTGTGTCATGAGGATGGGTTTCTGCTGGAAAATGATTGCTGTGATGGTTGAATTTTTTTATGCAGGGTAGGAAACGGGTAGGTGTTAGTTAATGTTTCTCAGGCTCAACACGGGTTTTAAACATTCCAGTAACAAGATAGTTGTTGATTCCAGGCTGCATTAGATATGGTTGCGACAGTTCTCAATATCATATTTCCAATTATGAGTGTTTGAAGGATTTATATTGAATGTCTTCATTGTGTAAAGTAAACATCAAAATCATGATTCAGCAGGAAAATTTCTGGTGTCTTCGTCAGTAAATTCACAAAGGACCATTTGTTTGCTTGGATGTAGTATTTTGATAAATACAATCTAAATGGTTCCGGAGGAGACCAAATCTAAATTGAGTGAATAGGTTAGCTAGTGGTAAAGGCGCCCACCTGGATTCGGGAGGTCCCGGATTCGAGTCTCACCAAGGGTGGGGAGGGTTTCTTTGTTATTTGTAGTAAAAGGGAGACTTGGACCTCCCTTTCTTTTTAAAAGAAAAATTATCTCATACAATATAAATTCTCCTAAGAGCACTCACCTTCTGCTTCGTAAGGTCATTCAATTGTATAGTTAATTTAGTTTTTCATACGATCTTATTGCGATTGCTTATTTTTATCAGGGTTGATGTGCGAACTGTTGTGGAGTGATCCACAACCTCAACCTGGAAGAGGACCTAGCAAGCGGGGTGTAGGTCTTTCTTTCGGAGGAGATGTAACGAAAAGATTTTTGCAGGAAAACAATCTTGGTATTTTTGCTGTCTGTTTTAGATACTTGCATCATTTCATACCTTAAAGCCAGTAAATTTAACCCCTTGTTCATTTTGTAGATTTAGTTGTGCGTTCTCACGAAGTGAAGGATGAAGGATATGAGATTGAGCATGATGGTAAACTCATTACTGTTTTCTCTGCTCCAAACTATTGCGATCAGGTAATTTAGTCATTCTTTCACCGTTTCTAAGTTCATTAACTTATTACTTTTACCGTTCAAGCATCTAATTCACCATTCTTGAACCACTAACTTCTTTCTCATTAATCAGTATGACTTATTTATTAATCTAAATATCAGAATCTGTTTAGGGTCTGGGATTCTTAAATTTCCTTTGTTGACTATTACTTGTGGCGTCTCTATCACCCTTTTTCGAATGGGTGATGATAATATTGAACATGAAATTTTATAGATATTTGATATTTTTAATTGCTTCACAAGTGAGAAATGCAGTGGACGTGTCCTTGATGCTATTCTACGAAACTATTTGTATTCTATGAAGTATGATTATGAATAAGGTAGCTGGATTAACATAAGACAATAAGGGTGTGCATCGGTTCGAAACCAATAGATTTATTACAATCCATCAATCAATCCAACTGAATTTTATATTTTAGAATCCAATCCAATCCGATTTGGTTTCAAAATCCAATCCAATCCGATTTGGTTTCAAAATCCAATCCAATCCAATTTAAGATTGGATTGGATTGGTTTGAAACCAATGTATTTCGTCTAAGGGTTATTTATGTTTCAATAACATTCAAAACAAATTCAATCAACTTTACAAAGATCAAGATAATATAAATAAAAAGTTCCCTTTCATTACTAAAGTAAAAATAAAAATTAAGTCAATACATATTAAAGTCTAATTCGTTATTAAAATAAAAGATAAGTAAATTATGGTTTACTTATTAGGGTCTTTTATATATTTAGCAATAATAAGGTGTAGCGTGGTCTATATTAATAACTTAGCGTATAATAATAACCAAGTACATAGGGATATGTGTCACTTTTAATTGCGGTTGAATTGGATTGGTTTGACATTGGTTTTACCAAGGTAATAACCAAACCGATCCGATGTTTGGTTGGTTTTCTAAAATGCAAACCAATCCAATCCGTTAATTTCACCGAATCCAATCAAAATTGGATTGGATCGGTTGGTTTGAGCGGATTGGATTCTGCACACCCCGAAAGACAAAATAGACACAGGCACCTGACGTCCTGAATCTGGCTCCTAGGATATTGACATCCGAAGGTTAACAAGATATATATATTCCCTAATTAAATTATGTATACGACATATTTGTCTTGTAATAAGTAAATTTAATACTATTCCATCGCTGACTGTTACTCGTCGTGTATCTATCACCTTTTTTCTAATGGGTGATGATAATATTTACGTAGCGAAATGTAATACTCCCTCCGTCCCAATTTAATTGTCGCACTTTGAAAAACTAAAAATTAAGGAGACATAATGATTACTCCAAGAGAGAATACTTATTTCCAAAAATGTCTTTTACCTTTCTTCTAATAAAAAAGGTGGCGGGACCCAAAATAAAAAAAGTGTAGGGAGCTTAGCGGGTAATATTGGAAATAAAAATATTGTTATAATTAATGACATACTAAATGTAGAAAGTGAACAACTATTTTGGGACATCTATAAATGGAATAGTGGACAATTAAATTGGGACGGAGGGAGTATATTGTCTTGTGATATGTAAATCTAATACTATTCCTTTGCGAAATTTAGGAATCCCACCATATTGCCCCTCAAAATATTTAGGGTTGCCTCTTGGAGGTAATCCAAATTCTGTGGACTTGGATCTGGTGTTGGAAAAGGTTAAGAAAGAGCTTGATGGATGGAAAGTAGGTTGTTTGTCTAGGGGAGGATGACTTACTTCAATTCAATCCTTGACTTCATGTCTCAAGCTGGCCGAGTTACTTTTTATCCATTTTTCGCCTTCTGGTGAGCGTTAAAAATAAATTGGAAAAGAAATGTGGGATTGGTGCGAAGATAAAATTGTGCCCAAAGCAAAAGATAAAGTGGGCTGGAATAGGTAAGTTGTTGAGTCAAAATAAAGCTTTGCTTGGTAAATGGTTGTGGAGATTCCCGCTTTGTTGTAATTCCTTGTGGCATTCCATCCTTAAAAGCAACTATGGGCTAATGGAAAATGGGTGGGACTCCAAAGAAGTTAGCATTGGGTCTTTTATCAGCCCTTGGAAATATAATTCTCATGGTCTTGAACAATGTTTTAAAAGGCGAAAGGCGAGTTTGAGGCGTTTGGTCCGGACGAGGCGAGGCGTAAGTTTCGAGGCGTATTGAGGCGTAAGCCTCATTTTTATTTTATTTTTGTCTAATAAAATCACAAAAAAAACATAAATTAAATTACTTTATATATATATATATATATAAATTAATTGCATTATGTAGCAAAATTTTAACTAAATGTATTTTTATTTATTTTTGGTTACTTTTCAAAATATTAAATATTATTTAAAAAAGTAACAAATTTGTTTTTAAGAGGGTAATTTGCTCTAAAAAATAAAGAAAAGAAAGAGTACATCTCACAAATTTAATGGACTCATGGTAAATATTTTAAATGACCAAGGACACACAAGTCATTTTGGTCTTTATAAAAACCTAAATATAAAAAATTTCTCTTAACCTCTTCTCTATTTGAGAATATACGCCACTCTCCTCTCCTCTCCTCTCCTCTCTTCCATCCGTTCATCCCTCTCTTCTTCAAGATTAACCACTGTCATCAAGATTGGAGCTTCCCTCCTTGAAACTCTCTATTTCGGGTAAGCCTCCTCCTTTCTCTAGTCTCTCTCAATCTCATTTCTTCTCCTTCGTTCTTCCATTTTAACCTAGCTGCTGCTGCTTTTTCTTCTTCCACCATGAAACCCTACCTCAGCAGAATGTCTCTCTTTCTCTCACTGCAGAACGCCTCAAACGCCTCGAGGCTTACGCCTCGAGGCCTACGCCTCAGACACGCCTCAGACAGAAGAGGCGTAAGCCTCAGAAATTGGTCAAAAATTCACGCCTCAGAGCGTTTTTCTCCCGCCTCGCCTTGAGGCGCGCCTCGAGGCGTGCGCCTCAAACGCCTTTTAAAACACTGGTCTTGAATCATTAGGGACGCCACCGTCATAAGACTTTCTTTGAACAAAGGAAAGTTAAGAGTTTCATTGACCATTCTTTTTTTTTTTTGATCAGAAACAAAACTCTTTTATTTGAAACTAATTAAAGCTATACAATATAGATTACATCTTTAGTGAACCAGCAGTCTAAAGCCCCTCAAGAAATACCAAAAGACTACAAAATACCAAACAATGACAGAATTTGCAAAAAACCAAACAACAATCAAATGATCAAGCCTTAAACAGGGCTACTACTGGATAGTTGCATTCCAATTCCCCCATAAATCTAAGACTGATAAGGATCCAAACAGGTTCGAAGAGATGGCCCAAGATGATGCTAACTGTTTGATTTTAAACCATACTTCACCGGCTTCGCAAGATTCATCTTCAAATATTCTAGCGTTTCTTTCCTGCCAAATTCCCCAAGCTAATGCCAAACAACATCTCCATAACAATTTTGATTTCTTTTTATTCCCACTAAATTGCCAATCCACGCCTAATAAAGCATGCCATGTGCTAGGCAAGGCTCCAATAACTTCGAATTCCTCCCCCACCTTATTCCACATATAATTGGAGGAACGGCAGTGAACTAACATATGATCAATGTTCTCACCTCCCTTTTTGCTAAGAGTACACCAAGAAGGAGAAATGGCAAGATTTGGCCCTTTTTTTTGGAGTAAGTTGCAAGTATTAGCTCTTTTCCAAGAGGCGAACCAAGCGAAAACTTTCACCTTCGGAGGGATATACCAACTTTCCAAATAAAATTGAGAGGCACAAAGATAGGGTCCAATGGCAAATTGATGAGCAAGTGAAGAACGATTTGCAAGAGAATATTCCCGACCTTTCCCCCACCCACATTCTATAGTCTCTTTTGAATCTTGAGATTTGAGAATGAGAAACCAAATCCAACAATTCCAAAAAATCCCCAATATCCCTATCGTTTAAATTTCTACGAAATTCTAAATTCCTTGAGAAAGAATCAATAGAATTCCAACGAATGATTGATGCTATGAAGCTGTTGTGTTCCAAAAAATTCTATATAACCAGGGAAAGAGAGAAGCAAGAGTAGAATCCCCAACTCATATATCTTCCCAAAACCTAATGGAATTGCCCATACCCACCTTAAGTTGAATAAATTATTTAAATTTAACAATGCCACTAGAAATGGCTTTCCAACGATTCCTATGAGTGCCATTAGTAACCATGTTTGCATCCCACCCATTTTCATGAAGTCCATACTTACTTTTAAGTATTGGGCACCACAATGAATTTTGTTCAATGGGAAATCTCCAAAGCCATTTCCCTAACAAAGGTTCAATTTTCTTAGCAATGTTACCGACGACCAACCCCCTTTATTCTTACTTTTAGACATCAAATCCCAATTTAGTAAGTGATCACAAGCTCCCTCCCCGAATCCTTCCCAAAAAAAAGTTTCTCATTAATTTTTCAATTGTGTTGCACACCGAAATTGGCATTTTGAAAAGAGAGATAATAAATTGGAATACTTTCAAGGACCGATTGAATCAACGTTAACCTACCCCCCCTCGAAAGACATCCTTTTAACCAACCCTCTAATCTTTTAGAATTTTTTTTCAATCACCGGACCCCAAAACTCAACTTGACAAGGGTTGTCTCCAAGATGCATCCCAAGATAGGACATTGGCCACGACACCAATTTGCAACCTGCCGTCCTCGCCAACGACACCATTTCTTCCTCCTTCACATTGATGCCTACTAACATGCTTTTGGATAAATTGATGTTAAGCCCCGAAGCTAACCCAAATATATCCAAAATATCAACCAAATTTTTAAGCTTTCTTTCATCTTTTGAGATTAAGAAAACGGTATCATCGGCAAATTGTAGATGTGAAAGATTGACCATTCTGTATTCAAACAACTCTGTTTTTTGGACTTGGTCCTAGAAATCTTGTGCTTCTTTCTTCAATGCTCTCATTGATGATCCTTAGTACTCTTATTTTACACCTTCAAAAGTTATTTGGGTAGTAGCTAGGATACCCGATACCATCCAAAGTACAAGTATTCAAATGGTTTTTTGCACATGCAAGGGTTGATTTTTGTAATTTATTCAATAAAGGAAGACCTAAACATTGTCTATCTCCATCTTGATGAATATTGTTCTTGGAGGCAAGGTATCGAAAATTAGAGATGCGTTGGGCTCCTCTAGAGGAGAGTTTAAGAATTCTGGACCGTTGGTTTAAAAGTAGATGTCTCATATTTTGATGATTAGTCTATGTAAATGAGTCCTCGTCAGAGGAAAAAGCTACTTAGACAAATCTGAGCCATTTGCCTTTTAACCAATGGTCCAGATTTACTACTACTCTTCACTAGAGTGATTTTCATCTCTCTAGAGGAGCTGGATCTGATGAGATACGTAAAATCTGCTGGTTTTTGGCTTAATTCTTGGGAAGATATATTTGAGGGGGGAGGGAGAGAGTCAAGTTCGTAGCATCATTATGGGCTTCCAGCATCAGGATACGGAAGGATTTCAAAGTTGAAGATATAATATGCATAATTGGTGGGGCTGTAATATGTTTTAGAATAGGACTCTGCATATGCGCATATTGTACGCATTTTGAAAGCAACAAGTCATGTTTCTTATAAAAAAGTTTAATAAAAATTTGATGGGCAGAACACACGCACAAACCAGATGTTAAAGTTGCAATCATTTTTCCCCCCTTTTTGCAGATGGGTAACAAAGGTGCATTTATTCGTTTTGAAGCCTCGGATTTGAAGCCAAACATAGTTACTTTCTCAGCAGTGGTTAGTAGCTTTCATTTTTTATGCAGCAATTGTTTCTCCCATTCTTTTCTTCTTTCCATTGGGGTGTAAAACCTTTTCTACTACTTCCAACCCCCCAGCCCCGCCCCCGAAAAAAAAAAAAAAAGGCAGAAAAAAAACCACCCACATTTCAAATTGATAGTCCCAATTGACTCTGCTGTAATTTATGAGGAACTTTTTAAGGAAAAGCTAATTCAAACTTAATCAATGGGTTAAGAATACACTTATTTTCTATCACGTGATTCGGTACATTAATTATGTCTGAAAAAAAGAAAATGAGACTATCAATTTGAGACGTCCCAAAAAGGTTACTGGGAGTATCAAGTTGAGGCGGAGGGAATATCACCTACTTTGCTTGTCCCTTTAACTATTTTCCGACTTATTTGCCTTCAAAATTTTGTATGGACAAATTTGCAGCCGCATCCTGATGTGAAGCCAATGGCGTATGCAAACAACTTCCTCAGAATGTTCTCATAGTAATCAACTTCAAAAGTTCAAATCGCTCAATGCCGTAGAGGAAGTGGGTCCCACTCGTACTCGTTGGGACCACATCCATGTGCGTGTATGCCCCAGAAGTCTTCGGGTCAAATCTGTAAAATGTATCTACTATTTTTATCCATTATGTTTTTTTTTTTCTTTTAACCACTTTTTATTATTTCCCAAATATTCGTATAGATTTTATGTGTGATTTCACTTGCTGATTCTCTGGATGTGGTTTAGAAAATTTGTTCAAATAAACTTTTTTTTTCTTTTTTAATTTAATTACATTATAAGTTAAGCAGGTGCAGTTTGAGTTGGCAATGGATTTTTACAGTGAAGTGGTCTTGTATGAGTTTGGGGTTATTATGTTAAGAGAGTAGTAGGCCTGTAAAAAATCAGCCCAGTCTGAGTTGCTCTGTCCTATCACACCCCTATTTGGCATAGTGCAAATACATTCTTAAACTCGTAGGCGTGTTTGGATGCATTGAATTGGCATTCAATTAGAATTCTATTTCTATGGACTTGGAGGAATTCTCAAGGTGTGTTCAGCAGCCCAATTCTAAGCGCTGCAGAATCATTGCAATGCTGCTGTTTGGTTCAATGTTGGAATTCTTTATGTAAATCGGAATCCATGCTTTTGCAAGGGCGGCGCCATGTATTTGGTAATTTAGCAACCGTATGAAGTAGTGTAACTGTAAATAATGATGCAAAAATTGCGTTTAAATATTTGACAAATTACTTACTAAAGGATTTGTTTTCCTTCCCAACTGGTAGGTAGAGCTTGTGTTTCTTTCTTTCATTGTCTTTTTATCCAACATTTTAGAATGATTTTGGTGTGATGGTAATTTAATGGAGTTTTCAAATGCACTCACCAAATTATTCTTTTCAACCCCGCTTGAAACTCACCTCCACCAATTTCTTTTAGTTCCACTCGGCTCGTCTTATACATTTTCAAGAATCAAAAAACAGTGCTCTTTATTATATAGATATTTGAGTTGTTCGAGTACATTTGGCTATTCATACTTGATAGGGAAGCTTATCTCTTAAGACAATATATTGAAATTAGAGTTCATATAGATTTATTCTTGGAATGTTGTATATTTTTGTGGTTATAAATATTGGGTAAACTAAATAATAGTCTTGTGGTAGAATAGTAATTTTAGCTGGTATCAGGGACATGAAGAAAACTAGTTGGATGAGCAATAATTTTATGTAAATATAAATATCTAACATAGAAATTGACATATCAAATATGTCTATTATTAATTGGTTAAAATTTTTTTATCGTAATTTATTATTACTAATGAGTGATTGACGCTTTTATAACGCGTCTATCGGGAATAACCATTTTTGTAATTGTACAATTTTTTTTTCAGGTCAGCTTTTGCGCACCTCGACTAATTTTCCCTCGTGGTGCGTGGCTGTTGTTGGACAAGTATTATTTTGACAACGCCGGGAATCAACCTTGGAAACTCCAAGTCGACCCCGTCAAGTATTATTTTGACAGCTCCGAGAATCAACCTTGGGAACTCCAAGTTGACCGCAAGGTTATCCCAGTAACAACCTTGTACCACTAGGCCAAGAATGCTTAAATTTGAGTTTGTCTTAGAAAAAGCTCAAATCCAAACGTCGAATAGGAAACTTTATTTTAGGGTGTTTTTAAATGTACTCGCATAATCCATCTTCTCATCCCACTAAAAGTCAAAGTTACGTTAATCTTAGGCTAAAAAATAGCGTAAAACCCTTTCTTCTCATCCCGCTTTCTATACTTCGAAAAAATCGCCACTAATTTATCTTCTCACCCACATAAATTTTTAAAAATTAAAAATTAATTAAAAATCTCCATTCTTTTCAACAAATAAACATATATTATTTTTACTATTACATACATATCATAAAAGTAAGTTTATAATAAGTATTCTCATAATTTTATATAGAGTACTAGACTTTTTTTTTTAGTTGCATCGGCACGATAACATTTTCAATAATGTTTTTCTTAATTTATTTAATATTTTTATTTGTACATGCATACATACAGAGCTCAATAAAACTTATGTTAAGTTATTTAATGTCAAAGTTAAAAAAAGGTAGTGTTAACATATACCTAATATGTCATAAATAGATAAAAAAAATTATGTATTGTATGTTGTGCTTTTATTATTTCAATATATAAATTCTTAAAATTACTCATAAAAAAATATTGAAAAAGGAAATAGTTTGGCGAGAAATTTTTTATCATTTTAATATTTTGTAAGGAAATCGTTTTCTTGAGTTTCCAAAAAAATTAAATATCATAGAAATCAAAAGTAACAAAATATTTTAATAAATGATTTATTTTTATGAAAACTATTTTATTTTTTCAATTCATTTTTCCCCTTTACATGAAAGATAACATACATTTACGTATAATAAATTGATCTTTTAATGTTTTTGGTGTAGTTAATTAAGTCTTATATTTACTTATTTCATAAAGATAAAAATAAAATTTGTAAATAAATTTGAAATATGAATAATAACCATTTAAGAGTAATAAACAGTGAAAGATTATATAAAATATCATATAATTACTAAAACTATATTTATGACAATTAACATTTTGTATCTTGGAGGTACTATTTAGATGAAATTTTAATAAAATTTATTAAGAACGATGTAAATTTTATTTATTTTGCTTTATATTAATGAAAAATTTAATATTATTTAATGTTTTTACTTTTAGATATGAAATTTTATCGTTCTTGTATTGTTTTAGTAAACTCATCCCACTGTTGGGGTGAAGTGCAAGATTTTTTAAAAATTTAATCGGATGAGAAGAAAGTATTCTCACATTGAAATGAAAAGATTGATTTTGTCTGTGCATTTAAAAATACCCTTATTTTAATAGGACAAATTTTTGAAAAGATATTTTCCTTCTCTCTCCAAAGGTGGGTGGGACATTGGGGTAATAATACAAGTGAGAAGTTGAAAGTGTACGGAAAATAAACTGTTTTCATCAAACAAAGTAAAATTCACACAGTATTGCTAAGGAAACATTTGTTGGAGATTTATTTATTTATGGGCAGAGTAAGAAATTTTAAAGGGGACAAATTTACTGTTCCCCCCTAATAAAATGGTACAAATTTAACTAAAAATCACTTATTTTTAACGTTTAGTGGACAATTTTAGGTCTAAACTAATTTTTTTAAAAAATTAAAGTAGTGCGCGTGCAATTGCCCTTCCTTCGATAACTCTTCTTTTAGCTTATACGTTTATTAAACATACAAATGATTTGTCATTAATATATAAGTTTATAGCTAGTGATCATCATAAATATTTGTAAGGACATATTCAGTCACGAGACGCGAAGAAATCGTGACTATAGTTCAATCCAATTTTCTTTATAAATATAATATAATATTATAATATATATTAAGTTTTCAATTTTAACTCTGTCCAATTCAATATAATTGAGACATTAGCTCACTTCTCTCAAAAGTTCACTATATCCCAAAAAAGAAAAAAAAAATACATGTCTCCCAATAATTTTTAAAATTTGAGAGGGGGTGGGGGTGGTTGGGATCCAGCTCATACCTAGTGTCCTTTATGTTGAGTCCCTTCAACAAGGTCTTGTTTCTTTAGACATACACAGAGCAAGTCAGTCATTGTACCAACCAACCAACCCCACAACACCTCCCCTTTCTCTTTCTTTTCTATATTTGTACCCAAAAAAATAAAAATCTTTTCCATTTATAAACTGTAAATTAATATTTCAGTAAACAAAACTCTGCCATCTCATCTCTTTGAAAAGCCAATACCTAGCCTTTGGTATGTCAATTTCTCCCCGGCCCCTTACTTTCTTTAATTGTACATTTGGTATTGTACATTAGGTATCCATATCAATAAAAAAAAACAATGTTTAATGGGTTGTTTATTTCATTACAAGGATAGATTTAATACGGTTACCGCACCAAAATTTTTGTATGGAACCAGAAATATCAATATTTGTTATTGTTATTGTATCAATAATTTTGATATATTAAAAATTTAGTATGAAACAATACATTACAAAAAAATTATCTTATTTAATAAATAAAAATTTGCGAAGTCACAAAGTTTGGTTACACTAACTTTAAAAAATAAACACTCCAACCAAATTAAACATGTAGACAGGTTTAAAAAGACAAGCCAGCAATCCAACATTATAAAGTCACAAACCATACAAGTAAAAATACAAACCAACATCACAAAGTTACAAAATTCTTTTCTAATAAGTTTCATCCCAAACAAGTAAAAAGAGTTTCAATAAAAGGTATTGAATCAAACTGTTACATTCTTAAAACGATCAATAGTTTTTTATTTATTGAATCAAATTCAACACTAGGTTTATGAATCAAATTCGCAGAAAACCAAAAGTCCACACACCCCTATTAATTCTATTAATGAAAAAGGAAATATTCATAAATGTAAAATATTGTCAATATATGGATTAGGGTTGTTTTTCGGTTTCGTACGGAGCAAAGATTAGGAGGATCCATACTTAAATTGAATTTGAAAGTTCGGTTTAATTTTACTCTGTTTATATATATATTAAATAAATAAACGGTAAGACAACACTTATTTTGGTCAGAAAAATAATAACTTTATGCTTACTCCTACTTATTTTATACTAAAAAAATATTAATTCTTACATTTATAATATAGCTCCAGTATCCATGATAGTCAATTTCTCACTAGATTTTGTAAATTTTAGGAGCATAAAATTTTAGATAGTGAAGTAATATTATTTTCAAGTCCATATGCAATGATTCGGTTTGGTTCGGTTTCTTTGTTTTGGTTTTCTTCGGTGTGGGTTTTTACGAATTAACTCGGCTTGGCATGGTTTGGTTGTTCGATTTTTGAGTTCACCACAACACCTCTAATATGTATATTCCAAGTACTAGGCCATTACTAACTGCAAATAAAACCAATCAAACAACAATCGAAGAACTGAAAATAACAATTGCATTCAAACTGGTGTAAGTTTTCACTCCTAAAGAGTGAGTTTTAGACTCTTGGAGATCAGGACTGTCCATCTAACTAAAACTAGATCTAAATGAGTGACACTTGGAGGTCCTGTTGGTATTGTTACATTTGGAAATACCACTAGGAATACCAATTTTTCAGTAGTATATACCATCGGTAATGATTTTCATTACTGGTATAATGCCAAAGTATATAGGTACTGTACAATTACTAAATTGTATACTTGTATAGTATTACTTTCAAATTTCGGTACAAAATAGTAATGGTACGTATAGTACAGTAATATTAGCACAAAATTCCAACCCTTTCTACGAATAGTAGTTTATACCATCAGTGATGATTTTCATTATCGGTACTATGCCAAAGTATATTAGTATTATACAATTACCGAATTGTATAATACTACTGTCAAACTTTGGTACAAAATAATAATAGTACGTATAGAAAAGTAATATTAGTATAAAATTCCACCCCTTATTACGGATATGTCATGGCAAAGTAATGTGTTGTGGGCTATTGGTGATTATTATGGGATTCAAACAAATATGGTGGCAGAAGCTCAAGTATTGGTTCAAAGTTTAACAAAGTGTAAGAGGGAGGGATACAATCATATTGATGTGGAGGCAGATTCTTTGGTCCTCATTCACGTTCTTCAAGGGAAGATGGATACCCCATGGTGCATTGTGGATTCAAATAGCGCCTTTTGGAGATGGATTATTATTTGATGCATGTGCATCGAAAAAGCAACAAGGGAGCGGATTTCATGGCAAATTGGGAATGTTCTCAATAAAAGTTCTGTGTTTTTGAAAATTCTGCGGATATGCCTAAGATTTTGAGAGGATTATGTAGATTACATAAAAGAGAAGTTTCAAATGTTGGATATAGGAGATGATGAATTAATGTAAGATGTCTTGGGTATTACTTCTTCCGTCCCAAATTGTTGGTTCTTTTTGGGAAATCCAACTTATTAAGGACCCAACATCATCATTGCACTTTTTGCATAATTTACATTGACTCTCTTTTTACCCTTTTCTTTATTCAAAACTTACTTAAAAAGTGAAAGTACAAAAGAGCAAAATATGTATGTATTTATCTTTTTTTGAAAGTGGACATTTATTTTGGGACTTCCAAAAAAAGAAAGAAGGACTAGCAATTTGGGACGGAGGGAGTAATAAATTTAGGGGGCTATTGCCTTCCTTTGTAAAAAAACAAATAAAAAATCATTTTCACATTGTGGATGAAATATAATTTGGTAATAAAAAGTGGGAGTCACAACTCTCTCTATACTTTCTTTTTATATATGAATTTGTACGTATATACGTTGTTGGTGCTAAAAACTGGAAGGGTATTTTAGACCACACAGCCAAATAATCGGGTCAAATGATTGACATAATAAATGCAATAAACTAACAGCGTCAAAGATGTATAGAGGAGGTCGGCCTTGTATGAAGATATGGGTTAGTCCTCCTCTGTGGAATAGAGCTAGGAGCTCGCTATTACAAACTCGCAATAATCTCTCTAGCTCACAATATTATAATGAGCGTATGTCTATAATTACACAAATTCTATCTTCTCTGTACTTAGAGCTAGACCGTGTGTTCGATGTATCTATCTCTTTTCAAGCTATTATCTCTCTGTTGTTCTTGGTTGTTCAGCAGTAATTGTGTTGTTCAGTTAATCCTTAAGTCGTTGAGAGAAGTAAATGCTTCTTCTATATATATGACTGGGAGGAAACGTATGGCCAGAGCTCCCAAAGTAGGTCTTGAGCCATGGTTCGATCATCATCAACTCTGGCCTTGCTTCTCTATGAATTTCAGAGCATTAATGAAGGTTAGGGAGGTTCTGCCTATTCTGCAGAGTAGATAACAACCGCCCATACTGTTTGTCAACTATTCTGTCAGAGTGGTTGGGCGGTGGAGCTTTAAGGCTCATTAAAAGAGCTCTGGAACCCGAGCTCCGTAATTTACTGTGCGTAACCAGCCCATAAGCCAGTACCCAACTTATGAAATATTCGTATTTTCGAGTAAGGCTCGAGTAGAGCTCCTCCGAGCTCCTCTTATTAAGATAGACCCAGTTGCTGATGTGGACGGCCACGTGTCCACCCGGGGTTAGTTGAATGAGTTCGGTTATTAATTTGCACCATTAATTACCCCTATCCTTGCTGTTCAGCTTAGAAGAGCTCAATGAGGATGATAAACTCACAACTCGGAGTCGATGTCAGCTCGGAGCTCTAACAACTCGAGATGTTTTGGAGGCAGACTCATAGTAGTCATTCATTTGGCAGTTACTATTTCGGAGAGATCGTGCCCATCAGGTCCAATTTCTTAGAGAACGTGCCAACGTGTGGTAGTGGGTATGTGAGTGGGTAGTTAAGGCTTGAGTGGATAGTTAGCTTCTCCAACACACCTTATATAAACCCCACTTGCCTTAGCAGAATTTTCACTTCATCTTTCTTAAACCTTAAGTGCCGTAGAACTTAGAAATCCCAAATCGTTTTTTCTTTTTACTAATCTGGCTTACAGACCTCTTTCAGACCACTCTTTTAGGAGGCTTTCGAGTGTTTCTTTGAAAAGCTTTATTGAATTCATTCCTTATTTCTCTTCTTCCACCTCTCTTCATACCCTATCTTTCCTCATGGATCATCTTACTAAGCATGGCCAAAACTTAGACATCGTAACCCAAGGGGAGGCCGATTCCTCTTCGGGCATGGCTCAGAGCACTGCCTTGACTTCTCGGCCCCCACCGCCTATCAATACCGTTCGCATTCTTGATAACGATCTGAAAGAGGCCACCCTTTGCCTTCCCCCTACAATCGACAATACTGAGGAGGCCATTAGGGCGTATACCAATAATTTGAGCACTCTATCCATTTTTTTTCATCCCTTTACGCTCTCCGCACCTGATATTCCTATTTTAGGGCTTGCTACTTCTTACTCAGAGAGGTGTGCTTCTATGAGTCTGCTTTCGAGCACGGGCTCTGCTTCCCAATGGATGACCACTTAAGGGAACTCTTGGCCGCCCTCGACCTCGTACCAGTGCAAGTCCCCTCTAACACGTGGAGCTGTCTGATCGGGTCCATTATGATATTTAAGGCCATCTCCGCAGGGAGCCATGAGATTTCGATTAATGAATTCCTCGCTCCGTTCCAGTGCAAGGATAGTAAGGGTAGGAACAGGGAGCCATGAGATTTCGATTATTCATGACCTCCTCACTAGCATATCTAATTGGAAGAAGAGGTTTTTCTATGTATCTGGGACTAGTTGGGAGCATGAAACGCGGTACCCCAACATGATTGACCTCAAGGCCTGGTTTACTGAGCCTGTCTTTATCCGTAAGTGCTCGAGCTCTTGTCCTTTTTTCCTTCTGCCTTTTTTTACTGACCATATCTAATATGTTTGTCATTTTGTTATGGTCTTTGTAGAGAGAAGGTCTACTCCAGTGTCTGATGAGTGGATTAAAGACGCTAAGAGGTTCTCAGTGAAAAACTACGCCACGCTCACCACTCCAGAGATGTTATAGCGCTTCGGTCTGGGTCCCAGGCCCAGCAACATGGACTCTGCCATCTAGACCGTGGCAGACCTCGAGCTCAACAGGCATTTCATGGTGCTTGCTAAGGTGACCCTATCTACCACAACCATCAAGGCTTCTAAGGAAGGATCCATTGCTCTTTCAGTAGCTGAGGAAACAGAGGAAGGAAATAAGGTGGGGGGACTTCAGAGGAGGAAGTCCAAGCAATCAGCAGGCGTCTCTTCAAAAGGTGCTTTTATGAGCGTTCCTTTACGCCAAATTCCCTTCTCGCCCTCTACGAGTAAGTTTTCCCTTTCTTGAACTCTTTTACTATTCATGTAGAGTTCTTATTTACTCTAACATGTTTTGCTTTGCTTGTTGCAGATATACCTCTGGCAATCAACCCCGAGAAGGTGATCAAGAGGAAAAAAACTCTTCACGGAGGTCCTCTAACTGCCAAGAAGTCTAAGGCTAGTGAGGGAGTCTCTGTCCCTATCCCCATCCTTCCAATACAAGAAGATATGGCACCAGCTCTTGACCAACGTGCAGAGGAGGAGGGAGGTGTTAGCTTATTTATGGAGTTGATGACTGGTCCCTTCACAGCTCTCAATCTTCTAAACCTATAAGAGACAGGGTTGGAGAGGGTCAATGAGCTCCAAGACGAAGATATCCACATCCTTTTACCAGGGAGGACCTCTCCCATCAGGATAGCCTAGAAGCAGGTGGTTTTTAACGAAGAGGATGTACATGAGCTCGATCATGTTCGAAGCTCAGAAGCAGTCTACCTTTGGAGGCGCATCTAGCTCCGCTACCTTTAGGACTGACAGAGATGGATCTAGGTTCTTCATCCTTGGGCAAACCTTGCCCCCTTGGGTGAAGGCATGCTCTAGAACGCAAGGGAGGTAGGGGTCAGCCAGGTAGCCGATGAGCATGATTATCATATGAGTGTGGTAATGTTTCTACTTTGTTTCCTCTTTTGTAGCCTTATCTCCTCATTCGAGCTCTTAATAACAGTCGGCTATTTTTTAGGCCCTTTCCCTTTTTTACTCCACCCTTCATATAGCTAAGGAGGGAACTGGTTACTAGCCTTTCTCTTCCGAGCTGGAGAAATATTGAAAGGACTTCCACGAGCTACAAAGAGATTTTAATAGGGTGTCGACTCGAGCTGACGGGGCGGAGAGGGAGTTCGCGAGCCTAAGGGCCGCTCTGGAGGAAGTACAAAGGGTCATTGAGCTCGAGCACAAGGGGAAAGAAGAGGCCCAGAAACTCATGGAGCTCGAGCTAGAAAGAAGAGAAGAGGCCGGCAATAATATCAGGGAGCTCTAAACTGGACTGGCAGCCAAGACGGAGGAGTTATCGATTATTTTCAATCAGCATGAGGCCATGAAGAACCAAGTCTTAGAACTAGAGAAGGAGGCTAAGGACCTTAGAGACTCCAAGCCTGTTGTTGAGCTTCAAGCTATGGAAAGCTTCTGTGCTCAAGGGGGAGTGCTAGCCAAGATCAGTGACGCATACTTGGATGGCTTTTTCAAATGCCAGGAGCTTGCCTTGCAGAAGCCTGACAACCTTGAGGGGCTCGAGCTTTCTTATGATATGGGTGTAACTCTAGAGCTCGAGGCCAAGATTCTGGAGAAGAGAGGAGACATTTTGGCGATTCTTCAGTTGATTAGGGAGGAGCAGCCCGACTTGTTGGAGAAATAGGAGACTGGGAAGCCTTCATCCTCTGGGGATGGTGATGAGGCTTAGCATAGGTGGGGTAGTATATTAGATTCATTAGGAGTAGTTATAGGGTTTCCTGCTTTCTTTACTTTTATCTTTTTTTTTGTAATAGAAGCTTTAGGACCCATGTAGTCAACTTTCATCATCAATGAAATAAAGAAGTTTGCGTCGCAAATCTGCTTGTTTTATTTTGCTTTAATTCCTGTATTTTTCTTTTGTCTAAGTTATTATGTGAGATGTAATGAGCTCTATTGTAACACCATGTGTTTATTAATATTAATTATGTTTTATTAAGTGAATGTTGTGTGGAAATTGTTAAAGAATGGTTTTGGTAGCCGGTTTATGAAAAATTTGATGTTCAGTAACATAGTGGTCGATAGCTGTATTCGATGAATTTTTGAAAATTTTTCCTTCATAATTTGGGAAAACTTCCTCTTGAAAAGTTGTAGATCTTTGAATTACCTTTCCGTGGATATAAAGATTATCAAAATCGGAGTTCCGAGCGAAAAGTTATGGCCAAAATACGAATATTCTAGAACAGAGCAAAATTACCCGCGGACTGGTATTGCTATTTTGGCATATCAATTTGGTAGTTAAATTTTGGGGAATTTGTGACCTGCTGACCGGTAGTTGGTATTTGGCATACCGGTTCGCCAGTTAAGCTTGTGCATCGACTTAAACTTGTTTTAAAGCCACTTTTGCTCATTTTCACCCCAACTTCGAGCAAAACACCTAAACACTTCTAAGGAGAGTTCTAGAGGGTTCTAGAAAGAGAAAAAGAGAGATTTCTACACATCAATCTTTTCTTACTTAAGATTTAAGCTAAAAATCCTCCAAATCTCATCATCTTTCACCATTCATCATCCTCAACCTTGGGTATCTGCCATTAGAGCTCAGGCCTGAGCTAGGGCCACTTGGAGTGGAGTTTATGTTTTATTAATTTAGGGGTTTTTCTACTCTAGGAGTGTAGTAAAACGTGGATCTTGGAATTTCGTCGAACGGGGCTTAAATCGTCATTTTTCTTCCTTCCTTTTCACTATTAAACTTGAGGTAAGGGTTTTATGATTTCAAAACTTGGAATCGAGTCTTGTTTTACGGATATTATTGTGTTTTGATCTTCCTTGCTTTATGTGACCTTATTATGACCTTCGAAATGATATCTCTTGATTGATATGGATATAGATGTATGAATAGAAGCAAGATATGCCAATTACACTTGCTATATTGCATGATTTCATTTATATGAAGTATTTCTTGGACGATATAATGTTGAAATTGCTTCGATAAAAGGGTTATATACACCGAGGAATACTTATTGAGAATTTTAAGTTTATATGGCATAAGTTATTTAAATGGTTTTATCATTAGCATACTATGCATTATGATTACGTCAATCGGTATCATGGTAAATCCCTCAACGAGTTCGGGATATCTTGGAAGCTTATGGATCAAAAGCTATCGTTGGAAGAGTTTATATCTCTCACCTATGTTGTGAAGGGCTTGTAATGCCCTTGGGGTTTAAAATGGAAATTATACATCAATTAATGCTTCCCGGGATGGAAAATAAGTGGGGCTGAGCGCCCTTGGGTGGAAAATAAGTGTATATTTTAGAGTACACGGTTTCTCATTTTTCCCTTACTAAGCACATGGCTCACCCCGTTTTCTAAATAATCCATGTACCCAAGAGTCAAACTTGGATAAACAGGCGACAGGTTCAAGGACGAAGTAAAGGCTCTGATACGACAATTATTTGTGTGATGTATATATGTTTTCAAGGGAAGCCACGGCTAGCTTGATAGTTGTATATATTTTTTCTCTTGCTCTATTAGCTTTGTAGAATTATGGTATGCGTGTGTGGAAGTTATATTATCGTCTTGTATCTCATGTTTGATTAACATGTGATATGCATGTTGCCTTAATTTCTCGGTAAATTAATTACCCATTTTGGTTGATCCGAGATGGGTTGGTAACGCTCCGGGCTTTAATTACAGGTGTTATCCTGGTAATTAAGGCGGGGGTGTTACAATTTAGTATCAGAGCATAGGTTTTGCGATTACTTAGGTTGTGGGACAAAATTGGTAGCGTATTACGATAAATTGTCTTCTTGTCAATGTATATGTATTGAACTGTTATAAACTACTTCTCTTTGTTTTCTTATAGAATGACGACCCCACCAGAAGATAGAGAACATAAACGCTACCTATAGGAGTTCCACCTCTGGGGAGTCAGTAGATGCAATTCGTGTAATGGCCTTGGAGTTGGCCATTGTGCTAGGACATATCGAGCAACCCCAGGGTAGAGTCTAGGAGAATAGGGCTATAATGGCCCTATAGAAGTTTAAGAAATTAGCCCCACCAACTTTCAACGGGGTGTTTGGTCCCGATGCGGCGGAGTCATGGCTCGATCAAATAGAGAGAGCTTTTGATGTCATGAGCTTATCCGATGACCTGAAACTAAATTTGGGGACTTACCAATTGATTGACAAAGCTAGTTTTTGGTGGAGAAACTTGTCTAGGAGAGCAAATGCTGCTACCTCTTGGGAATAGTTTACTCAGTTGCTCCTATAATGTTATTTCTCGCCGGTTCATCGCAGTATGAAGAGGGATGATTTTCATTCCTAAATCCAAAAGAACATGTCAATAACCGAATACGAGATAAAGTTTGAAAGTTTGAGTCATTTTGATAAGAGTCTAGACAATGATCCAAAGGAAAAAATACGTTTATTCTTGAAGGGATTAAAACCTTCTATCCGAGAAAAAGTGTACCACTTGAGTGACGGCAGTGTTGCCGAAGTCGTGAGGATGGCGATGAAGGTTGAACAAGAAATGATCGATGCTAGTAAGTTTCTTGAGAAAAAAAGGGTACTGAAGGAAAAAAGTCGGGTAGTCAAGGGAAGAGGTACAAAAGTGATTCCGGGTCCTTTAGTGGGAGTTATGGTAGAGGTCGATCTTCAGGCTTGGGGAGCGAAAACCAGGGGTCCAAGGAAAGAGTCTGTTATGGGTGCGGTCACGTAAAGCACTTCAAGAGAGAGTGTCCAAATGTGAATGGAAAAAAACAATCGTCCCAGCCTTCCTATAGTTGACCATAGTCCCAAGAATTGAGCCGCATGGGTAGTGTTGGCCAATCTTCCTCAACTAGTCAGAGTGGTTAGGGTCGTGGGCAGAGTCAGAGTGGGTCCCGTGAAGGTGGAAGTGTATACTCTCGGGGTGGTGTCAGAACACCAGGTCGGGTTTACACGTTAACATAATCAAAACAATATGAGGCTAAAGTAATGGAAGGTATTGTTTTATTCTATAGCACTTCGGTTAAAGTTTTGTTTGATGCTGGTGCTTCTTATTCGTTATCTCGTTTGCTTTGGTTGAAAGATTGGGGTTGTGTGTTGAACCATTAAGTACACCTTTGTGGGTTGGTAAGCCCATGGGAAGTAAGGTTTACTTGGAATTCATTTGTCGGAATTTCTCATTGAGTATAGGAGAATCGTCGATATAATTTAATCTCATTGTCTTAGAAATGGAAGATTATGATCTTATCATGGGTATGGATTGGTCAGCCACTTTCTATGTGGTAATCGATTGCTTTAAACATCGGATGTCGATTCCGTTATCGTGTAGTGAAGTTTTGGTTTTTCAATGCGAATCGAGTTGCTTGTTCCGTGTATGTATTTGAAATCCAGATAACAACGGAATTACTTTGGCTGGTTGGCTAGTATAGTAACACGAGATGAGGGTAGTTCTAGTCCTTCCGATCTTTCCGTGGTTAGGGAATTTCCTGACGTGTTTCCCTATGATCTTCTGGGTCTACACCTTCATTGGGAGGTGAATTTCTCTATCGATGTTATTCAAGTCACTGTACCGATATCCTTAACTCCGTATCGTATGGCTCCTGCTGAGCTAAAAGTGCTGAAGATTCAATTGCTGAACTACTGCGGAAGGCGTTCATTAGACCCAATGTGTCTCCATGCGGTGCACTTGTTCTATTTGTTAAGAAATAGGATGGGTCCTTGCGATTGCATATTAACTATCGTCAGTTGAACCGAGTCACTATTAAGAACAAATATTCGTTGCCTCGAATTAATGATTTGTTTGATCAGTTACAAGGCGTTGTTAGGTTCTCCAAGATTGATCTTCGATCGGGCTATCATCAGATGTTGGTCCGTGAAAAAGATATTCCAAAGATGGTATTTTATACTCGGTATGGCTATTATGAGTTCTTGGTAATACCATTCGGGTTAACGAATGCGCCTGCTGCATTCATGGATTTAATGAATCGTTTGTACCGTCCTTATCTAGATCAATTTGTGGTGATCTTTATAGATGACATTCTTATCTATTCCAAGTCCGATGACGAGCATGAGAACCATCTTCTTCTAGCTCTTTAAGTTCTTCGAGATCACAAGTTATATGTTAAACTTAGCAAGTGCGATTTTTGGATGTTAGAAGTCAAATTCTTGGGATATGTCTTCTCAAGAAAGGGTATCTTTGTTGCAAGGATTACTTTTCGAAGTACCAACTCATATACATTCAGACTTTTGTGCTTGACCATTTTATTGTAACTTTTTACTATGCTTAATTTATAAGCCTCTTATTTGATTTGAGCTTGCTCTTTTTTTTTTCAAGGAGGTATGAATTAGCTAGCAGGCCTTCGTCATTCCGAGCTGGGTCATGATGGTTGATTATGTGTGTTGATACTCCTATCTCCACAGGAATGACTGCTTCAGTTCTATAGGTCAGAGATAAGGGAGTTTCACTAGTTAGACCTTTGATGGTGGTCCTGTAAGCCCATAGGACTGATGGGAGCTCTTCAGACTAATTTTCTTTGGCATCGTCAAGTCTTTTTTTTCAACGAGCTCAGTAGGGTTTTGTTGGTGACCTCTGATTGGCCATTGGCTTGAGGATGGACAGGTGAGCTGTAATGGTTTTCAATTCCATGTCCTTCGCAGAAGTCTCTGAAGAGGTTGTAATCGAACTGTTTTCCATTATCGGTGATTAGCCCCTTTGGGAGACCAAAATGGCATATGATGTTTCTCTACACAAAGCTCTGGATCTTCGTGGTGGTGATCGTGGTTAGTGCTTTTGCCTCAACCCATTTGGTAAAGTAATTGATAGCTACCACTGGAAATTTCGTCTGTTCTTTGCCTAAGGGGAAAGACTCAACAATGTCTATGCCCTATTGAGAGAAAGGCCAGGGGCTGCTGACAGGGGTCATTAGCTTCACCGGGAGCTGTTGGATGTTAGAAAATCGTTAGTACTCGTCACATTTTCTCACGAGCTCCTTGGTGTCCTGTAGGATAGTAGGCTAGAAGTAACCTTGTCTTCCAACCTTGAAGGCTAGTGAGCGAATTGCTGGATGCCCCCCACACAATCCCTCATGAACCTCTAACAGAGCTGTTTGGGCTTGGTAAGGATGTAGGCAGAGCATAAATGGGAGGACATACCCATGTTGGTACAGTGTTGCCTCGATGACCACATATCTGTTGAAAATATATTTTATCCGCTTGGCCATCTTCTTCTCCTCTGGAAGAGCTCCACTCGTGAGGTAGTTCATGTTGGTTGAAAAATAACCCTAGAGGGGGGTGAATAGGGTTTTCAAAACTTAATGTGGAATTAAAAACTTTCAAGAAAAGTTTTAAGAATAAAACTTTAACTCAATGAATATCAAGGACATATGAAAAGTAATCAATCTCAAGAATAAACAATAAATATAAATGCGAGTAAATAAAGAGCTTGAGTTAGAGGGATTGAACCGAGTGAGACTATAATGTTTTGTTCTCGTGGTTCGGTTGTTTAGACCATACGTCCGCGCCCGGTTAGTTCCCCAAGAATTTTCACTATTCAATTTTCTTTGGGTGAAGATCAAACCTTAATACCAAATGTTGTTATGCACACAACACTCTACAAATATGATTCTACTCACCACACTCAACAAATGTGATTATACTCACCACACTCAACACAAGAATTAACCTTCTTACTTTTCTATGAGATAAACCTTTCACAATTGACGAATAAAGATTGTTTGGTGATTCACACCAATGAACAATAACTCTCAAGTGTTTACAAGATATGAAAAGTAGCTCACACTAGAAGTTATCAAGTTTTGATAAAAAATATATAGCTCAAAAGATGAAAGATTGATCAAAAAAATGTTCTTGAATCTTTAAATATTTACACATTTGAACTTGATGAAGAATATAGTATTAGAATGATTCATGGTATGTTAAACATGTCTAGGACCTCATATATATAGCTTGAAAAAGTATATGTCCGTTGGGGGTGATTAAGAAAGGTTTTGGGTTAAAAGTAGACATTTTCAAACTTTCCAACGGCTAGTTTTGTTGACCAAAAATTCAAATTTGTTTTGATCATATATCCTAATCCGACCATTAGATCATGTTCAAATTTTGGTCATAAGTGCTAAGAGATGTTGTCTAACTATTGTAAAAATTTCAAAATGATCGTAGTCCAGAAAGGCCTCCATCAGACCATTAGATCAAAACTGTGCCAAAATTGAGTGATTCTAAAATGTAAAATAAAGCATTTTAGCAATTTAGAAATTTAGTTCCAAATAAAATTCTAATGATTTTTGAATCTTAAGGATATGTTTCTAAGATACCTATTTTTATGAGAACTTAAAAGATGATCATTTAAAATTAATATGAATTTATTTTGAAACTCGATGTTTGTAAAATGACGTTTTTCAAAGAAATTCAATTTCAAGCTTGTTTGAATCAATTTTTAAAAGATGCATGAATATGTTTAAGCTATAGGGATTGATCAATTAAGAAACTTAATATAAATCATAAGCACTTACTTAATTATCGAATTAACGAGTCTTCGAATGCTCTAATTTTGTTTATTCAATATGATCTTTACTTGTATCATTTGCCTTGAAACTTTTTCATCTATTCCTTTGATCTTTGATCTTCATGAATTGTATGAGTTCATGTGAGAGTATAGAGAATCTCGTGAAGTGGTTATACACTTGATAAGGCTTCGGTTTTAGTTTTCGAGATACTTCGGGAAAAATAATGCATCTTGTTAAATTGGTTTAAACCAAATACATTTAAAATACATGTAAAATACACATGATCAACCTTTTGTCATTATTAAAATAAGATTAAGACCTTCTAGGTCAACAGTCCACAATTGGATTAATCCAACACTTGCAAACCTACATTGGGTCTGCGTCTAATTCTACAAGCTCCTCGATAGCTTTTCTTTCCAGATACTCGATGTGAATGCCGCTGGGTACCTCTAAGGATGAAGCGAGCTTGGCCAGGTGGTTTGCCTTATAATTCTGAGCTCGCCGGACTTTGACAAAGGCCAAATTTGTGTATCTTTGAGCTAATGCTCTAGTCTTAGCCAAATAAGCAGCCATGTGATCTTCTTTTGCCATGTTGTGACAAAGTATTTGGCCAACCACAACCACAGAGTCATTGTAGACCACCATCTGTCTTGCCCCCATATCGCCAGCTATCCTCAAACCTGATATGATGGCCTCGTACTTAGCCTCATTATTGGAAGCTTTAAAGAGGAATTTTAGAGCTATCTCTAGGGTGTTTGCCTCAGGAGTGATAAGCACCAAGCTAGCTCCAGAACTTTTTAAGTTGGAAGCTCCATCTGTATAAAGTATCCAAATAGGAATTTTTGGCTGTAAGTTCAGTGAGGTGGCGGAGCTTGAGGTGCCTGGGTCCATAGGTGGTAGCAATTCCAGTGGTTCGGTGATATGCTCCTCATCATAAGTGAACTTTACTATGAAGTCTACTACGTCCTAGCCTTTGATTGAGGTTCGAGGTTTGTAATTGACTACGAACTGTTCGAGCTCTATAGCCCAAGTGGCTAGTCTTCCTGATTTCTATGGTTTATCAAGAACACTTCGCAATGGTTGGTCTGTGAGCACATCAATGGTGTGGGTCTTGAAGTAAGACCTAAACTCTTGGAAGTGATAAGGAGTGCATAGGCCAATTTCTCAAACCTTGGATAATTTAGCTCTGCAGCATGGAAGGCTCTGCTCCTGTAGTAGACTGGTAGCTGTGTCCCCTCCTCGTTTCTCATAAAGGCTGAGATGACTACTGTTTATGATACTGCCAAGTACAAATTCAGAGTTTCCCCTTTCTTTGGTGAACGAAGAAGAGGAGGAGCTCTCAGGTACCGTTTGAGCTGTTGAATAGCACGCTCGCACTCTTCTATCCATTCAAAGGCTTTCTTGAGGGCTTTGAAGAAGGGATGGCACTTGTTTGTAGCCTTGAAAATGAACTTGTTTAGAGCTGCCACACTTCTTACCAGGCTTTGGACCTCATTTGGCTTGGTTGGAGATCTTATGTCGAACAAAGCTCGAATTTTCTCAGGGTTGGCATCGATTCCCCTCTGGGTCACTATAAAACCCTAGAATTTCCCTCATTTCACTCCAAAAGCGCACTTAGCCGGTTGAGGGGCACACCATTTTGCCTAAGTATGGCGAAGGCCTCATTGAGGTCTGCCATATGGCTGGAGGCCTTGATACTCTTGACTAGCATGTCATCGACGTATACTTCCATGTTCTTGTTGATCTGATCATTGAACAAGGTGTTCATGACCCTCTGGTAAGTAGCTCTGGCGTTCTTAAGACCAAATGGCATGGCCTTATAACAGCAGGTGCCTTCATTGGTGATGAATGAGGTCTTATCTTCGTCTTCAGGGGCCATTCTGACCTGATTGTAGCAAGAATATGTATCCATGAAGCTTAGCATTTCCTGGCTCATGGTTGCGTCTACCAGCAGATCAATCTTTGGGAGTGGGAAGTTGTCTTTTGGGCAGGTCTTGTTGAGGTCCTTGAAGTCAACACACATTCTCCACTTCCCGCTGTGCTTCTTCACGAGCACCACGTTGGAAAGCCACTTTGGGTAGTGGACTTCCTGAATGAAACCAGCTCGAAGGAGCTTCTGAACCTCTTTTGAACCTCTTCTTATTCTGCCTCATTGGCTTAAAGGTCGAATCAACATTAAGCTGGTGTACCATGACTTTTGGGTTCAGTCCCTTTATGTCATCGTGGGACTAGGTAAAGACATCAGCATTAACTCGTAGGCACTGGGAGAGCTCTTCCTTGACCTCTGGACTGAGCTAGTTGCTAATTTTCACACCCTGTCAGGCTGTAGCGAGTCCAATAGGAGATCCTCTAGGTCCTCAACTGGCTTACCTCTGAGTTCTTTGTCCTCATCTGGGGGGTCTAGGGTATCAATATCCCATTTCTCTTAATTGCGAGGCCCTTCTGTGTTAGCCAATTCTCCGACAGCTACAGTTTGGAGCTCTATAATTATGATATCATCTATTCTAACCTCCTTCAGAGCTCCGAATTGGCAGTACTGGGCTTCCACTTGACTTCTTCTAACCTCCCCGACAGGGGGTTAGGAATCTGACTCGGCAAAAACAATGCGAGTTATTATACCTAAGTGCAGTTGGTCAGTCAAGTAATAAATACTCGAAAAGTCTTAGATCAATCCACGGGGAGGAGGGTAGTTCTTTGAGCTAGGAAGGTTTCTTTCAAGAGGAAGATAAGAAAATAAAGAAAAGATGAAATTTGAAAATAATGGAATGAGAATCTAAAACTAAACTAACTAAAAGAAATATAACTAAATAAAACATGCAAATAAAACTTAAACCTATAGGTAACGAAACATTACTATGCTAAAGGAAATTAAACTAATATAAAATGAACTTGCAAAAAGGGCTAAATAAAATAACTAATGAAAATAGCGTACTAAATTAATTAAACGAGCAACTAAGAATCATTTTCTAATTAATTTTTCTTTAAAAAATCAGCATACTTTTCACAAGTTAATTGATCTCATAAACTCGTATTTTTCGCAATAATTCATATGTGACATGAATTATACGTACCAATACTAATTATGGAATCAATTTGAATTATTTAATTTTACTGAAAATACTTGTTAATTAAAGTAACGTAATACTTGACACTACAAAACCTTTTATTAAAAGTGAGTTTAGAAATATTAAGTAAAACCACAATTTAATTCAAATAGGTTAAAACATGATTAAAATCAAATTTGAACTAAAACGGGCGGTGAAAATACAAAATTGGAGATTTCGGTATCAAAAAGTAAGGATTAAAACGATTACTGAAAATAGTGCACTTTAGTTTAAAATTATAAAGATACAAAACCAATTAATTTAGAGAGTATAGACCGCTTTTTAACTCGACCGGTTAGGGTTAAGCGCAAAAATAATGATTCAAACTAGTTTGGTTCTTTTGTCAAAAAGATTTTATTAAATTTATTATAAAAATATGTGATTAGCATACTAGGATAACAATTTAATAAAAATCATATTTATAATGACCTATTAACCTATAGAAAATTAATTAATATTGAAATCAGGTCCAAAAAACTACCGCGTTGGCATACACGTTCCTTATGGACCCCTAAACTAACGAACTAGCCAAACATATCTAATAAATTCATGGACAATAAATTAATCAAACAAAATAGCGCATAAGAGTTCATAAATTGTAATCTAATTAAAATCATACGTATGCAAAATTTATACTAATAACTAACAAAGCAGTAAATAAATTAAGAAACTAGAATTGAAGTACATGCGTAAATCAATAATTATATTTGAAAATTAATCTTCAAAAGTGTACTTGAATACTTAGTCTCTAACTCCGAATTAACAGTAAGTAAAACTAGTTGAAGCGGTACAAATTTGGAGGTTTCTTCAAATTTTGCATGGAAAAATACCTGAATTAGCTAGAACATAGGCATTGGGCAAGGTGGATTTCTTCTTAAACTGAAAATTTTCCAAATTGATTCAAATGACAATTTTTTTGTTTGGGATTAATTTATCGACTTCTCTTAGTTTCTTTCATCCACTCCCTTCATGCTTGAACTTGGGAATTTCTTCCAGTTCATTTCTTGAACTCAATTTAGCTCCGAATTTGATCACCAATGATTAATTTTTGGGAAATTTGCTTATGGATTCGTTCTTGTTCATTTTTAACCTGTAAAAAAAGTTCAAATGCACTAGAAACAAACATATTATCCTATTTCGTGATTAAAACTCAATTCTTAACAATTTAGGATAATTATAATCAAATTCATGTATATTAAGTCATATAAATATGTATAAAAATGCAATATTTCGACTTAATTAGAATCTCATGGTCAAACTGCAAGTTCAAATGGCAATTCTGATTTTGTTAAGGGTACCCATGCCTATGATTGCATTGTAGTTGGGGGCCCTATCCGGTACAAAGAACTCAGCAATTGTGGTAATTTGCTTTGGAGTTGCTCCTAAGGTCACAGCGAGCTTGATAATTCCTAGGGACTGTCTTTTCTTCAGAAAAACTAACTAGTGTGATTGTCGAATGGATCAGGTGCTCAGTGGTGAGACCCATGGCATTAAAGGCGCTATAGTACATGATGTTAGAGGTATCCCCCGTATCAATAAGAATTCGATGGACATCGTGATTGCCCACCGTCGACGTTACCATAAAAGGATCATCGTGTGGGAACTTTACCCTATTCATGTCTTTATTGGTGAATGTGATCTCATTGACATCACATTGCACCATCTTTGTTGACCTGAAGCTGAAGCATTTCGCCTCCGAGCTCGAAGACTTGGCTTGTCTTATGTAAGTTTTCCTGGACCTATTGCTGTTTCCAGAGTAGGACGAGCCCCCTTCAATCATGAAAATTTCATTCTCATGATTAACTTTTCCTCTCTAGATTAACTTTTCAATTTCTTCCTCTAGCTTCCAGCAATAGTCGGTCTCATGCCCATGGTCCTTGTGGTATTGGAAGTACATAGTAGTATTCCTTTTCCTTTTTGAAGTTTTCATCTTTCGGGGCTCTAGGACCTGCCCTGGTTCCAACTGGGCATAGACCTCTCCTAAGGAATCTATTAAGGGAGTGAATTGCTGGTGGGCTCTGCCTTCACTCAGTTCAGACTTGTTTGAACCCATTTTGCCTTTCTTGCATTCTCTCTCTTGGCTATGAGGTGGACTATGTCCCCTTTAGCGCTTCGAGGAAAGCAAGAGAGCTGACGGACCTAACAGGTCTCTTCCCTGTAATGTTTCCTCCACTCTGATCTATTTGGTGACCTCATCTAGGAGCTCGAACATGGTTTTAAGAGCCACCCTTGCCAATGTCATAAGACAGTACGAGGAGCTCACTCCTTCCAAGAAGGCCGCCACTGCTACCCCTTCGTTGAGGTTTGTGATCATGAGGCTCTCTTGATTGAACTGGTAAGCATACTCTTTCAAGCTCTCCGTCGACCCCTGTTTGATAGTGAAGAGATGAGTAGAGGACTTGGATTATTTTTGGGTCCCAAGGAAATGGGAAATGAACTTGGTGTCGAGCTCCTGCGAGCTTTGGATTAATCCCGGGAGTAGGCTATTGCACCATATTCGGGCTGCCCCCTTAAGAGTGGTGATAGAAGCTCTACACACTACATCATCCGGGACATTCTGGAGTTCCAACATGTTCCCATATTTTCGCCAATGGTCCACAGGGTCAATGCTTCTGTCATATGACTTCAGTGTTGGGAGTTTGAACTTTTCTAGGGCCTGATAGCTCTGAATGTGCTCTGCAAATAGAGACTTAGAGTCCCTTACCAGAGCTGCGGCCAAGCTCCTTCCCAGATGGCCCATTGTTTTCATCATTTTAACCATTTGAGCTCTCATTTCCGTCATCAACCTCTTCTTAACCTCTTCCACAGACCCTTTATGTGATATTATGTTGAACACGGACCCTCGAGGTCTGGCATCTGCTACCCGCTCAGGTGCTTGGGCTGGAGGAAGGGGAGGTAACGCCGCTCTATTTTGGCTCTAACGTCGTGAGGCTCCCTTCGATCGTCTTTCTTTGACCACATACACTTGCGGGTTCTTCAGCGGTGGGGGAGGTTCTGCTGCTGAGACCTTTTTATAAGAAAATTCTATCCTGAAGCTAAACCGACCAGGTTCGAACTCATCAGTTCTGCTGCCGTTCCCCCTAGATTCTCTGCTCTGGTCTCCGAGCCTTTGTCTGGATGGGACTCGTGGAAGGACTGGGGGAGCAGCCGCAGACGTGGATGCTGAAACTGACCTATCTCTCAAACTGGCTAGAGACGTTTTCTTTTGAGCTATAAGTCTATTGATTTGGATTTGGATGGTAGCTTGTTGTTCCTGCAATGTCAACATGGGGTCTAGCTAAGTGTTCCTAGAAGACATGGTATTTTTGGATTGTATTTTTATTTGAAAGGAAGTGTATGTGACTTGAGAACATGTTATTTCCACAGATAGCGCCAAACTTTTGGTGCTAAAAACTGAAAGGGTATTTTAGACCACACAGTCAAATGATCCGGTCAAATGATTGGTATAATAAATGTAACAAACCAACAGAGTCAAAGATGTATAGAGGAGGTTGGCCTCGTATGAAGATACGGGTTAGTCCTCCTCTATGGAATAGAGCTAGGAGCTCAGTTTTGCCTTGTTATTGATATAACTAAGTGGCTATTTCAAACTCGCAACAGTCTCTGTAGCTAGTTTATCCTCACAATATTACAATGAGAGTATGTCTATAACTACACAAATTCTAGCTTCTCTGTACTTGGAGCTCGACCGTGTGTTCGATGTCTCTATCTCCCTTCAAGCTATTATATCTCTGTTGTTCTTGGTTGTTCAACAGTAATTGTGTCATTCAGTTAACCCTTAGGTCATTGAGAGAATTAAATGTTTCTTCTATATATATGACAGGGAGGAAACGTGTGGCCAGAGCTCCTAGAGCATGTTTGAAGCCGTGAATTTTAGAGCATTAAATGTAGTTGTTGTGCATTTAATGAAAGCGAGGGAGGTTCCGCATGTTCTATAAAGTAAATAGTAGCTGCCCATACCGTTCGTCAGCCATTCTATTAGAGTGGTTGGGCAGTGGAGCTTTAGAGCTCGTCAAAAGAGCTTTGGAACCCGAGCTCCGTAAGTTGTTGTGCATAACTAGTCCATAAGCTAGTACTAAACTTATGAAAGACTCGTATTTCCTAGGAGGGCTCGAGTAGAGCTCCTTCGAGCTTTTCCTGTTGAGATAGACCCAATTGCTGATGTGGACAGCCACGTGTCCACTCGAGGATGGCGGAATGAGTTCGGTTATTAATTTGCACCATCATACGTGAAAATAGACAACAAATCATTTGAGAAACTTTTTTGAAAAGTATTTATGGATACTGATGGAGCAAATTAAAAAATTAATTTGTTCCGTTGACCACAGGAAGACACATGGCTGTCCACGTCAGCAGGCAATACTGCCGTGGTAAGGGAGCTCTAGAGCTTTGACTTGAGCACAACTTAGGAGCCCAAGCTCTGGAGAACAAGCATATCTGACCTAAGCGTTGTCATCTAATACCCAGTTTCGGAGCTCAAATGCTAAAGCTTTTCCAATGAGCTTTGGAGCTTTCTGGCCAACTACCGTGTTAAAAGTAAGTACGGGCAGTATGGGTGACTGCTGCTAACTCCACAAACGCCACATAGCTTCCCTCACCTTCATTAAATGCACATCAGCTGCATTTAATGCACCGGATTCCATGGAGAAGCAAGGTCAGAGTTGGTAAAGACGAGTGTAGACACCCGAATTTGCGACCCCCACAAGAACCCTTATATTATTACTAAGTTATTCTCCATTTTTAAGCTTAAGTTTTTATTTTGGTAGTTTGGCCTTTTTTTAGGCTTATTTTGCCTTTTCCTTGTTTTGCCCACTTTTTTAGATCATACATTGGATGGGAGCTAAAAGTGAGGCCTTGAGTTTCCTTATAAATAAGGGCCTAAGGCTTGTGTTTTAGAGGAGGGCCAAATGAGAAGGATCATGTAAGAGCTTTTTTAGCCATTGAATCAATAATTCTCATTAGTATAAGATTTTCCTACTCTTTTATTAGAGATGTCGAGAATTATGCTCTAGTTAATTAGGTGCTTAAAAAATAAGAATCTTTTCATTATAAAGTTTATACCCGGAGTGTCAGTCTTTGCCAACTCTGGAGGTCTGTCCGCTTCTCTCGTATTATCGTCGGGAATGTAATCATCTGCCCCTTTCTTTTTATTAAGTTTATTATATGCCTACTTATCTTATTTTAATTAAGTTTATTATATATACTTGTTTAATTTTAATTTATGATATGTATGCTTGTCTTATTTTAATTAAAACTTATTATATGCTTACTTGTTTTAAGTTTATTATATATGTCTTTATTTTCAAAGTTTATTTTCTATAAACTTGTTTCAATAAGTTTATTATATATGTACTTGTTTAATTTCTCGGAAGTATTATAAGTGAGTAGGGAGTTGGCGTACTTGGGCCAACATAAACCGAAAGCATTTACTTCCACTATCATCTGATCCCTTCTTTTAATTAATTTTATTATATGTATACTTGTTTATTGTTTTAATTTAGTTTATTATCCGCGTACTTGCTTAATTTTAATTAAAGGTCTATTTTCTATATTAGAAACTCCAATAGAATTCATATCAAGTCCGGAACTCACTTACACACTAGAGCACCCTACTAGATGGGTTTGTTGCACGATGACAAACCCAATGCAAATACAATTTGCTGCACGACAAACCTTGTCATGTAGCGCGACAATCCCTAAAAACACCAACCAACCACTTTCTGACACAGCAGTCCGTCAGAACCATCACCTACGCCGTTTGTTGCACGACATATTTATATGTCAATTGTCCCACTTTCGCAGTATGTCGCGTGACAATCACTCTTGAGTACTGTAAATAGGCCAACACTCCCTTGGGTTCTAGGCAGCCATTCTCCACCACAAAGACACGATTTTGACACCAAAAATCCTTATTTATCTCTTACATTTACAATCTTTAAGTCTTCTTCGGAAGCACATTTGATAACATTTATTTTTGCAAGAGCCAGACTGTTGGAAATATTTCAAAGATGAAAGCTGATATCTGCCGGAGGTCTTCTCTGCCGTATTATATTTTCTCTCTTTTATTCTTATATATATCGTCGGGAAGGTAACTAAAGTCTCTTATAGTAATCAAATAATATATCTGCATACTAGTTTTACTGTGCTTTATTTAGTAATTATAGATTTGTTTAATTCTTAATTAAGTTTATCATACATACTTGCTTAGTTTCTCGGAAGTACTATAAGTGAGTAGGGAGTTTGGCTTGCTTGGGCTAACATAAACCGACAGCATTTACTTCCACCCTCTTCGTTTTAATTTTAATTAATTTTAGTATTTGTTGACTCTTAATATTTGTTATTCTGTCCACTTTCTAGCTAGATAAACTTATTGTCAAGTTATCGATATTTTATTGTTTTCAAAACAACCTGATAAAATTATTTTTGAAACTAGAAGAAATAAAGCCATTATTGTCCAGATAAAACTATGTTTTCAAAACCCAGATTGATAAAGTTTGTTTAGGAATTAAACTCATATATATTGTGTCTTTCATGTAGATTGTAATATATCTGATATACTCTCCTCAATAGTTCAATTCCATATCAAGTCAATTCCGATAAGATTCGATATTTTCTAAATTAACCAAACAAGATAATTGATATTGTTTTACGAGAAAATAATACCAAATCACTCTCATTTCAAAATAGATAAGATAAATTTTTGTCACTAGTAATTATATTTCAACAAAACTAAAATATCGGATCATGAAATACAAGGTTTTTATCCCGTTCGCTATTTTTTCCAAAATTAGGTTTTCATGAGTTGTTTTCAGAAAGCAGTAGAATATCAGTAAAAATATCCAATTTTTCCAACATAGAATAAACATATAAGACCACTAGAAATCGAAAGGGCAGAACGGGTGCTTAACACTCTCCCAATCCGTAACATAGTTCCCGAATCCTATAGAATCATGGTTTCGTAGACAAACATGAAAAGAAAGACTTATCTGTAACATTTTCTCTTGCATAACTATTTTGTCCGTTTTCTCGTAAAATGTATTGGTGACTTTGAATGAACCTTTTTGCATCTAGAAATAGGATAGAGGGACACCCGATATGAATTATCAACATATAGAAGCAAATGGAACAATGTAATCCTTTCCGATGTTCCAAACTCCCAAACTAGAGGTTAAGACCCAGGGGTCGCATTTGTGGATTCTCACAACAAGGGATGGCCCTGGACCTGCTCCAGGAGCTCTTCCACACGTTTCCTTCCTATCATATTTATACGAGAAGCATTTACTTCCCTTAACAAAGAAGAAAAATGAAATAACAACTAAGCAAGAAAGTAATCAAGCTTTTATTGCAAGCCTTACTACAAAACTACAATATCCAAGAGAGATATACAGAGAGATATAGCTCTACAGTACACAACAAAGCTTATAGCTTAAGGAAATCAGGCTCTGAGTGACTTAGAACTCCTCCAATTGTAATATCATAAGGATAGAATAGCTAGAGAGATATCGTATGCTTGTAATCCGAGTTAAATCAATATAATACAAAGCACCCTAAGCTCCTGACTCTATCCACAAGAGGATGACTAACCCATATCCTCATATAGGGCGAACCTCCTCTATACATTCTTGTTTTGTTCTGTTCAGTTTATTATTATTACATTTACTATTGCTTAATCATTTGACTGTGAGGTCATGAATATATTAGTTCTAGATTCTCAAACCAAAAGATACAAAAATAATGATAACTAGATATGAATACAATAACAAAAAGAGCTTGACGCATAGAATATATAGAGTGGCCATTCATAAACAAGCTATTGGAGAAAACCTACCTAAGAATATTGATGATTGCCCGCCTAAAAAAGGAGTTTTTTTTAGAGTATCTTCTGCAATATTGTTAAAATATATATAACTAGTAAAATCTTTGGTCTCCAATTACCATTTAAGATACTTAACATACTTGAACACATTGAATTTTAATGTAAAATAAACACTCAATTTATGATTCCATCTCAATTATTATCATTTTACACCATTCTTTTTTTGTTTCATCAACTAATAGAAGAAACCTAAGAGGCACAGACACTTCTTAGAAGTTGGCATGTTCGTGTCATGGTTATGTCGAAGACAACACTTCATGGACACTTGTTTGGACCATGTCCAACACCTCTTATCACTTGTCCATAATTTAAATATATAAATTCATTTAGGACACGTATCCAACACTTTTTGGAACACTTTGATATAAATGTCCTCAATTCATATTATATTGCGATATAACTTTACTTTATTTTACAAAATAAATTTAAAAGTACTAAAAGATCGGGAAGAGTAGATTAAACATGTTAATAATTTATATAAGGAGTAGTTTTATATGGACATAAAAAGCTGATATATCAATGTGTCAATCACTCATAGGTTATAATAGATTGTGATAAAGTTCTTTTAACCAATACATAGTAACCACATGTGATATTTCAGTTTTTACATAAGATATTTATGTTCATGTAAAATTATTGGATTGCATGGGTAAAATAGGTTGAATTCCTCCTGTTTCTTTCTTTCTTAATTTTTTTTATGTTAAAAGTATATTGAAAGAATAAAATTAACAATTGAAAAATGTAACATAACTTTAAAAGGGGTTGAATTTCTTCTTGGCTTTATAATTTTAGATGAAAATAATTGAAATGAAATAATTAGGCGGGCGCTACTGTGAGAATCCGCAAATGCGATCCCAGGTTCTTAGCCTCTGGTTTGGGAGTCTGAAACATCGGAAATGATTCCGTTTGTTCCATTCGCTTCTATGTGTTGATAATTCATATCGGGTGTCCCTCTATCCTATTTCTAGATGCAAGAGGGTTCGTTCAGAGTCGCCAGTACGTTTTACAAGAAAACGGACAAAAAGATTGTGTAAGAGGGAAGGCTACAAATAAGCCTTTCTTTACACGTTTGTCTACGAAACCAGGATTCTATAGGGTTCGGGAACTATATTACGGTTTGGGAAGGTGTTAAGCACCCATTCCGCCCTTTCGGTCTCTAGTGGTCTTATATGTTTATTCTATGTTGGAAAACTTAGATGCTTTTACTGATATTCTACTGCTTTCTGGAAATAACTAATGAAAACTTGATTTTCGAGCGCGTTAGGAATCTACCACAACCATGTCGCCACTTCGCTTACGAGGACGGGGATCGAATTTTAAACAAGTCTACAATAAAACTAATATACAAATATCTTATTTAATTACTAGAAGAGACTTTCGTTACCTTCCCGGCGATAATAATAAGAATAAGAGAGAAAATATAATACAGCAGAGAAGACCTCTGACGGATATCAGCTTTCCTCTTAGAAATAAATGTTATCACAGATGCTTCCGGAGAAGGCTTAAAGATTAGAAAATATCAGAGAGAATAAGGAATTTTAGTATATAAATTGTGGCGAGAAGTTGCCGTCTAGAACCCATGGGGGTGGTGCCTTATTTATAGTGCTCGGGAAGGTTTGTCGCGCGACATTCCCCAACTTTATCTGTTTGTCACGCGACGTATCTGTTTGTTGTGCGACATATCTGTTTCACTGTACCTGTTTGTCGCGCGACATATCTGTTTGTCACGCGACAAACGGCTGAAGTGATGGGTTCTGACACTGTGATGTGTCAGAAAGTGGTTGGTCGGGGTCAGAGGGGTTTGTCGTGCGACATAAGGAGTGATTGTCGCGCGACACACTGATACGTCGTGCGACAATCCCACTTAAAAATAGGTTTGTTTGGCCAACAAACCCTTTCGGGGCAGTTTCAGGTGCTCGGGTGGGTCCCGGACTCCAAAAACAGTAGTTCTCGAAGGTCGTTAGGGTTCTTGCGGGGGTCACGGATCGGGGTGTCTACGGTTACTAATACACACCGAAACACTCACTAACACTAACGCTCCGTCCTATTTACTTGGCTCTTAAGGACCGAGTTTATGTGCACATACTCGGTGCTTAGGGACCGAGCCATTTTTAGGTAAAAAAAACACATACTTGATCCATAGGGGTCGAGCCAATGTATACATACTCGGTCCTTAAGCGCCGAGTCAATGTTAGAGTGTTAGATAGTGTTTTGATGTATGGCAATAGTTGCCCCAATAATTATTGACTTGATGGTAAAATTTATTGTTGGCAAAGGCAAGGCCCACATCACATGAATGCTTTATTCCTCACGCGCGCACCATTAATTTAAAAATGACAAAAAGTCAAAATAAATAATTCACTTAATATGGTGAAAATTACTTTTTCAAAATCAAGAACCGTGGATTCAAACCTAATTTCTTACAAGTTTTTTTAGAAAAAAACATTACGACAAAAGCCAAAATTTAAAATCTGGTGTCACAAGCATGCACTAGTGTGCTCTTGGTTTTATACATCTGGTGCCTTTTTTTTTTTTTGAATACATTGATGCGAGATTCGAACTCAAGACTCCCGCTAGTTGGGAGTGAGTTCTAACTACTGGGTTAATCCTAATGACTGATTTTATACAACGCTAGACATTAACTAATTGAAGAATATGGGTTGCATGTACACCTTCTTTTTTTCCAATACAAGCAAATCATCCATTTTCAAACATGAAAAATGAAGGAAAAAAATATGTTGGATCAATATCTTTAATTTTTTTTAATCTTTGGATAAAATCTTTAAAAAAAATGTTGGCTCAATGGTTAAAACAATTGTCCCAAAAACCTAAAGGTTATACATTGAAACTAGGAATGGCATTTCATGTTTATGGGTCACGTTATAATTTTTTTGACATGACTCAACAAGACAAGCAACACAAGGACAAGAATACAACAATATTGTATTATTTTTAACTAACACAAACAAGACCCACTTAGAAACGATACATTTACAATTGTTGCATTATGTACACACTCCCTTCCACGACCATCCACAATTAAGGGTGTTCATGGGTTAGTTGATCGACCCATTCACCTACGTTTTGGACGGAACTGACTACTTTGGCCCTTTGATTTTTTGGACCTGACTGGACTGAAACATCAGCTAGGACAGGATTGTACCGAAACATTAGATAGGACTGGAAAGGACAACATACTTTTTTAACGAGTCAGTTTCGGTTTGTCCAATTGGTTTGCCCTTAAATGGCAAAACTCATAACATCGACGATGGGGCTTTGGTAGTTAGGATAGACAAACGATTGGTGGTGACGGTGGAGTTATGGTAATGATGAACTAACAGTGGTCGATGGGATTGGGGAAGCAAAGAGAGAAGAACTAAAAAAGAGGGAATAAAGAAGATTATAAGAAATATAACTAAAAAGTGGGTCTCATAACTCTTTCTATAGTTTCTTTTTATATATATGAATTTGTATGTATATACGTGAAGATAGACAAGAAATCATTGGAAAGACTTTTCTAGAAGGTGTCTATGGATACAAAAGTAATGACAACTAGATATAAACACAACGACAAAAAGAGCATGACGCATAGAATATAGAGAGTAGCCATTCATAGACAAGCTATTGGAGAAAACCTAAGAACATTGATGATTACCCGCTTAAAAAAGGGAGGGTTTTTTTTTTAGAGCATCTTCTGCAATATTGTTAAAATATATATAACTAGTAAAATCTTTGGTGTTCGGCACGGGTGGAGGTAAAATGGGCCAAGTGGGGGCATAGATTTGGACTTTTTTGTAAGTATAGTAATACATGGACTTTTGTGTAAAATTTTAAAGTTTGAGGTTGAATTTGTAAGGTGTTAAAACCTTGGTGATAAAATTGTAATAACTTTTAGTGAAGACCAACAAAATAACAAGAGCATTCTTATTTACAAGAATCCCACAAAGAAAAACAAAAGAGAAAAAAAATAGAGTTTATACTCGTAACTCTTTCTCACTCTCTCGTGTTAGATTTCTTGCTTGGATTCGTAGTCTATTTTTAGCTTTATACGATTGGGATGGTTGATTAACAAATTCGACCTTTTTCTCTTCAGAGTTTTATTTTGTCATGTTATTATTTGTTGTAATTTTTTTTAATCAAGCTCCCACTAGGTTAAAATCCTGGCTTCGCCACTAGTCTCCATCTGCCTTTTAAGATACTTAACATACTTGAACGTTTTGAATTTTTATGTAAAATAAACACTCAATATATTTATGATGCCATCTCAATCACTATCACTATCACTTTACATCGTTCTTTTTCGTTTCATCAACTAATAGAAGATACCGAGGAAGCACCGACACTTCTTAGAAGTTGACACGTTCGTGTCGTGCTTGTGTCGGAAATGACACTTCACGGACACTCGTTGGACCTTGTCCAACACCTCTTATCACTTGTCCATAATTTAAATATATAAATTCATTTAGGGCCTGTGTCCAACACTTCTGGAACACTTTGATATAAGTGTCCTCAACTCATATTTTATTCCGATACAACTTTATTTTATTTTATAAGGTAGGAGTAGAATAAACATGTTAATAATTTATATAAGGAGTAATTCTACATGGACATAAACAACTGATATATCAATGTATCAATCACTCATTGGTTATAATAAATTATGATAAGGTTCTTTTAGCTGATATATAATAGCCACATTTAATATGTCACTATTTATATCAGATATTTATATTCTCGTAGAATTATTGGATTGCATGGGTAAACTAGGTTGATTTCCTCTTCTTTCTTTCTTTCTTTTTTTTTTTTTTACTTTTTATAATAAAAAAAATATTGAAAGAATAAAATTAACAATTGAAAAATGTAACATAACTTCAAAAGGGGTTGAATTCCTTCTTGGCTTTATAATTTTAGATGAAAATAATTGAAGTGAAATAATTATTGACTAGATAGTAAAATTTATTGTCGGCAAAGGCAGGGTCCACAACACGTGCAAGCCTTTTTTCTTCACGCGCGCACCATTAAATTTAAAAATGACAAAAAGTCAAAATAAATAATATGGTGAAAATTACTTTTTCAAAATCAAGAACGGTGGATTCAAACCTCATTTCTTGCAAGTTTTTTTAGGAAAAAGCATTACAACAAAAGGCAAAATTTAAAATCTGGTGTCATAAGCATGCACCAGTGTGCTCTTGGTTTTATATAATTTTTTTTCCTTCCTTTTTTCTAAAAACATCAATGCGAGATTCGAACTCAAGACTCTCGCTAGTTGTGAGTGAGTTCTAGTCACTAGGCTAATGCTAATGATTAATTTTATATAGCACTAGACATTGAATGATTGAAGAATATGGGTTGTGTGTGCGTGTTTTTTTTTCTTTTCCAATAATACAAGCAAATCATCCATTTTAAAATATGAAAATTGAAAGAAAAAAAATATGTTGGATCAATATCTTTAAATATTTTATTTTTGGATGAAATCTTTAATAAAATTGTTGGCTCAATGGTTAAAATAATTGTCCCAAAAACCTGAAAGTTATACGTTGAAACTAGGGATGGCATTTCATGTTTATGGGCCGTGTTATAATTTTTCTAACACGACTCAACAAGACAAGCAACACAAGGACAAGAATACGACGAGTTCGTGTTATTTTTAACTAGCATAAACAAGACCTACTTAGACATGGCACGTTTACAATTGTTGCGTTATGTACACACTCCCTTCCACGACCATCCACAATTAGGGGTGTTCACAGGTCGGTTGACCAACCCAATCACCTACATTTTGAACCAGACCGACTACTTTGGTACTTCCTTTGATTTTTTGGACCTGATTGGATCGAAACATCAGCTAGGACAGGACTGTAACAAAACATCAGCTAGTACTGGAAAGGACTGCATACTTTTTTGATGAGCCGATTTTCGGTTTGTCCAATCGGTCTGCCATTAGGTTTGATTAACTAAAACACGTTAAAATACACTTTAATCATTCAAATCACTCTCACAAATCACCTAAGCTAGGAAGTAAGGAAGCAAACATTCAAGCTAAGCAAGCCAATCACGTAAGCAAAGCATTAAGGAGGTATGACTCTCTCTCTCTCTCCTTTTCTCATGTCATTTACATCTTACTCTCTTCATCGATCTCATCTCAATTCAAAAAACCAGCAACCTGTTAGCAATGGGTCGAATCCAGACTATTTGACCTTTAAAAAGGGGTTACACCCTGGATCCAAAATGTTTAGGTGGAGAGGGAGATGAACCGCACCGTTCATCTAGGCACTTCAAATGAAACTCACGGTTCATATTCCTCTGCTCTTGTCTAGTTTTTTCAAATCAGGGTGTGTTTTGTAATTTGCTGAAGTTTTGTGGTCAAAAGTGCAGTTTACAAAAATACGGGGTTCAAATTGTAATTTCTACACATCTCACTTCAATTTTATCAAATGAGGCTTATTTAAAAAAAAAATCAAACCCAAATTGAACGTTTTCATAAAATTCTAGGTCAAAATCTTAATTTTTGGTAGTTAAGGGGCCTAAATGCAATTTCCTAGACTTCGGGATCAAGGCTATAATTCTACAAAACTAATAACATTTTCATCAATAAAAAATCCGAACCCTCAGTGGGGAAACCAGTCATCTTTAGCATTCGAAATGAAATAAATAATGATATTCACTAAGACACTCATCCGCACATGTATCCACTTAGCGATCGCGGAAAGGGGTGGAGAAGGTGTCTAACACCTTTCCTCTCCGTAACTTAGTGCCTTAACTCATCTATCATTATTATTAAGGTATTTTCTTCAAATTATATGTAAGCAATCTTTTTTGGTGGTTGTGATTCTACATTAGAATTTGTACTATTATTTATTCCCCGTTTTTTTTTTAATCTTTTGCGAGTCTTTGTATTTGATTTTTGATCGTGCTTGTTCTATGAGTTAGATTCTTCATTTTTTGTACAATTGAATTCTTCGTTTTTTGTTCTGTCTATAAAGAATTTGTCCAATCTATATAGATCGAATTTGAATACACGGTTCTTCAATTATCTATTGTTGATTATAGATTTTCTTTATTCTTGTTTCACATGATTCATTTTTTTTCAATCTAATTAATGGAATTGGATTTCTTTTCGTGAATTATGGTATTCCTTTTTGAAAACTCCAAAGATTTTAGAATCTTTAAAACCCTCTTTATTTTCATTTTTTTTCCTGGTTTCTTAAGAGTGGGTTTAAAAAGGAAATCGAAGATCTTTTTCCGGGGAGAACCGAAAGGATGTTCAGCTTCCATTCCCGGAAAGGTTAAGAAACTAAAATCATTTTCCACGTACTTTTCCGCTTTACTTTTTCTTTCTGATTCAGTCTTTGCGGTAGGCTTCTAGCTTCGATCTGCGCCAAGGTTTCAAGCAAAAAAGGAGACAGGATTTTTGTGTCAAAACCTTCTGCCACAAATGGGGAAAAATCTCTACGTTGCTTATTGCAACATCATGATGGGTGCATGGAATGTGTCTTTCTCTCTTCCATTCCTAAAATTCCTTATCCCACTCAGGAGCTTGCAAAAATAAGAACGGCCAATATGTTTAGGCATTATAAATAAAGGGAGTCTGTTGAGGAAGTAAACAAAAATACAAAGAAAAATAAATAAATACAAAATTTTTTTTAAACAATTTTTTTTCCAACAAATAATTATAACGGAATTTGAATTCGGACAGCCTTTGGGTTGAGTCGCAAATTAGGTCGTTTTCTTTAAGACGGTTGGCGATTAACCTTCTCAGTGCAAGCCTTTTAAGTTATATCATCCTCGTGATAAAACAGCCCAAAACCACACTTTATCTCTATTTATTTTTGCACGGAAAACGAATAGAATAACACTACTATATCAAGAATGTATTCTCAAAAAATATTTCAAGTGGGATTTTTTTTTTCTTTAACTCTTTGTCAATGCTATACCAAGTGAGAGGAAATGCTCTCAATTTATAGCCATCCCTGAGCATGATCGTTGGCAGCCGTAAAACTAGTTAATTGGCTGCCATCAAAACCATTAAAACTCTAAAATAAATATATTATAAAAATAAAACAATTTATATTTGCATTGATATGTCTTTAATCAAATTATAAAAGGCTCTTTTGAATTCAAACTTGGTATTAAAACAGATTTTAATTAATATTAAAATCTGATTTGAATTTCAAAAAATTTATAATATTTTTTCTGAAAATTGTATTTTAATACACAAATTTTCAACAATACCCCTCTTGTATTTTAAAACAATTTTCATCAAGCAATTAAATGTATTCATGTGCATAGATAAAAGGTGTTTTTTAACTTGAACCTTTAGGTGATGTTTGGTGAATGTTTTGAGTTGAGTTTTTAAGTTGAATATTTAAAATATGGTATTTGGTAGAATTTTGAAGTATGTTGAAAAGTGGATTTGTTTTTTTTTTTGAGTTTTTTTCAACCAACTAAAAATCTTATAAAAAAATTCAAAAAATAGTCACAATGGATCTTATTTTATAAATCTCGACGAGTATGTTTTAAATATATATTTTTTATTTAATTTTGAATTTTGAATTTAAAATTATGGTGTTTTAAAAGTTTTTTTAGAGAGAGAAAGTAAAGTGAAATAAATTTTGGGAAGTTTAAAAATAGAGTTGATTTTGAGTTGAGTTTTTAAAATTTGAAGAGAAAAAAAAAACCCGCCACCAAACAAGCCCTAATACTTAGCGAAAGTGTTTCAATGTTTACTAGAGTGACTGAGGTGATGTTTTGAGTTGAGTTTTTAAAATATATTGTTTGGTAAAATTTGGAAGTATGTTAAAAAACGAATTTGATTTTTGTTTGAGTTTTTTTCAATCATCTAAAAAATCTCATAAAAAATTTTCAAAAAATAGTCATAATGGATCTTATTTTATAGATCTCGACAAGTATGTTTCAAATATATATTTTTTTATCTAACTTTTATTTTTGGATTTAAAGTTATGGTATTTTAAAAAAGAAATTTAGAGAGAGAAAGTAAAGTGAAATAAATTTTGGAACGTATAAAAGTAAAGTTGTTTTGAGTAGAGTTTTTAAAATTTGGAGAAAAAAAACACCACCAAACAGGCCCTAAGAGTCTTGAACTATATTCTTGACCTCTATTGTAGTGTTCTGAAAGCTAGCACAATACAACCATGTGCTTATATTCTAATATAATGAATGTTCATTAGAATTTTGCCCAAAATTCCTTTAAAAGCGGTCTCACTTCGACATTCATATAGGTGAGTCTATCAAGAATACTCCTATAGTTAGGCACCTCACTCAAAATAGAATTATAGAATCTCATTAAGAGTTAATAATATAACTCAATCTTCTTTGGCTTCAAGATATCATGCCATAAGGATGTAATTTAATTTGTCAATTGCATGATTCCACTTATCACCCATGTGACTCGTTTTTTCCTTTGAACCTATATCTTGGGATCTCCAGTTCATAGGTTAGATATCTATCACAAATTACTCATTTTTCTAACGGGCTTCAATCCTATCCTTTTTGAGGTTTTCCAAACATTTTTTTTAGCTAACCTTTTCGTCAAAGGATTGGCTAAGTTTTCTTCAGTCCTAACATAATCCACTCTTACAATACCAGTGGAAATAAACTCTCTAACCATGTTGTGCTTACGACGTATTTGTCGTTTCTAGCCGTTATAATAACGGTTATAAACTTTTGCAATAGCCGTGGTACTATCACAATGGATTAAAATGGCTGGTATCGGTTTATCCCATAAAGGGATATCTGACAAAAGGTTTCTCAGCCACCCTGCATCTTCACTAGCCAAAGTTAATGCCATCAACTCAAATTCCATAATAAACTGGGCTAGTATGGTCTGTTTCTTAGACTTCCATGACACCGGCCACACCACTAGCTATATTAAAAATATATCCGCTAGTTGCCTTATAGTCTTCTGATAACATGTTCCAATCATCAATGCTATATCCTTCAAGGACAGCGGGAAATTTTTGATAAAATAGTCCGAGGTTCATGGTTCTTTTTAGATACTTCATGACCCTTTCAATTTCATACTAATGCTTGCATACTCACTTTGTTTAACACAATTCTTAGTGTTCTTAAACAATTTCACACTAGGATCATAGGGAGTGCATGCGGGTTTACAATCAATATAATTATATTTTTTCAAAGTTTGTTAAATATAATGAGATTGATCAAGAAAAATCCCATTTTCAGTCTTGCTAATTTTAATGCTTAGAATTACATTGTCTTTTCCTAAATCTTTCATGTCAAAATTTTGACTAAGCATGGACTTGGCTTCATTCACAACACAAATGTTAGAACCAAATATAAGCAGGTCATCAATATATAAGTAAATAATAGCGCACACTTCATTTTCAAATTTATATTAAATGCATTTATTACTTTCATTCAATGTAAAACCGTTTGACAACACTAGGCTATCAAATTTATTATGCCACTGTTTCGATGCTTGTTTGAGTCCATAAAGTGACTTGTCTAATTTACACACTTTTGTTTCTTGTCCGAGGACAATGAAACCTTCGGGTTGGTCCAAGTAAATTTCTTCATCTAAGTCACCATTTAAAAAAGCAATCTTTACATCCATCTGATGGATAACTAGGTTATGGATAATGGCTAAAGCAATAAGAACGTGAATATATGAGACTTTAGTCATGGGACAATATGTATAAAAAAAATCCATATTCTCTTTTTGTCTAAATCCTTTAGCTACTAGGCGTGCTTTATATTTTTTTTATACTACCATCAAATTTCAATTTCCGTTTAAAGATCCACTTATATCCTATAATCTTTCATCCAAGTGATAAATCAACTAAGTGCCAAGTTTTGTTAGATTCTAACGAGTCCATCTCATCGTTAATGGCTTCTTGCCATAGGTCGGCATTGGGAGATGTTAAAGCATCTTTAAGAGAATTATGATTCTCAATCGTAATGAAAGCAGAAAAGTCAGGGCCAAAATCTTGTAATGTTCTAGCTCTTTTACTTTTTCTAAGTTCAGTTTTAGTCTCTACATTTTGTTCTATCCTAGTTCCACTAGGTTCATTATAGCTACTAAGTGAATAGCCCCTACTATTTCCCTCACTATTTATTAATTTAAATGGAAATTTATTCTCATAAAAATCAGCATCAATGGACTCTATAATCACATTATTTTTCAAATCAAAAAATCTATATACTTTACTATTGTAGACACCCCAATTCTTGACATCCGCGAGAACCCTAAGAATTCAAAGAAGGTACACTTTGAGTCCAAAACTCACCCATGCACTAGAGATTGCTTCAGGGAAGTTTATTGCATAACAAACAAGTCCACTGAAAGAGTTTGTCGTGCAACAAACCTCCCCCCAGATGGTATTGTCGCATGACAAACCACCCCAGACACATACCACCCACTTTTTACACATCAGTCTGTCAGAACCCTCATTTTAGCCGTTTGTTGCACAACATATGGACTTTTTAGCCGTAGTTATTAAAATCGAATTCTTGTTCAGCGACTAATTTGGATGACCATCGAGGGACTTTTTTACAAATTTCTTTGAGGCCAATAGATTTTTTTTTCTTTTTTGATCATTTTTTTTAAATAAAGAAAGACCATTCAAATTGAAAATCAATCCTGATTTTCTAGAAAATTTACTTATGAAAGTTAAAAAATTACTAATTTTTGTTGAAAAAAATGTATATATATATACATATCAAATGGACCCCTTTTTGTTCAAATTCTTTATGTTCAAAGTCTTGGTAATCAATACCAAGAAGAAGGATACCGCGATTTTTATTTATTTTAACAGTATTTTTTAAAATTTGTTTTATTTTTAATTGAAGGTGATAATCATTGTTGGGCTATTCCACGATATTGCCCATTCAAAAATGAATGTACTCTTGAGACATTTATAATTTTTTGTTAGGCCATTATTTTTTTTAGTCTTTAGATTATCCTTAGTAAATCTAGTCACACACACATCGCGTGTGTAAGGTAATCTAGTAGATATACAAATACAAGCCTAATTTTAATATTGCATCTAGGTTATATTTATACTCTATACTTATTATTGAATTGTCTGAGTTTATGTTAGCTTTATTCTTTTGACAAAAACATGTTTGCTTGTAAGTTGTTGAGTCATTCGAGATTACATCTGAACAACTACAAGCAAGCTAAACTACGAAGCGATGCATTGAAGGATTAGATCAATATAGATATGGTGAGCATTGGCATTTGAATTTAATTCTTCCTAAGGTTGCTGTTTTTATAAAAGCTAAATTCAAAGTGTTTTGGAATCAATTTCACAAGTTTTTATAAGTTTTTAAAGAGTTTTAAAGAAGCCCAAAATCGGTCCAGTACAGGATCCATGTGTGGACCGGTCCGGCTTGAAATATCTCAGGGAAACTTAATTTTATAGTCGGGCTAGTACAAGCTCTATTAGTGGACCAGCCAGGCAATAAAATGGTCCAGTAGTTTTTCAAAGAGGTGGACCAGTCCAGCTTTTGTTAACTAGGACTAATCCAGCACCAGTTTATTGTATTCATCATTTTTATCGTAAAATTTGCCTTTTAAGGGTAGTTTTTTTTATTTCAAAAAGGGTTCTGACTCAAGTCTTTTCTTATAAATAAAATACATTGCCTTGTGTCAAAAAATACACCATTTTTACATGTTTTAAGAGAGTTTTTCACATCTTAGAGATAGATCAAAACCTCAAAACATAAAATACACTTTAAGTCTTTTTAATTCATGCCAAATTAAGCGCTCTTTATTTAAAGAACAAATCAGATTCCAAAGTCCGTGTGATTCGAAAACGGAGTTGAAGAACAGTGTGATACCATAGCGAATGATTCGTTGTGAACCTGGTCATGCGATTTGGATAGGAGGACTGTACGCATAGAAAATAGAGACTTTTGCCGGCGATTTGTGCGATTTGAGTCTTGTAAGTCTGTATGATTTGTGATTAAATGAGTTTGTAAATTTTTGTGCATGTAGTGGATTGTTGAGAATTAGTCATGCATACAGGGAAACCTCGTTAATTTTGATATTTGTTTATTTGTTTAATTGCTTTATTAATTGATGTATGCTAGAAAATGTGTGTGGTGTTTTTGTATACTGGAGTAGGTCCGGCCCAAGCTGATATAGCTGATAGAGATGGTAATTGGATTTCGCCTTTTTCTTGTAGGGTTTCTATCTCCCCTTTTTCGAGGGTATCTTTTTCTATTTATAGATCTGTATTTCGTGTTTCCCAAGATGGATTAGGTCACCAGTGAAATGACCATTCGGGGCATGTCTTAGGGCCCCCGTGTCATTCATTTCCTCCCTCCACCTGTTGGAGGGACAGCTGTTGTAACTAACTTTTTTGCACTTTACACGTGTCACTTCGTCATTCGTTCGTGCAGTAATCATTCATTGTGTGATATCATCTGTAGATGTCATCTTCTCATTGGTGAGGAGGCATGTGTTGATATGTCTTCTACTTACATGTTGGAGGTCTTTCTTAAATTGATTATCTTTTGCTCGACGGTTTTTTCTTTTGCTCGGCTAACTGTCGCTTTTGCTCAGCATATATTATATACAGTTTCTCACGTTGTTAGGCCTCACCTATGGTCCTTTTCATCTTTTATGATAATTGGGCCTCGTCCTACTCATTCAGCCCATAAGGAGATATTAAGGCCAACTCGGCCCACGAGAGAATGCTCAGAATTATGCTCCCACAATTGCCCCCCAAGCCTTTGAGTGATGTTAATTCCATGAGTTCGGAGGCTTGATTTCTTGCAAAGAAATCTCTCATTCTTAGCCAATCTTTTGGAGAATATTATATTTGTGGATAGTCTCCACGTGTCATATCATCAATCATTGATTTTGACTAAGCGTAATAAGATGGCTGTTAAATCTCATTAAATGAGGGTCGCTTCTTACACGTATTCCAATAAAGTAAGGCGTCTCTTGGAGGGAAATAAAGGAAAGAAATTTTCAAAAAAAGGTATTTTTTCTTCAACCCTAATGTAACACCCCGTTATTTCGTTTTCTCGTGGTTGCTTTCATTCATCCGCTTAATTCACCTCGAGTGGTGAATTTCTCATTCGGAGAGCCTCATAATATTTTATCACTCCTTATTGGTCATATTAGCCTCCTTCCACTCGCTTGAGTGTTCGTTTAGTGATTCGAGTGGTTCGGATCGAAACCGAGGCGATAATCGCGTGTTTCGTCTTTTCACGATTCGTCAATTTTTTGGCCAACTTTGAGAAGCCATAACTTCTTCATCCGATATCCAAACGACTCCTCGTTTGCGGCCATGTCTTCATTTCTTTTCCCTCTACAACTTTCGTGTTTGGGCCGAGTCGAGATTCAGCCGTTTCGAGGTCCATTTTTGGCTCAGAAAGTCATTTGCTGTTGCAGTGACTTCCATGATCGATCATAGAAGGGCCATGATCGATCATGGTCCTCCAGAGGAGTTCCAGACGGGTTCATGATCGATCATGGGGGACCCATGATCGATCATGGTTCACCAGTAAGTCGGTTTTGAGTATTTTTAACCTGTTTTTAAGCCATTTAACACCCCAAACTCTCCATTTTTCAACCGCCAACGATTAGAGGAGTGAGGGAGAGACTTGAGGGAGATCTAGAGAGAGAGAGACTAGATATTCCATATATCTCTCATCCTTTCCAAGATTTGAGTTCCAAAACACCTCTCATGTCACTATTCATCGTCTTCCACCTCCGTCTTCGCGCGTGGAGCTAGGAAGCGAGCTTGGGTTTCTATGCTACGATGTCTACGCATCTTCAATACCTCGATTAAGATTCAATCAGGTGGGAACACTAGTATAAAACTTCTTTTACAAACCTTTACTTGTTGTATTAGCGATTTGCATCCAAATTAGGGATTTTCTACAAAAACCCTAGGTTGTATGCATGTTCATGGGGTTGGGCTAGATTAATGTTCGATTGGCGTTAGATATTGATGGGTTCTTGCATCTATTACATATTTTGAGCATTTAATCCACGTTTTGACTAATATATGATATGATTCATCAAGACCCATCTCATATATGCATGGTAAGCCTAGGAATTTTGGGGTTTTGGGAATTGAGTGTGTTTGATGGTTATCACTACACCATAATGGCTAATTAGTAACGGATTTTGTCCATTGGAAAAAATTTTTGTAACACTAAAAATCCGTTAGTATTTTGGCGTTAAAAACACTTTAGTAACGGATATATCCGTTACTAAAAATAGGCAAAACCGTTACAAAAAATAGGTTTTGTAACGGACAAAAACCGTTGTGAATCCGTTACTATACTAATTTCAGTAACGGATTTTATCCGTTACAAAATACGATACATGCGTTACAATAGAACATAAAGTAAAATAATATTTAATGGTTTCTAACGGTATTTATCCGTTACTAATCATAAATCCGTTACAAATTTGTAACGGTTCATGACCGTTATAGTGAATAAATTGGCTGAATTTTTTATTTTTTATTTTTCGATTTCCTGTAGCACAATACAAATTTGTCTACCTGTAGATACAACCTGTTTTAGCAATACTGTTTTAGCTGCACAATACAAATTCATATATGATATCATACAAACCAACATTCATAAAAAAACTACATACTAATCAATATTCATCTAAAACCAAATCAATATTCTTACAATAACATGTCCATTCACAAATATAAAAGTACTAAAGATGTCCAACCATACATAAAACATACTAAATCAAAAATGGCCAAGTCAAAATATAAAGTGCCATCATATCCAAAAGATAAATATTCAAAAGCGCACATAACAAAAATAAAAGTAAACTAGATATACTTCAACCATGGCTCGAACCATATTATATAACCCCCAGCAACATAAGCAGAGAAAGTATCATTACCATCTTGAGGGAACCATAATGGAGCATCCGGTTCTAACACTTCGTCGATATAGACTTTCTTCTCACCAATACCGACTTTCTTGCCATGACAAATTCTAGCCGTTGCATCTGTCACGACGTACCCCTTAGCTAATTCTTTATTTTCTCTATCAATCAATATAACTGGAGGTTTGTCGGACAAATTAGGCCTTTCAACGGGACTTTGAGTGAAAACATTATCCAAATTTTGGGATAGGTTACCAGAGCGATGAACGGAGTTACTAGCAAACTCACTTCTAGGCGTCATCACATGCGGTGAACCACGATTAAAATCAGCCATCATATTTTGCATTGTACCCTGGATCGCTAATTGAAAATCCTGAAATTGCACTTTCACTGCTTCTTGAACGTATGATTTGAATTCATCTTTCAATGCATTAATTCCTTCTTTTTCTACTTTATTGGCCTCTTCTTTCGCCTTTGCAATTCCTAAGTGAATCAACTGCTTTCTAGTAACATGCGAACCAACTCTACGAGCACGTCCCCTTTTATCCTCGCCGAAAACTTCAGACAATTCGTCGTTCTAAGTGTGTCTTCATGTATTTTAGATCAGTTCATCTTGATGAAAATCAATATGACTCTCCTTATAAATTCAACCCATGGAGGTGGCAAGTAAGAAATAAGTTACAGGGGAAGGACATGAAGATCAGTTCATCTTGTAAATTTATTAAATTATTTTTTTTTATAAAGAATGAAAATTCGATTCAAATGAGCACTTAACAGGTTTTATGTTTTAGCTTGGGAACTAAAAATTGGGACTCTTTGATTGACAGGGGAAGGACATGAGCAGCTATAGTTTCACCCCATTTGGAGGTGGTCAAAGACTCTGCCCTGGGCCAGGCTTGAAGCTTCTATCTTCCTCCACTTTGTCACTCAATTCAGGTAATTTTTGGAAGAAAAATAAAGTAAACATCCCATGCGCAAGCACCCACACACGTGTATTAAATTCACTTGTGCAAAATGAAGTTTGATTTAAAATTTAAATTAATCTATCTGTTATGCCTGACTTCATATTTTTTTCTATTTGAAAGTATATTACCTTCTTTCTTTGGCACAATCTATGCACACAAAATATTTAGAGTACTGTAGATCCAAATTATGAGGAGAATGATGATACTTTTCCAATGCCTAACACAGAGATCAGTGAACATGTGACTACAATACGTATATATTAAAAAAAAAGGGCCTCATTATATTATCATCAGGAAAAGTGTAGAGCAGCTCATACAATATGGAACTCTATCTTCTACCTTATTCAAGTATAGTGGCCGACCCACTATGTCGGTGGGTGATGCATATGCGTGCAAACTAATTGTAGGGCATTAAGACTTACTGATGGAGGAGAATAAGGCATCTTCAACTATTAGCAAGTTGACGGAGGAGAGAGAGCGGGTGCGTAATCAACATATTGAAGGTAAAAAACCCCAAATTTGACGACGGTGGAGATGGATTGAAAAGAGACAGGAAATAGAGAGACGAGCTTGGAATGTAAGCGATGGGGGTTTTGCTGCGACTGTGAGATTGGGGTTTTGCTGCAGCGAGGAAGGGGAGAAAGGAGTTGCGGCGACTGTGAGATGGGGGTTTTGCTACGAAGAGGATGGGGGTGAGAGAAACTTAGGGTTTTTGTTTTCTTAGTTTCAACTAGGGTTGTTTTCGGTTTCGGTCGGGGTAGAAACTAGGGTACCCCAAACCCTCCCCAAACTTTATAGTTCGGTTTCGGTTCGGTTCGGTTTCAGTTTTCTTAACTATGAAACCCAAACCCTCCCCAAATTATTCGGTTTCGGTCCGGTTCGGTCTCATTCGGTTTTTTTTTTATCCTTAAAACTTTAGTTCAAAATTGCACTAAAAATATAAATTCACTCAAAAGGAGTTACAAAAAAATTATATAATGTATTTATTTTAATAATTAGCTTAAGTAATTATTTATAAATGTAAATAATCCATAGTATTGGGTCATTTATATAATGTAAATGTTGTAAGAAAGTTTCCTTAAATAATTACATTAAGTTAGCAAATATTTTTTTTTAAAGATTCGGTTTTTTCGGTCCAATTCGGGGACCCCAAATCCCCAACCCATACCGACCCAAATCAATCGGTTTCGGTTTCGGTTTTTGATTTCGGTTTCGGTTTTTTTTTCGGTTCGGTAAATTTTGGATCGCAACGGATCGGTTCGGTTCGTTCGTTCGGTTTTCGGATTTCTGACAACACCCCTAGTTTCAACGTACGATTGTGTGAAAGAGTTTTTTTTTTTTTTTTGATCTTTTTTTTTAATTAAAATGTAAGCGGGCAAACTAAAAAATTTGGGCGCTCTTTTTTTTTGGGCTTAGTAACGGATATTCTAACGGATCATTTGTTACAAATTTATTTTTTTTAACAAATAATTATTAAATAAGGGGTAAATTAATATATGTCCACTCAGTAACGGAATTTTAACATTACTAACGGATTAAAAATGTTGCTGTGATATAACGGACTTAATCCGTTACTAACCTCAAAATCTGTCTGTTACAAATTACGCGAAATGGTGTAGTGTATATTATCACACATATACCATGTATTATTATTTCTTACCATGCTATGAACCTTATTCTCACATATACACCTTATACCCACATGGTAGCCTAAGGTATGAACTAGGCTAAAGGAGATTTTGGGATTTGTGATTGAATTAGGTTTGGTTTTGAGTTATAAGAGGTAAATATATGTAGATATGCCCCTAGTTGAAAGTGTAGAACATTATCCTTAAATTTTCACTAGAGACCCACTTAGATGGGAACGATATACACTAATCCTTGAGACTAGTGTCCTGTATGGACCTTATTAGCTATAGTTACGAGAGTACACCTACGATATACTCTAGGAGTGTAATAAGTATAACTTGGAGGGGCATGGGTTGCCTTGACAGTGAGTTTATATGGCTCAGAGAGCCGTAATTATATGCCGGTTGAACTAGAATCACAATAATCAATGCTTGGCTGGCTAGAATGACACGAGAATTCTCATAAGTGGTATACGGTCTTGGTTTTATACACTTGATACGTTAGACATGGGGAAATGTCGAATATGACCTAATTGGCTATAAGGCCATGGAATACAAACGTGATAGTGATGCTATCGATAACGATGATTATGTAATGATGACAATTGTGTGATTATATATATACATATTGTTAGCCATACGTGTGATAGATGATTGATGATTGTATACGCTGCTATGTGAGGAATCGAGATGTTCCTGTTGTTACGATCACACGTATGGGCTGGATATGATGATGTACCGAGCACTGGGTAGCTCCCCGTGACTCGAAGGAGGGCAGCCTATTGCCTCCCATGGGTGAAAAGGCCCTAAACCGTGCACGGGGAAAATGAAGTCGGTGACTCCGCCGGTGGTTGTGTGTGTCCACAAAGAAGAGCCCACTCTAGGTATCTTGCCTTCCGACAGGACTAAGTGTTCTCGGTTAGATGAGTTTCCCCGGCAAGCGGAGCAGGTCCTGTGTGCCAGTACGTTCCCAATGGTGAATTTTCGGGGAAGTAGTTGGGCTACTAATGGTCATTACCCTGCTAGGGTATCGCCTGGTGTAGTTCTTTCCGGAGTGTCGAGATGGCTTGTATGAGGTGTTCTCCTCGTTAACTATTCGGAGTGTCATTCCCGGGAAAATGTCTTGAGGGTTATCTCCGAATGACCTACTTGGAGAACCAAGTCCTTGAGCCACTCCCCACTCGGAGGAGACATGGACAAGAGCCTCGGAGTCTTCGAGATCCGTTGTTCTAGGCCTGGACTGACCGCGGGGTGAAACTGAGGCATTATGCTAGAGACGTGATACGAGAGCTATTATGAGATTGTTGATTATGTTATTGTTATTGTATCGTATCGTATCATGTCTCGTATAAATTTATGTATGTTACCTTGGTTATGATATAAATGATGTAGAGACATAGGCGAACAATATTAGATACACAGAGTACACATAGAGAATTATTGAGCCTTTCATAATGTATTATATATAAAGTGGAAAGACATGATAACAATGAGCCTTAGATATAGAATACGGGCGTGGGAGTAAATGTGATTCATGAGACTTGATAGCCGGATCATAATGAACCTAAAGCACTAATAATTGAAGGGAAATCATAACTAATGAAATAGCCTATCGAGAGAACGCCATAATATGATGCTTAGATGAATGATCTTGAGCTAAAAGCTTATTAGTTGGCCAAGTATACGATTCATAATAAATTATAATTAAAGTGAAAATAACCAATACTTGGCCTATAGCTATTGACTTTCGATGTAGGCACGGGTAACCGATACAAGCTATAGAACTGATCCACTAAGGTGTGACGAGCCTTGGGAAGCTAGTGTTAGAACAAGATGACCTTGGACTGAAGATTCCTTAGTAATGAGGAAAAACGTGAGGCGTTCACTTATGGGACATTTACTGTTGTGGTCGGTTAGTTGGGTAATTAGTATTTGGTGGCTAGGATGGGAATCCTAGTGGGTCCGTATGCATGCGAGTGTAGGTTGCATTGCACTGCACGGTTTTCAAACCATTGCATATGAGTAAAACAAATATTTTCTATACATATAGTTCCCACTGAGCCCGGATTTGGCTCATTCCCTCCTTTCCCCAGTTTTGCAGGTCGGGCTTCGGGATTGGCGCGTGGTGCTCGTCTATAGAGCCTCTGGTGTCCATTACCTTTTTTAGTCCTTGAGTTAAGGACTAAGTTATGTTTATAACCTTTTGAGTTTGTTGTATAATTATGTATGGACTTTGATTTGATAAACGATTGGCATTGTAAACTTGTATTGATGGTTTCCATATGTGGAGTTGATTTAAATGTGGTTTGATGTGATTTTACTTTTATGGAACATGGTTTTAAAGGTTACAGGAAGGTTTATTGATGAAATGAACTCCACATGCCAAAGTTTTCTAAATCGGGATTTCTTAAGATCATGTTTTTATTATAGCAAAGTTTTTAAAAGTTGTGGATTGTTTTAATTTAAACCCGCCATCGCGTACGGCACCGTGATTAACCGAGTCCCAGAGGTGAAAATCTCGGAACGGGATTCGGGGCGTCACACCTAATTTCTATCTCTTCATCTCCTCCATATCTTCGCTGAAATCTTTTCTTTTCTGACAGTCGAACCTTTTTTTTAATTGTTTTCTAGTTTGTTTCGCCGACTTTGTTGCTCATCTCGTTCATCAATAGTTCTTCTTTCTCTGTAAGTCCCTAACTTCTTATTCCCTGTTTTCGATTCATTTTTCATAAAATCCTAGTTTCAATTCTTTTCATCGTTGTTATTCGTTGATCACTATGGGGGAGAAGTATGCCTTGAATACTGATATAGACAAATCGGAATTCGAAAGAGCCTATATTCCTGATGGAATTTCTTGGAGAAAGCCTGGGCCCCGTGAGGATATTTTTAGAGATATAGAAATAGGTTTGCCACCATCTCATAATGAATATCTCATTTATACATCATTCTTTAAGGTTGCTGGATTGAGGATTCCCCTTGATCCTCTGTTGGTAGATTTCTTGAGAGATACTCGTTTTCATCTGTGCCAAATAACTCCGAATGTACTTAGAATTATTTTAGGCACGTCTGAACTGAATAGACGTCTTAACCTTAACTTGGGGTTAATAGAAATTAAGTATTGTTATCTTCTGTCTGAATTCGAAGATAAATGGAATTTGAGAGCCATACCCCATTCTCTTTCCATTATCGAGGGACTAGTGTCATCCCATAAAGGAGCCTTTAACGACATAGTTCTTCTTATTGGGAATCTTGAGCCCGACCCAGTTAACAAAAGCATCCTTAGGCATTTCGGCACACCTGGTTTGCATTTTATTTATTATGGATTTTTCTGTCTATCAACTGTTTGATGTTTTACCTTAATTAATTTTTCTTGTTTACAGTTGGTGGAGCGAAAATGTGTTTTAGCAAACCGCTTTTAGACGAGCTCAATCGTGACCATTTGAACGCGGTTATCAACTATGATGGGCCTGATAATCTAGGGCCTTCTCACCATCCAAGATCGGCTTACATTCTTCTGAATTACATCCCTCCGTATACTTCTTTTTCTAGCCGCACCAATATTGTCAAGTGGGTCGGCCCTCCTGTAACACCCCCGCCTTAATTTACAGGACAACGCCCGTAATTAAGACCTGGAGTGCTACTAACCCATCTTAGAATGACTAAAATGGGTATATATAATGTAAAAGGCACAAAGAAATCCAAATAGTACTATCAAACATGTCAAACAACTGTTTCACAATCATACTGAAGATTATAATACTGTATACAAACATATAAACAAGTATATAATAGTTTTAAAAGCAACTGAGTAATTTCATGATAATCTACTACACTCTGGGCTAGCCGTGGCTTCCCGCGGTAGCATATACATAACAAAAATACATCTGTATCAGAGCCACTAACTTGTTCCCGGTCCCTTCGCGCCCCTGTTCTCTTTAGACTCCTGAATACCTGTATAGTTTAGAAAAACGGGGTGAGCATATCGCTCAGTAAGGGGAAAAAGTATACAGAGGGAAAGTTTGAAAAACATTCCTTAATTTATTACTATAAATCAAGTAAACCTTTTCATCGTATAATCCAAACATTATTGGTAAAACATCACAAAAGATAACTAGCTCATGATGATGCATGCTCATGCATATGCAAGTTACCTCCCTTTGTGTCAACCCAATTCTGAATCTTGACGATGCATCCCGATGAGAAACCAAGCCATGATAGCCATATAAAATACATTCGCTCCAAGAGCATACAATATAATCATAGTTGGCTTCAATAAGAATCCGAACTGGCATCACAATATAGAATCCGTCGCCTAAAAAGGCATAACAATACCATCATACCCAGGAAGTGGAACAACAACCCGTCCATCTTCCATAGAAAAGAATCGAATCCATGGTGCGTTGCCAATGCCAAGGTTCCCGGGTCTTTCGCCGGTGGCTTATTGGCGGCCAAACAATATCCCCCAGGGGTTTAGGGCTTTTCAACCCAAGGGCACCGGGCCCTGCCTATTTTTCCATCCCGGCAAGCACCATGAAAACAGATCGTATCCGATAAGGCAATATCAAGATAGAAATTAATCAACCTTGGTCATTCATGACCAAACACAATCATTATCTAGAAATTAATCAACCGATCGTATCCGATAAGGCAATATCAAGATAGAAATAAAACTGCCATGAGTTGCCATAAGAAATAAGCCTCCATGTAGCCTCCGAGAAGATATATATATATAATGAAGCCTTCGGGATCATAATAAGAGATACACGCCCATTCGATAAGCCATAAGAGAATCCGAGCTTGCCAAAGAATCTTCAAGATTGCGGTTGACACAATAATGGTGCAGAACATGCATATATGCTCTTTATGACAACCAAAAACAACACATGCCACTTAAACTTCATTTATCATATAGCCATTTTCCTTATCGTATACATAACCCATTTACAAATCCACTTGGATACAACCAAGCATGTATATCCAAGGAACATCGCTTATTAGTCTATATTACATAGATATCAAGTTCAAGTGGCATATCTTGTCCCAACTAATGCATCATATAAAAAAATATAAGCTACATATGCCATATAAACTCTATCAAAACCATGTCCATGTCCTTTAGTGTTTACAAAACCCCCTTTTTCTTGTCAAATCAACACATACATACCCAAAGAACATCCATATGAGTCAATAACATGTAATCATAGAGCTTAGATGGCATATCTTGCTTAAATACGTAAATTCATACTCCAATTGATCATGTACCATTGATATCAATAGGCAAAATCATCATGTTTAACATACATGTATAAATCATCCATTTCTAGTCAAATAAAATCATACTATTAAGTGTAATAGCATCAATTGCCTCAAACCTCACTCTTAGATCCTTATTGATCATAAAACATCATGCTATTGGCCATACTTTAGATAAATAAGACAAATGGAGTGAGATTATGATGATATTCATAAAACATGGCCAAAATTTCAAGTTTAAGAACATATAAACCCCTACCTCAATTTAGGAGTGAGAAAGGAGAAGAAAGGACGAAGATTGCGGCTCTCCCCAAGCAATCCGCACGAAGAAGATGATGAATAGTAGCAAGGAAGAAGAAACTCAAGTGATTTGGAGCTTAAATCTTGGATCATGAGTGAAAAATAGATAAAATTTGCTTAAGAACTCATCTCCCTCACTCTAGAACTCTCTAGAGGCTTGTGGGTTTGTTTTGGTCGAAGTTTGGGGCAAAAGAGGTCAAGAGAACACTTAAAAACGCTCAAAACCGACATTGGCCCGCTGCCGGACCGGTATTCAAAAAGTCCATACCGGTCCGCGTGTAATTTTTTGGTGCTCTGATGTACTGTTTTTGTTTTGGCAATAACTTTTCGCTCGGAACTCCGATTGAGGTGTTCTTTATGTCCACGGAAAGGTATTTAAAAGATCTACAACTTCCTAGTTGGAAGGTTTCCCAAATTATGGACCAATAATTCCCAGAAATTCACCGAAGACAGCGCTCTGCCAAAGCGCTACCGAATGACCAGAATTTTGTAATGGGCCTACTTTGCGCCCTGTTTTGACCCACGAGGAGTGTGAATTGGACTTCGGCCAAAACACAAAAGTTGTATAATTATACAAATACTAGATGACATCGCGGACGGAATCTCATTCCAACAAATAGAAAAGAAATTATGATAGCCCAAAGATAGCTAGAAACAACATATCGCGAAAGACTAAAACTTCCTATTTACCAACCAAAATCCATTCGAACCACTCGAATCACCAAACGATCACTCACATGAGTATAAATAGGATAATATAATTCAATTTAAACAAATTTATATTACGGGGTATTACACCTCCCCTTTTGGATAAGGAAAAATATGATTTCTTCAGAGATCATAATATAATCAACCTTTGGGTAGTCGAAAAAAATGAGGGTATTCAGCGACGTATTATAGCTGGAAAATCTCCAGACTTAGAATTTCCTGAACTTTTACTTGCCAGAGAAAAATGAGGCAAAAGGAAAAAGAAAAGTAAAGGGTCGGTAGTTAAAATAGTTCGTAATCCTCCGGTGAATCGTCCCGTGTTGCAGGCCGAGAACGTAGAGGGTGTTTCTGTTGCTGAGCCAAGCACCGCCATTCAAATCTCAAGGAGGCGTGGTGTAGCTGTATCTGATTCTATCGGGGAAGTTGGAGTAAACTTTTCCGACGAGGAAGAGTTAGAGGAGGTTGAAGAATCTCCATTAAGAAGAAGACCTAGAAGTGAGGTGTTTATTCCCGAGTCTTTTGATACAGATATGGCCGACCGGCGTAGTGTTTTTGATTCTTTGAATGCTCGGCTCTATAAAGATAGAGTTTCAAGGAGTTCGGCAAGTCCTCATACTAAGAGGAGGAAAACTGCACAAGAAGAGACTCATGTTGCTAAAGTTGGAGACCTGATCGTAAAGGAGACCCGTCCTGAAGTCACCTATGGTGTAGATGTTAGGAAAATTGGGGTTTCAGAGAATCCTTCTTCCCTCGTTAAGACAGGGGAACAGGTCTATAAGGGTGCCGAACATACGGTCAACTCACCAGCTCATCCTGAGGTGACCGAAATTCAGGAAGATACTCCTTCAGAGGAAACTCTTCCTGAAGAATTTGTCATTAGGCCCCGAGTTGTTCACGATCAGAGGCCCATCAACGTAAAGGACTCTGCTTTGACAAGCAGTAGGGTTGCTCATGCTTTAGCAACAGCTATGATCTTGCCAGAATATGACAAAAAATTGAAGTTTGTTTCTCTCTCTGAAGGAATATAGGGGTTTCCATTGCCAAGTTGCCGTAAGATACTATCTCTTCTTTCCATTGAAATTTCACTTTCTTTTCAACGATCGTTTCTTAACTGCCTTTTTATTTTTCCCACAGTCGAACCAATACTTTTTTGAAATGACTTCTCGATACAAACAAGCCAGGAAAGACCATAAAGCAAAGGTGGCCAAGCTTAAAAAGAAGATTTCGGAGGCCAAAAAGGAAGCTAATGAGGCCAAGGTCATAGTTGTTGACATGAGAAATCAGCTTTCCTCTCTTCAGGCCGATTACAATGATGCGGCGAAGTCGGTTGAGAAAAATAGGGCTAATTTGGATGGTCAAGTTCGGACTCTTCAGGCTTAAATTTCCGAACTCCAAACTTTTCTTACGTTGCCTCAGAATAGTAAAGCTCAAGCTGTAGCCAAGGCTAGAGAGGAGGAGAAAAGGGCGGCCAAAGTAGCGATTGAGGAGCTCAAGTCTCTTCATTTCGAAGAATTGACCAACGCCGAAACAACGGGCTATAATGAGGCCTCAGACGAAGAAGCAACCCAGATCATAAAGATAAAAGATATCATTTATAAAGCCGGTTATGAATCTGGTTTATCTGCTGCAGGAGTTGTCGAGGGCGATGCCCTTTTTGATAAACCGGCACTTTGCCGTCCGAACTTGTTCGCTCAACCTCCCCCTGTTTCTGAGGAAGAGCAAGAAGAAAATAATGCTGCCGATGATAATGAGGATGAAAGCTAATTATCTTCCCTTTTCTTCTTACTTTTTTTTCTTTTTTTCTTTTTTTTGACTGTATTCCCCCCTTTTTTGTGTTATGATTTAATGAAATGTTGTAATGAAATACCTTTTGCCGAGTATGATTTTCTTTATGTATGTCATACTTTGATCTACTGACCTATTGTAATTATATTATGCCTCCCAGTTGACCACGTGGCTTTTAGAAAATGGCCACTGGGCAACTAATACGAGGAGTTTTATTGTATTTCCAAAGTGTTTCTTCGAATTAAGATAATAATAAATAATGAATGTACTTTCGATTCTCTAGGACATTCATTACACAGGGTCTTGTGACTCCCTGTGTAACTCCTATCCTATATAAATTGTACACTTCATTGCCATTTTTTTATTGTAACTAACTAAAAAGAAAAAATCTTAACTTCTTAGTTCCATTTTAATGGCGAATCTTAATAATGAATCCATTTTTGATGCCGCTTCTCCTTATGCTGAAGAAGTAGACGCCACAGAAGTGGCGGACATGTTAAAGGCTTTTCTTCGCCTTAAACGAAAACACCGTCGCTTGAGGAGGAGCTATGACCGTTTTACCGGTCGCTTTCTTCGTTTGAAAGAACGATTCACCTCTGTCAAGCGTAGGAAGCATTCTTGAAGAAAGCTTCGACAAGATTAATAAAAAACTCAAGAAGGTCATGAAAGTCACCGCAGCTGGACCTTTACATTAAGGCTCATGTGATGTTGGAGGAGTTGTTTGAAAATAGCTTCTTCTTCTTCTTCTTCTTCTCCTCCTCCTCCTCCTCCTCCTCCTCCTCCTTCTTCTTCTTCTTCTTCTTCTTCTTTTCTCTGGGCCACGAAGCCCCACAATATGTATCTGTGTTTTGAATTAATGAAGAAGGATTTTGTTGATGTTCATTGTTATGCTGCTACTTTGATTGATTGTAACAATAGTCTTTATTAGTTAGTAAACGGTTTAACTAATTTGGAACATAGCTGAATGTAAATAAATCTGTTTTGTTTGAAACAAATATGTTTAACTTTTATTTTGGGTGCCTCGATTAATCGAGGTCTTACACATTTTGTTGCCTTGACTGAATCAAGGTTTTATATTTTTGCATGTTTGCTGCCTTGGCCGAGCAAGGTCTTATACTTTTGCATGTTTGCTGCCTTGGCCGAGCAAGGTCTTATGCTTTTGCCTTCTGTTGAAGAAGGTCTTTTATTAATTTTAATGCCTTGACTGAACAAGGTCTTACACTTTTACACATTTGCTGCCTTGGCAGAGCAAGGTTTTATACTTTTGCATTTTGTTGCCTTGGCCGAGCAAAGTCTTATGCGCTTGCCTTTCGTTAAACGAGATCTTTTTAGCAAGATAATATGAAATTCAAACTTCTTCAAAACTTCTATTTCATTACTTTAAAGTCGGCTCAAACAAAAGAGTCCATTCTTTGGAATTACAACTAGTGATAATATATTCTTAAGTTTGCCACATTCCAAGGATTCAAAATTAGGTGACCCTCCATATCTTGTAAATAGTAGGATCCGGTTCCAGTAGTCGAAGTGATCATATAAGGACCCTCCCAATTTTGCTGGAGTTTCCCATGGCTGGGCTTGACTGCTGTGCCGAGTACTTTCCTTAGACCCAATTCCCCAACCTTGAATTCTCGTAGTTTGGTATTAGCTTTGTACTGTTTAGCCAAGGTATTTTGATAATTCGCCAGGTGAACTGCGGCTACTTCCCTTTTAGATTCGGCCAGATCTAATGCTTCCTCCAGGGCCTAATCATTGTTTCCATTTTCGAATTAGGTCGTTCTCAAAGTGGGTAAGCTGACTTCCAAAGGAATAATTGCCTCCATTCCATAGGTTAGGGAATAAGGAGTATCCCCTATTGATCGGCGCGGTGTCATTCTGAAAGCCCAGAGTACTAAATGCAATTCTTGCGCCCACTTTCCTTTCTTCTCTTTTAATCTTTTCTTCAAACCATCCAAGATGATTTTATTCGATGCTTCAGCAAAACCATTGCCTTAGGGATAAGCCACACTAGAAAAGTGTTGTTTAATCCCGTAGGCATTGCAGAATTCTTTAATTTTTTGGCTCTTGAACTGAGTGCCGTTGTCCGAAACTAGTACCCGTGGAATGCCAAATCTGATGACGATGTTCTTCCAAAAAAAGCTTCTAACATTGGATTCGGCTATGTTCGCCAGAGGAACTGCCTCTATCCATTTTGAAAAATAATCTGTGCTGACCAAAAGAAATCTTTTATTACCTGGAGCCCGAGGAAAAGGACCCATGATATCCAATCCCCACATAGCAAAGGGCCAGGGGCTGATAATGTGGTGAAGAACGGCAGCATGCTGGTGAATCATTGGGGAGTGTTTCTGGCATTTGTCGCATTTATTTACATATTCTACTGCGTCTTTCTGCATGTAGGGCCACCAATATCCTTGGGATCTAGCCCTGTGAGCTAGAGATCTGCCTCTCGTATGACTACTGCAACTTCCTTCATGTAGTTCGAAAAGAGTTTTTTGAACCAATTTCGGATGAATACACCTGAGGTAGGGCCCTAAGAAGGATCTCTTGTATAACTTTTGCTCGGCATATAACCAGTACCTGCTAGCTTGCGCTCTGATTCGATAAGCTTCAGTAGTGTCATTCGGCAGTGACTCGTCTCTTAGGTAATCAATGATTTGATCCATCCAACTAACACCCAAGTTGATTTCAACGTTGCATACTATCGGCTGTCTATCCATCTCTATACTCGGCTTTGGCACAAATTCTACTTTCACTATTCGTTTTACTTCTGAATCTATTGTTGAAGCCAGAGTTGCCAATGCATCTGCATGTGAATTGTTTATTCTGGGGAACCTTTCGACATACACCGAATTAAATTTCTTCATCATTTTTCGAGCCAAGTTCATATATGCTGCCATTCGTTCGTTCTTTGCCGTGTATTCCCCAGTTAGCTGATTTGCCATTAATTGATAGTCACAGTTGATTATCAAATCCTGAATTTCCAGCTGCATGGCCCTTTTCATACCCAAAATCAAGGCTTCATATTCAGCTTCGTTGTTGCTTGCTTTAAAACCTAGCCGAATTGCATGTTCGATGATCCCTCCTTCTGGAGTTTTGAATACGATGCCCACACCAGAACCACCAATCGTTGATGATCCGTCTATATTTAAGAGCCAAGAAATTGGATTTCGGGGGGATGCGAATTTTATGATCGGCTCAGATTGTTCGGATTTGGTCATTTCTACATTATGACTTTGCCCCCTGGTTGTGACCAATAACTGATTTTCAGCAGAAATTTTAACATTCTCCGTGAATTCAGCAATGAAATCAGCAAGTACCTGCCCCTTGATAGCCGTCTTTAGCACATATTCAATATGAAATCTCCCTAAATCAACAGACCATTTTTCCATTCGGCCAGATAAATCGGCTTTCCTGAGAGCTCCCTTGATTGGGCTGTTCGTGAGCACTTTGATCGAATGGGCGTCAAAATAATGCCTCAATTTCCTGGATGATGTGATTAATGCTAATACAAGTTTTTCCAGAGGCAAATAATTTGATTCTGGTACTATCAAGCATTTACTCGTAAAATATACGAGCTTTTGCACATTGGCATGTTCTCTGATTAGGGCCGAACTTACTGCCCGATCAGAAGAAGCTAAATATACAAAGAGTTGCTCGTTAGGGTTTGGGATAGATATCAACGGTGGGCTGTTCAGGTATTTTTTTGAGCTCGTCAAGAGCTTGGTCACATTCTGGGGTCCATACAAATTTTTTCGTTCTTTTCAAAGATTTAAATAAAGGTATGCATTTATCGGAGCATTTTGAAATGAATCGATTCAGAGCAGCGATCATACCCGAGAGTTTTTATAGTTCCTTTAGGTTCGTTGGCTTCTAAATGTTGACAATTGCTTGTACTTTCTCCGGATTGGCTTCGATTCCTCTGCAATTGATCAAAAAATCCAAGAATTTGCCCGATCCGACCCCAAATGTACATTTTGCGGCATTCAGCTTCATCTTGTAGTATCTCAAAATTTTGAAAGTCTTGCCCAAGTCTTTAATATGATCGACTTTATGCTTACTTTTCACCAACATGTCATCCACATAAATTTCCATAGTTTTGCATATTTCGTCATGGAACATTTTAGTAACTAGCCGCTGATAAGTAGCTCCTGCATTCTTAAGGCCGAAAGGCATGACCTTGTAATAATACAATCCCATCGTGGTAATGAAGGCGATACACTCCTGATCTGGCCCAAACAATAGAATTTGGTGGTACCCCGAATATGCGTCCAGGAAACTGAATCTTTGATGACCGGCTGTCGAGTCTACCAGTTGATCAATCCTGGGCATTGGGAAGCTATCCTTGGGGCAGGCCTTGTTCAAATCGGTGAAGTCAATACATACCCTCCATTTTTTGCTCTTCTTTTTAACTACCACCGGGTTAGATATCCATTCCGAAAAGTTAGCTTCTCGTATAGTTCCAGCCTTAAACAATTTTTGAACTTCTTCTTCCACAGCCATAGCCTTTTTAAGTGACGTCCGACATGGTTTTTATTTAATTGGCTTAAAAGAAGAGTTTACATGTAACTTGTGGCATATTACATCTGCCTATATTCTAGGCATATCATAGGGTTGCCAGGCGAACACAACAACATTCTTTCTTAAAAACTTGGTGAGATCTTGCCTTTGTTCTGCTGTCAGACTGCTGCCGATCAAAAAGTGTTTTTCCCTATCATCTGATCCTTCCTCTGCGGGGATTTTAAGTAGGTCTTCGAAAGCCCTTTCTTCTGGTCGTCCCCTGACCCCACCATCAACAGGGGGACCGCTCTTTGGTTACTATTGTTTATGCTCCTTGCCCTTCCTCTGATTAGAGGCTTCAAGCACATCACTTTCCTTTCTTGTTCCTTTATCATATTGCTCAATAGATTTGGCCGATTTAGTCTGCTCAGCATGAGCTGTTTCCTTTGCTTTTGATAGCGATCCTCTGATTGCCAAATTAAAACAATATCTAGCATCCTCTTGCTTGCCTCGAACCACACACACTCCCTTAGGAGTTGGAAATTTTAGTTTTTGATGGAACGGTGAGGCTTTCATTTCTCCCAGCCAATTTCGCCTGAGCAAAGAATTATACGGAGACTCAATATTCATCACAAAAAAGTCTGTTACTACTACCATTTCCCCAATTCGGATTGGAACACTGACAATACAAATTGGCCAGACTGCGTCGCCACTGAAGATGTAAATTGGGGAATCCACTTGCCAAACATACTTGCTTAAAATGAACGGTTTCAACTCGTCATATGCTTTCAGATACATCACCTCATAAGAACTGCCTGGATCAATTAACACTCGCTTGACATCGAAGTTGCAGATATTGGCCATTATAACCAATGCATCATTATGGGGAACATCTACCCCTTCCAAGTCTTCTTCCGAGAAAGACAATTGATAGACCATAATATGCTCCCGATCCCGTTTGGGAGGAGCCAATATTAACATAACTTCTTTAACCGGATAAGCTTCTGCCCATAATCTTGCTTGAGCCAAACGCGCCCGTAGATGGTTCCTTGATGCTTCTGACCTATTAACAACACCGTGTATAGCTTCAATTATCCCAACAACAGGTTTGGCCACTTGAGCCAAAGTACGATTATGCTCGGCCGCTCTTGGTTGTTCACTCGATTTTACCTCATCATGCTTCACATACTTGGTTAATCTGCCTTGCTCGACCAATTCTTTCAAAAATTGTTTTAAAGTTCTACAAGTGTTCGTCACGTGTCCATGGTCCTTATGATATGAGCATTTGAGTGTGGAATTTCATATTTTGGGGTCGCTGAACATAGGCCTCGGCCATCTGAAGAACTCTTCATTTTTAATTTCCTGCATTATTTTATGAATGGGCTTATTGAATACCATATTGATGCCTTTGAAAGCGTTCGATTTTTTATCATCATCAACATTGTCCTTTCGTTCACTGTCCCTTTTATTCTTCTTATCCTGATTATCGTCCCTTCGATCGCCGTTTCCATTTCTGTCCCTTTTAAACCCCTGTTGCTTGCTTATAGCCTTATCATCGTCTTCCACCCTCGAAAATTCATCAATCCGAGCGAGCAAATCGTTGAACATTTTGGGAGGTCGGCGAGTGAGGTCATGTAAATACCATTACTATCGTATGGCAAACCAAACTTGAAAGTGCTAAAGGCAAATCTCGGATCACAGTCTTCGGTCTCTTGATATAATTCAAAGTACCGTTAAGAATACTCAAGCAGAGTTTCACTATTTTTCTTCCTGAGTTGGGTTAAAGCTTTAGGACCCTTAATCATTTTGCTATTGGTAATGAATCGAGCGGTGAATTGCTCGGCCAGCTCTCTGAAACTATCAATTTTTGCTGGAGGTAGCTTATCAAACCACCGGAGCGCAGTATCCCCTAAACTGGCTGGGACATCCTGCACATAAGGGCTTCCTCACCTCTCCAATAGACCATAACTTGCTTATAGTGACGGACATGATCGGCCGGGTTAGATCGGCATTCATAGATATTGAACTTCGGTTGTCCGAATTTCTTCGGAGGCGGCGCGCTCTGAATGCGCTCAGTAAAAGGGGAACCGTGATCTTCTCCTAAGGCTCTTCTCGCTAATTCTGCTGCCGACTTCTCATCCTCTGTCTTACCGGTCATGGCTGAATGGATTAACTTCCGTAAATCTTTCTCTGCCCAGTTGTTCAATGGGTTTTCCTTTCCTTCAACTACTTGTGCTGACTTGGCCACTTTATTAGGCTTGCAAACTCCCTTTATTCCCAATCGTTCAAAAACACTATGATGTCCTGACCGATTTGGACTGGCCTGACGTCCTTTTTCATCAATAACACCCTCACAAAACTTTCTTTTCGAATTAACTTCCTCATAATCATCCCTTGAGGAAGAGACAACAGTCTCAGCCTCTTTTAATTCATCTAGTTTAAATGGTTTGTGTACCACCTTTCTAAGCATTTGTTCTTTATAGAGTTGTGACAATATCTCATTTTATCGCCGTAATTTAGCCATTGCAGTAGATTCGTTTAAAACGGGAGCATCTCTTTCAGGATAGTTGGGATCATAAAGGTTGTTAGATGAGTGAGTATGCGAATGATCTAGATTAGGTTGTCTGGGTACTGTGACCACAGGTCTATTTGTTATCGAATTCATATTTTGGTTGGGATTTGGATCTATCACAGGGACTACATTTGAATTCTCACCTATTTGATGGCTTCTAGTTTGAACCATTCTTAAACAGTTACTACAAAGGACTTTCTACCAGATTTTAAATCAAACCAGACAATCGGAGGGGAAACAGCAAAAAATGAAAAACAGAGCTTGAAGAACACGGAGAGGTAATAAAAAGCAGAGATCCAATTACCAGTAAATAAGAAACAGCTTTTTGTTGCAGTTTCCCACAGACGGCGCCAATTGTGTGTGGTGTTGTTGTATACCCTAGCAGGTCCGGCCCAAGCTAATAGAGCTGATAGAGATGGTAATTGGATTTCGCCTTTTTCTTGTAGGGTTTCTATCTCCCTTTTTTCGAGGGTATCTTTTTCTATTTATAGATCTGTATTTCGTGTTTCCCAAGATGGATTAGGTCACCAGTGAAATGACCATCCGGGGCATGTCTTAGGGCCCCCGTGTCATTCATTTCCTCCCTCCACCTGTTGGAGAGACAGTTGTTGTAACTAACTTTTTTTTCACTTTACACATGTCACTTCATCATTCATTCGTGCAATAACCATTCATTGTGCGATATTATCTGTAGATGTCATCTTCTCATTGGTGAGGAGGCATGTGTTGATATGTCTTCTACTTACATGTTGGAGGTCTTTCTTAAATTGATTATCTTTTGCTCGGCGGTTTTTCCTTTTACTCGGCTAACTGTCGCTTTTGCTCGGCAAATATTATATACAGTTTCTCACGTTGTTAGGCCTCACCTATGGTCCTTTTCATCTTTTATGATAATTGGGCCTCGTTCCACTTATTCGGCCCATAAAGAGATGTTAAGGCCAACTCGGCTCACAAGAGAATGCTCAGAATTATGCTCCCACAGAAAAGATTAAACAGTTTCCAGAATTAAAATCCATAAACTTTTAGGATTTATTTATTGATTCCATTAACATTGGTTTGTGAGAATCCAATCGCCAAATAACAAACCTAGGGTTAATTATTTAATTCGCTTCCGCACGCGCTATCCCATTTGGCTTTTTAATTATATATTAAGCATGAGTAAAGAGTTTTGATACATATATAAAATTACGAAATTACTTTTCATTCTTCAAAAATTAAAATAAAAACCATTGCTACTCCAAGGATTTAAACTTGCGGTCTCCACTTGAACAACATTATTAGGTTATGTTTGATAGCAACATGAAAAATGAAAAGATAAATAACAAATTTGAGTAAGAAGATGAAAAATAATTTAAGGGATGTGGTAAAATTAAATATTAATTTTTGACTTTTTCCATGGAAAAATTTCTTTGGGTGTTGATGGGGAATTTGTTTTTTTCCACAAAACATAAAGAATGATACATGACATATATACTCACAAAAATGAGTAAGAGATAGAGAATATCTCACCATATGCCTCAATTTATTTTCTATCTTCTCACTTAAATCAGTAATTTTTCTTTTCATTTTCTTCGTTTCTATCGACCGGAGAGCCTTAAATGTCATTATTTTATTTTGAAATCCCTCCAAAGGTGAAAAATTACCGGGTATTATATTACACTTTTTTTGAATATGTCGCCGGAGGGAGGGAGAGAGAGAGCACACGCGATCTCCGTTCGTTTGAGTTAAAAAAAAGCATACCAATTTGAATTTCACTGAATTTTCACGTTGTCACAGTATCTTCATAGTTATTTTTTTAAAAAAAAATTCTTTTCATTTTCATTTTATTTCGTGGGAGTATTAATATTAGTTAAACTTGCACCCTTTTAACCTTGGAAAGAGATAGTGGTACTAATTGTCCCATATTTTTTTTATTTCTATAATATTTATATTAGCTACGTTTGCACTCATTTAATTTTGAAAATAGATGGTACTAGTTAGCACTAGTTTAATTGGATAAAAAATTAATATTAACACTAAAATTGCAATTTTTAAATTAGTTGTACCAAATTTGTCCCTTTTAATTATTTTTAAATAGTAAACTTGTCATTTATAAAAATTCGGGCTTCACCTTTGACCTGAGTCACTAATAAATTTAAAATTAAAAAAAAATTAACTTAATTTTTTTTGTGTGTGATTTTTATTCTTTTGATATTCATATTTTTTACCTCCGCCACTAATAGTGGTTTTTGACCCTGACAAAATGGACTTTAAGAGCAATTCTTTTAAATTGTAACAATTTTCAACCGTGACAAAATATCATACTTCCTGAGTTAATATTACTGCTTCTGGCAAACGTTTATTTGAATTTGAATTTTGACAATATTTCTCCTTTCTAGAATAATAAATAAATAAATCATGTCCCAAGCTTTTGTTTGGCACCCATTAAATTAAATTCCTTGAGATACCCTACTCTTTGTGATTTAGAACATATGATCATTAGTTCTACAAAATTATTTATGGGAAAAAAATCCAAGAAAAATAATTGAATATTTTGTGTAAAACGAACTTTGCATGTCTTTATGTGTTGAGAGGAAAATTCTTTAAGAGAAGTGATCGAATATTATGTATAAAACCAAAAAAAATAGATTGTGTTTCACTAGGCATTTCAACTTTTTATACCCAAATTTGAAAAATGAATTATTGGAACACAAATCGAAAATATGTATCGTAACGCTCTAGTGTCGTGGACCGGTTATTGTATGTGTTCCGTTGTGATTGTAATAGTTGTTAACATGTTACATAGTATCTGTTCGTCCCACAATATTTGAATAAAGTAAAGTGATATGTTAAATGATCACTAATTCCTCTTGATTGAGAACTTGATCCAAAGCAAATAATAAAACATTCGCCAAATGCTACAATTTTTGAGAAATTTTTTGCACTACATGCAACTTTTGAATAATTTTTTAGATCACATTGCCAAAGCAATTATGCCTTTTTAAGAGCGTAATACTAATTTAAGAAATATCGTGCACTTCTAAAATTATACATTGCTCCGACGAGAGTGATAATTGCATTGCCAAAAAAACTACTTTTTTTACTACTAAATTATACCCAGCCAGTTGAGTTGTAAGGCCACTTGCATTGCAAGTGCCAATAGGACAAAATTGCCATATATTTTCTCTCCCACCACAGGCGGAGAAAAAGGTAAAATTATAGAGTAAATGCTGAATGCAAGTTAAAAATATCAATCGACAAAGTTTTATGTTAAGCCATACATATTATTGTCCTATTTTGATACACTTGGCGCAATACAATGTGTATTGTCTCAAGTTTATAATATAGATAGGGTGACGTATGATTTGTCCCAAGGATATTTACGCAAATGGCTTGAGGCAACACATGATATGTCATTTGAGAGAGGCATTATTTGGAGCGAGATAAGGTGTTGTCCCAATATATTTTTACACTTTCACACTGAATTTTTTTTTAAATTGATAAATTAAATACTCACTTTTACATTACAATTTTAGCTTTAGCTTTGGCATACATATGGCATAATAAGATCAGAAAGGGTGAGCTTATGCGGAGATTACAAGTAAGAATTTCTACTTTGCCCAAAACCAAAAAAATTATCTGTAAGATAAGAACTACCTTAATATTAGCTCTATAATCATAGTATTCCCACAATAAGAATAACATTCAAAACTAGAGTTAAACATTAAGAGAGAGTACAGAGATTATTTCAAACTGAGAAAAAAATCTGATGATGATGAAGTGTGACAACAACCAAAGCAATGAAGAGAAAGAATGATGAAGAGGTTAGCCCAATAGAAGGAGGACCTTCAGATTTCTTGTAAATTGGCTTAATCTGGCTATTATTTCCACAAATATTATTGACTCCAACACTGACTACTGCATTTGCTTCAGATGGGTAATTCTTCAAACACAGACCTGGGTTTCCACTGAGGTCCAAATTTTTACCCAACCTCTTCAAGAAATTCGAATTGAAAGGAACCAAACCCTCCAAGCTGTTTCTGCTCAGATTCAAGTGATAGATGTGTGACAGATTACCAAAGCTGACTGGGATTTCTCCTGTTAATCTGTTGTTTTGCAGTGATAATGTGGATAAGTTTGTTAGCAGACCAAGTGTCTGTGGAATTGTCCCTGAGAACCCAGAATTTGCGAGCCTGAGTTCTTGCAGTTTCTGCAGCTGCCCAAACTCCAATGGGAGTGATGTGAACATTGGGTTATCGTCCATGATGAAGTACTGCAGGCTCTGGAGCTTCCCCAGTTCTTTTGGGAAGTTACCGCGCAGTCTGTTGTTGCTCAGCGCCACGAAAACCAGGGAATTGAGGCCCACAATGCTGTTTGGTATGGTTCCAGTGAGCAAATTTGAGCTCAAGTCAAGCTTTTGAAGGAGACCCAATTGGCCAATTGTGTTTGGTATGGAGCCTGTGAGTGAATTATAGCTCAAATCAAGGCCTACAAGGTGTGTGAGGCTGCCCAGCTGAGAAGGTAGAGTGCCAGTGAGCAAATTGTAGCTCAAATCAAGGTGTATGAGTGAGATCAATCTGGAAATCTCTGCTGGAATTTTGCCAATGAGGCGGTTTTGGGACAATGTGAGGATTTGGAGAGAGTTTAGTGAGGAGATTTGGTACGGGATAGAGCCGGTGAGGGCCGGGTTCGATCGCAGACTGAGCTGTTGGAGTGAAGAGCTAAAGAGTCTGTTTTGAGGTAGAGAAATAGTTGTTTTGGAGTGAGTGAAGCACTGAATGAAGAAGATGGATTGAAGGTAAGGAAGGTGAAAGATTTGGTAAGGAAATGTGGAGGTGTTCTTGCAAGTTGGGTTTGGGGGTGTGCCAAAATCAAGCCTATTGACATGAAGAAAGTGGTTGTTGTCTATTCCTGGTTTGCATTCTATCCCAACCCAGGATGAGCCTGGTTTACATGGATTGGGATAGGATGCTCTCCAGGTTTGATCAGAGGACATGGTTTCCATGATCTTGAAGAGGGTTTCAAGTTCAGATGGATCCATGCTGTTTGGCTGCAGATTCTTCTTGTTGGGGGGTGGTTGTTTGTTTTGGTGTTGATTAGTGGAGACATGAGGGATGGAGTGAAGTGAGATGAGGATGAGCAGAGGAACTGTGAGAGAGAGTGAGAATGAATAGTGCATTGTGTTTGAGGAATGAGGAATCTGTTCACCAGTTGTAGGCTTGTAGCAGCTTTCATTTGAGAGAGAGTGAGTGAGTTACGTGGGTGGTGTGACTGATATGATGGGTGGGGTCATATGACATTGAGTGAGATTTTGAAACCAAGGTAGGGTCATGAAGATTGAAACCAATAGATATTGATGGTGGGGGGAGAACCCGGGAGAACTAAATTGCACGAGGGGGGTGGTTGGGAAGAAAGAGGGCTTGTTTACCTTTATGTGACAATGAAACTATGAAAGAGAAAGGAAACATTAAGAAGTTGCAGTTATTAGCGACTGAAAATGTTTATTTATTTATTTATTTATTTGTTTGTTTAAATAAAAAGGGAAGTCTTATCTCTTTTCTACTATAAATGATAAAGAATCATCTTCACCTTTGATCAAACTCGAACTCAAGACTTCACAAATTTAAATAAGCGCTTTTACCATTAAGCTAACTCTCTCTCTAGCTAGTGAAAATGTCAGTTTCCATGCAAAGCTTGCTTAGCATTAATGTTGTTGAAGTGTATGTACTTTGGGTTAGGGGTGTTATGACAAAGAGAAATCTTGTTTGCACCCACGAGATTTGTCTTCTCACCCCACCTGGATTTTTAGAAACTTATTAAAAAACTCTATTTTTTTCACCAAACAAGCCCTTACTGCTTTGTTGGTAAATTATTTTTTTTTATCTTCGGCAATCGACAAGGCATTTTATGTCTAATATATAGTAGAGAGAATCGAGGTTGCCAGATCAAGAATGAAATGTTTGGCCAATAGTAGAGAGATGGAGATTGCCGGATCAAGAATGAAGAGATACGAGTTTATGAAATCAATAAAATCCATAGGCACCGAAGTTATTTTGATTTTATGTTGAATTGAAATTATAATTTTGGATTCTTTGATTTGTAATAATTATATATATATATATATATATATATATGTGTGTGTGTATGTTTGTGTTATGGATGGAAGATAGATTATATGCTTTCTCTCTCTAAAAGCAGAGAGAGCACAACACAGGTGGATTATTTTGATTTTATGTTGAATTGAAATTATAATTTTGGATTCTCTGATTTGTAATAATTATATATATATATGTATGTTTGTGTTATTGATGAAAGATAGCTTATATGCTTTCTCTCTCTAAAAGAAGAGAGAGCACAACACATGTGGATTTTTTTCTCTCCGTTGTAGTTTCTCTTTCATCTTTAATCTTATTGCAAAATCAAACATTATTTTCACTTCATTTTAGATGGTATAAATTACTAAGTAATGAGTGGAGAAAAGATATTTGTGATCACGATGAACAATGTAATTTCTTTAGCGTCGTTATTTTGAGTCTGGGAATTGAACAAATAATTGGGAATGAAAAGATTTTAAAGCTTTGTTTGGCTTTCAAAAATAACTGGGGTGAGTTGAAAGAAATTCAAAATTTTCAGTGGGGTAAGTTTCAAGTTTCTCATAACTAGGGTGAGAAGAATAATTTGGTGGGTGCATACAAAAATTCCTTATGACAAATCCTAAAACCGAACGAAAAAACTATATTGAGCCGAACCAATTCATAAAAACCCAAATCGAAGCAAAGAAATCGAACCGAAATCGAATGTGTTTGGTTCGAGTTTGGAGCGTGACATTGCAAAACCGAGCCAAATCAAAACAAACCGAATCATTTCATATGTGCTTGAAAATAATATTACTTATCTAAAATTTTATATTCTTAAAATTTACAAGGTTTAGTGAGAAATCACTCTTTGAACTATCATGAATATAGAGTTATATTATAAATGTAAGAGTTAATATTTTTTTCAATCTAAAATAACTAGGAGCACGTATAGAGTTATTATTTTTTTTTACCAAAGTAAATGTTGTCTTACAATTCATCTATTTAATATATATATACGAAAATCGAATAAAACCGAACAAAAAAGTTTTGTTCGGGTTTGAGTTAGGAAGATTTATAAACTGAAACCAAACTTTAAATTTGGTTTGAGTTTGGATCTCCTAATTTTTGCTCCGATCGAAACGAAAAACACCTCTACTTGATGTCGTCTATTTAGAGGTGTTAGGTAGTGTTCAACCATTTCATTTTGCGTTTTTGTCTAATATAAGTCATTTTTAACATAGTACATACTTGATTTTGATAAGGTGATACACGGTACATAATCAATTTATCAGTTGTTTTAGCGGTTGAGAAAGTTATTGAACACTGGTGGCGATTTTGGTGACGATTAGCCTTCCTGATTGTGGGAATATGTTAAGAATGTTGTAGGAGCAAGAATGGAAGAGAAAAAAACTAAATGGGTATCTTGTGTTCGGACAAACTTTCACGCATCTAGATTAATCATCTCCACTCCGAGAAATATTGCAGGGTAAAAAGCGTGACCTAAGTGGATAATTGCAAGTGATGTGACTCAAACTCAGATCTCACCGTCCTCGGTCAAGGTACAAACAATTGTAGCTTGATGATCGAGTATTAGACCAACCCACGGGAAGATTGGGAATGTTATTGCGTTGTTCTTACTCTTCCAACCCCGACGAGGAGCAGTTTCTCAAATCCTTCCCGGTTTGGATAGTTGACAGAAAAATTACTCCATTTGTGTAGCCCTATTTCTTAATTAAAAATAAAATAAAATTCTACCATAGTGATAAAACAACTTCTTTTTTATTATTTTTTATTTTTTTTGTAGGGACGTCATGTTTTTGACTTATATTTAATCTGTATTTTATTGTTTATTGTTATATATCGAACAAATAATTGTTTTGTATTTTTGGTCCCTGTTTCTATAAAAGTTGGGTCCAATGTCCACCCACTATTGCCGGAAGGGGGAACCTTTCCCCCAAAATATTTTCAGAGCATCAATTGTTCTACTCATCAAATTTGAATTGATCGTCCCACTATAAATTCAGTCCTTTTTAGACATAATTAATAGGGATGTATAGATATATGAAAATGAAGCATTTCATAGCCCTTGTGAGACATAATTAATAAGGATGTATAGATATATGAAAATGAAGCATTTAATAGGAGACTTCTCTCTAAATTGCCATAGAACAATTTTCTCTCTAAAATAGCGATTCTTTTTTTAATTTAGGTTTAAATTTGTATTTAATTGTATTTCAACTCAGTAATTAAGTTTCGTTTTAATTCAATTTTTGATGAGTTTCCATCAATTTGGTTTAGATTTGATTACTATTTCAAGGAGAAGAGGTAGAAGATGGAGGTGGCCGGAGCAAGCTAAAAGGCGGTGGTGGTGAACGTGGCTGGAGGTGAAGATGCTGGGGGTTGGGTTGGGTGGGGGAGGGGCGGGGGGGAGGGTAGAGAAACTATTTTAAGAAAAAAATAATTTAGGTTTCCTTTTAAAGGAGAGGGAATAAGTGGAGGGGTAAAATCGTAAAAAATAATAATTCTTCACGAAAGTTGGATAGAAAGAAATGTCTAATAAAAATTATTTTGAAATTATTTTTCAAATAAGACTATTAGTGTCAAAAGTTGAGCCAATAAACCCCTAGTTAATATACCTAATTTCACAATAGAGATTAAGCGTCATTCTTGATCACCGATTAGATTGAAATTATTATTTCTTCAAACATACAACATAGTGTGACTATCAATATGGAGAAACTATACATTGTAAGCAAAATTTAACTTTTGATGTGAACTGCCACGAATATGCCAACTCTTGCTTAGAAGACATCAAACCACTATTATTCTTCACCAAGATGTTAAAATTAAGAAATTAATTTCTTTTTTAGGATGTAATTAATAAAACAAACATCGTGATAATGATAAACAAAATCCAGTTTAAACGTTACATTGAGAATAAATGCATCTCCAGAGAAGCGTGAAAGTTAAATTAGACATCTAATCCATGACAGAAATTTTACATTCGTTGAAAACAATGAAACTACAACTGTAATTTTAAACGATCATCGTCCCTAACACGCGTTGAACTTATCTTTATCCTTAGCTAAGTTTACGTAACAGCGTTTTATCTTACCAAAGTGAACCGCAAGATGTTGGATAAATGATCTTGACTATACTACACAATTAACCAATTGCGGATGCTCTTACCAGGATAAAACAAAATATGCAGTGACCAAAAATAAAACACAAAGGGATCATTCTCTCTGTTTATTTAAGTTTCTTGTTATTATTTGGCACATGACCGGAATATATAACCAAATGTCTGGCCTATTATTATAATATAACTATTATTGTTACTTTCACTACGAGGCGCAGGAAAACTAAACATTAAATACTAAATTCCAGAGAGCTGAGAGACTAGGCGGCAGCTTTTCCGGATAAGCGCCGCCTGGTCGCATTAGAAATTGAAACCTGACCCAACTTATCTGTAGCCTCACTTGGCGAGACCATTCGCTCTCTCAGTGGCATGTAATGCCTCATCCATGCACCAGTATACACCTGAACATACATACATACAAAACATATGTATACATGAATATCAAAATAGAGTGAGATAGGATGCAACTCAAATATTTAAGATACTCCCTCTAACCCAAATCAAGAGTCATGTTTTCTTTTTCTGGACGTCCCAAATTACCTACTTATAGAATGGCATCTAACAATCAATGGTATGTTCTAAAGCTCATGCTGTTAAAGAGCTAATGTTAGTTTGGGAAAGGAGTATGACTACTTGCTGATATCATTCAGACAAGCAAATTGCTACATCCACTAAAAATGTGTACAAAAAGTTGAACACAAGATGAGGTGTCACTTCATGATTACATGAAGAGTGGGTCCCACATATGTCTTTTCGGGTCCATTTATACTCTTCCTCCAATCATAAAGTGATGACTTATATTGTATGCACATTTCCAGCGAGTCTAGCATTATTTTTCAGAGAAATCCCCAACCATTCCAACAACATAGTTTGATTGAAGTTGTCCATTAAATGGAACAGAAAGAATAAAAACTAACCTGTGCGGGTCTCATTATCTTTGTATCAGGATCATCGAGAGACTCTCGCCAGTGAGATAAGTAACCAGCCATTCGAGGTATCGCAAATAAAACAGGAAAGAACTCTGTTGGGAAACCCATTGCCCTGATTTTTCAAATTTAAAAAAGAAAATTAGCGGTTGTTTCAATAGCTCGTATTATATCATCTAGACATTGAAATGTGAATATATATATTTTGCATTACCTATATATTAAACCGGAGTAGAAATCAACATTTGGATACAGCTTCCTTTTAACAAAGTACTCATCGGACAATGCAGCTTTCTCCAAAGCAATAGCCACCTGTAAGCAAAATGGCAAACATTGTACAGCATCAATGAGACCATGTCTTTTTTCACCGGCTGGTTTGATCGCTCCATCCCAAATTAAGAGTCACACTCAACTTTTACACATTTTATGAATAAAAACCCTAATTTCAATTCAATCCATGGTCAGGAATAAATTTAGGAGATTTGGTAATTCACTTATGTCCCAAAAAGGAAACATGACTTTTACATCGCGACGGCCCAAATAGGTAAAAACATGACTCAAGTTTTCAAAAGGCAACAATAAGGAGGAACGCAATTTTATAATACAGGTTCTCCACAGACATCAGACTCCCTTCATTGTAGATTGACAAGGTTACGAAATGCGTTAGTGTTAATTTCATTCATGGAGCACTAGTATCAATGGACATTTCTCAACCCACAGTCACTCATTGTGAATTTTAATAAACCATACAATTGGAAGGCAGTTGCTTTCAAGGAAAAAATAAATGTTGGTCTAAATTATGATCTGAATTGTGAACCCCCAACTTAAATTCCTTACCCATAATTATTCATAGATTGACAACAAAAGTCACAAGTCACTACGAATACAGTGGCCCAAATAGTAAAATCCCTTATCTATGTAAAACAACAACATAACTAAGACAAAATTCCATAAATAAAATTTAATCCCATTAATAACTCATAACGGCGATCTTGATTTCCAGCACTACCCCTCAGATAGTCAAATCGACACTAGATAAGAAATTATAATAATCCTAAGCAAATGATTGAACAAGCTTTCATTAGTATATATATTCATTAATGCTGGTGTTGTACATTATGCAAGAGAGACTTTACCCTCTGAGAACACAGTACTTGAGTGAAGCTTTCAGGAAAACATTTTCCATAGATTTTCAAATTACGGATATATAAGATTCTCAAAACCAACAAAGTCGATTAACTCAAGGAATATGGAAACAAAATTATAAATAAGAATATTCTCACAAGAGGCCTTCCAAATGGAGGGAATGCCAACCCCTCTCTACCCAAAAATTTTTCTTCCAAGACAAAGTAGTGTATGCCGTGCCCCTGTTACCTACATTACAGAATTACGACTCTTAGACCTACATTAACCTACCCATCCTTGCCATCTAAGCGGAAGCCCCCACGGCATTGAAGTTGTGCATTAGTTATGGTGTACTATTATACTTGACTAACAGGAATGAATGCCCCCTATAAGGCCTGGTTGTTTTAGTGAAGCCGAAAGTAGGGGTGGCAATTTGCGGCATGACCCGAACCAAACACATAATTAAAGGGATTGGGTTGAACCTCTCAGCACAACTGATAAATGGGTTGTCTTTCGGGCCCAACCCGTTTAATGAAATGTGCCAACCTGTATTAACCCCAACCTGTGTATCCAATCTAAAAATCACTTGCGCGAAGAAATTATAGTCATTTAAACACATGCAAAATTGGTATAATTTTATCTAGCAAATTTTTGCCAATCTTATCCAGCATAATTCCTATCCAACACATTTTTTCCTATCCTACCCTATCCTGTGTAATCCATTTCTGATTGATTCCGGTGTAATCCATTTCTGACTGATTCCGGCCTTTATCCACCAGTCCTTATCATAGCGCCAAACGTCGCCTAAGATTCTAACACCAAGGATAACCCGACACAACACAAATGCTACGACAGGGGGTCACACGTGTCAATGGGTGTAACATGACCATAGTTGTCAGAAGCGAAAGGCAAACTGAGGCGCCAAGGTCTCTGGAGCCTAGGTGCACCACATACAAAAACTTAAAATATATATTTTTAATCATAATTTACACCAACTACTCTAATGTCATATCATCTAGAGCAAAGAATTAAGTGAGGATGAAACTGCTGAGAAACCAACTTATATACACTATTAGGCTGCCAAACTTATGCCTAATGTTTAGTGATGATCAGAAAATTAAAACTGATAAAAACAAAATCAGAAAGAGTAGAAAAGCTAGTACTAACATAGAAAAAAAATTCTGTATGTTCTTCAGAATTGAACAAGAAGAGTAGAAGAAACCCAGAAAAAGAAATCAATCAAATGAAGCAATATTATTTGGTATCTCAAAGAATAAAAGCTATTAATAACTAATATCATAGTAAACTAAGAAAAAAATTCAGAAAGAATAGAATGTAGGACGGAGAAAGGAGAAAGGAGGAGAATAGAAAGAAAGGAGAAGAGAAACCACGTTGATCCATTGCCTCTTTTTGATCGACTCTCTCTCCTTTTAGGGTTTCAAAGGGTTTAAGACATATATGACCTAAAATATTGGTGTATTGACTAAAAAAATTCACATTAAAAAATACAAATAAGCACATCACTTCAGAAAATCCCTCGCCTTGAGCGCCCTGCGCATGAAGCCTAGGTGCATAAGGCACACGCATAGTCGAATGGGATGCGCCTTGGAGGAAGCGACTCCCCTTGCCTGCACCTGGATGAGCCTTGAGCCTAGGCGCGCTTTTGACAACTATGAACATGACTAATAAATGGGTGAATCCATTCAACAGTGTCAACCTGTCTAACAAGACAAGAATGCCACCTCAAACTGAAAGGTTTTATCAATTGACCTGTTAGTAACCATCTCTTCCAAAAGCTTAAGCTTTTAGGAGAAAGAACCGTAATGAATATCATGGTTAACACCCTCCCTCACGTGCGACCCCATACTCGCACGTGGAGAGCAAACAAATTTCGAATTTCGAATTTCGGATTAACAAATGGGGAATGGAGGTGCCAAGGTTTGAACCTTGGACCTCCCAGAAAACTTACCTCTGATACCATGTTAGTAACCATCTCTTCCAAAAGCTTAAGCTTTTAGGAGAAAGAACCGTAATGAATATCATGGTTAACACAATCTCCCTCTCATCTTTCAGACTGTAAATTTCACGTGTATGTTATCAAAATAAAACATCTACTTTCCTTTACTATGAAACTTACAAACACATTCAAGATATGGACGTGCTCAAAGGAGTCATGGAAAAGTGGAAAATGGGAAGTGGAAACAAGCCCAACAACCCATGACTGATATTGCTCCTTCATGTAAACTACACTAGTTGGTAGAGTAATTCAGTAGGGACCAAATAAAAATAGAAACACTAATGTATTTTTCTTTTCCACAAAGAAAGCAATGACTTGTAAGAATGAAAACCCACCTCAATGAGAGGATCCCGTCCAACGATGGAAAATACCTCCTCTGCCAAATTCTTTATGACCTTGGCTCTAGGATCGTAGTTTTTGTACACACGGTGCCCAAAACCTGACATTTTTCGCTTCCTAAAACAATGAAATTGTACAGGAAATGAATCATGACTCGTGATCAAGAGAGAATACATGATTTATTGCACACACAAGATATTTGAGACCTATCAGAAATTAAAAATCAGATGAGCAATGTTCACCTGCTTTTCACACCCTCTATGAACTCCGGAATATTTTCAATAGTTCCAATCTCACTCAACATCTTAAGCACCGCCTAAAATAATGAGCAAAACAAATGATTCATAATAATAAACAGTCCATGCACTAGAAAACATTGTTTGGAACATAAATAGCTCCAACAAAATTTTTCCATGGCAGTATAACAATGAGGACAAAACTAAGGGGGGAATGAAATCAAAGTTGACTTTTGAGAGAGAAAATGAAAAGAGTCTAGTAGTTGCAGAAATGGAAGTTTCCTTTGGCAGAGCATCAGGACATACCTCATTTGCTCCACCATGAAGAGGACCATACAATGCCCCAACAGCTCCAGCAAGAGCCGTGTATACATCGACGCCGCTGCAGTTACAGAGTCAATTATGTGACAAAAGACCTCAGTGCTGCTTTGTTTAATAAGCCCATGGATTTTTTGACTTTGCCCCCCATTTTATATCCAAAACTAGACACAACCCCTGTTTTCGTAATCGTAAGCCTTTGACCCCTGCACGCTGTGGAATCTCAAAGAATTACGTAAAAATGGGGGGCAATGTCTACATTTTCTAAGGAATCACACCGCATGCAGGGGGGAAATTCTAATGATTATGAAAACAAGAGATAAAAGAGGAGACAGGTTTTTTTTTCCTTTTTTTTGGGTTGGGGGGGGGAAGGGGTGGTGGTAAGTCCAATTTTGTATTAAGAACATGGGGCAAAGTCAACAAAGCCAATAAGATGCCTACCTTGAGGCAAGATGCCTAGCAGCAGCTGTCGAGCAATTCATTTCATGTTCTGCGTGTAGTATAAATAGAATGTCCAGAACACGAGCTAGTCGAGGATTAGGTGTATAAGACCTATTGCCTCTGCAAGTGGAAATTACAGTTGATTAGGGGCCTACATACCATAGTACTTCGAGATTAGAGCTGTCAATCTTATTGTCAAAAACTCAAAATAAGGTGGCAATGGGTGCTTAGGACATACAATGAATCTAGCATGTATAAGAAGTTCTCTGAATAAGAGAGGTTGCTGGAGGGAAGAACAGGAGGCCTTCCTGCCATCCTCAAATAAGCTGCTGCCGCAATGGTTGGTGCCTGAGCATTTATATCATAATGGTCCATTAAGCTGTACAACTATGCATCACTTAACTGTTCAGCAAACAAGAAAAATTTGAGAAAAAGAGAATGTGGAAAATAAGCAAACCTTCCCAAGTATGCGCACTATCTGCTTATCTCTCACTTGTTTAGACTTGTACAAATCTTGGCCCTGCGTGGAGAAATAAAATATATTCTCAGAGTATGGAAATTTTAGAGGTTTTTTTCTCCCATGTGGGACTTGGGTTCATAACACATGCCCCCAGCATACCCACAGAGACAAGAAGCAGGTAGCATAACATATACACAAAATATAAATTTACATAAATTGATCTTCTTTTCAAAAGAAATGAAGTTGGTGAGAAATGTGAAATCTCCCAAAAAATATTCAACCCTAACTGAATCTCTTGCAACAATACAATACTACATATAAAGCAGTGTATAATGTGAAACCGTGAATATTTATCAGAGATAATCTGTCTACTGTCAGATGAAAACTTTAAGTATCTTGAACTTCGGTGCATCTAATAATCATATAAACATAATAAATAGACATAATCACAACTCAAGGGTGGGGGGAACAGTAAAATTAGATGTTTACTCTGAGAGCAGGATTGGCATCAGGATGAAAGACTGAAAGAGCACTCATTGCACTGACAAGAACACCCATTGGATGAGCATCATGAGGCATTGCCTGTATGATATCCTGTAATAAAGAATATTTCAGTGCTTGCACAAATACTAAATGTAAAGAATCTATTCAATTTTCGCATCAAAAGCCGCCACGGCAATTACCAGAAAATGTAAAAAGGTCTTGGTTAGCGAGCCAAAAAAAAAGGGAAACCCCAAGTTCATCCTTAATATTAGAACATCACAAGATCTTCCAAAACACCTCTCTTAGAAGATCTTTGGAAGCTTCATAGATGAAAATGAGATTTACTTAAAAAGGGCTTTTGAATGAACCCCAGAAAGCTCTATTCCCACAGTCCCACCTCTTTTGTGAAGAAAGGAAAAAATGAATTCCACAAATTTGGATGGCACCCAGGATGTGAAAAAAACTGTTTTGCAAATGAACAAGGTGAACTTCTATAACAAATGATGCCCTTCAAGTGATTCACAATATGTTTAACAGTTGTTTCATGATTCACAACATAAAAGTGGATTAATCCTGACTCCTGAAAAGGTTTAGTTAAAAAATACATTGTTTTTCTAATTTTATAATATAACCTAAATATATTGCATCTAGAATCAAACTTTGCAAAAAAATCAAATGCAATATCCAAATTTTGCACACCTGTTTTTTGCGGCTACTTTTGGTGCTTGTTTAATTTTTCTTTTTGATGATCTAGTATGCTCGTATATACGTGTATGTGAGAGAGAGAGTGTGTGCACATGCAAGCACAAAAACACAATTATTGTAGGACATGACATCCTTTTAGCAAAGGATAAACTTTAAAGCTTTTGCAGTTTACCCTTCTAGTAATGAATTATTGTTTTTTAAGATGTATTTTGTCTTGAAAATCAAAATTATTCTTGTAATACAGGGAAACTGGGATCAACTGTGTGTACATATATATAGAGAAATGTAGGACGACAAAAGTCCATCCAATAATGTAATCACGTTTCATGAGTGCTCCTGCAATATAGTACTCTTTTAAACATATTGCATTTTGTCTTGAAAACAATTTTTTATTACTACATTTTTACAGTTAAATTGGATCATAACATCCAAGTTACAACCAACGTAACGGAGGTGTAAGCTATGGTCACCATCGCTAGGAGCTGCCAAGTGCCAAGTTGAAGCAGGATAAACGATCAAAGTAAAATGATAGGGCTTCGTAAGGACTAACATGAAGGGATATGCCCATCATCTAAGTTGTGCTATTCTCATTCACTACAGTGTTGCAGTTGGAACCTAAATAAAATGAAGAAATTAAAATTTCAAACACATAACTCTACATTTGTAAAATAAATTATTAGTTTTCCGGTTAGAAAAGAAAACCAGCGCACCAGAATTCCCTGTGGAACAGCTGAATGTTGCGACACAGCAAATTCCCAGTCTGCCAACTGACTTTCAGAAGGTAAATTCCCGTACACTGCAGAAATAGTACACAAATTAGAAAATTGAATTGGCTCAGATAAAGCAAACACGTGAAGAAGCAATATGTGTTTGTTAAGGGGTTAGTGGTTGACCCGTATTTGACTCGAAACAAATCGTTTCACTTAACGTGTAATAACAGGTCGTGTAGGGTAATTAGTAAGGTAACGAATCGGGTTTGAATATGATATTTTCACCGGATAAAAAAGCCCCGTTTAGACCTGAACTGATATAACCCGAATCATGATAAGACAAGACACAACTCAAACCGACCCATCGACAGGTCTAGTTACATATCACAAAACAAAAATATTTGTGCAAATGCAAACATAGACAAAGAATATTAATGGAGATACTGAGCTGGTACATAAGGGGTCTTGTGTAGAGCAATGTTTTAAAAGGCGCGAGGCGGATTTGAGGCGTTTAGCCCGGGAGAGGCGAGGCGTAGGCCTCAAGGCGCATTGAGGCGTAAGCCTCACTTTTTAACAAAAAAAATTCCTAAAAAATTACAAAACTATCATAATATTGATAATCATTACTAAAAGTGCAAATAACATCACAAATACAATAACAATCTCAAATCATCACACCAAAATAACAAATAACAATGTCACTACATAATTAAAGTCATACATAACCATAAAGTCATCAAATAACAAATCGTTAAACACTTAAAGTCTTAAACTAGTGCATCACCATGCACCACAAAGTCATTAAATAAAGACACTAATAATATTATTATTATTATGCTAATGGATCAAAGCCATGCCGGATCCTTTCTATTACTCATCGGAATAATTCACTACGAATTTACAAATTAAAATTCAATACAACTACAATAAAATTTAATCATATATAAAAATCAAACAATACTCATATATATTAATATATATCACATATTAATATAAGGCAAATAATAATAGAAGTCAAATTCTGTGGGGGCAGTGAGGTTAAAATTCTGTCGAGTATTTCCAGAAAATACATGCAATCCAAAGCTTTATCTTATGAGCATGGTATTGAATACATGTACATATATATATGTATTTAATACATATATATATACATATATAACTATTATGTATAAATAAAGAAGAAGAAGAAGAAGAAGAAGAAGAAGAAGAAGAAGAAGAAAGAAGTATATAGATAATAAATGTTAAAAAATTATGTATTTCAGATTTTAGGGTTTGGGATGATATTGTATACGACTCGTAACTGCTGCAACTCTCTCCCTTTCGTCATGTGCAGCTCTCCTCTCTGTCGATCGTATTTGCTCAACGTTGTGGGGCTAGGGTTTAATTGTAAGTACTTTAAAAAAAAAGAGTGCAAAACTACATAGTTTTGATAAGTTACGCCTCGAACGCCTTGAGGCCTACGCCTCAAGGCTTACGCCTCACAGACACCTCACAGTGAAGAGGCGTAAGCCTCAAAAATGACCAAAAAAACACGCCTCAGGAGCGTTTTTCCTCCGCCTCGCCTCGAGGCGCACGCCTCAAACGCCTCTTAAAACATTGGTGTAGAGAAAGACAAAGATAATTAAGGACAGTCCAAGAAGAAACATGACATTGGGGTACATCAAAAAATAACTAAAGAATTTATTCAGTTTTTATCAAGGGAATTTGCTATGTCTGTGCATTCTAGATCAAGGAATTGCATATGGTGGTTTCCAAATTCCAAGAGTCATGGTCCACATAGGTGTAGGAAAAAATGAATCTTTTGGAAGAACTGGTTACTTTATTGGGTTGTTTGGAATCAGAAGGTGCTCAAAGAGAGACTTAAATGAAATTAATAGAAGAATAATCTGAAAAAACGTGGGAGATTTTTCTAACTTCATGTAGCGCACGAATTGCGAGACAAACAGGAGAAAAATGCCCAATTTACTTCCAAGTTAATGATCGTTTTCCTCAAAATGGGAGTTCTGTCACAAGTCCTTTATTTAAACTTGCCCGATCATTCACTTATTTTGGATAGTATAACTTTCAAATAGGGTCCACCTCCTTTGAAACATGTGACTGAAGCATAAAGCGAATAAAAGTTTTCCATCTTTTCCATCACCAAAAACCAAATTCTAAATACAAAACAGTTATGCCACAAGTATCATCACATTTTCAATATGCAACTCGAGCTCTGTAAGTGGGCAAGGGGGCAAACCACACTAGAGGAAGTTCAAAAATTTTGAAGGAACGTTCAAACTGGGGTTATGCCTGTTACATTCCTTCATAAAATATCACCTACTCCTCGATCAGAGTTTCTGAAAAATATGTGACTCAAACTCTATCAGTTTAAACCACTGATGCCTAATTATGTACTTATGTACATACAGTTGTGGTTTTTTTTAATACTTGGTTTAAAGCAACAGGACATGCAAAACAAGGCCCTTGTTAAGATGTTTCCTTGGAAATCATATCACACAATAAAATAATTATTAGGTCTTCGTTGATATAAACCACACATGATGATCAGTACTTCTGCGGGATAACCACCAGGGTCTTGAAATATGAGTAATACAAAATATTATCTTATAATATAAGCCCCATCACCTTGAGTATACAGGTTAACGAAACTACAAATGTGGAAGTAACGTTGAGAGAAACTCACTTAGAAGGTAGGCCACTTCTAAATAGGAACTACCCTCAGCCAACTGCTCTATTGGATAACCCCTGTATCTTAGGATTCCTTCATCACCATCAATGTAACATATTGATGACCGAACAGGAGCAGTGTTAAGGTAGCCCGGATCATAAAGTTTGAGACCCTTGTCATTCTTTCCCGTTGTTATCTGTAAGTTTTGAAAGTAACAGTGAGATACTGAGAGGTGAAAATTCCGATAACTATATAAGCCACTTTTTATAGTTAGAAGAACGTAAGCATAAATTATTAACAGGCCCTAATCCTAAACAAGCCTGCAAAGATACAAATGTCATCGTCCCAACAAATTATAAAAGTATACTTTCATCTAACCCAAAATTAAGGTCACCGAAAACGTTAAGGCATTATGGGGCTTTCTCAGCCAGTTGCACTATCTTACTGGTTCAATAAGTGTTTTTTCACATATTACCAATTCATCTATTTGTAAACCATGCCAACCCTTGTAATCGAACTTTTGCCTCCCCTTAAGAATTGATATCCTTGTTATTTTCCGGGATTCACATAATTTGCGTAGACAACTACTGAAACTAGATTTTGAGGAGGAAAATGCAGTCTTACTTGTATACAAACTTTTTGCACAAAGTAATGTGCCACCACTTCCTTTTTATTCCGATTCGTGCAAACAGTTGTTTGAATAGAAAATTTGTAGAAAAATTTAGCAAGTTTGTACATAAGGTTGCAAAATAGACATTTTTTCTTGAATAATGGTCCCAATTAAATACACCATTAGATTAGCCAAATTCAAAAAGAACTAAATTATCTATACTATATATTGAGCACATCAATGATGTTTTGGTATGTACAGAAAATTGTCAAATTACCTCTCTTCAAATCAGTAGCTTTGACAGTACCTTCCTCGGAGACCTGAACTAGATACTTCTTACCGGTCCTCTCGTTGACAATCATCAACTTAATTATCTATACTATATATTAAACGCATTTACTTTCAAGTGGACCAAATGTCATTACATATTTTTATGGCGAAAAATTACTAAGTATGCACATAGGCTAATATAGTCATATAATAAATTAAGCAAATTTGCAGAGGGGAAAAGAGATATTGCAATTAATCAATTAACTGATTAGAGATGGATTTAGAAGTACTTTAATACCTTCTTAAAATCAGTAGCTTTGACAGTACCTTCCTCGGAGACCTGAACTTGATACTTCTTACCAGTCCTCTCGTCGACAATCATCAACGAACCTTTTAGATTCTGCGGTGGTGGGACCGGCGATTGTGCAGAGACGCACGAGGTCTCGAGAATGCGGGAAAATGCATCATCCTCATCAATGGATTGAAGGAGATGAGCTGAGATCACAGCTAATCGTCCACGAGCCACTATCGAAGATTTGTCCATTACAAATACCAAACCCAAACCCTAACCCTAATCCAATAATCAGTTTGTTGTTTCGAGCTCAGATTGTGGATCTGATGTAATAAGATGTAGAAATTGTTGTCCTGAAACAGTCAATTCAGAATGCTTTGGCTACAATTTTGCAGATCGAACAACAAAGAGTGAGTGTGTGTATATATAGATTATTTTATACTAGGGGTAGCCCGCACCGATGCACTATGACCTAACTCGTGTAATTATTCAATATTGAAACATAAACTCAAAAGGACAATGTAAAGCAACAATGACATAAGAATTTTTGTTTTACAAAGGAAGAAAAGAAAAAAAATGCAGTCAAGATGGCAACCTACAATACATATATTGTCGTTGAATGGTAGGAACACACTAACCAAAACTGCACCAAAAGTTACTTGAGCATCAGCCAAGATAGGCACAATACAAATAAGGAACCAACCCAACAGAAATGCACCAAGCACCTGCGCCTATACTACCATGTCACACACCATTCCCATCACCAACACAATACGAAACAGTAACAAACACAATTATTGAGGCAAAGTTTTATTTAGCACCACAACAATAATTTTTTGAGTCTAACTGTTTCTTTTAATTAGCATGTAGAGCAGTACTTCAATTATTCATAGTTCCAAATCATGCCACTTTAGAGTTCTGCAATTTACAACTAAATGAGCACCTTAGAGTTCTTTCGCCAAAGATTAAGTCAGAAAATGAGATATGTTCAACACATAGTAGAGCAAGTAAAACCTTCATTAATGCATGTAAGTAAGAATGAAATGAGAAAAAAAAATTATTAATAAAACAAGCAGTATATTTGTATCTATTGATATGGGCTGTTTAGTAGGCAGATCACTAACGAAATAATTAGAAGAAGGCAATAACCAAAAAAATCACCACGCGAAATGTATAATCAGCTCTACTGATGTACTCCTATACTTGACAACATCACGTTAATGGTTACTGTTAAAGGAACTTTCTTGAAGACCACTATGATTTTCAAGTGAACCTTTAAAAGCAAACTCGAACGGGCAAATAGATTACAAATGTGAAAAAAATAAAGACTTAAGAACTAGAACTACTGTTTAATAACAAAACCATGATATCAATATTTCGGGGGTCAATTGATCATCCAATTAATAACCTAAATTATGGGGAACTCACACAATATATAATTGATTACTTGGGAGAATTTGCAGTCCATTTGGTTGGTGGCAAATGTCGAAGCAAAGAGTAAATTAATGATTTTGAATATCAATATCAAAATTTTCATCATTTGGGAATCAAACAACAGAAAGTCTCAACCACAAAATACAAATGTTCTTGAGAGATAAGAATCTTTTTTCACAGAAGATGAAAACACAAGATCGTTTCCCAAATTTTGTCTTGCTTCAATATTTCATTTTATACTTGTACTAGACACAGTTTCATACTTGAAAAATCCATTAGCTGATAGTTCAGGTCTTCATTCAATCTACCTTAAAACTTCAATTATTTCATTCCTAAAGTTTCTCATCCAACAAAGGAGTGTTTCAAAGTTAAATATAGCTAAACATCATAATCAATCAGATACTCGTCATTCAGACATCAGATAACAGAACAGAAAGAAATGAAAAAAAAATGTGTATCAGAGTTCACAGATCAACGTATAATGAGATCAAATCAACAAATGCACACTAAAATAACACAAGAAAAGATCTGAAAAACCTTCAATTTATATGTATATATGTATATAGAGAGAGGAAGATAAAGGGATCTCACAATTCCGATAGAAATTGACGTGGAAGACGAAAGAGAAAAAGAAGAAAATCGGTAAAGATGCACATCAACGAATGAATGTTTTATTATATTGGCAAACCCTAATCAAACATTTGATTTGATTGACTTTTTAGCTGCGTTGTGAGAATAGAGAATACATACAGATAGATCGTCACCGGATACCCAGAAAAGACAGCGTTTGATAAAAAAAAAAATCTCAAAACCAAAATTCAACACTGAAATGAAAAAAAATATTTGTTTAATTTTTAAAATTGTAATTAGAAAATATATTATTTATTTGAATATAATACATATATAAATTAAATTTTTTTAATACGGTAATTTTATTTTAATTAATTTATTTGTATCATAGAATTTTAAAATATAAACTCTTTAAAATTAAATTCTTAGCTTTAAATAATAAATCTATCGTTTAAAATTTTTGATAAAAATTTTAAATTTTAAATTTTTAATTAACGAATAATTTTAAAACAACTTAAATTATTAAATTTAAGTAATGCAAACAAATATCTGCGTAAGAATGCAAACAACTCTATTTTATTAGATGAGGAGTATACGAGAAAGGGGAAATTACGTACCGCGGAGAGAGAAGCTGAATGATGCTGTGCGTTCTTCGGTGGTGCTGTTCAATCAGTCGACGGAGTGTGTGCGCGAGCGCCGCGGATGAAACGTGAGGGAAAAGAGAGGGAGAGAGAGATACAGAGAGCGAATTAGATTTTATTTTATATATATACACACTACACAGAAGGATTGGAGGAGGAATTAAATTGAAATCTTGCACTTCCCGAGACAACGGTTGGTCGGTTACGTCTTCTCCTCGATCTTGTCTATTTTTCCTTTCACGTGATAATGATTAATCATGTGTTTATCCATATCACTTATGCCAAACTATTAAAATAGGGGTACTGATATTTACACTTTTAAATTTGTAACAAATACTTTTTAAAATTTAATTGAAAATATATTGCTTAATATTATACATTTTTTTTCATATAAGTTGAATTTATATAATTGTACTCACCTCTTATTAAATTAATTTTATTTAAAAAAAAATACTTCAGTAATCTATTGCCTGATGTTAAGCAATTTATTACAAACAAACTCTCATTAAGTGAGACGAGTATATACATCTGCACTCACATCTTATTAGACGAGTCACATCTTATTAGACGAGTCTTAGGGTGTCAGTGATTAAAAATTTACATATTATTAAGCGAGTCTTAGGGGTGTTAGAGTATCTCCAATTGTAGTGTATAATTTTGATTTGTATAAATTTACACGTTTTGTCAAAAAAAAGGTCTCCAGCAGTCTTTTAAGAAACTTTGACACTTAGAATTTGTATGAAAAAGGTTGTGTAAAATACAAACTCAACTTACACAACCATATCAGATAATCTCGCGTCTATTTTCCGTCATCTTGTATCTAGAAATAAATGGATTTAAAAAACAAGAGAATAAATATAGGATAAGTTCCAATTGTGCGTATCTAATTGGTTATTTAATATTTACACAAAAGTTTAAAACAGACTGTTGGAGTACAAAATAAATTCTTTATTATTTTTGTGTAAATCCCACTTTGACACGTAGGATTTACACAAAATATATACAAGACGATTGGAGATGCTCTTAGTGATTAGAAATTTACATAGAGTGTTTGTGAATAAGGGGTGTTTGTGACGGATATGAGGCGTAAATAACACCTCCCTAAAAATAAGCCGACACTATTTGCACACTATTTCTTATTTAGTTATATTTTATTTTTTTATTTATTTAATAACAAATGAGTAAGTGTCTAATGACAAAAGAGTATAAGTTTAAAAATATATTAGATAGTTTATAAGAACTACTCCAGTCGTTTTGTATAATTTTAGTTTGTATAAAATTTACACATTTTTTAAAAACGAAATGGCCTTCAGCATTCGTTAAGAACTAAAAACTAAGATATTTGTGATTATGAAATTATGTATAAAAAAATTCATAAAAAATTATTGTATATTACTATTACATATAATGATATAATTAATTTGTGTGATTTTCATTCGTCCATTTAAATTTTACGAGAGTACTATTGGAGCATAAAATAGATCTTTGTATAATTTATGTGTAAATCTCCCTACGTGGGATTTTACCCAAAAAATATATGCAACCATCGAAAATGATCTAAGTATATAAGTTTATACTCGCTTGTTATCGAGCAACTAACATACACTTATTCGCTTATTATCGCGCAACTAAAAAGTGGAGTATAACCAAATATTTTTTAGGCTCTGACGCTCTGTTTGATAACAACATGAAAAAGGAAAATAAAAACACTTGATTTAGTAAGAAAATGAAAAATAAGTTGCTCATTTTATGAAAAGATGTAATCAGTCCTTCATAATTTTTTGTGAAAAATTTTTCTTCCTCAACCAGCAAAGAAAATTTCTCCATGAAAAAAACCACAGAGTAAAAAGATATCTCATTTCTCACAAAAATCAATTGCTTTTTTTTTTCCATGTTGTTATCAAATAGATCCTTAGAGTGCAACTAGTGGCTGTCTCAAAATATGCTCATATGTGTAAATAGAATATTCAATATAAAAATTGGCATATCAAATGTCACAAAGTATTTTTAATTTTTTTATCCAATGAAACTTAATGCCGAATTTCTAAATTTATGCTTTAGTTTCTTAAGTGGATACAACAAATATAGTTAAAAAAAAATAGTCATATGTGTGCCAAACCTGTATAGAATTAAAGCTTGAAGAAGAAAAAAAATACAAAATTGCTTCATATGGGTGTCACATACAAGTGTGTCATACTCGTATGGTTCATAAGAGTGTGACACACTCATATGAAGTAATATTTTTTTTTAACTTTAAACGGTATCAACTTTTTATGGTTTGTGTAATTTTAGACTTCTCAATTATTATGTTTTTTACCTTACCATTTTATAACTCCATCATATTTTTTATAAGACAAAATTCGTTCGTATGACTTGTCTTCAAATAATTTATGTTGTCTAATAATACACATGATAGGCTTGTTTTAAAAAAAATAAAATAAAATAATAAGTTCCAATTTAACAATGAATGGTTCCAAAAATTATTTGCTATACCTTTAATTTTTTCAATACAAATAATAATTATATTGGTGACCTACTTTATGCAAACACCAAATGATTGTGTGATGAATTGAAATTATGTATCTGTATGGTTCAATTGTCTTCAAAGTATTCATATTGGTCTATAAAGCTGCATGCAATCTTAGTATTCAACAGAAAGAAAATCACATCTTCGTTTTCAGCATTCTTACACTTGTATTCAATTACGATCCTTCACATTCTTAGAGTTCTTTAATTTTTCAGGTACGTTTTGTTAAATTTCTAAAGTTTTCTTTTAGTCCAGTTGTTCTCTAAATTGTTTTCCTAATAAATTGTTATTTTAATAAAAATTATCATGAATGTTGTTCATCAAATGTTTACTAAACTAATTACAAATCAAAGCAAAAAAGATATGGTGTCTACATCTACAGCTACAGAAAGTTACAAATCGCCAAGAGCAAGTACTGGTGGAGACGTACGGTTCGTTATGTAGAATAAGAGAGTCATCGATCACATCAGCTAAAGCGAGTTCTGCAGAGACATCAAGAAACTTCAACGACCAATCTAAAATTAGAAAGGTCTCGTACAACCTTCAAGTTATTAATTATGATACTGGGAGACGAATCACAAGACAATACGACCATATAGCAAATGATCGAAGTGGGTATAACTCTATTTGACTTTACATTTGTAACTAGTAAAAAAAACCACTAATTTTAAAAGTTTTAATTTTGAATTTTAAATATTTTCTAATATTATATTTAATTATAAGAATTTTTACTAGGGTTAGAGAGGCAGTGACCGAATTTAATGAGAATGAATATAAGAATCCCAAGGAAGTTGTTCCCAAATATTTCTTAGGATGCCATCACTTCTTTAAAAAAATGTAAAACATATGCATTGCCAGTGAAGTTTCTTAAGGAATATTTATTGAATGATATGATTGTTATAGACACCAGCCCACGTATGATAACTAGAGTATTTTATTTTTATGTGGGTTACATATTTTTTTTCAAATAGAGCACACTATATTTCATTTGGTGCACTGTCCCTTGTTGAGAACATACACAATATTAAGAAGTACGATTGGGCCACAACTATTCTTGCACGTGTGTATTATGAATTAGACGCTGTTGTTGCAACACCGAGCTGGAACAAACAAAAAGTGTCGATTGTTTTTGGCAATTCGTTGAGGTATGCAAATATCTTAGCATGTATTATTACTTTTAATATTTTTTCTCCTAAATCTTTTAATATAACTTATTATTAATATAAATTAATTTTTTAAATTGCAGTACGAAATGTATGAGTACTTAGCTACATCATGCCCACTCCTTAAAGTTAAATATATTGATACTTGAGCTCGAATCCATCAATGGGTGAAAACAAACAGATGAAAACTTTGTGGTCTAATTACAAACAACTTTCCATTAGTGAAACAACAAATAGAATTGCAGTCCCCTAACTCATTCATTTGGCAACCCTATCTAAAATCTAATATGCTTAAAGAGCCTCAATTAAAATTAGATATTTAATATCTCTCTACATTGCCATATGTTGCTAGATTCGCAGAACCGAGGTATATGGTATTTAGGAGAACGTTGTGTTCGACAATTACGTGGGGTTATAACTATTCCAGATAACCCTCTAATGGAATTGAGATACATCTCACATAAAGATTACTTTGATCATATTAGAGCCACAATGTGGTCCTCGATTGATCGATTTTATGTTAAAGTCTCGCAATAAAAATATAATGAATATTGGGCACAAATTTCTAGTGTAAGACTTATACCTCGAATAATGCGTTACAAAATTACAGACACAATTAGTACATCGACCATCTTAAGCATGGATGTAACTCTCATATGTAGACCACTAAATCCAAATACTATTTATCCAACCCAACTTTCCTCCTTATCAAACATTCAATATGCCAATATAGATTGGAGTTATATGATTGCTACTTTTGATGCAAGAACAACGGAGTTCCAAATTGAACACCCTACTACAATGGATAATGTTCATCCAGCATGTACTCATATAAGAGACGAATGGAGAATCATGTATGGTGAGGCTTTGCATTATATAAAGGAATTTCATAAGAATTTTTTTCAAGAAACTATGAAATTTGCAGTTTAGCTTCAATCTAAAAATCTTTTGATGCGCCAAAAAGATTTAGAAATTATAAGGAAAGATGCTGAAATCAAACAATTAAGATCTGCTTCTTAAATCAACTTTGGTGATAATTATTATACACTCTTGATGGACAAATTAAATGTACTAGATCCACAGTTTAGTGGTAATTATGGGTTTGCTGGATTTGTTAGTTCGTCTTGATATGCCAAGCTATCTAAGTGTTGATTATGAGTTTGCTTAATTTGCTAGTCCTTTCAGTTGGCATTGATTGAATTAATTGTAAACTTGTAATATGTAATTTCATTGTATTATCTTGTATTCTTGTCTATTTTTGTTAATGATAAAAAAATAATAATTTAAAGTTCTTATTATAATAATATAATTGGAATTATAAGCAAATTATCATCATTGCATAATTAGAATTACAAACATATTAGAAAGTGACAAACAATGTTAACAGTTTACAACCATATTATTATATCTTACGCCATACTTAAGATAAATCTAATGTGCTGCGTACTGGAATTCCTCTGCTTCGGACTCAATGTAATGTGCATTTGCATAACTCCTTGCATATTTAATACAATTAAGTATTAGTGCAATAATTAATACAAATATCCAATTTTAATTTAAAATTAATACCAAATTTTCATAGTCTTTCATTCCTCATATTGCTTATTTCATTTTATTAAAGAAACAATGATATTTATGTACCATTTCTTCCACCTTCATCTATAGCGGGTTTTTTAGGGAGATGCTATTTTTTTCCATTTATACCCACGTTTGTGTATTGTTCTGATCACACCATATGCCATAATGGGTAACTTTTTTTCATGCCCAGCATAAATTGATATAGCCAAGGCTATATAATTTCTTTGAATTTTGGAAGAGTGCATTGTGAGAATCCCGATTGGACCCCCCGACGCTGTTCGGCGCGTGGCTCGTTTTGTGAACAGTTGTAGAGTCGCCAGTAAGTTTTTCGAGAAAACGGACAAAAGTGTGTTTTTGTACCCTTTTTGGGGTACAACGCAGTCTGCGCAACCAGATTGAATTCGGGAACTATGTTACGACGCGGGAAGGTGTTAGGCACCCGCGTCGCCTTCTCGGCTTCTAAATGTACATGCTTGCATTTATCTTTTATCTGTTTCTACTGTTTAAGGCCTAAAGTATTTGTACAATTGATTTATTAGCATGCAGGAGTGATGGCACGAGTTATGGAGCAAAAATAGTGAAACTATACAAAAGACCGATCGGTCATCTTACACAGCGTACTGGTTTCTCAATTACTTAGTGTAGAAAACATGAAAAGATTACTTAAAACCAGATTCGAGACATATGAATGTATTTACAGTTCAATCATAGTCCATAATTAATTTACATGTCATACAAGTTATATTTGTCCAATTTCGGTTATTAACATGTATAAATAGTGTGTATGTACGTGTATGTATTATATACAATATAACAGGCAAGCAACGAATTAATACTGATACATAAAGATTAAAAGAATATCGTGTTTTCGAAGATAAAGCTGTTTTGTTTCGATTGATGTTTGAGGATGTATTACAAACTAGTCTAAGAATTTCGTATACAATTTGTCCCTATCTTTAGAACTAGTCCTATATATTTTTACGAGCATTTTCTCTTTTCTCTTGAGCCTCTATCCGGGTTGTATTCCATTTCTTCTCGCGTCTTGCTTTGAAACTTCTCCTGGCCCTTCTACCTTGTTTCTCGAGCTCTCTTTCAGGCCCTGCCTCCGTCCGGAGGCTCTCCCCGAGCTCGTTGCTTCACTCTGGTATATATAGGTGAAGAAATGCCTTCTGGAGTGGATTGTCCATACAGTTAATCCGATTGTCCGTACAGAAAATCTGTTTAACTGTTTTGGATGGCCAATTAAACGTTTCGGTCGTCAAAATAGATTGCCCATACGGGGAATAAGATTGCCCGTACGGTCAATCGAGTTATAACCATTGGATGAATCTGATTTTTGGATATGTTGTTCCCTAAGATGTCCTGTAGCTTCTATAAAACTTTCAGTAAAATCGGAGGTCGGGAAGGCTTATTAACTGGACGGTTAATCCGGATTTCCCGTTTGGGCAGATTACCCATACGGGGAATCTGAATTGTCCGGACAGGGAATCTATTTCTAGCAATTGGATTAACCTAATTTTTGGATATGTTGTTCTCTAATATGTTATCTAGCTTCTGTCAAAATTTTATCACGATCGGATGTTGGTAAGGCCTCCATTTGGTTAATTAATTACAGTTGGTCAAAATCACGAACTTACAGATTGTCCGTACGGATAATCGGGGATCCCACCGTTGGATCAAGCTGAATTTTGGATATGATGTTTCACATGATGTCTTGTAGCTTCTCTCCAAATTTTAGGGAGATAAGAGTTTGGGAAGGTCCCTGTCTCACTATTTGACTACACGTGGTCCAGAATATGATCTCGAAAAAAAACAGTGATAATTGAGAATAAACAGTTCTCTTTTCGACATTCGGAGTGTATTGACTCGACATGAGGCTCGTCTGTATAGATCCATGATGATCTTCATCTTGCATTGTCTAAGTCCAATTTTAATTTACTCAAGCGTGTATCCCTTGAAATTTTATATCACCAAATCTGATTTTGCTTCATCGGAAAATGAGTTGCGTCTTGTCTGGAAGAGTCGCAAAATGGGGGGTCTACACGCACGCCTAACAAATTGTCTAGATGAAGAAGCCATTGTCGATAAGAAAAAATATGAGTTTATGGCTAAAAGTATCAACACACATATTTATTTATATATAAAATCTTGCATTTTTGTTTAGTGTGTGTTTGTGCCCATGAGATTTGGAAAAAAACAAGTACACTATAGTAGTCAAAAAATAAAGTACACTAATTATATTATATAAGAAATCTATGTATATCTTTTCCCACTTTATTTACATTGTCTGTATTCTAGAGATAAAATTTTAAGAGTTAAAACTAAAATGACAACACACTACGTAAAAGTTGAATCCAAAGCTAAAGTTGAATGCAGTGGTCAAGAATCTTCAAAAATTGGAGAAATGTTGCATTTAAATTTGGTGTGTGTTTGTGCTCATGAGATTTGGAAAAAAACAACTACACTATAATTATCCAAAAATAAAGTATACTATATTAATATTATATAAGAAAATCTATGTACATCTTTTCCCCCCACTTTATTTACATTGTTTGTGTTATAAAGACAAAATTTTAAGAGTTAAAACTGAAATGACAAAACACTATGTAAAAGCTGAATCCAAAGTTGAAATTGAATGCAGTGATGAAGAATCTTGAAAATTGGAGAAATGTTGCATTTATGTTTGCTGTGCGTTTCTGCCCATGAGATTTGGAAAAAGCAAGTACTCTATAATAGTTCAAAAATAAAGTACACTGCATTACTACTATATAAGAAATCTATGTATACATTTTTCCCACTTTATTTAAATTTTTTGTATTGTAAAGATAAAATTTTAAGAGTTAAAACATAAATTACAACATAGTTCGTAAAAGTTGAATCCAAAGTTGAATGTAATGATGAAGAATCTTGAAAATTGGAAAAAGGTTTGCATTTATGTTTGGTTTATGTTTGTCCCCGTGAGATTTAAAAAAAAAATAAGTACACTGCAAGAATCTTGAAAATTTGAGAAAGATGCATGAATCTTGAAAAGTTGTTGCTCTATTTGGAGATATGTAAATGTATAATATATATATATATATATATATATATATTAATCTTACCAACTCGATTTGTAAATCCTGAAAAGTTGTACTATTTGGAGATACGTAAATGTACAATAATTTTTCTTGCAGTTTTAATATTTATTTTAATTTCTTTATAGATTTTACTCTAAGTTTGAGTGACCCACATCTTCTAAAAGTACTTACATTGAATATTAAAACTGATGTTAATCTAGAAGATCTTAATCTTATTTTGGTGATAATGATAATAATAATAATAATGATAATAATAATAATAATAATAATAATAATAATAATAATAATAATAATAATAATAATAATAATAATAATAATAATAATAAATTAAATCATGTGTAATTTAACATATTTCTTGAAATAAATTTATAGTTCATTAATTTGAAAATTTAAGAAAAGCATGGATTTTACAAATGAAGCATGCCACATTACAAGAATAATTGAAACTCTATCCCATCAAGTCAACAAAGCATTCAACAAGATAAAGAAGATTGATCATTCAATTGCTCTATTAATTTCATATATTTCAAGAGCATCATATATTCTAACAATGCAATTCATGAAGAACAAATATCAAAGAAATTTACGAAAAGTTTCAAGGCAAATAATTCAAGTAAAGATCAAATTGAACAAACAAATCAAAGAATTTGAAGACTCGTTAATTCAAAAATTGTGTGAGTGCTTAGGATTTATATAAAGTTTATTTATTGATCAATATATATATCTCAAACTTGTTCTTGCATCATTCATAGATTGAATTCTACAAAAAGTTTAAAATGAATTTTCTTTGAAAAACAACTTCTTCATAAACCGGTTTTCTAATAAATTCATAATTAAATCATACGAATAATTTTTGAACAAAAAATAAAATTAGGTGTCTTAGAATCATGTTGGTAAGAATAACGCTTGTTGAGTGTGGTAAGAAAGATTACACTTGTATTGAGGTTTGATTTTCACCTGTAAAAAAATTATTTAGTGGAACTTCTCTAGGGAACTAGTTGGGCGTGGACTGTAATACCCTTAGTTTAATTATTCATGTTTATTTCCGTTTAAATTTCGTTTAGTCGAAAATGTCGTTTTGACTAGCCACATCATGATCCGGGTTAATTTTTCTTGGTTTAACACATTAGACATGCCATAATTGTATAATTAAGTTTGTATAAACAATCATTTCGTTATTCGGGTGGTCCGAATTATGGTCAAGGCAATAATCGCATGTTTTGACTTTACGTGATTTCTAAATTTTTGGCCAACTTTGGAAGGTTATAACTTCTTTATTCGATATCCAAACAACTCCCCTATTTGCCGCCAAAGCTTCATTTCATTGCCCTATACAAATTTTGTGTTTGGCCCGGGACGAGATTCCAGTATCTCGGGGGTCCAAGGGCCTATGCAACAACTGAACTAAGTATTGTAGGCTTAGAATCAGCTTTCCTAGGATTGATCCCACTGTAAAAAAATTGGACAGTGTGTTTTTAGGATCGATCGTAGAGCCCTATGATTGATCCCAGAACCCTGGAGTCGAAGTTGACCACGGTTGACTAGTTTTTTCTCATATTTAGACACCTTTCTACCCCTATGTCGAGCTTGCAACACTAGAGGGAGAGTGAAGCTTGAGAACTAGCTAGAGGAGAGATTTTGTAGCTTGTGAAGCATCCATTCTAAAAAATCAAACTTAGTTCAAAGATTTGTAGCTCCACCTTCATATTCAACCTCTCACACCTCTATTAAAGCTTGGTGGAGCTCTAGGGTTTGGCGCTCTTGAGGAGGAAGCATCATCAAGCTATTATTTTGGAATTAAAGCTTCGTAGAGGTAGGAACTAGTACTAAAACTTGTTTTTCAATTTATTATTGCTTAATTGTGATTTTACAATGAGTTCATATAAACCCTAGTTTATTTAAAAAGGGGTCCTTATTATGTATGTATGTTAGAAACTTGTTTTAATATTAGAATTGATGGTTTTAATGGCCTAAATATTGTCCAAATTGCGTGATTCAACAAGAAACTTCAAATAATTACTTGATTTACTCAAAAACCTACTTGAACCCTATTTTATGGAAAATAACCTTTGATTTAAAACTAGTGTTTTTCTTTTAAAGGTCCAAGCAGTGGAATTTGTTTATAAGACACCTGGTAATGATTTTTTATACTTATCGAGTGTATTTACACAAACTTCTCTAATTGATTTTGTTATTGATATTATATATATATATATATATATATGATTATGGGAATACATGTATATGTGGTACAATTACTTCTAGAAAGAGGGAGCCAGATGAGATTATTTGTTAGCGCTAGTCCTTGAATGGTCCCAAGTACAATTTCCTATGATAGGGCTAAAAGTTGGGACAGAGTCTCCTGGATGCAAAACCCAAAACTGTGCACGAAAACAAACGAAAGGCCCTGCTGCCGCATGGGTGAATGGCCATGAAATGCAGACCTGGTGCACACTTGGACAGACGCGAGGATTACTGATATATCGGCTCGAGATTTATGAGATGGAAAATATATCAATTACACTATAAGGTTATGTTTGACGAGGGCTATACATTGCACTAAAAAGGGGTATTTTACATAGTTACGTTAACAATTGTTCTCTGACGATTTAATGTAATTGAATTACCTTGTAAATTTATACTAAGGATTTCCAATTATTATTTTTGCATAAAATTTATTATATGGTTCCTACTAAGTCCGTTTGACTCGCTCATACTATTTTTCCATATAGATCCATCCGCAGGTTCCTCAAGGAAAGGGAAGAGGAAGGACGTTACTCTTTAGACTGCCTCTCTACCTTATCTAATTAAGGGTCCGTCACTTGGAAAGACCAATGTCTTAGCATTTTAATTAATTCGGGAGTTATGACATGTACTACATTATCCCTATAATTTATATGTTTATTAAGGAAATTATAAACTTTTAATTGGGACCTCGTTGGAGGCTTGTTAACATGTTTTATTACTCCCTCATACTGGACATGGTTTATATGTGACGGATGTAGTATTAATCCTAACCTTGTTTATTAGATTATGCGTTTTTCTCAAGAACTATCACTTTATCTACTCGCCATCTGTGTACGGCACCCTTGATTAACTGAATCCCGAATGATAGATCTTCTTAACGGGATTTGGGGTGTCACAAGTTAGTATCAGAGGCATAGGTTTCTTCTTCATTCACCGAGAGTGGGGTAGATTAGGAAATTTAATTTCTTATCGTTTTATCTATGTTATTGTACCGATATTTAGGAAATAGCTCGAGGAATCAATTTTGGTTTCTAGAGTAGTAGCAGAAAGACTATTAGGTTATATTACAGTCAGTCACAGTGCAACGAATGACTATACTATAAACCAATAGTCAGCTGCCGCTAACTGGAGCTGAAACAAGATAACTAAAAAAGTCTTACCCAAAGTATTTGTTCATTTCTTTCCTCGATTTTTGTGCGGCCTTTCAATTTCATGTTATGATACTTTTTTTATTAAACTCATTTTCTGTTTTTCCTATAGAATGGGATCGAAGAAGGGAAGTAAGAGGCCAATCCATCAACGCAATGAACCAGTTTATGGTGACCTTATTAAGAATCAGAACCCCGGGGATGACCCTAATCAAGACTTAGCTGCTCGATTGAAAACTATGATAAGCAGGTTTTTCTATAAGCTCATCGGGGTCTTGAAAAATAGCTATGGTACTATCATCAATGTTGGTCCCAACAGCACCTAAACTCCAAGGAACACCACTAATGATGACGATGATGTGGTAAATGTCGAGTGTTACCCTCAAAGAGGAGAGGGTGATGAGGTTTATTACCTTAAGAAGTTTAATTGCTTGCAGCCAGCAAAGTTCGACGGGTCATTTGGAGCCAAAGCTGCTGAAGGGTGGCTCTACCACATCCACTCCTAACTTAAGATTTTGAATGCCCTTGAGCACATGTGGGTTGGCTTTGGTGCACTACATTGGTGGAGGTCCATTGGTGGGTCTAATGCAATTGCTAGGTGGGTTGAGTTCGATAGAGCTTTCCGCTATAAGTACGTGCCCGATGCCTATTATAGAGCAAAAAAGGATAAGTTTTACAACTTGATTCAGGGAAGAATAATGGTCAAGGATTATCGCCTCAAGTTTAAGGAGTTTAGCATGTACGTGGAAGGGATCTCTGATCAGCAGAAACAAGAGAGGTTTCTCAATGGTCTTCGAGTTCAACATCGCCGTACTAGGGATTTCACTAACTTTCCCTCTTATAAAGCTTGTGTTAAAGCGGAACTTAAGCTTGATAGTCAATTTGAGCAAACGGTCCATCTAATGGGACGGCGGGCAAAAGAAAGATAAACGACCGGAGTAGTACGTGGGATAAGAATAAGAAAACCTGTTCAAGTTTAGAATCTTCCGAGAATTTATGTGTGTATTAATGAAATGTACTACATTCTCCTGAGAATTTATGTGTTTATTAATGAAATTGTAGACTTGTAATTAGGACCTCGTTGGAGGCTTGTTGACATGTTTAATTACTCCCTCATGTTGGACATGGTTTGTATGAAAGGGATGTAGTGTTAATCCTAGCCTTGTTTAATAGATTATGCATTCTTCATAAGGACTATTATTTATCTACTCGCTGTCTGTGTACAGCACCCGTGATTAACTGAATCCTGAAGGATAGATCCTCTTAACAGTATTTGGGGCGTCATATGGACGCATGGTCTAAACAACTGAACCGCGTAAACAAAACATCATGACTCATTCGGTTTTATCTCTCTAAACTCAAGCTCTATATTTACTATTATTCATACTTATTGCTTGCGTTATTAATCTCCTTGATATTATAGTTAAATATTTATTACTTAAACATTCTTCAAATTTATTTAAATTCCGTATTTATTTCCTTAAACCTTATTCTCCCCCTCTAGGGTTAATTTCTGACCTACAACTACAAGAAAAATCACTCAAATGGTTTAGGGATGTCAAGCTCTTGCTTTAATATGTAGGATTTATTATAAGTTTATGAAAACAAATTTAAATGTTAATGCACTTAACAAAAGTCCAAAAGAGAAAATTGTTTTCATTTAAAGCAATACTAGTGATGCTAATATCCAGGTCCCTAAGACAATCTTATGGAAATATATTAGTCTCCCTAGTCAGTGGATTTTGGAAAATGAACTTCCACAGAAACCCATTATTAATTATATATATATGAATTTAGAAAATATAATACAATACCTAGATGGTTCTGTTATAATAAGTTTTGATAAGTCAAGATTTTGAACACCTCTAGTTGTAAATAACGCCTCTACTTGTTAGTCACATCTAAGAAAGACGTTGTAGACACTCCGATCCGTGACTCCCGCAAGAACCCTAACGACCTTCGAAAACTACTGTTTTGGGTCCGGGACCCACCCGAGCACCTGAAACCACCCCGAAGGGTTTATTGGCCAACAAACCTATTTTTAAGAGAGATTGTCGGATGACATATCACATTGTTGCGCGACAATCACTCCTATGTCGCGCGACAATCACTTCTGACACCAACCCATCCATTCTCTGACACATCAGTCTGTCAGAAACATCACTTCAGCCGTTTGTCGCGCGACATTAGACACATTGTCGCGTGACATATGCCCCATTTGGAAAAGTGTCGCGCGACAATCTTCCCCGAGCAGTATAAATAGGCCAACACCCCCCAAGGGTTTAAGGCATCAACTTGGGATTGGAGAATTCTAAGCTTTAAATCTGATTTTCTAGTCTTTCATCAAGCATTCTCTATTATCGTCTTATTTCTGAAGAGTTATCGAATCTATTCCTGACACTCGACGTGTCCTGTCTCTGGAATTGAATTCTTAGAAATATCTGAAGAAGGAAAATATTATTATCGCCGGAAATCTCTCCGCAGTATTATATTTTCTTTCTTATTATTACTATTCTCGTTGGGAATGTAAAGAAAGTCTCTTCTAGCATTTGACATTAAACATCTGTGTACTTGTTTTATTTCTGTTGTTTTGTCCACGTTTTATTTGGATAAACTTATTGCCAAGTTACAAATAGTCTACCGTTTTCAAAACAAAAAACCCTGATGAAACTATTTACAAAACTAGAAGAATAAGTATATTACCATCCGGATAAAATCTTGTTTTCAAAACCCGGACCGGTAAAACTTACTTAGGAATTAAAAACCCGGTATATCATATCTGTTTCATAGATTGTGATACATCTGATAGAACTCCACTCAAGAGTTCTAATCCCATATTGAATTAGTTCCGATATAAGATCCAACACTTTTTCCAAAATGAATCCAAACCCGAGGAAAATCGTCGTTATCTGAGAAATAACACGGTAAAACTCCCTCTAAAGTAAGAACAACTCTTGACACTTGTATTTGTATTTCTCAAAACTAAACATTGGATCTCAGAACACAGAGGTTTTCATCCCTTTCCCCGTTTTTCCAAAATTAGGGTTTTCACTTAGAAAGTAGTAGACTGTCAGTAAAAGCATCCAAGTTTTTCAACATAGAATAAACATATAAAAGACCACTAGAGACCAAAAGGGCGGAATGGGTGCTTAACACCTTCTCAAACCGTAATATAGTTTCTGAACCCTATAGAATCCTAGTTTTGTAGACAAACGTGTAAAGAAAGGCTTGTCTATAGCCTTTCCTCATACACGACCCTTTTTGTCCGTTTTCTCGTAAAACGTATTGGCGACTTTGAATGAACACCTTTGCATCTAGAAATAGAACATAGGGACATGTGATATGAATTATCAAAATACTCCAAAATACTCCAGTAAATGGAACGACGAAATCCGTTCCGACGTTTCAGACGCCCAATTGAACGGGGACGAGACCCGGGGGTCGCATTTGCGGATTCTCACAGACGCAGTCTTTTCTAGAAAAGACATAAATATATTTTATTGATAGAGCCATTACTTAAGAAGTTAAATTGAAATGTGCTAAAACATAAGGACAATTAGCCTTACTACACTAATAATAAGTCAGACGAAGAAACTAGTGGTACTAAGACAATGTCAATCCTAGACAAACACGTTAGTGATAATGAAGATAACATTACAGATAGTGATTCCACTATTCATGCAATTGAGAACCAATTTCATAAATTAAGCTTTAATAAGCCAAACCTTAAGAGCTTTGGTAGAAAGTTAAAAAGGAGAGGAAGAGAAAGCATTTCTTAAGGGCTCAAGAAAAGGAACATATCAAATCAAGAACATATAGTATGCAGTCTTGTAAGGAATATTGAATCGGGCATTCATTGTCCCATAGACCCCTCACTTATACTGGGTTTAATATTTGTCCAGATTAGTTCAGTGATTGTATTTATTTTCACTTATAACACTATTCTAATACCAAGGTCCCTATGAGCTCATTTAACAAGGGTTAAATAAGACCTTTAGTAAGGCTAAACCACCTTTATACTTGTATCATCACTACTTAGTTTTTAAATGTCCATGCCATATTCCATGTAGATCGAATACTATTAGATAAAGTTAAATGAATGGTTAAATAAGTCTAGCGAAACTTGCACACTATTAAATACGGATAGGGATGGCAAAAAAACCCAACCCGGTGGGTTTTCGACTCGACCTAACCCAGCTGGGGCGGGTTTTTTTTAGACCAGGGCTAGTTTGGGTTTTGCCATTACAAAACCCGGCCAAACCGCATATGTGTGTATATATATATTTATTAAATATATATTGTTTAACCCTAGCCCTTCACTTTCTTTTTACTGTCGCTGCCTGCTATGATTTTATCTTACTTCTTCTCAAATTTGAAGCCGCAAACCACTATTTCTCTCCCTCTCTCTATTACGCTCCTCCATTCTCCCCATCTCTCTCCCTTCCCATAGACCACAATTCCTTCTCCCCATCTATTACGCTCCTCCCTTCTCCCTTTCTCTCTCTCTCTCTCCGTTTCCCACTGTCCCACATAGCTACGCTCCTCCACCTCTGAAGTCGCATACTCCTTTACCTCCGATGCCGGTTTCTCCTCCATATTAACTTCCCATGCTGCCTTCAGCCTTCTCCTCCTCCACTACCACTTACCAGCCAATCTTTTCTTCCGTTAGTAATTCGGGTTGGGGCAGGGCGGGACGGGGCTCCGAGGCATTCTTACGGGACGGGTTTGGGATTTTAAGAAAAAAAACCTTTCTAGGGTTTAGGGTTGATTCAGGGCAGGCTAGTGTATTGGCTAAACCAGCCCTATACCTGACCCATTGCCATCCTTAAATACGGAGGCTAGAAATGAGGCTAACCCAATCCCAGTGCTAAATGGTAGTCTAGCCCTTTGAGCTATAAGCCTATTAATCTAAACCTGCAAAGTAGCTTGTTGTGCTATTATACCGATCAAAGGATCGGTTTGGGTTTGATTAGAGGACATGATGGATGTCTAAGTTTGAACTCTTGTGTTTAGAGAGGTGAGACTTTAGAAAAATGTTTTTCCCATAAGCGGTGCCAAACTGTTGGTGTAAAAAATCTGGAATAGATAATTAACCACGCAGTCAATAATAATTAACTTAATATAGGGAAATTATGAGCAGCTAGTAGTGTGGATGACATGTCAACAATGTAACAACCAACTCAAATAAGCAATACAAATGGACTATAGAGATTATAGAAAAGGTTTGACCCTTTTTTTTATAAGACCCACTCTTCTTCTGTGAAATAGCTTTGAGCTCGAAATATCTTTATAGATGATAATAGTATAGAGCAAAGCTCTAATTATACAAGAATGAGTACTGCAAGTTAATATATCTATTATAATGGGGTGTTGGGATATTTCCTCTTACATATTGAATATAGCTACTCAATTTTGTGAGCTCTGGTGTGCTTATCAGACCTATAGCATACAGGTAGGAACATATGTAATAATGAGGAAATCTCTTTTGTTCTTACTTGAGCATGAGTATTCAATCAAAATTTTTGGGGTTGTGATAGAGCAAACGCTTTGTATATATAGTAGGGAAATAGACCAAGTCTTGATGGGCCTTGTTGTCATATTAAGCAAGACCCGTTTAAGCATTCAAAAGAGGTCAATGCTGCACTAGGTTTATTATCAAACCTGGATGAAGCTTCCTACCACGTCGCATTGCCTGCCTACATGGATTGCCACATGTACTCCCAATTTACAAATTAAAGTAAATTGATATTTTACCCTATCAATATTTTTTTTATTGCATGCGCTAACTTTCTATCTTTCTTATCATATTTATGTTGAAATCTACAAAGGATGTCGCAAATGTTGTTGACTTGTCACTGACAAAGAGATTAAAGGAAGCGAAGGAAATAAAAATCAAAGACATAATATACAATCACTCGATCATCTTTAGTAGAAGTAAATTAAATTGATGAAGAATTAATTTATTTTAAGACATATTAACATTATTTAACATCATTTCAAGATATGTTGTACTAGTTCAAGGTAACTATTATTGAACATGTGTGCTTCAAGAAAACGATAACTGCAAATGAAACATGTATGCAGCATACGAAAACAAAGTGATACATCAAACTTATCGTGTACTGCAATTCAGAATTGATAATTTGGGATGAAGCACAAGTGGCAAAGCATTTTGCTATTGAAACACTTGATAGGACTTTAAAAGATTAGCAATAAACCTTTTAGCGGAAAAGTAATTGTCTTTGGAGGTGATTTTCGTCAAGTTTAATACATTGCACAACGAGGCACTAATTAAAGTTTAATACACCTTTAAAAAAAATTCTAAAAGAAAAATTATTCATAAACAAAATAAAAATGACACTAGTAAAAATGATTTTTATAAGTTAAAAAGATGTCTATTGGTAAAATATAATATAAAACAGGGGTATTTTCAAAATAAAATAAAATTGTAACACTGTTTGCACTCTAAAAATTGTCCTTGATATACCAAAATGCTGCAAATGTCTAAATATAATTTTGAAGTGGTAAAAGTGTTATTTTGGAATATTAATAGCTATATAAACATTTTAAATATTAGACAAAAAGTACAGATATTGTTGTACTCGCCAACGCCAAAGTTTTAATAGTTTATTTAACCCTAATCCGCCCGAGTCTTATCCTTTATTGTCCCGCATAAGTCTTATCTGGGATTGAGCAAAGTTTATTTAATTATTCACCTATTCAACTTATTTATATTCTATCATATCCTCATAATTACAATCCAATTAATTCCTTTTATTTTCCTTTCCGGCTTTTATCTTATCTCTCTCTATCTTTTTATTCAGCACGTCAAACTTAACTCAAAAACTTTGATCAAGTGAAGTAACAAATTGAATACACAAACACAAACAAAGAAAATTGTAGATTGAATAAAAGGTACGTGATATTTATAATACCAAATATACATCATTAGATGATCCCAAAAATTGATATTGTAAAAATTATACATATTCATACATTTAATATCTAAATTAATCTTAAAATTAAACTTTTAACATATATTACTAAATGCAGTTTCACAAAAATTTCTTCATGTTTCAACATTCTAGAACAACAATCTTCTGCTCCAAGTACCAAGAATGGCCAGCACCACCTTCTTCAATCTCCAAGTTTTTAATATTTATTTACTTTTACATCTTACAAACTTTCTATGGGATTTTATATAATTGTTGTTATAAATGTGTCATAGTCCCTTGCTATCTAATGCGACATCTTTTATTTGTATATTGACTATAAAAATTTATCAATTTATGTTTCTAAGTACATGTACTTAAACACGGAAATCAATTGCACAACCACGTGCACCCTAAATAGTATATATAAGAAAATTTTCAAGTAAAGATCTTAACTTTTTTTTTTTTTTTTTTTAAATTAAGGGAGGTCTAAGTCTCTCCCTTAATCCTACAAATAAAGAAAAACCCTCTCCTCCCACCCCATGAGTCGAACCCTTAACCTCAAGGTAAGGGTGGAGGTTGCCTACCACTAGGCCAACCTCAAGTTAAGTAAAGATCTTAACTTAAACACCTTATTTATGCACCGAGCCATTTTGCACGCTTTTCGATGAAATTTTTTAATGTAATTTGGTAGGAATGTTATTCATCATGTTTAGAACATTTCCACCAAATTTCATTAAAATTCAATCGGAAAGTGGGTTAACTACTAAATTGAAAAATATTAATACATAAATAGATATATAAAATTCAATATTTTTTCAATCATGTAGTTATCCCACTTCTCAGTTGAATTTTTTAATGAAATTTGATGGAGATGTTCTGCACATGATGAAGAACATTCCCACCAAATTTCATCAAAAATTCCATCGAAAAGCGTGTCAAATGGCATAGTCCGTAAATAAGATCTTTAAGTTAAAGTTCTTACTTGAAATGCTTCTTATATACATATATGTTTGGCAAAACAGTAGGGTTGTGTGTACCAAGTTACATGCAACCTCGACTAATATCACCCTAGGCGATCTAAAGAGCGCACTTCCCCACATCAGCTTGATGCTTTTAGGAGTTTAAACTCCCAGAGTGCATTCATGATTCATTATTCCCTGGAGAGTATTTAGGAGAGAGAACCTTCCTTCCCAATCGGACTAATCGTGGTTAGTTTAAATTCATGATTCATTGAGACAACTCGAATAAAGTTGAAATGTATACCGACTTTTACACAAGTAGGGATGATAAACAAAATCGGATCAAACTTCTCTCCAAAACATTACTTTCCTATCAATTTCAGTAATCTCAGAAACACACACCCCTTTTATCCTTTTCAGCAGAGCATCTGGTGAACTACAAGGAAATAAATATTCATACTGGAATTCAAGCATCCCAACCCTCTAAAAATCTAAACCTAATTCGTTACTAATTTGAAATTAACTTATGGACTGACCATGAACAAAAATCAAATAAGTAAAAAAATTGCTCAGGTTGTGAGCGGGTCGGGTCCAGTCAACAAGTAATGGGACAGGTCCTTTGATTAGTCGAGTCACTCTATTTTCTGCCGAGCTATTTTGTCAACAAGAAACTGATTCAAACGCTCACCAAATGTCTTGGTAGAAAATGAACTGATAACATGCTCCCGGGCTTCTCGCCCCATCCTCTCTGCTAAACGTGGGTCCCGAATAAAATTGGCCATAGCCGAAGAGAAATCTCCCGGGTTAGAGTCGCAGAGGAAACCAGTTTCACCATTCTTTATTGTCTCAACGGGCCCACCACTGTTGCATGCAATAACAGGCTTACAGGCTGCCATCGCCTCTAGTGGTACGATCCCAAAATGTTCTTCCTACATTAATGCAATATAACTCCTCTCAGAAAAAAAAACCTTTTTTTCAAGTCAAATCGGATTAATTTGAGGGGAGAACGTTGAAGATTTTAACGCACCTTAGGTGTATATACAACACATAAACATTGGCTGAGGAGTTCATTTCTTTCGGTGGTAGAACAAGATGTGATGAATTTGACCCGGTGAGACACACCTTCCCTTTCTGCTAAGCTTTTGAGTTCCTCCAAGTACTCTACGTTCTCCCGTAATCGATTGTCAAAGCCACCTGCAAACAGATTTGAGAAAAAAAAAATAAGGTTGAGTATGAATTTGGCATGCTAAAACTACATATGCTATATCGTGCATATATGCTAGAAGAAATTGCCTTTGTATTTGTGAAGTGAACAACAAAGTATTGGAAAACAAGAGCTTAAAAGAAGGTGAATCTTGTATTTGACTGAAAATATAAAAATTAATAATAAGCTAAAACAAGCTGCACCGTGAAACTTGATTCCTTAGGATGGATTAATCCTTTTCTAAAACTCGAACTGAACGAGCCCTCAATGTTGAATAATAATAATGAGTACACTAATGAAACCAAATTACTCCATTTGTTCCATTTTTCAGCGACTACACTCAACAAAATGGATTAATCCCTTTCCTAATTGCTATGGGTACAGTGTTATTAAGTCCAACCAACTTGAACCAAGCCAATTTCCATGTTATAAATAATTTTAGAAGCTGGTACAGAGAAACTTATTCGGAATTTGAACTATGGTGGAAATAGGTAGAGAAACTTGCCTGCAATAGTTAAGGAAATATCGTCCAAATTATGACCTTGGAGATCATTGGCTTCAAGAGTGTCGTGAAGAAGTGCAAATGCAGCTATTGCTAAATCTATGTTCTTTTTCCTTTCAAATCGGTTGATAGAAAGAACATTTAACCTGTAACACATTGAACAAATGAAGTTAGATACTTCTGCAGCTGCTGAGAGAGAGAGAGAGAGAGATTTTGAACATAAAAGCAAGTGTTCAAACAGATATTTTTTTTTTAACCATGCCTAGAACTAGAAAATACCAAGAGATAGAAGCATATTTGTTACTTATAACTATTTGGTTCGTCAAACTGATCAACATTTACTGCTGGGTAAAGCACATCTGGTCTAATTCCTCGGGCATCAAGATGCTTGAATGTCCTCGCAAAAGTAGATGCAGTAAATTTGCTGTTAACAAGAATTAAATCTGACATTCCTGCAGTTACAAGAAACAACGCCATATGATTAAATATAAAATGGGCATAAATATTTATGAGAAATAAAAAAGCAAGTACATCAATCAAGACATACACCTGTTGTTATTTCCTCTATAAAGTCTAAGGGTTTCCGATATATCCTTCTCAGAAGGGTTGTGTGCTGAGCAAGCAACAAATCTGGAAAATGGCAGTAGAATATGACCTGGAAACAAAAGTGGATACACTTTAACTAACGGGGATAAGTCCATAAATAAAAGTCAAAATGTAAAAAATAGCTAAAATCGACCTTTGTAGATTTCTTTAACTTGATAAGTGGAATAACTACAGAGACTTGATCCGCAAGTACAACATTGAAAGACGGCCACAAAAACAACACACATAGAGCAACAAAAATGCACCGCAGATACGCACATACTGCATGAAGGCGGTAGAATATATGTCGGGGAAGGAAAGAACCATATACAGTCACTGGAAAGGCACCTGTGACAATGTTTTGATATACATAATTGGCATGTCACTATTCCATAAATAGCATTTTGAAAAGACGCGGTTTTATAAAAAAAATAAAAATCATGAAGCCAGTTCTGGGAAAATGACAGTTTTGGGAAAATGAGAATCCTCTCACCAGAAACGGTCTCCTCAAAGCAACGATTTTTGTCATGGTGTGACGTAAAAATGTGAACATTATGACCATGGGATGTAAGTTCGACAGCTGCATCAACAATTAATCTTTCAGCTCCACCTAATAACATCCAGGGGTTAGATAGATCCCTAATAAGCATAACCATAAAAACGCCTAACAAATATATTATGGTAAAAGGTAGCACCTGCTGAATAATTGCTGCCAAAACTATCAAATGTCAAAACACAGCTATGGAATTATGTCACGTTCTTTGCATGTAAAACACATCATTGTAATACAACTGGTAGTGATGTCATCGTATTAGAAATATCAACAATGATACATATATACTATATGACCTAACAATGACTGGTAGGTAGGCCATTGATATTATTTCAGAACCAAATAAGAAAGAAAGGCAAGATCCTAGTAACATGGTCTTGGCCGGATGCACGATTTTTTTCCTTTTAAAATCAGAAACAGAATATTTTATTAATGAGCACATTGAACATGCACAATTACATGGAAAAGAGGATAAGCTATCCACCATAAAGAGAATATTAAAAAATGAGGAATAAAAGAACCAAATAAGAATAAGCACTGCCCTAGAAGGCACAGATGCGGGTGGAGGATTCGGTTGTGACATGTCGTTGCTGGCATGATTCTAAAAATCTCAAAAAGAAAAAGGAAAAAAGGGGTATACAGATACAGCAGGCAACAAAGTACTATATGAAGTATATTATGAAGTACTAATATATAAAATATATTACAATATTCCTAATTTTTATATACACTATATTAAATTTTGCACATGCAATACTCTTACAATCTAGTTCATAAGAGAATCATGAATGAAGTCAAATTTATTAATCTCCAAATCAAGCCAACACAAATTAGGTAAAGAACTTCAATATATTCTACTCTAACTGTTTAATCCCACTCTCTCTAGCTGAGAAATCTATGAGTCGCACACACACTCTACCAATCTTCCAACCAGACCATAATAGTTTTACTTGTAGTTTCATGTTAGCTAATAGATATTCTACTTTAGTTTGAAAACTATCATTAATCCTAGTTAATTTAAGGATTCTTCAGATTCTTCAAGAATCCAGCAAGATCTATAAATAAATTTAATTAGAAGATTGGATACACGATGGATGCAAATCGGATGCCGACTTTGGTGCGATAAAACCTTTCAAAGAATCCGTGTTTCATAGGAATTGCCTTTGAATTAGGATAAACTATATGGCACTTCTTATCTTAACAATGCCACAGCTATTTGCGTACATAGATATGCTAATTGGGTCAAAACAACCTTTGTGATGTAGCCCACAGTGAAGCCAAAGTTTTTATACTCTCCCAAATTGTAAGGAGGTCAGAGCCGAGGAGCTTTCCGGATAGCAAGATAGTTAGGAGAGAAGTCACCTTTAAGTGGGGGTTTTGTGTGTGTGTGTTTTTTTTGGGGGGGGGAGTTAATGTGTTAGGGATGGAGGAAAGCACAATAAGAACATAATATTAACGGGTTCTTCCATTGGGCTCCATACCATGTGACCCACATTAGAGCTGTTATAATGCTCCCCCAGAGGAATTTGCTTTTTTTCCTTGTACCGCTTTACTCCCGAATTAATTAACAGAAAATTATACCAACTCTTCAGGAGAGGACACAATATACCTAGAACTTGAAGATTCTAATTCCAAGAAAGCTTGTAAAATTTGCAATGAATCAAAATGTAGAGAGATTAATGAGGGATAAAAATAGAGTGACTAAACATAGTTCTGATAAGCATGTAATGGGGAATAGCAAGAGTACATCTACATAATCGTAAACTCACATAGATGGGGGATTTTCATTCCCCCAACCTAGAGATGGGCAGAGTAGGGGAAGTGGTATTATTAATGATAAAATTGATGGTTGTTTAAATACTTTGATTGGAAGTGAAAAGACAATGCTAAAAGATGTGCTAATTCTTCCCCCTCGATCCTCCTCTCAAATTATGGGTATGCTGAAAGGTATAATGTCAAAAAGAGGAGTATGAAGGAGTTACTGAGCAAGAGAAGAAGATCCAGCAGCATCAATGGAGGAAAAAGAGGCAGTTGCTGTGCAATAGCAAGTACAGCAGATAACAGCTCCGGAGGAGTTTGAAACCTTTAATCTCAAGATTGTGCATGGGAGAAAAGCCATGTCTTTCTTATTTTCTAATGCATTGGGATCAGGGCTGCTACATTTTTCAGAGTCAAGCTTGATTGACATTAATTTGCCAAATAATTTTGTTAGAAAAACTAATGATGCATAAGAGACGAACAAGAAAAAGAGCAAAGTGAAACATATCAAAAAAGAAGGAAAGAACCTTTGAACTTCTTAAATCATCATTCCTTTCTAGCTCAAAATAGTAATAGGAAATGGAAAACCACTAAAATGCTTGGATAAGATGAGAACGGAAATCTATTGCCAAAAAAAACAGACGCTTTATTCCCACAGAATCTCTTCTTCCCTTTTTCCTTCGAATGTTGTCTTCATCTTTCCGACCAGCATTCCTAAAAATATTGTCTAGAACAAGCCAAGAAACTCTATTTTCCTTATCACCAAATTATAACAACTCCATCAACATCATAGAAATATACATTCTAGAAAAAACCCCTAAAACACAAAACTCTTAAAAATCTTCTTTGGCAAAAATAAGTAAGAATGACAATGAAAAAAAAGCTCTTCTTTGGCAAAAATATCTTCTGGGTAGTGTACCTTAGCTTACCAAACTTTTAAGCTAACCATAACAGATTCTATCTACTTCAGCTAATCCACATGAAAAGGCTCTCCTCAAAGTTTTAAATTTTTTTAGGAAGTGATTATTTATTTCACTTCCTGACATCAGTTTTGAAATAAAGGTTTTAAGCAGCTAATTTTCTTATGTGCGTATTTAGTATGAAACATTTTTTAGGATAGAAAAAATTGATGCTGGTGAGGAACTTGGCTTTATGAGACTGATATAATACGAATGACAGAATGAGCAAGGTGAATGAGATTGGGGGCCTTAGTGGTGTTTCCTGTATAAAACTTACATCTAACTTTACTTCTCAAAATGACATTGAGAGCTTGTTAAACAAATCTTACCATAAATCAAACATGGCAAATAATAGTTTTTAAAACGAAAAAGAGTGAAAGACTCCGTTATTCCCGCCGAATTGCCATCTCACAAGACTAGTTGGCTGCCTAGCTAGGCTAAGCGCCTAAGCGGAAGAACACCACCTAGCGCCTAGGCAGGGACTAATCGGCCCTAGGCAGGGATTTTAGAACACTGGTCTCTATCGAAAACCATAATTTAAAAAACGAATTCTAAACAACTAACCCAAAGGACAAATATTATATTTTGCCCATTCACAGAAATGGGCTTTCTTTATTCAAGGCAATGTTGACTTCACCAATACACAATCTAGGGAACCCGTAACTTCTAGTTGACCAATACACAGAATCTAAGTATCCGCCAACGTAGAGTTCGTCAACTCATTTTATCTAAGACAACTCTAAATAAAATTTAAACTAAGCGAGGATAATCAACCATTCGTTAAGGGGGGGAAATTATAGGCAACCCCAGATTGTCACATTTGGTAGCGCCTCTAACTCAAGTATTCAACTTATTAGAGTGAATAAATCAGCAAAAGAAAAACTTTTGATGTATGCAAGTATGAGCACAATTACCAATTCCGAGATCTGGATGGATAATGGCGATATTCATCTTTGAGCTCCCTTTTTTCTCCATTCTTTCTGCTTGTTCTTGCCAATGCCAAGTCTGCTTGCTATCGAGAAAGACAAACAGAGTTTGAACTTAAGGAAGCGAAAGAAGCTCGGTTAGTTAAACCTTGACCTAGCCCACAGCTTCCAAACTTATTCTATCCATCCAATATATTTCACAACAGAGTTTCACAGCCAGATGATGCAAACCTGCATATAGCCAGTCCTATCAATAATATTTACTCATCACTGAACCAAATTCAAAATGAAGCTTAATATTAAAAAATCTAATGATTCCTCAATCTAGGTAAAATTTCACAAGGGTGGTACTATTGCCAAAGCAATGTACAAGTTTAGAAGCATACAGGACAATTTCTCGAAGCAGTACTACGCTCTGGCTAAAAGATAATTACTTTGGCAATATGGGTAGCCTTTCGCAAAAGGCAATATCAAAATCACAAGGTCCTAATTTCTAATCAATCAAAGAAGTCAAATTAGGGCTTAATTACATAAAATAGGGTTTTGGGGTTAGCATTCCATTTCTGTTTCAATTGCAAAGTAAAAGAGAGTCGGATTGAGTCTAAAGAATTTTGCTATATCAGAATCCAGAAGTGTAACCAGCCCTAAAAAAGATATATACATATATATATGTCTAACTGATCTGATGATCTGAATTGGGCACTACAAATTATAAAACGAGGAAATTGGAAAAATCATGGTGCATACCCATACCTTATAAGATCGGACCAGAGATGACGCTGCTGCTGCCGGCGGATTTTCGCAGGTGACGGAGATCGGGGGTTGAACGATGAGGAGGGTGACTTTTCAAGAGTAACGATTGACTTCCAAAAATTCTCAATTCCCCAAGTTTTAACAAGATTTTTTTTTTTTTTTCCCACGGGGTATCCGGGCCAGCTTTCGCGCACCTCGACTAATCTCCGCTCGCGGTTCGTGGCTGCCGCTGGCCAAGCATTATTTTGACAACGCCGGGGTTCGACCTTGGGAGCTCCAAGTTTTAACAATATGCAAAACAGCAAAAACCCTGTATAAAACTAGTGTATTTTACAAAAAACAAAATAAAAATCCGTAAGACCATCCTCATTTTATTGCAAATAGGAGTGTTTTCGGTTTTGGTCGAAATAATGACCAAATAAAAATTAGGAGACTCAAACTTTAATCGAATTTAAAAGTTTGGTTTTAAATCAGTTTTATTTTAGTTTTTAAAATTTTCAAATCTAAAGGCTAACCAAACTTTTCGTTTTGATTTTAGTTTGGTGTAGGAACATAAAATTTTAAATAGTAAAGTAATATTATTTTTTAGTCACATATTTAATGATTCGGTTCAGTTTTATAATGTCACACCTTAAACTTGGACCAAACATATTTGGTTTAGTTCGCTTTTACAATATCTCATCCCAAACTCAAACCAAACATTCAGTTTTAGTTTGGTTTCTTTGTTTCAGTTTTGATTTTTTTCAGTTCAGTTTTTTACGAATTAGTTCAGCTTGGTACAGTTCGGCCACTTGATTTTGGGATTTGCCACAACACCCCTGATTGCAAATGTTAATATGGTAATGTAAAATAATATATGTCTTCGATTGAGAAAACAAAGCAAGCGAGAAACTTGCAATTTGTTAATAATTAGATCATGATTTTTTTATGGAATTGCGGTAACGCAGAAGCCAAGTGCGTCAACGCGCAGCCAAGTGCGTTACCAAAGCAGCCATGTATGACTGTACGTTAACACACAGCTAATTAACAACAATATATGAAAATACACAAGTAGCAATATACGAAAATGAAAATACACAGCGGGGTGCTAATTCTTTGTGAAATGTGTTGTCTCGGGAGTAAAAGAGAACATCTCCTATGTAGGCATGTGAAAATATTATTATTACACTGCCTAATTAGTTTCTTTCAGTATATTTGATTTTGGACCCCTTGATGTTCCTGTATACACTGTATGATCTAAGAATGCCTCATGATCTTCGTACAATGATTAGTATGGTAATTTGTGAGAAGTTCCTATGTACGTTTTATTTAGTGTTGATTTGATTTTATGTTTTGGACAAAAGCTACTCAGACACCATCATTACCCCCAGAGCCGACCCATCAACGTAGGTGACCTAGGCTTGTGCCTAGGGCCCAATTGATGGGCGGGTCTCCAAAATCTAAAGCTTCTAATATATAAAAAGAAATTACGGGATTAGTTTTGTTTTGACTAGAGTGGTGAATCATAAAAGGAGGGCCCATTCAATATAAGATTGTTCTTGCATATATTTTTTTATCTGAAAATATGATTGTGGACATTTTTAATGCATAATAATTTTAGGTCAATGCAAGCAACAAAATACAAAAGCTTTAAATAAATTTATTATAATTAGTTAATAATGAGATGGTACTTAATTGATAATAGTTCTCTATAAAAAAACTAAAATAACGTACATTTTTTTTTACTTTATAATATGGCAAATATGTTTTAGAACATATAATACACAAATATTATTATAAGAGTAATTTGATTAATCATTAATATAAAAGGCTTACTATAAAGATACCTTGCTTAGGGCCCCACATATTTTTGAGTCGCCTTTGATTACCCCCTTATGAACATAAATCGAATAATAAAATCCTTGTCTTCTAGAGTTACATAGGTTCACCGTACAAATATCTAGCAATACTAGATAATAAAGAACATAATATACACATAAAAGATAATCTAAGAATCCAAACACCTCTATTAATATCTATCTAGTTTAAAAGCCCTAAATTAGAAATAGACGAGGAGTCATGCCCACACACAGGGAGAGAAAGATGTAGCGGTGAGAGAGAAGCAAGCTAAATAATGTTGGACGCCACACAATGGTGCGTGCTCGTCATTGATCGATCAGTTGACGGAGGAATGTGTGCGTGCACGACGATCAAAGCCAAAGCCAAAGCCAAAGCAATTCTTGATTAAACAATATCTTTTATTCTAATTTTTAAATAAGGTTATTTGACTTTTGGCCCCTATTTATTGTGGCATAATTAGCTTTGGGACCCAAAATTTAGTATATTATATCTTTGGTCCTCATTTTAGACGATTTCCGTCCAAACTTTTGTCAAACCTTCGGTTGACTTTAATTTTGGTACAAATGCCTCGAAATACCCTCATCTTAATAAAAAACCTCGACGACACAACCCCAAAAATCATCAATGGTGAACCGTAAACCCATCCATCCACTCTCTCTCTAAACCCATCTCTCTATTTCCTCAAAACCATCCCTCTCCTCCGAACCCTAAACCACCTTAACCCCCCAATCTCCCCACAATTTCATCACTCTCGTCACTCCCAATTTCTAGTCCAAATTCTCAATCACCCGACTTTTTCCCCCTAAGCAACATGATAACACTGGTAGTCATGACGAAGAGGATGACGAAGATGCAGATGGAGACAAAGATAAGGAGTTGTGATGATGAATGTGTTTTGGGCCTCATAATTTAGGACTTGCTAGGGTTTACTCGTCAGAGGATAAGGCTTGCTATTGTTTGCACGAGACCTGTAAAGCCATCTTCTCACACTATTCGTTCTCTCTCTTTCTCTACCTCTTTCTTTCTCTCTTTCATTTGATTAAAAGAAAAAAAAGTCAAATAAATAAATAAATAAAGAGAGAGAGAGGTGAAGGGGGTGCCTCTCGCCCTCTGTTCTTTATATGCCTCCTCTTGGATCTTAGATTCTTCTATCAATTTAACATCCGAATCTTCTTAAATTGGTAAAATTATAGCTTAAAATTTTGGGTTGCTCAACTTTTATTTGTCAAACTTGTAATCTTTTCCCCTTCGTGCTTTTTGAAGGAATTCTTGATTGTTGGCTAGTCAATTTTTGATCTGTCGAAGATTTGATGATCTCTATTTGAACCTAACTATACCCACTTCTCATCTAATTATAGGATTAATCTTGGATTTTGTTTTCGGATTTGGTGTTTTTTGGATATTAAGGACACACATTTTCTGTTTGTGGTTAAAATGATGTATAGTCCTTAAAATGATGGAGAAATATGATGTATATAAATGGGTATGTGTCTATATAGAGTGATGGAGATTTTTTTTGCAGAAAAATGAAGCATATTCCAGGAAAGTGGATGCATTTTCCGAGGAAATTGTTAAATTTTACGGGAAAATGTAGACTTTCTAGGAAATTTAACCACTCCCAGCGAAAATGCAATCACATTAACAATACATGGTTTTTACTTTCTAATGAATTTTTATATGGTATAATCCTTTTTCAATTACAATTAAATCTTAAAGCTAAAATGATCTATACTTATAACGAATTTTCATTTTGATTTATTATGATTAGTATGTGTATGTGCTTATACGTATGCACACACATGTGTGTGTGAATGTATATTTGGGAAATGATTAACATGAGGGTATTTTGGGGCATTTGTACCAAAATTAAAGTCAACTAACGGTTCGACTAGAGTTTGGACGGAAACTGTCCGAAATGGGGGCTAAATGTACAATATACTAAAGTTTGGGTAAATGGGGGTTAAAAGACAAATAACCCTTCTAAAAAGTAAAGAATGATTTTATAAATTTGCAAACCTACCAAAACTCTCCACTCGTGCTTAGCTATTTACACCATTTTTTTTACTTGGTTTTAATTCACTTTGCATTTGCCTGATGACAAGCGAATAAAAACTTGAAAACGCATTACTTATTTGTCATCGGGCGAATATGTAAGCATATACTCAATTGTTATCAAGTAACATGCACTATTACTCGCCTGTTATCGAGCGAATAAAAAATTAAGTGTTATCAAATATTTTGTGGAGTGTAAATAGTGGCTACCTTACTAGATATATAATACATATAAATAATACTATCTAAGCAATCTATATTAATTTTTAGTGTGTTAATAATTTTATTTTATAATAATGAAAGAAACACCCATTTGAACCATCTAATAATTTTGTGTATTTACATCGATTTACTGCTGATTTATCTGCCATTTGGCTTGCCACGTCAAATTTTTTTCTATTTTTTTAAGGAGCTTGAGATGTTATTTTTTTTGTGCCGGAAGTTTCACACCAGATATATCAATAGGTAATAGGTCTATTGCTAGTCATTAATACCGAAATTATTCAAGCTTTGCTTTTATTTATTTTTATTTTTAATTTGTAATGCTCAATGGTGATTTTTTCTATTTGTGGGAGTTGAACTGTGGTAAGAGCTTGATACAAGTAATTTTATATAGTTAAATTGTATCACTTTTAATAATTTATTACGATATGTCATGCTCTTAAGAAAAGAATTAATAAAATAAATATTATATTATAATTTGAATCTGACGTATCATATTAAATTATTTTAAATAAATAAAAATAAAAAATATTTATTTTTTAAGAGCTTGACATATCATTTTTTTAGGAGCTAGATATGTCATATTAAATTATTAATTGTAATACTATTTAACCCTTAAAACTATTTGTATCAAGCTCTTGTCACTAATCAACTCACAAATAAAAAAATCACCATTGAGCATTACAAATTAAAAAGAAAAATATAAAAATAAAGCTTGAATAATTTAGGTGTTAATGCCCGACAACAAACCCATTACCTATTGATATATTAACTATAAAAGTTTCGATACCCAAAAAAATTCCGATATATCAAGCTCCTTTAAAAAACAATTAATAAAAACTGATGTGGCATATGAGTCAGTGCCACATCATCAATCATTGAAAGTATTAGTTTGGAACCCTAACAGATGTACTAAATGAAAAAAAAATAAAAAGTTCGTTGTCTAATTTAAAATAAAATAAAAATAGTTCATTAATTGTCAAAATTGCAAAATCAGTATAAGTAGATCGTAGTTTTTTGTACTTAATCCTCAAAAGAATTTCCTAACTACAATGCAACTCATCATTTTTGTTAATTTATTTAATCAAATTAAGTGGTAAGTATTACGCATGTGAGGGTAATCTAGTTATTACATACTTTCATTGTTAATTATTAACTTAATTAAAAATACAACTTATCTTCTATTTGAGATTAGATATATTGATTATATTCTAAAAATAAAATATTTCAATCAATTTGGGACGTTACGAGGAGTAATTATACATGGATATAAAAATCTCACATAAAAAATTGATATACCAATGTATCAATTAATTATTGATTAGAATTGAGTATGATATGATTATTTTAACCAATACATGATAGTCATATTTGATATATCAGTTTTTATATCATATATTTATGTCTATTCAGAATTATTGCATATGAGGAAAAAAAAATTATCAATTTAAAATAAACAAAAATAAAGTATATATTAGAATAAAAAGGATGGGACAACATTAGAATAATATCTCATTAAAACTAAGCATTATGTATTCAATAGGGCAAACATGCAAAATTTTGATCAAATGCAAAACTAGTGAATTTTTTAACCAATGTCCCCGCTTAATTACTGAAAAGCTTTTTATGCACTATATGTAGAAATAAACACACCTTATTAGTTAGAAAAGTTGGGCATATATTTTAATCTAATTTTTTTATGTTTTAATTACCGAAAGTAAATTGACTTAGCTCATTTTTACTAGGGGTTTTCGTCATATAGAACTGATAAAAAAGAATTATGTATGAAAATAAAATTTTTTTTTTTTACTAATGATAGCTCAAGATATTAAAATGAGACTTTTTCTCGATCCGAGTGAATACCTCCCCAAAAAGACTAAACTAAGGTGTTGAACTGAAATTAAATAATATTTAATTATTAAGAGTATCTTATGTATTACTTAAATTATCTTTAATTCCTTTACTTATTTTAAGCATTCCAGTTTTGTTAGTCGATTTACCCTTGTTACAGCCTAGAAAAATATGCAAAATCAAATTTAGAGTGAACCACTTGACAAATAGGGTAAACCAAAATAAAAAAATAAAAAAATGCATATTTAATTTGCACTGCCTAGAATCAAAAATATCGCTAGACTTTTACAATTTATAAATGTTATTTTAAAAAATACATTGTATTATTTGAGTATTTCCCAGAGGCTTTAGCCACGTCCTCAACTATTGTAAATGCGTAAACTTAAATAAACACAAAAAAATGGGATATATTTAAATAAGGGCACAAATTAACACATCTATCAACTTTTTGAGTGCTCATCAGAGGAATAAAAAATTTAATGCAAAACTAATGTTGCACTATTTTTCTTAAATTTGTTAATGAATTCTATAAAAATTTTATTATAAAAAGTCACTAAAATTTCAGGTGTATTTTTGTATTTCTTTTGATATGGGTCAGTTGGTACTTTTATTTTACAAAAAAGTATTAGTGTCATTTGGGAAATTTTTAAATTAAAAAAAAAAAAGGTACTCTCAAAATCATGGGGGCTTCTTTAGAAATAAGTTCTTAATTTATAAAAATATTATTACAAGTTCTATTTTCTAATATTTCGGTAATTAAAAATGGATTAAAAATTCAAAATGTCATCTCTCTCTGCCTATCTCAAATTCAACTAGAAAAATGCCTTTTATGTACAATTTTTATCATATATTCTTAATGTGTGCATTGCATGATTGTACTTTAATTGAATCTTGTGAAAGTACGATCTATATAATACATGCATGAAAGAATATACGGTAAAAATATCCGATAAGTGTAGTATTACTCATTTAACTATGACATCCTCTCTTTCAAAACCGCCTTATTGTTCTTCCACTCATAAACAATATCCAGTTCGCACCATACAAACTGTCCCAAAATTTAGCATTGTTGTAAAAAGAGACTTGCCAAATCGTCCTGGACACAAACAATCCCGAATCGCACTTAAAGCTGTTAGACAACAATGATACCATCTTCCTGTTAAATAAGTTCACATTAGTCGGAAGAAGCTCCGAACAAAGTCGTCACATTTTTTTTCAATTTTATGTGGAATTAGAGCCTTCCGAATTCGCAGTAATCTATTCTTACTTGCTAAGGAGCTTCCCTCGCCTTCGTTAGGACCAGGGCGTGAAGAAGAGAGAGAGTGAGCGATAAAGCACCAACTTTTCATTACGACGAGGGCATGAAGAAGAGATAAATCTGTTACAGTGCCACGCCATTTTATCTTCTAGACCCCTAAACGAGCCATGGTATATAGTTATATACCATTCTATGCAAGCTTTGGAGCGTCGGCATGAAAATGCCAAAATACACAGATAGTACTATCTACCATCTCATTGTGTTCCGTAATGAATATTTGGGGTCCAAAGTCTTTAAAACTCGTATAATTATACCCACAATTTCTCTTTTTATAAAACAGTCAAAAGTCAATAATTAAATCATTGTATTATGTTACGCTTAACGTAATGAGATCCTTATTTCACATATAGTTAGTTTTGAGCATCCAAATCACACTTGATACACATTTTATGTATCACTAAAAGAATTTGCTGCGTCTATCCAACAATATTAAGTCCTAATTATCACATTTCTATATAATTATACACGAAAAAAAATTCATGTCTTCTGCTTTAAACACGAAGACATCAGCTATTTCTAGCATTGTAAGCTTCATGCAAGTTGAAGAAAGAGAGTTTACTAGGTTGCTACCTCGATCAATTCTTTGGGATGTCGACTTCAAAAGTGGCGATCCCCCAAAAAATCAACCTTCCAGCCTCGTTTTATGTCAGCTCCGAGAACATTTGGTTTTGACACAATTGGCAAATTGGTCGAGGCCTTGAGCCAACCAAAAACCTCGTTAAGGCCCTAGGCCAACACCAAACTCCAGTTGAGGCCCGAAACAGAGTCCCTAGTTAACCTCAGTTGAGGCCCCGGGGCCAATTCACCGTGAATCGTGAATGAAGTTGGACCTCCTTCAAGTATGGAGTCCCAGGAGATAGCTAGCTAACTTGCTGGCAAAATTAAGTCTCTGGACATTGATGAACTAACAGCTTGCATTGACAAGTAGTAATAGTACTAGAAGCAGACTTCCTCAAAGAAACAACCAAGAGTTTGGCCAAACCAAAAGAAAGGAAGGAGGCAAAAACAACGATAAGCCCTTCAACAAAGATCAAAGCCAAGTAGTTCTTGTGTGCGTGTGACTCAATCCAAACATATGAAATACCATCTATACATTTTTCTTATTGTTGATTGAACTACATATGTTCTTAAATTATATTTATTATTTAGTGCAACGGCAAAAAAACCAAAAAAAAAAACTCGTGGACTACCTACAACTCAGCCATCGTACACCCGATGCTGCTAATACAAACACCCCCCCAACAAAACAATTTTTAGGGGGCGGGGGAGATAAAAAGGTAAAAAAATAATTACCACCTGAATAAATAAATAAAAAGCAACTCAAACAAAGTCAGATCAGCTGGAGTCGGAACAATGGGCAGCAAATGGGAGGGCCAAAATACAAAAATACCTCTGCTGCTTGTTTGCAAACTTCGACTTGATTGTTGTTGTGGTGGTCTCTCACCTTGGTAAGTATAAAAATGGATAGGTGCCGAGTGACTAGTGAGAGAGTATACTGTTGATGCTATACTATGCTATTAATGGAGGGGGAGTGGGAGGAACAAAACAGCAACCTTCGAGCGTTTGTTCAAATATATGTCCCACTTTCAGCAATTTCTCCTGCAAAACAAAACAAACTAAACTTAACTATATTGGCTCAGCTATCACAATAAACCATTACTTTCTTAAATGATTCGTATATATATATATATGGCCCACCACATTAGAGTGTGATACCTTCAAAACATAAATATCCCCATTGAATGTAGTCATTACTATTTTACTTGCTTTTGATTGGCCGTGAACAAAAACAATACTCCTCCTATCTCAAATTAAGAGTCAACTTTCTTTTTTCATAACATAATAAAGGAAAGAAGTTTCGTTCTAAACCATTAATTGTGATGAAATTAGTGCATTCTTACAAATTGTGAAAGTCAAACATGGACTTTTATTTAGTAACAATGCAGGACCTTATATATCCCATTTCTCGGGTTTGGGACACCCTTGGTCTATTGTTTCAGCAAATAATTTTCAAAAACGAAGCTGAATAAAAATGTAAATTAAAAGCAAGAGCAATGGTCAACTTGTCCAACGTTATGTACAAGCAGTAAAGTAACAGGCTACAAATATTCACTTTAGATGCAGAAGCAAGTGGGTTAGCTAAAGTTGTAACAAGCGCTACCTCAACCTGGACACCCAAGTTCAATTCTCAGTAACCCCCCTCCTTCCAAATAGCTATATTTGAGTATAGATTCTCTATACTATATATTAAGTGTCAGCCACCCTTTTGGTGTCTCGATCTAATTACTTAATTGCCCTTTCATATATGCTCTTCCCTTTTATTCCTTAGAGGGTAATTTTGTAAATTGACAGTTATTTTGTTAAAAAATATTGATAGTAAGGCTTGAACACATGACTTCAAGTACGAAGACATCATGCTATTGCCACTTGAGCAAATAAAATCACATTTTCTAAATCTAAAACACTATTAGGTATAATATTGCACACGCATCGAGTGTGCCACAAATTCTAGTTTGCATATTTGGGCATAGATAAAACTTTCCCCGCAACATTTTATGAAAAACACATCTTTTCACAATAAGACAAATAAGTTAACCTCGTCGAATGCAGCACCGATCATCTGAAAACCAACAGGGAGACCAGCAGTTCCTCCTTCAACAAATCCACATGGCAAAACCAACGCTGGCAGACCAGCCAAATTGACATTAACCTGCACATCATATATAGGAAACCCCACAAAATAAAACTTAAATGAATTTAGAAATAACCACAATGAAAAAATGACGTTAGGAGTGAAATCTGGAATGATATTGCTACAGAATTCTCCACAAAAATAATTTTGAAAAATGTTTACCTAAAAGATGGATCGGTTGAACACATGGAATGGGTAAATATATAAAATCAACTCAATACATTGGTTATGTATCCATAGGTGCTATATTCGTTTTGAAGATTTCAGATCTATTTATATTGAGCAAAATAAAAAATAAGAGAACAGAATACCATTTTTCTAGATACTTTGTATACTAAACCCCTTGCTTATCTATAAAACAGATGGGCGCATCTCTAAAGACCGATGCACCATACACTGTAAAATGTAATCAAGAGAATTGTAGGCTTATCTATGTCTCACTTAAGAAGCCTGGATATTGCGTAATAGATAGATATAATATTAATATGCCAACACAACTATTTTCAAAAATAGCATACAGATACACTAAGCATTAAATGATATATATAAAAATAACTACATGAAGTTAACATGATTTGGATCATTCTAGGAACATAAATTCAAAAGGAAAAAAAAAACAAATATCATTCATATAAAATATTTCAACAATAATATAGAATGAATGTCATAAAAATAAAATAAAATTAACCTAGGAGTCATAATAATCATATACCAATGTAACATAGACAGGCTGATGGACATACCCAAGAATGTGAATGAATGAGATTGTAATTTGTGGATACACGAGTATTTTTAATTCTTTATAAGTATTATCAAGTTTCATTGCATATACATTATCAGTTTTGAAGATATTTTGTTTTGCATGTTGGTATGTCCACTAACTTGGTTATTGATTGAAGCAAGAGGAGTGGTACAATGTGTATTTTTCGGGATAAGCTGTGGTTATATAGAGATAGAGGGCCTTTGAAGATGAAGAAGATGGACGATGCAGTTTCCACTAACATGGTTTTCAATCAAAGCAAGAGGAGCAGTGTTCTAAAAATCGGGATTTTTTGCAAATAAATCGGCCAAAAATCGGAAATCGGGAGTTATCCGATCAGATTTCCATAAATCGGTTCTCGAAAATCGGGTGTCTCAAAAATCGGCAAAAATCGGAGAAAATCGGGGAGCTAATGACAATTAAAAAACAAAACAAAACTTAATAAAATGACGTCGTTTTAGAGGGCTTTTTTTCCCCCTTTACACTTTGTACATATTACATAACAAAAAATGCCCTAACTCACAAATCACAAACACGCGCCAAATTTAGTGTGAACTTGTTATTTGTGCTTTAAGACTTTATTTGATTACTTTTGAACGTGCTTTATTTAGTTTGAACTTGTTAGTTGTTACTTGTGATTTGTGTTGCTCAACATATTATTTGTGGCCTTGTGGGTATGGTTGATGTTATTTTGGAAATTATTTGTGGGAATGGAAATGTTATTATATTACTTAATTCCCTATTTTTCAAATTATGGGTTTTCCGATTAATCCCCGATTTTTTTTCGATTTCTCCAAAAATTCCCAATCCCCACCTTGCCAATCTAGGTCCGATTTATGATTTTTAGAACAATGAAGAGGAGGGAATCTATATTATAAGAGAAAGCTTCAAACCGTCTCAAGTTCATATTTATCAGCAGTGCCTTAATTTATTACTTTCAGTTTTATATTATAATTTCCTGCATGCCACTTCAAAATGTAAAAAGCCATATCTCAAGGTGAAGCATCCTGCATGAAACAAACATTCTACCTTTTAAGTGTGCATAAATAAATATGTTTATCTCGTGGTAAAGCATCCTATATAAAACATTGTTCCTTTTCAAGTGCAGGTATATATCTCAAGGTAAATCATCCTGCACGAAACATATTATTTTATGCGGGGCATAGGTTTAAGGAAGTGAATGAGTTCTATTTGCCGCATCTAAAACAAAATTTCTAGAGCTGTGAATTAGACGACACAATAATAAAATAATGAAAAAGGCAGAATATAATTAGTACAGAGGAACTTACAGTCATGATATCACCAGCATACATTGCCAATGGATCATTTTTCTTTTCACCTGTAAATGTCACAAGTTATTGGAGTTTAACAAGCATGCAAGGAGAGAGGAAAGAAACTAGTAGGTGATCACGGTTAAAGAAAGTGCAACTGCAAAAGGCAAGAATTAAATTTAAAAAGCCATACCAATCTTATAAGCAGCAGATGGCGCTGCAGGTGAAATCAGGATATCATGTTTGTCCAATGCCTCCTTGAAGCTTTTCTGAACCAAGGTCCTCACCTACAACAACACTATCATATTCATACTCCTTTCTTAAACTCCCTCCTCGTTCTCAAATTGGGAATCACACTTTCCATTTTAGTATGTCTCAAATTAAGAATGGGCTACACAATAGTTTGTGATATGGGTGGTTAAAAATGGTTTATGTTATCGACCTGAGCTCCCCACAAGCATCGGAGAGGATAGACAACTCGGCCCCTCACACCAAAACACCAACTGCCTCCTACAATGCTTTCTCATTAGCTTCGTCTCCTCATAAAGATGATCAACAATGGGAAGGATGGTGGGCCGAGCTCCTCAATATTTGGGTATATATACACTACCATGGCCAACGGAGAATCCTCACAGACTAAATTAATAGCTCTTGATACACAGATATCAACACGGAACACATTCGTTTAAGGGGGTGAGTCCAGAGAAGAGCTAAATGGGAAGGTGGAAACTTGGAGACAAAATTTAGAAGCGCATGGCTTTCGTTTAAGCAGAAGTAAGACAGAATATATGGAGTGCAAGTTCAGTAAAAGGCGGAGCACTACTAACTTAGAGGTAAAAGTTGGGGACAATGTCATACCACAAGTTACTCGGTTTAAGTATCTTGGATCCATTATACAAGAAGATGGGGAGATAGAGGGAGATGTAAACCACCTGATTCAAGCAGGATGGTTGAAATGGAGGAAAGCTTCGGGTGTGTTATGTGATAAAAAGGTACCACTCAAGTTAAAAGGAAAATTCTATCGTACCGCGGTTAGACCAGCGATGTTGTATGGGACTGAGTGTTGGGCGGTCAAAAGCCAACACGAGAATAAACTAAGTGTAGCTGAGATGAGAATGTTGAGATGGATGAGTGGCAAGACTAGGAAAGATAAGATCAGGAATGTTACCATAGAGAGGGAGTTGGGGTGGCACCTATTCCAGAAAAGATGGTTGAATCTCGACTTAGATGGTTTGGGCATGTATGGAGGAGACCTGTAGATGCCGTGGTAAGGAGAGTTGATCATATGGAGGGAAGCCTAGTTGTTAGAGGCAGAGGAAGACCTAGAAAAACTATAGGTGAAACTATTAAGAAGGATTTAGAGGTGAATGGTTTCACTATAGATATGATTCATGACAGACCACTATGGCGTCGTTTGATCCATGTAGCCGACCCCACCTAGTGGGATAAAGGCTTGTTGTTGTTGTTGATACACAGATATCAACATACCAAGCAATTAACACTCAAATACACTTTCATCCCCAAGCGTGTCTACTAAATCAATCTGTGTCTTGGACAGTTGTGGTTATGACGACTTCCACATGCCTACCATACCACTCATACCTACTGAACTATTCACATTTTACAATGAATTACTAGTGTTTATGGCATTCCTTGTGCATGCGACAAAATACTCCTGCCTAAATCACCATCAGTGTCAACAATAATTTCTAGAAGTTTAGCAAGTCAATTAGTTATGGCTTTAGATATTACATATTAGTATAGGAATTTTAATCTTCTTGTATTGTGGGATTGGCATAAAAATGAAGAGGGTTTTCTAGGCATGGTGGTACATACATGAGGAAAACAATAGATACAAGACTCCACAATACCGACTCCATCTTAATAGAAGTAAATAAAAATACTTGGCACGAATTTTTCTAGTACCTGCTGGGCACGTTTGTAATATGCATCATAATAACCCGCTGACAGGGCATACGTTCCCATTAAGATCCTCCTTTTTACCTGTAGAACATGTAAAGCTTACTTAAAAAGGGCTGACCGCTAAATTTTCTTTTAATTTCTCAATTATACAAAGTTATAAAGTGCTGTATGGCATCTACAACAATATTTCTTAAATCAAACTCTCTTGTAACTCAAAGAGCAAGACTGCAAATACACCATTGCAGCAGAACCACTTCAGATGTTACATACCTCAGAACCAAACCCCTGTGCACGGGAATCCCCATAAAGGGAATTGAGCTCATCAGAAGTAACTTGGTTTCCATACCTGGAGATTGACAAGGAAGTGGAGGTAAGCGATCCACTAGCTTATATACTTCTATTTGAGTTCAAAAGTTTTTTATACAATTGCTTCTAAGGATGATACAACAACAACAACAACAAGCCTTTATCCCACTAGGTGGGGTCGGCTACATGGATCAAACGACGCCATAGTGGTCTGTCGTGAATCATATCTCTAGTGAAACCATTCGCCTCTAAATCCTTCTTAATAGTTTCACCTATAGTTTTTCTAGGTCTTCCTCTGCCTCTAACAACTAGGCTTCCCTCCATATGATCAACTCTCCTAACCATGGCATCTGCAGGTCTCCTCCATACATGCCCAAACCATCTAAGTCGAGATTCAACCATCTTTTCTGTAATAGGTGCCACCCCAACTCCCTCTCTGATGGTAACATTCCTGATCTTATCTTTCCTAGTCTTGCCACTCATCCATCTCAACATTCTCATCTCAGCTACACTTAGTTTATTCTCGTGTTGGCTTTTGACCGCCCAACACTCAGTCCCATACAACATTGCTGGTCTAACCGCGGTACGATAGAATTTTCCTTTTAACTTGAGTGGTACCTTTTTATCACATAACACACCCGAAGCTTTCCTCCATTTCAACCATCCTGCTTGAATCCGGTGATTTACATCTCCCTCTATCTCCCCATCTTCTTGTATAATGGATCCAAGATACTTAAACCGAGTGACTTGTGGTATGACATTATCCCCAACTTTTACCTCTAAGTTAGTAGTGCTCCGCCTTTTATTGAACTTGCACTCCATGTATTCTGTCTTACTTCTGCTTAAACGAAAGCCATGCGCTTCTAAATTTTGTCTCCAAGTTTCCACCTTCCCATTTAGCTCTTCTCTGGACTCACCCACTAGGACAATATCATCTGCAAACAGCATACATCGCGGTGCTGGCTCTTGAATGTGTTCCTAACATCCAAGACCAAGGTAAACAGATAAGGGCTCAAAGCTGACCCTTGGTGTAGTCCTATAGTTATAGGAAAATCTTCTGTGGACCCACTATGTGTTCTCACACTAGTCATAGCTCCTTCATACATGTCCTTGATAACACGAATATAGGCAATCCTAACCCCTTTCTTCTCTAGGGCTTTCCACAAAATCTCTCTGGGTACCCTATCGTACGCCTTCTCCAAGTCAATGAAAACCATGTGTAGGTCCTTTTGATCCCTCCGATATTGCTCCATCAAACGCCGCAACAAGTAAATTGCTTCCATGGTCGACCTTCCGGGCATAAAACCAAATTGATTATCTAAAATGCTGGTTTCTTTTCTTAGTCTCCGCTCAATCACCCTTTCCCATAACTTCATAGTATGACTCATGAGTTTAATCCCCCTGTAATTGGCGCAATTTTGTATATCCCCTTTATTCTTATAAATCGGGATTAGGGTGCTTCTCCTCCATTCTTCCGGCATCTTCTTTGACCTCAATATCTTGTTGAAAAACCTTGTGAGCCAACCAATGCCTTTATCACCTAGACCCTTCCAAACCTCAATAGGTATACTATCTGGCCCAACTGCTTTACCACTATCCATTCGTATCAATGCTTCTTTCACTTCCTTTTCTTGAATTCTGCGATAAAAGGTGAAATTTTGGTCATCCTCTCGCATGTTCAGCTCATCTCCACATGCTAAAATCTCGTAACCTTCATTAAATAATTTGTGAAAATAGTTCTTCCATCTCTCTTGTATGTCTTGTTCTTTAACCAAGACATTACCTTCTTCGTCCTTAATGCATCTCACTTGATCCAAGTCTTTTGTCTTCCTTTCTCGACCTTTAGCAAGTCGGTAAATAGCTTTTTCCCCAGCTTTGGTGCCTAAAGATTGGTATAATCCATCAAAAGCTTTAGTCCTCGACTCACTCACCGCCTTCTTAGTCTCTTTCTTTGCTTCTTTGTAAGATTCCCAATTTTCCGCATTCTTACATAGAGACCAAGCTTTAAAGCATTTCCTTTTTACCTTAACTTTATCTTGTACACTATCATCCCACCACCAAGATTCTTTATCCCTAGGTCCACACCCTCTTGATTCACCCAGCGTCTCTTTAGCTATCTTCCTGATCCCCTCGGCCGCCTTGTCCCAATATCATTTGCGCTTCCGTTTGCCTCCCAAAACCCTCCCTCCAGCACCTTGTGTTGAAAGATCCTTTGTTTTTCACCCTTCAAATGCCACCATCTAATCCTTGAAACCTTACCTTGGCCCCTTCTCTTCACTTTCCCCTTAACTCGTATATCCATCACCAGGACTCTATGTTGGGTAGTCAAGCTCTCTCCAGGTATGACTTTACAGTCCATACAACTCTTTCGATCTCCTTTCCTAAAGAGGAAGAAATCGATCTGCGAGCATGCTGCCCCACTCTTGTATGTGATGAGGTGCTCCTCCCGCTTCTTAAAACATGTATTGGCAACCATAAGATCATAAGCAGACGAGAAATCAAGGATAGATTTTCCCTCGGTATTTACCACCCCAATGCCATAACCTCCATGCACCCCCCTATAGTTTTCAGAAGAGCTCCCTACGTGCCCATTAGATCCCCTCCTAGGAAAATCTTTTCTCTAAGTGGATATCCTGGATCAAGCCTTCTAAGTCCTCCCAAAATTTTATCTTGAGGTGTTCTTCACACCCGACTTGAGGTGCATAAGCACTTATCACATTAAAAGTGTCCTGCTCCACTACGAATTTTAGGGCTAGGATCCTATCTCCTACCCTCTTTACATCTACAATGTCCTTCTTCCACCATTTGTCGACAATTATACCCACTCCATTTCTCGATTTAACCTTGCCAGTGTACCAAAGCTTAAAACCCGAAGTGTCTAATTCCTTCGCCTTAGCTCCAACCCACTTAGTTTCTTGAAGGCACATGAAATTGATCCTCCTCCTGATCATAGTGTCAACTATTTCCATCGATTTTCCTGTGAGTGTGCCTATATTCCAAGTCCCAAAACGAATCCTCCTATCATGAACTAACTTCTTTACCCGCACCCGTTCACAAAGATGCGGGAACCCTTGCTTATTTTTCACTACACCCAGGCGGCGATGTAGCGGCCCTTGCTCATTTGTCACTGGACTCGGACGATCCAGCGCGTTGCTTCTGGGCAACGACCTAGCATTAACACTCTTATATCGTTTGTCCATGTCATAAAGATTCGACTAGTAATTCTGTTCAAGATACCACCCTCTATTTTTTTTTTTTTTGTTGTTGTTGTTGTGTGTGTGTGTGGGGGGTTCCCACTACTGTTGGATGCAGGGATAGTTAGCCTAAGTTTTAACCTAAACTTTGGCATATACTTATACAAAGGGCCTGCCCTAAACCCAAAACCTCATTCTCATGCCTAAGCATAACCCAACTGACCCCTAAATGGCAATAACAATAAATGAAAACAAAAGAAGAACAAGAAAATCTTCATATAAATCAGACAAATTTCTGCATATCACCTAATACCATCATAACGAGATAAGTTTGAAGATGATTCAGATGAAGCAAGGATGTAGTATGCTGGTAATCCGAGGGAGAAGGAGGGCAATGACACCTGCCATTATCAAACACGTCAGGCAACATAAATGAATTGCTTGTACTTTCAAATAAGGGATGAAGTAAACGCACACAATGGAAGATGCACAAGGAAAGTAGTACCTCGTTCACGTTACATCCTAATTCTTCAAGATGAGAAGCAGCACCACGGATAGAATCGATTACGTTGGGATCCACTCCATCACCAAGAGTTTCCCGAATCACACCAACCCTCAGTCCTTTCAAAGGTTTAGATTCCAAAACATCTTTTGTGAGAAATTGCGAGAAGTTGGGAACTTCCTGAAAATTAATTGTTACAATATTAAAGTTAAAGATTTATCTCACCCTCTAAGATGTAAATTGGGAATCATCATCATCTTTGCCTTGCCCCATTCAAATAGACCAGTCACGTGAATTCCTTTTTCATTATTTTCTATGATAAGGGGTGTTATTTTACTAATATAATTCCTCACAATATCTTTTCACATATTTCCTCCCATGTTACTTTTGTTTAACATTAACCAACATTGGATGTTATGCTCCATAATTACAAAATGACAATGTCAAATTTCTCAACATATGGCTGAATCTTCAACCATCATTAGCTACTCTATTTAAAAGTTAAAACAACTCTGAGGGAGACATATATTTTGATACAAATATTTTCTACCCTCAATACAATTTTGCTCTGTTCAAAATGTTAGGAAATCATCCTACAAATCGTAGTTTATAAGGGATTGAGGAAAGTATGCAGAATATGAAAGCAACTATAAATAAAGAATTATGGCAAAAGAACCTTACTCGCTCACTGCTAGTTGCATCAAGTTTATCATGACCAGAAATTGCATGAAGGAGAGTCCCTGTATCAGCAACTGATGAACCAAAACAACCAATGACATCTAGTGATGACGCATATGCGACAAGTCCATATCTGGAAACACGCCCATAAGTTGGCTTCAGTCCAACAACACCACAAAACGATGCTGGTTGTCTAACACTTCCACCTGTATCGCTTCCTAATGATACCACACACTGCCCAGCAGAAACAGCTGCAGCTGAGCCCCCTGATGACCCTCCAGGTACCCTTGACAAATCCCAAGGATTTGCAGTCACCTAATGAATGATAAGATGCATCGCCTGAGTGAATAGTTTTAGTTACAAGGAGGAAGGTTTGAGACTTGGTCTTTTAACCTCTTTTTGCAAATTTAATAGTGAGCATAGATAGAAAATTTACGTGTATTCACAAACAATTTCAGACAAGTGAAATGAATTGTAGGGCTGTCAAGTGTGGCAAATGTGGTCCAAATATGAGGGCGGTGACAATGATATAATGAAGGTAGACCCCACTGGGTATGTATTTACCAGTCCATCCCTTCCACATCACAATTTGACAAGAGCACAAGATTAAGAATGGCTTCAATATCATTATTTTTTTTGTTGTTGTTGGAAATGCTACAAATTCCCTACAGGGAGGGGAATGGAACCCCCAACCTCTCAAGTGGGAGGTGAGGGTCAATGCCATGAGCTAAAGCTCTTGGGCAAATATCATACTAATCAACATTCCAAGACATGCATGAACAAATAAAAATGTACGACGATAAGCACTTGCACATACTTCTCTTTTATTTCTTCTTCTTCTCCATGCTTCTGCTACGTCAAATTGCAAGTGGTCTTTCTACACTTCCTCCTGATTTTCGAGTCAATTCTTTCAATAAGACTGTCATTCGCTTCAACAGAAATATAGCAATCAAAACTCCAAATAAGGATCCCAATGACTTGCTCAAGTTATTGTTCTCCACCAAAATATTGATAGAGCTTCTCCAATTGTTTAACCAGAATTAGTATATTACTGAAGTTAGCAACACTAAACCCAAATACTTTCCTAGTATGACTAAATAACCCATTTTTAGCCATCATTAACCAATAACCAAATTTGAAGCTCTAAATGAACATCACTAGCAAGAATTATCAACAATCAAAATCAAACACCAACTTTTCTGCTAGCCAAGACCAGAGGATAGGATGAATCTAAAGATAAAAACAAGGATTTTAGCAGGTAGACTTATTTGTTTAGCTCACTTTGGGCAATGACAGGGGATACCAGTGTTCTAAAAATCGGGCCTAGGCAGGGCCTAGGCGGCCCCTAGGCAGAAATCGATACCTTGCCGCCTGGCCTAGGGCTAATCCTTTGTGCTTAGGCGCTAGGTGCCAATTAGGCGGACTAGGCGCCCATTAGGCGGGATAGGCACCGATTTTTCTCCTTTTTTTTTCCTTCAAAACAACGTAGCTTCATGTTAAAACAAAAAAAAAAAAAAACATGTTTATTAGCTAGCCCTCTTTTAGTCGACCTAATTCCGTTCTCCTCATCCTCCTCCTCTCAGTCTCCAATCTCCATCTCCTCCTCTCCTCTCCTCTCCGGCTATATTTTGGGATGTTCACTTGGGTTTGATTGTTTGAACTTGTTTATTTTGTTGAAATGCATGTTTTATTGGTTGGATGTTGAAAAATTAATGTTAATTTGAAAGGTATATGATGTTTTGTTAGTATTATGTTATTTAAATAATATTTTTAATAAAAAATCGTTTGACTGATTAATCCCCTAGGTGCTAGGCCCCCCCTCGCCGACCTAGGAACGCCTAGCAATTTTTAGAACATTGGGGGATACTTGGTTGATTAGCTTACATTGGACAGTGGAATGCTTCAGATCTCTTGTTTTTTGTCTCTTGCGTACTGTTATTTTAAGTATTCATATACTCCACCAATATGGAATTGTTAAGTAATAATGTCTTTACTCTTTAACGAATAATCTATATGGTATATTAACAAGAAAATAGATATATTTTCTTTTCTGGTAGAGAATAAATTTTTGCCATCTTTTTTGGTGTTCAACTAAAAAAAAAAATAGTTCCGTCTTTAAAATAGCTAAAGCCTAAAAGAGTAAATCATATATTACGTCATGGTATTACGAGCTTTCTTTGGGGCAAGGTTTTGAAAAGCTGGGTATTATGGCTCCTCTTCCTGAGAATTGGCACAATGTTCTCCCATGAATATGGAAATGATGGGAAATACGAAGCAAAGGGAAGTGCTTTGGAGTATAGTTCTGGCTGCAATGTAAATGTGGGTTAAATGGCTCAAACAAAGAGGGAAGAAATTTTTAAGATTGATTTAGTCTGAAGGAAGTGATTTGGGGAAAATTCAGCTGTTAGTCTGTTACGAATGTTTTGATACAACCAGAGAATCTATTTATTCTATAGATAGGTAGCTTAGCTATGTGCAATAGACAATTTAGAGTTGACAATTTTATATTTTTATTTGGTTTTTTGTTAAACCATTGGGCAGCAGTTCTTTATCTGTTTTTTTTCTTTTTCCTTGCCTTTTGTAATATGCTCTTTAAGATGGATACTTTCCCACTGTCTTGTGTAATGGTGGCTCTATTTTGGCAGTTGTTGATATATTTCACCGTTTCCCATCGAGAAAATAGCTACAAGAGAGCAAAGCTTGAAGTTCGGGTTGGTGAACCGGAGTGTGATCCCAATGCTTATGTGGTTGGCGAAAACAGTTTCACAAAAGACAGACTATGACAATAAATAAAAATGGTGAACTGAACACAGCCATTAATCAAGTTCATCTTCTCCCCTTTAGCTGTACTTTTTCTGTTTTATATTAATATATTTTTTTGTTTCTTAAAAAAGAAAAAAAAATCAAGTTACGAAATGTGTGAAAAAGTTGATGTGCCAATCTTTTGCGTAACCAAAATGTTAGATCAATAGAGGTGATTTTATAACCCCTAAAAAGTCAACACTCTACCCTAACAAATTATCCGTAACATCTACAATACTTGAACTGTGGTTTAGTATGAGAAATTCTTGAAAACACAAGCATAAATTTCTTTCCTTTTGGAAATTCTTAAAATTTTCCTTCATTTTTTTTTTCTTTTAGTAACACATGAATTTTATTTACATGGAATGGAGATACATAATATGTACGGAGGAAAAGACATCCAGTGCACAACAATACTAAAGCATATTCAGCCAATCTCTGACGCTAATTTAAATCTCTCTTCTAATTGCACCACCTACACATATCAATTACACAATTCCCTCCACTTATGCAAATAAAATGAAATTGAACACCTTTCAACTGTGGAGATTTTCAATCCATAATGAAGCCACATATCTTACCCTTTCCCAACACCAATCTACCTCCTTTAACCTCCCTTCAAAATCTCTTTGGTTTCTTTTGGCCCATATAACCCAAATAACTGCTGCAACAATACATATCGACATATTGTTGCATCTTTTCCTCTCTCTTCCTTTTATGTTTTAACAGCTCTATCTTCATCATGTCAACACCCCTTCTAGGCATACATCCGAACTAATTGAGGACTTTTGTCCACAGAACACACATGAAGGAGCAATGCATTAAATGTGATCCAGACTTTTCATTTTTTTTGCATAGGCAGCACCACTACAATGAGACAGAGGGTGAGGCACATCAGAGGTCTCCTCCTTTGCGAAACATCACAGGTATTAACCCTTCTATAGGTTGTAAGCCACAAAAACCTTCACTTTAATTGGTATACAAACTGTCCATATTACTTTAAAAGGTGAATCCAAAGAGAGGGGACGAACTAGACAAAATCATAAAACACGAAGGAAGGATTTGCAAGAAAAATCTAACCTATCTAAAACCCGCCTTCTCTTATCCCGTCCCAAATGAAGCCTAACACCTTGGAGAATATTCAAAAAAAGGACACAAAAATTCTGAATGCTCAAACCTTTTCTATGCAACAAGTAAAAAAGAGCATCATCAAAATTTCTCCGAAATAAAAATTTCCAAGACCATATTGAATTCGAAATATTCAACGATGCTAACGAAGCAATGGACGCATTATAATTAATTGAGACTCTATACAATCTCAGACAGAAATTCATGAAAGACTGGTGGTGGTGGTGGTGGTCTCCCCTCCAATGATCCTCCCAAAACTGAATACAACCCCGATGGTGAAAGACTGGTCTCCCCTTTCCGCTAAATTTAAATGGTGATTTCTTCTAAATCCAAAGTGCATTACTTTACTTGTCAAGAACATTCCTGTGTCCAATGCCTCTTCAGCGGACTGCAGGTTCTTTTCAGGTGAAATTATTTAGTCTCTAAGTAGAACCCCTATAAAATTGTTAGCTACGGGTTCAATCTACAAGCAACCCTAGGTTAATGGTCTTAACTGTAACACTCGCAAAGCATAAATCATAAAAAATGTGTGCCGCTCACAATTATTTTTCATGCTTTACTCTCAAATATATAAGACACCAGGAGTAACATGCTGTAGGCACTACACAGATGTCGTAAAATCTACAAATCATGATGAATTTTACACACCAGGAATTTTGAGTGTCCTTTCTATTGCAATATGAATCCCGCTCTGATAAGTAAGGTTTCATTATTTAGGCTATAACTGAATCCGAACTTCCATATTACGTTGATTTTGGACCAAACAGAACAAGATGTTCGATTCAAGCATAGCAGAAAATGAATGAAAAGGTTGTCAAAAAAGATGTTCAATTCAGATATTTTGTTTAACATTCAGCATTCAGAGTTTACCGCTCCGTGTTCAACAATCAGAGGCTAAAAACACAAATGCACACTAAAACTTGAACAAAAACTAGGTTATATGGAGAATACAACGAAACAAAAACCCTAACCTGGTAAGCAGATCCTTCAGTAGTACTCCCCATACCAAACTCATCCAAATTCGTCTTTCCAATCACAATACCCCCGCATTCCCTTACCCTCCTCACCGCCGTAGCATCAAACGCCGGCTTATAATTCTCCAAAATCCTAGACCCGGCCGTCGAAGGCATATCCCCGGTACAAATATTATCCTTAACCCCCACAAAAACTCCGGCCAACGGCCCAATCTCCTCATTCCTCTCAATCTTCCTATCAATCTCCTCGGCTTCTTTCAACACCGAGTCGGATACGTGCAGGAAGCTCTTGATGTGAGGCTCCGTTGATCGGATGCGGTTGAGGTATTGCTCGGCGAGTTCGACGGCGGTTGTCGAACGGGAGAGGAGGGATTTCCGGATGGTGAGGATTTGGGAGGTGGGGGGTGGGGGTAGGGGTGGGGCTAGGGTTTGGGGGGAGGTGTGGAGGGATTTGGGGAGGAGGGGTTTAGGGTTTTTTGAGGGGAAATGGAAGTGTGGGGAGCGGCATTGGAGAAGTAAACGAGGGTTTTGTACCGTAGAAAACATAATTTCAGACTTCAGTTGGAGACTAGAGTTGAGTTGATTTTTGAGTATACGGAGGGAAAAGGAGGACGAGGCTCACTTATCCTGACATTTGGTCATCTTGGTTTCAAGTGAGCTAACTTACTAGTTCAATTTCCGCTAAAAGCACTTAAGGGATGTGTTTGACTTTCTTTATATTTTATGAAAAATATAATTTTTTTTACTTGAGTTATTACTTTTGTAATGTTTAATCGTCATAATTTTTTGGCCAGTCAAATTCTATTTTTTTTTTATTGTTGAGCTTATTTTCCATTTAAAGCTTGAAAATATTTTTTTTGGGAGAAAAGGCTTGTTTTTATTTTCCAGGCTAAATGTGTACAAAGGTCGAGACATAGCATGTAAAGCTAGGTACCCATTTATCTTCTCGTTTCTCTCTCTCTCTCTCTCTCTCTCTCTGTCTTCCCCCTTTCTCTTTGTCTCTCTATATTTACCCAAGAAAAAAAACCCTTTTGCACCGGAAAGATAACGAAAAAATGAGTGGTTTGAAGCCATTCTCTTCGTTGAATCAAAAGGCCAAACCATAGATCTTGCTATGCTTTATCTCAATTTGGTAAGTTTTTATTTTTTTTCATAAACCTCTACAATATACATACATATATATACTTGTGAAATCATTGTTGGGGCTTTTCGAAACTCAAAGATCATATATATATATATATATGTTGTATATATTTGGCTATGTACCTTTTTCGAATCCGTGTGTCCATTTCCGAATTTGCTTGTATATATTTTGGAGCTGCTGTGTGTTATTTTTGGATTTGCATTTTGGAAGTTTTTCTCCTTCGAATTTCGGGGTTATTTCTCAAATCTTGCTTAGTAAATTCTTCTTATACATACATATATATACTTGTGAAATCATTGTTGGGACTTTTCAAAACTCAAGATCAATAGTGTTGTATATATTCGGCTGTGTACCCATTTTGAATCTATGTATCCATTTTTGAATTCGCTTGGATATATTTTAGAACTGTTGTGTGTTATTTTTATATCTTCATTTTGAAAGTTTTTCTTCTTCAAATTTCGGGTTTATTTCTCGGATCTTGCTTAGTTAATTCTTCTTAATTTCGGGTATTATCGTTCTAAACATTTCTTGATTTATTTTTGTTGTGCTATTGAATCTGTTAATAAACCTGTGTGGTGCGGCTGAATTTCATCTATTTATATTGCTAAGAAAAATCTGTTTTAAGGACCATTTTTATTGTGTATTGTTGTGAAAAACCATATTCTGTTTAGGTGAAAATTGTTGCGAAATAATGTCCATATATTATTGTTTCTAATTTTTATTATTGCTGAGAATTTAATGTTCCCAGAGCTATCATATGAAAAAGAATACTAATTAAATTTGATTCAATTTTTTTAATTGCATATTGTATAATTTTTATTTATATGTTAACTTTTTTGAAATTTTATTTAATACATGTTAGTGAGTAACATGGCTACAACAAGGAATCAACGGCGACGCCAACGTCAACGTTTGGGTTTATTTTGGACAATGGTCGTGCAAGCTATTGGTATATTTATTAATATTACGCGTCGTAACCAACATCTCCCTAGGGCTACTCATAGAAATTGGGATTCTGAATAAATATGACCTTTACTCGAATGTTTGGTATCAATAATAAAGTTTGTCATGAGCTACTTAGGATGAAAATAGCTCATTTTTAAAGGTTGTGTGCTCGTTTATGAAGATATGGATTGGTCGATAGTAGATCAATACGAGTTGAGGAGTAAGTGACTATTTTTTTGAACATGGTCGGGCATGGCCAACGTAATCAAGCCGAAAGTTTTACTTTCTTTAGATTTGGTCAAACAGTGAATCATTACTTTCATAGAGTGTTATTCGTTTGTCTTGGACTATATATAGATGTAGTGATTAACGCCATTATTTAGAACTCACCATACGAGAAGGAAAATGTGAAGCCGTGGTACACATTTTTTAAGGTTAGGTTTTCAAAGTTATTTCATTATATTTTTTAGAGGTTGAATTTCCTTATTTTCTTATTAAAAGTAATTCTTTTTTTAAAGATGTTTTAGGGGCAATAGATGGTACACATATTGCTGCAAATGTTCCTTTAGAGGAACAAGCTATGTACCGAAATAGAAAACAAGTGATTTCTCAAAATGTTTTAATAGCTTGCACATTTGATATGAAATTTACATATGTGCTTGCCGGTTAGGAGGGATCCGCACATGACGATCGGTTGTTAAGGAGTGCAATATTACACTAAGGAGATAAACTAACAATCCCTTTTGGTAAGTTTTATTTATACTTTTCTTTTAATAGGTTATAACAATTTAATAATCACTATTTAATAAACAATTATTTCTTTCTCTCTAGAAGATGAAAGGTCTTCCTCTCCTCCGCCATCTCTAACCACTATCTTCCACCACTTCTACCATCGTCTCTTACCTTCAACCTTATTCCGACCAGAACCAACATCTTTTCATCCTTTTTCCATCATCAACCATCACCCATCTACTTCTTTCTTCCTTCTTAGCTTTCTGAATTCATCGATCTTTATCCCTTTCACTCGTTCATTTTTATCAATATCTCTCACCACCGTTTCTTCATCATTTACACACATTTGTTTTCTGTTAATAACATCTCCCACTTCCTTTTTCGAGTGGAAGTCGAACATGCACTAATATCAAACCTTCCTTGAATGGTAAAATGATGGGAATTCAGTAGAGGGATGCGGTTCCTTGAAGGAATATATTTAAACACAGAGAAATAAGATTCAAATTTAAACACAAATTATTCTTTTTCAAGATAAAGAATGTTAGAACCAGGGCCACTATTATCGAGAAAGTACGCAACTCATTCTTTTCATTAACTATTGATTTTAGGGGAGTGGCTTGGTTGATGGCAGAATTGGATAGAGCGAAACAAAGGTTTAGAGAAATTAGATTTTTCAGCAAGTATCAGTCAACGTATGCTTTGTTTCTACTGCAACAATACATCAATAAAAATGGCAACTTTATGAGTTTATCTATGTTATGACAAGGAGTGGTGATGGAGGTGATTGTGTTTCCAGTAGGCGAGAAAAGAGAAGGCTGGATAGGGATTTCGTACTCGCTTAAACGGCTTCTTTTCACTCCAAAAAAAGTAAGTATGATGAACCATCAAATAAGATAAAGCACGGTCATATGGTCGAGAATAGTTTACAGGGGAGAGCATTATATGCTTCAGTTGTTAAAGACATAGAGGGACAGCCAAGGAAAAAGAAAAACAGAAGTCTCTCAAATAACAAATGGGAGCTTTAATGTAGATGTTATAGATGTAATGAAACATAATGTTTCTAGAAATGAAAAACAGAACACGGTTTAATTCTAACAAATAACAATTGGTATAAGGTAGTGGTTTGCATCAGGGAGCGTTTATAGGATGAATGGTGTGATATACAAAAGTCTCTCAATGAAATGTTCAAAATCAATATAGTTCTTTATCCTTTTCAGCCAGACAAGGCCACCTTTTGTTGTAAAGATGTAAAGGAAGCGAATATGTTGGGATACAAAGGTATTTTTAACATTGGAGACCATTTCAAGGCTAATTTGCAAGGCTAGAACAATAGCGATTTATCCATAGATAAAAAAGTATCATGCACTAGTGGTTGGATTGAAGTGATAGCCTTGCCTCTAAAGTCGTAGAGCATAGAGTTTTTTGAAGAAATTGGGAGTAAATGTGACGGGTTGTTACAAATTAACCATTGAACGATATCAATGCAGCACTTGTTTTCGGCAAAAATCAAGGTCAAATGAAGAGAAAATGGTTTCATTCCTGATGAAATAGATATGGCGATTGGGTCAGATAAGTTTACAATTAAATTAAAGAATGTCTCCAAATTAGACTTTAGTAAGTGGAAGGGAAGAAGGACATCAATGGCACTTGATGAATTTGATCGGTATTATATTGATCTGGAGGTGGAAGATAACGAATTAAAATTGATGAAAAAAGGTAACAAGAGTAAGAACCTGCCAAGCCATAGCCAAGTAGCGAGAGAAAGTAATAAAGAAGATGATGTAAGTTATGGAGAAATAGAGAATCAAAGAAAGGACAATATTAATGATAATCAGTTAATTCCGAGGCAAAAGGAAAGAAACACTCCCCTTATTTGTTCAAATATGATTAGCATCAAGCAAGTTTTTAATACGTTAAGGAATGGGTTAAATGATATTGAGGAAAAAGAAGGTTGCTTAGGGAAATATGGGGAAATGAATTATAATTTTGTAGTTAGTAAGGAAGCTATGCATAAAGTGGGAATTTTTTTTGTTAAAGGTCTGAACTTTTTCATCAATGGAGAAATAAGGCAGAATTTAGAAGATAAGGGATTGGAGCATCAACCAGCAGGGGCTAATCAAAAATCAGTCCTGTAGTACAACAATGAGGAAAGAGAGGAAGAAAGTGAGGGAGAACAAAGTCATTCGGCTAGAATTGAAGAACGAATTAGCACAAGACATGTTTGTAGATTCGCCATTTGAAAAAGAAGGCATTATTAATTTTGAAGGAACGAATGAGATGTTTACAAATTATCTAAATTTAAGGTTATTAGCAAGTGAGGTGGAGCCGAAGGGGGATAGTGAAAAAGAAGAATATGACTCGAATAATGAATTGTACCCATGTGTAGATCTAGTGGAAAATGTGAAGGAGCTCTTTGAGGAGTCACAGGGGCAGCCATCTTTGAACAAGGATCAGTGCTTACTAGTACCTGAGAGGCAGCCAAGAACACCAAGGAAGGAATCTTCTAATTGCTTTCCAAATCTTGTTGAAGTTACATCAAATTCATCTCCTAATCTTCTCCACAAAAATATGGGTATTCCAGGTAATTCTTTTCTATTATCTAATATTTATGTTAATTCCACGTTCATTTCACTTGATAGCTTGATTGAAAAGGGGAAGGGGGGGTAACTGCAATGCACAAAACAGTCCACCTATTTTAGGTCTGACTTAAATAATAATGAGTGCCATGGTGATATTAATTGCTCAAGAAAACCACATACCAATTTTTGTGAGCAAATTGGAAGGGGGGAAGAGGTCAATATAGAAACATTGAGTAATTATTTTAGTAAGGAAGAATGGACGAAAATGTCGGATTTGTTAAAAAAATGAATTTAAGTTTGATTCCCATTCATAATAAAACCAGAAAAGTTTTTCAGAAAAATGTTGAAAAAAGTTTTAATCTGGATAATAATAATAATAATAATAATGGGGCGTCCTCGAGTTCAAAGAAAAAAGAGGGAAAAGGGAAGTGAGAATTAAAAAACCTAAAGAGTAGCATTAATTATAAGGGAAGGATTATGAGGCAATTCATTAACCGGGATTTTGATGGTGTTAGATGAAGATCATAAGTTGGAACGTGCGGGGGTTGAGGGGAAGGAAAATAAGAGGTTAATAAAAGAAATTTCGTGTAAAGAAAATCCTGACATTATTATTTTTCAGGAAACAAAAAAAGAAAATATTGAGAAGAAGTAGTGGGGAGTGTTTGGGGACTAGATTTAAGGAATTGTCTTTTTTTTACAGTCAGTTAATAGGTCGGGAGGGATTCTCATGGTTTAGGATGCCAGAGTAGTTAGAGGAGTAGATGTTTTACTTGGTGTCTATTCAATTTCAATTTTGTTTCAGCCAGTGGGGGAAGGGTATAATTGGTGGCTTTCGGGGATTTATGGTCCATGTAATGTGAAGGATAGGGAAAATTTGTGGGAAGAACTAGCAAGTCTTATGTGGTGATAAACGGTGTCTTGGAGAGGATTTCAATGTAACGATATTCTCTTCAAAAAAATCTAAGGGGACAGTATGTCGAAAAGTATGAAGAATTTTTATTATTTTTATTAGAGAAATTGGGTTGAGAGATCTTGATTTAAATAATTCACAATTCACTTGGTCCAACATGAGAGCACGAATTGTGTGCTTAAGAATTAATAGGTTTTTATTTTTCGAGGGGTGAAGAGAAAAGTTCCAATCAATTAAACAAGAGGCTTCAGTAAGGATGGTTTCGGATCATTGTCCAATTATATTGGACACTAATAATTTTAAATGGGGTCCAACTCTATTTCGATTTGCGAATATGTGGCTGTGACATAAAGATTTTAGCTCTCAGTTTAAGCATTGGTGGGATTGTAGTGTACAAAAAGGATGGGAGGGTTTCAAATTCATGAGTAAATTGGAGGCTGTTAAAAATGAAGTCAAGAGATGGAATAGGGAAGTTTTTTGGGATGTTAGATTGGAAAAGAAGCCTTTAGTTAATCATAGAGGAATTAGATAGGAAGGAATTTTTCAAGCAATTGGACGATCTTGGAAGAGAGGAGAGAAGGGAATTGAAAAAGAAGACAGAGGAAATAATCCTTAGGGAAGAAATCTCATGGAACCAAAAGGTGAAATCAAAAGGGGTGATTGAATGGGACAATAATTCAAAGTTGTTTCATAGAGTGGCTTGTGGGAGGAAGGCCAATAAATTTATTAATAAGATTGAAAGTTCCGATGGATAAATTTTACAATCCAAACTGGAAATAGTCACAGAGATAACAAGCTTTTTTGAAAAGTTATATAATGGCCAAGACAATAGCAATTTCGGAATTGAAGCATATGAGTGGGCAGGTATTAATGTCAAAAATAAGGAAAAATTAGAAAGACCCTTTAAGGAGGAAGAAATAAAAAGAGCTCTATTTCAATGCGAATGTGACAAGACTCCAGGTCCGGGTGGTTTTTCTATGGCTGCATTATAAGAGGGTTGCGAAGTAATAAAAGATGATCTTCTCAAGGTCTTTAAGGAGTTTTACGATAATGGTAGGGTGGATGCAAGAACCAATGCGACGTATATTTGTTTGATCCCTAAGAAGGCGAATTCGATTTCCATTAAGGATTTTAGACCTTTTAGTTTAGTTTCCTCATTGTATAAAATTATGGCTAAGGTCTTGTCCTTAAGATTAAAGGAGGTATTGAAAGAGACGATAGATAAATCACAAGGTGCTTTTGTTCAGGGTAGGCAAATCTTGGATTTAGTGTTAAGTGCAAATGAAGTGATTGAGGAGTAAGGGCTAAGAAAAAAGAAAGTGTAGTACTCAAGATCGATTTTGAAAAAGCTTATGACCATGTGAGTTGGGAGTTCATAGATTTTCTGTCATAAAAGAAAGGCTTTGGGCGAAAATGGAGAAAGTGGATCGTGGGATGTTTATCATCGGCAAATTTTTCTGTTATAATAAATGGAAAGCCGAGAGGGCACTTTGGGGCGTCTAGAGGAGTTTGGCAAAGAGGCCCACTGTCGCCTTTCTTGTCCATTTTGGTTGTTGATGTGTTGAGTAGATTGGTGAAGAGGGTTTGTGATAAAGAGCTAATTGAGGGCTTTGTAGTTGGGAAAGACAAAGTGAAAGTTTCACATTACAATTTGTAGATGATAGCATTTTTTTCATGTCATGTAAGGAGAGTTGTATTAGAAATTTACTGAGTGTGCTGGACTTCTTCTCATTATTATCGGGTTTAAAGATTAATATGTCTAAGAGCATTGTGGCTGGTCTTAACATAAATCCTAAGAAACTGTCCACTATAGCCGAAGAATTAGGTTGTGTTAATGGTTCGTGGCCATTAAACTATTTAGGTTTGCCATTAGGCGATAATCCTAATAGTTCTTCTTTCTGGCATCTAGTTATGGAGAGAGTATTTAAAAGGTTGGATGGATGGTATAGAGGGTGTCTTTCTAGAGGAGGTAGGTTGGTCTTAATCCAATCGGTTTTAAGTAGTATACCCATGTACTTCCGTTCAATATTCAAAATTCCAACACAGGTGACATCTATTTTAAAAAAAAGAATGAGGGATTTCTTTGGGGAGGGAAAGGGTGAGGGAAAGAAAGATCATTTAGTAAAATAGGAGATTGTTTCCAATCCTAAAAAAATTGGGGGGCTGGGGGTGGGGAATTTTAATATAAGGAACAGGGCTTTACTCGGTAAATGTTTATAAAGGTTTCCTTTGGAACAAGATTCACTATGGCACTCTATTATTGTAAGCAAGTATGGTACCCATCCTAATGGGTGGGATGTGAATGTAAATTTCAATGCTTCTCTTTGATCTCCTTAGAAATCTATTGCAAAAGGGTGGGAATTTTACATGGAAAACACTAAATGGGTAATTGGAAAAGGCAAGAAAAATTCTATTTTAGGAAGACTCGTGGGTGGCTAATTGTCCTTTAAAAGAGTCTATTTCTCAGTTATATCGTCTTTCCTTAAATCATAATATGTGTATCCATTCAGTTTACTCCTAAGTAAGTCAATCTAATCATTTGTGAGGATTGTCATTTTCTAGGAATTTCAATGATAGAGAGAGTAATGAATTTATTTCTTTATTAAATTTCATTGATAACATTCACCTTGATCATGAGGTTTCAGATAAAAGAATCTGGATAGGGCATTCATCGGGGGAATTTTCTTGTAAATCATTCTTTGAAATTCTTTCTCGTCCTTCTTCATTCTCCACCCTCCTTCAGTTCAGCATTATTTGGAAACAAAGAATTTTGACAAAGATCAAAGTGTTTGTATGGCTGGCCTCTTTAGGGAAAGTGAGCACGTGTGACGTGGTTCAAATTAGGAGGCCTTTTATGTCTCTATCTCCTTCGTGGTATGCTTTGTGCAGCAGCACATATGAGAGTATTGATCATATTTTGTTACACTGTGAGTTTGTTAAAGTTATTTGGTCAAAGATGCTTAAATTGTTTGGTTTTATGGGAGTTTTTCCAAAGAAATGGAGTGCTTTCCTTATTATTAAGTGGTGTTTCAAGCAAAATAGCAAGAAAACCAAGTAATTGTAGCGATTTTCTATTTTGGATATAGCATGGATGATCTAGTCTGAATGCAACATGAGGATTTTTGAAAATAGAAGTAGAACTTCGGTGGATATTTGGGAGCTTGCGAGTTTTCTAGTTGGGCAATGGGCAAAGGCCTTAGGGATTTTTGATAGTTCAGATCGGTTTTTGTTCTCTTTAGATTGTTTTAGTGTCATAGGGGGTTGATTGATATGTTTTCTTTACTCTTTGTTTGTCACTGTTTGTTCTTGCTCAGGCTGTTAGAGCTTTCGGTGGATATCTTATCCTCTATTCTCTAATTTTCTTGTTGATGTTGATGTATTTTTTGGATCATTTATAAAAGTTTATGTTTCCTATATAAAAAAACTATATAATAAACAATTTTTTAATAAGTAATTATTATCTCACCGACGCCAATTTTTCATTGGTTCTGGGATTTCTTGCACCATACCGCAAGACTCGTTATCATCATAAAGACAATAGAGACATTAAGGGTCAACGTCACGAAAGTAGTAAAGAGTTATTCAATTTTCAACATTCATCTCTACGCAATGTTATTGAGAGGACAATTGGTTTGCTTAAAAGAAAATTTGCATATTTGAAGCATCAACCTTACCACGACATTGAAGCACAAGCAAAGATAGTCCTTACTTGTTGTGCTGTCCCCAACTTTTTAAGGATTGATGTAGAAGATGTTTGTAGCGAGGACTTAGATAGTAGTGATGATGAAGTTACTCCTCCACATGTTAATGTACCCAAAGATAAAACTCCAAATGCTAATATATTTTTTACAGCTGAAGCAGCGTGGTCTAATAATAGGAATACAATTGTTAATTCAATGTGGGATGACTATCATCCTAATCATAATGTAGGAATTGATTTCAATTGAATATATTTTTTTTATTGTTAGTTATGTTATTATGTAATGGTTGACATTAATTGCCAAGACTTTTTATATTTTAATTAGAATTGTTGTTAATTAATGATCATAAAGTTGTCTATTTGTTAATTGAATTTTCTATTCTTATTTAGTTGTAGCTAATTAATGATTATAAAGTTATTAATTTGTAAGACAAATTCATAGCACATAATCGACAAAGGTATGGCACCTTTTCAAGTCCCTAGACCAACAACCCCTTCAAATTTGGAGGATATTGATCCTAACTCACCCTAAGCAGATCATAGTGCTAGGACTCGTCATGTACATTGGAACGATGCAATGGATGGTTGTATGCTTGGCGCACTAGTTCACCAACGTTGGCCAATCACAAAAGAAGTGACAGTGGCTTTAGCACATTTCAAGTGTCCAAAGCAGTTGAAAGCATGTACAACGGATGTGTAGTTGTAGTGTTAGAAAAGAATGTAAGGGCGCGATTGAAGACGCTAAAAAAAGAATATATTAAAGTCTGCCAGTTATTGAGTATGAGTAGTTTTGGGTTAGATCTTAGCACTGGACATGTAACAACCGATACACTAGCTTGGGAGGAGTTTCTTAAGGTATTTTTGTTTTTTAGAAAATAAATATATTAGTCATCACATATTAGTATAAAATGTATATTAAGTTTGTAAACATAAAATGTGCTTCCCTCTAAAATTTATTTAGGGAAAACCAGATTTTGGAAAGTAGAGACACAAACTTTGTCCTCGCTATGATGAGTTCGAGGCTATCTTTGGAAATGATTCTGCTACAAGAGACCGCTCTGTAACCGGCAATGACAATTTCTCCCTCATAGATTGTATTTAAAAGATAGTAAATAATATAGAATTACTTTGTGATTATTATTATATTAAATATTGTAACAAAGAGTTATTTTTTTTATTAGTAACGGATGTAAATGTGAATGAGGTTGAAGGTCAAAATGAGGATATGGATCCAAGCCCAATTCACGCCCTTAAGTGTAATGCGGAAGGAGGCACTAACAAAATTCGTTGTAGGCATACCTAACCCTATAATGATAGTTTTATTGCCTTAATGACCTTTGCCGAATCTTCTAAAAAAAATTGCTAAAGCTATGGAGTTACAAGCAATGTTAGATACGTTAAGTCACATTAATTGGCAATTAGTTGTAGACAAACTAACAGGCATGAATATATACAAGTGTGACATCATGCAAGTCGTGAAAGTATTTCAATTAGACAATAATTTGGCTCATATATTTATGAGCTTGACTAATGATGAATTCATGCGTGATTGGGTGTACGAGAGGCTTGGTCGTGATCCACTTCCACTACTTTAGGATGCCATAAGTAATTGGTATCTAGTAAGGGTTGTTGAAAACATGTTCTAGCTTAATTATTATATGTCTTACTTTCTGTTTTTTTGGTAATATGTATGTTTACTTTCTATATATTTTTGGATATTGACCTCCTCTACATGTGGAGCAAAACTATGTCATCTAGAAAGCTACATACATTGTAAATATAGTGGGCTTTTGTTAAAATCTATGTTTGCTACCCATAAATTGGTTATATAATTTGTTATGTCATTGTTGATTGCTCGGATGTGAAGGTTTTTTGATTATTCTCTTGAAAACCCTTTTTAACAGGTATTTGTAAAATTTGGAATGTTAAAAATATAGAGGAAATTCTGCCAAAATTTTTTAGAATTATATATAAACTTTTTATTGTGAATTTATTGAGTGCACTTTTATAATATACACTGCAAAAGCTATTATAAACTTCACTGCACAGATAAAGGTGGCTAGCCCCACTAATATTGGCTGGAGTGGATTGTTCATTTATGCGTGAGAAACAGTTTTGCAGGCTATCTTTGGAAATTACAAAGAAATTGGCAATTTTGATCAATAGTTTTGTGAACTGTTTTTTGATGAAGTAAAATTGTTAAAAAAAAAATAAAAAAAATACAAACTATTTTTCGATGAAGTAAATCGATTTTTTTAGGCATTTGGTAAACACATTGCTTTGTAATGTTCTTTTCAGCTGAATAAATTTGCAATTCTTTATGGTTTTTATTTTAAATTATTTACATTCAGATGCAAATACACCATGAGTATAAATTACCGGATTAACCGCTTTTTTTACGATCCGAGAAAATAAAAAAAGGCTATGTATGTATGCAAAAAACCACCAATGACACATCTATACCATAAACGAGCAATTGGCACCCTATATTGATGTGATTACACCTATACTAGCATTTTTCATATTCTGAATCATATTTTTTTTAGTGTGCTAATTCTATGGAACTTCTAACTTGTTTCACATTTTTTTATTCGACTCCAATCTCAAATGAAATAAACAAATGAAAAAACCACATTTTTTTTAAACATATCTCAAATTCCAAGTAGAAAAGGTACAAGTTTCATGGAAAAATGTTCAAGTTCCATGGAAAATAATAACTATCAAACAACAATAGTTGGAAAAAGATACATTTTTCATAGAAAATAATGGTTATCAAACACCAAAAGATGGAAAAGTACAATATTTTTAGAGTAGAAAATTAAGGCAATCAAACACATTTAATTGACATTTTCCATGCAATTCAATTGCCTGGAACTTATTTTCTTTCTATACAAATTCCATACTTGCAATCAAACGCACCCTTATAGTTACAAATATTATCTGTTAAATTGTCTTGAATTTAGGACGGAGATATTGATCCCAAAAAATATTTGGTAAGATTTTCATTTTTATTCTATCATTTGCAATCGAATAAGGTGTCTAGTACTCAGTTCTTGAAGGCTGAGTATAAATTTATATACTCAGTCCTTGATAATCGAGTAAGGCATTATCAAATTTATACTCAATCATTTTCAATCGAGTAACATATACCTTAATTGAATGTGAAAGACCAAATGAAAGTGGAAGAGTTACCAAGTATATTTTAGGTTCGAATATCACCACCATTAATTTAAGTATTTTATTGTTAAAACAAATTAATATATAAAATTATAAAACGTTAGCAAGTGAAAGTAATATAATAATAATAATAATAATAAACAAATGTGATGGATCCTATCATTTGATTGTATTCGCCAATCAGGTGTGGCGAAACTACGGAGATGAAGGTTTTTTGGTGGCCGGTTGGATTTAAGCCCCTGTTTGACAGAAAATTAGAAAATTAGATTTTTAGTTTTTTACCAAAAAGTCAATTTTACTTTCATAAATTTTAAAATTTATTTCACTTTACTTTTTTTTTTTTCATAATTTTTTTAAAACACCATAACTTTAAATACAAAAATCAAAATTAGATAAAATTTTTTTTTCGAAACCTACTCATCAAAATTTATAAAATAAGATTAATTGTGACTATTTTTTGAATTCTTTTAAATTGATCGAAAAAAACTACAACAAAAACCAAATTCAACTCAACTCAACTTTTTAATCTACTTTCACACTTTCCAACAAAAAAAACTCAAAAATTTAACTAAAAAACTCCACCAAACAATGCCTAAGTTTAGTTGTTCAAAAAGACATCATATACTATAATAATAGTATTACAGAGGAAGTAATACCCTCTGTTTTATTAATTGCTATAATAATTGTTGAAATAATAACACACTTAATACTAAAAGAAATAATACATTCTCTCTTATTAATTGCTATAATAATTGCTCTAATAATTTATATTATTTATTATAGTTACTATTATATTGTGTTATATATATATAATAGTAAAATGGAGGAAGTGTAATAATTATAGCAATAAATAATTTTTATTATGAAACCTTTGTTTACTTATTTTTGAAACTCTTTCATTTTTCATATTTATATCTATACTTGATATATATTAGTGTTATGGAAGGAAGAAAAAGAAGTTGTCCTATTTATTGTACTCTTTAATGTTTATTTTTATTTTTATTTTTTAAAATCATTTTTTTTAAGCACGAACTACATTATCTTTTACTTTTTTTTAGCAAAAATGCATTAGTTTACCTGCGTTATTTTGAGGACTCAATGCTTTTATTATTTGGATTAATTGTGTGTTTTATTGTATAGTTAGGGTTATTTTACATGGATTTGTTCTGATATTATATTATTTTTTTTTTGTTATTAAATAATTCTTTTTAATTATAATTTGAATATTGTCCCATGCTTTGCACGGGTTTGTAACTAGTTTTATTTTTATTTTTATAATTGTTAAATTAAATGTGGTAACTTGGAGATAATTTAGATTTTTTAACCAATAAGAGAATACAGTTACGGACTTACAATGACCCTAACATAGACGTGGTCAACAAATTTAAACTCCGCTTTAATGAAAAAAAGAGATGTCCATTTAGAAGCGTGAATCTATATGTTCATTACTCTCAATTCTTACACATTTATCAATTGCTCATTACAGCAAATTCTAAATTGAAGTTTTTAATAAAATTTGTCGAGTGAACCATCTCTGTGCTTTTTTATTTATTTATATTGTTTTAACAAAAAAAAAATTCATTATTTTTTTTATCTATTTATCTTTTTAAATAAACATTATGTTCTTTTCTTTTTTCTATCAATGACCCAAAAAAAAAACTCCCTTTTTAAATCCTCACTATCTATATAATAAGCGGCCTTAATTTTTGAATCTTAAAATCTTATAAAAAGATAAAGAATTGTGTGATTAAGATTAAAGATACTTTTTGAATAGTTGATAATCTTATTACAACTTATTATACATCAAACATTATTAAGATTTCTCTCTCTCCCCAAACTGCTCAATTCTTTTGAAAAAAAAGAAAAGAGAACTCTTGTTTTCACAGCTTTTTTCGTATACATGTGTGACTTATGTATTGGTTATTTAAATACTAAAAAAAAATCATGTGTTAAATGAAAAAGGAAAAATATGAGAAATATAGCGACAAAAAAAGTTTATAACAGTAAAACGGGATTTTATTTTTTGGTTTGAGGATTATCCCACAGAATGTTTGAATCAGTTTTCGCGCATCTCAATTAATCCCCAATTGCGATGTGTGATTGCGACTGGCCAAGTATTATTTTAACAATGCCAAAAATAAACTTTAAGAAGATTAAGTCGACCATAAAATGTCCCAATAAAAAAGATAAAACATAAATACAATATTTTACAATAAATTCACCCTGCTAGTCTAACAGTGTTTGTAAGTCTAAAACTTACTGACACAACTTGAACAAAGAAGGAGCCCTTATTTTCATAAAAAACGTGCATGACAATTTTCTAATATTTATAAAAGCTACCTATAACTTTTTAAATTTATAATATGTCTCTAGATAATACAATTAATTACTTAATTCTAAAAGTAATCACCCATCTCATATCTCTCCTTGCCATAACTAAATAAATCGAAATTGTAATTTACAATTATTTTTTAACTTTAAAATTGGCAATACTGTTTAGATATTTAATATTCATACATTATCTAGTTAATTTTTAAATTCCAATTTGGGTAGCATAGGAAGTAAGTGTTTTTGTTAAATGCTAAATTCTTTATATTACACTGTTATATATGTTTAGCTGAAAAGTCATAAATAACTATTCTTCATTTCTATCAAAGTTATTCCACTTTCTAAAAAAAATAAAAAAAATATATTAATAATGTAAGTTTGTTAAAAAAATAATTAAAAATTTCATTAAACCTACCACAATTATAAAGTATATATTTAATTACTATCAGCGGCCAGCACCCACTGTTGGACCACAGCAGAGCACCAGCAATCTTGCTACGGCTCCTTTGATGAGACCAGCCTAACGACCGCCGCGAGTGAGGACGGAATACAAAAGTTTGGCAAGTGTATAATTGACATTTACAATAAAAAAAAAAAGTGTCCTTGCAGCGCACAAACATTGAAAAATGTTATTGGTGACAAAAATAAAACCTATAATAATAGTAGTATGAAAAAAAATATATATCTTATTACGTATTGTGATTATATCTTTTAAGGGTCATGTTAACGTAAACTTTAAGAACACATGTTAAACACCTATATTTAGAAAGAATAAGCTCTCAACATGCATTAAATATAACATAGATTATCATAAAAGTGTTAATTATTTCTGTTTTTAGTATCATTAACATGTGGTCTAAGAGTACATGTAATCATTTTTCTATCTTTAAATGCAAAACATAAATGATTGTTTAAATCACTCGAAAATTTTACTGACCATCAGGCCATCATTTTCCTTTGTGAATCTCATGTTCTATTTTGTCTATGAGTGGCCATTTCAGAAATGAAAAGATAACAGAGTCATAAAACAAAAGGATATGAATTAACCCAAGAAATTGAAATTATTTGTAAAATCAGTTTAATGATGAATGAAATAATACATAAAAGTCACCATAGGTCTGAGAAGGAAGTGGTAAATCTATGTGCACTTAGTGTTCAGTGAAAACTTAGCCTTGACCATGTTTGAAAACTGTGTGGTAAATCCTTATAAATACTTGTGCACAGTATGTAAAATCATGAGTACATTTTTTTTTCCTTTATTCTTTGTCCATGATTATCTCCACACCTGCAATGGAAGATGAAATTAATTCTCGTTCGAGAAACTGGTCATATCTAGCCATAAAAAACTTCTAACAAGAATCGTTCTCCTGCAGTACAAGAACAGTTCATCCAATTGAAACCAAGTGGTAAATTCTTGTGAACCTTGTCCCCAATATATATAAAACCCTCACCAAATGTTAAGAGCTGAATGGTAAAAAGAATTTATTACTTGGTTTCCTACACTGGGGCTCAGTTACAACAAAACCTACCGGGCATAATTCATCAACTAAGGAGTTCAAGATTCTCAATACACTTGAGACTTGGATGCAATTGAATTCCCATCTTCAAATGGTCGGATTCAAGGGAGTAGGGGTGGATCCAAGATTTTCTAAAAGGGTGGTTAGCATAATACTTAATTAGGTTGGACTGGGCTAGAAGTGAAAACTAGACATATTATATCACTAAAAAGAATTGGGCTGAACTATAACCCCGATTTGCCGGGGTTGGATCCACCTAGAGATGGCAAGAGGTTGATCGGGGATGGACATAGGGTCTCCCACCCCCGACTTCCAAACCCACTCCCATACTCACTCCCATCTCCTGTTAGGGAATTTTGAGTATTCCCCGCCCCCACCGGCTAATTGGTACCCACGGGGAACCCGAAATAATTTTTATATATACATATAAAAAGAAAATCTAGCAGATGCTTTTGGCTAATTAAAAAAAAGTTAAAATAAGAAGAGATGAAGCAGCAGTATAGATGGAGCAGAGAGCAAGCGAGCGGCGCGGATAGAAAAAAAGATGAAAAAAAAAAAACAAACCCACCCAACTGAAAGTGGATGCTTTTGGCTAATAAAAAAGAACTGGATAATGGATGCTAGCCAGAGCGACTAGCCATTTCAAATTGTAAATCTCAATTCACTGTGCATTGTGCAACGTGCATATTTATTATATATAATATATTACATATAATTTTATATACTATTATATATATATGTATATATTTAATACATATTAAGTCGGGTACGGGTTCGGGTAGGGGACCCCAACCCCCGTACCCAAACCGCCTCCGTTGACTTTTCAAGAACCCGAATCTGAGCCGGATTTTCTTCATCCATACCCGCCCCCGTCGAATAGGGTACCCCCGAGTATCCGAACCCGCGTGTTTTTTTGCAATCTCTAGATTTGCTCTTGAAGGGAGAGCATTCAAGTCATTTGCTACCAGGGGCGTTACTACATTGTGATGATGGGGTGCGCCGACGATTTCGACAATTTTTTTTTTAAAATAGAAAATAAAAAAATAAGGACTTGTATGCATAAATTTATAGTTTAGGGTATGTAATTGTAAGAAATACAAGTTGGGAGGCTTTTGAGAATTAAAATACTCTTAAAAGGAGGAGAGAGATCCTGAGACCAACTCTCCCCTTTTATATTGCCGTGCATCTCTCCCCTATTTGGCTGTTTGATTGTTTCTCTCATTTTTTGGTTGTTTTTCTCATTTTTTTTCCACTCCGCACTTCACATTATCGACCGACTGGCGATCACCCAACGAGACACCGACCAATCCACTCATCATCGATCGGCTATCGATTTCTTTATTGAAGTTAGATTTTTGTGTTAAGGAATTCCTTATTAAATTCTCAAATCTATAATCTATTCCTTTGATTTGATTTGATGATTGATGTTGTTGTTTCGTGCTTGTTGAGATAAAAACGTCAGATGTTTTTGTAGTGATTTATGGTGTTTTTTTCTGGCCCTAACTTGGTTTTAGTATATTATTAAACTAATTTTATATTAGTCTAATGAAGTAATGAATAATTTCTTATTTTCTTTAGTTGATTGTGAGTACTGTAAGTGATACAAACACAGTTAATTGTGTATTTCTTGAATAATTGAATAATTCTATATTATTAAACTATTTAGTTAATTGTATATTAATTGTTTAATTGATTAGGTTTAATTATTAGTTATTAATTTTCAACGATGAAGATAATCAAAAGTCAACTACGAAATCGATTAGGAGATGGCTTTATGAATGATTGTTTGGTGGCTTATATCGAGAAAAATATACTTCAATCCATTTGTCATTCAATGTTTTCAAAATATGAAGTTTCGGAGAGGATTATTGTAGGTAATTTCATTATTTTAGTACTTTTGTTAAAGTAAGAATTCCATATTTATATTATTACTATTTTGACTTTTGAATTTAGAATTTATTCAAATTGCGCACCCCCGGTTGGAAATTCTTGGCTACGCCACGGTTTGCTATTGAGTTCTGAATGTGGTACCTAGGCTACAAAGTTCCAGTAAACATAACATAATACTGAGCTGATATTGTGTAGCTAAAATCAAGGGGTAGGAGCATACCTAAGAGATATTTCAATTCAACAAATACTCAGTACACAAGGCCTTACCTTATTTTAAAGCAAGGCAAAACAGGCCAAGCATCAAACGATAGAATTCATGAAATCAAGTACAAATACATGTATTGATAATTTATGGAACAATTGTGATACAAGATCAAGTAAATAAGTTTAGTCACAGAGGCATTCACTCAAATTTAGGAAAATTTTGAAATTTGAGTTTCACCGAAGAGAGTTAGAAGAGATTTTTTTTGTTTGTAATTAAAAATAAAGATTTATGCTTCCCTATTTTTTAAAAAGAAAACAAAAAAAAGAGGTACAAAAATAATGATTATTCATTGGATATTGTTAGGAGAACAGTATAAGGGATGAGAAAATAAATTACAAACAGTGGCTAAACTAGTCAAGTACAAACCAAAAATAAATAAATCATTCTACATAAGGTGGGGGTATTGACACACCTCATATTTCTCTGTAATATTCCCATTTTGACTCGGTGCAATAAAGGCGAGTATGTGTGTATTGATTCGGTGCAATAAGGCTGAATATGTGCACATTACTCGGTACAATAGGGCCTAGTCAGTGTATTTTTTGTTACCAATAATAATTCGATCTTATTGCACTGAGCAAATGATCACATATTCGGCCATTTTGCACCGAGTCAATGTAAGGAATGTTACTAAAAAATATGGGGTGTGTCAATAGTCCCACCCTTATACATAATGTATTTGTTTTTATATAAGATCTCTAAGTCCAATCTAGAACATTAGAGCAGTGGCATATATAAAGAAAAAAGTAACAAATGGTGGGGGATACAATAAGGCCATTCCCAATTACCTCAAAAAACACAATAAAATGGGCAACTTACAAAAAGAAATTGCAAAATAGACTAAAATACTTAAGAGCTAAAGTCCACCAAGCAAATTCACAAAAAAGTAAAAGAAAAGCTAAAACATGCAGGAAGGCTAAAAATGTAAGATCCACCAAATAATTTCCCTCTTAAACCCTCTAATTGTTCGTGTTATGCTAAGTCCTAGATTCGGGTGGTGAAAATTTAATTTGGGTAGTGCTTTCATGATTTAAACCTTTAAAATACTCTATGATAACTCAATTACACTTACGTAATAGGTGGTAACACAATTCGGGTGGTCCTAATGAAATTCGGACGATTAATCACTTAATTATATTTTATCGATAAACCGAGCTTTCTTACTTCAAAAAATCATAACTTATTCATATGATATCCAAATAGACATAAATTAGCGCCATTGGAAAGGTAATTCAATTACCTACAATTTTGTGTTTTGGTCGAAACCAAATTCGCACTTCTCAATGCCCAAAAATGGATGTAAAGCTGAGTCTGTGGCCAAGCAGCTAAAGTAGAAAAATTAAGGTCCACACTCCAAAAGCATGTAGTCGACTACATCCTGTGCATGTTAGTTTACTACATTGTTAGAGTCGACTACCCCAACTTAAGGGAGTCGATTGCATTGCCCAAGATTGGTCAAAACCCATATTTTGACCTTTAACCCGACCATACCTTCTTTAAACACTCGAGAAACACCATTTTCACCCTATTTTCAACATAAAACAGATGAGAAAACACACAAGGGAGATTGAGGGGCTTATAGAGGGTGATTCTTGGAGATTTTTAGGGGTTTTGCCACACAAGGATTTGTACTAGGACTTTATTCTTCTTCATCCTTTTCACTAGCATTTCTTTATTGTGGTACATGCAAGCTTAAACAACACTTGGTCTAGGCTTCAACCAATACTACAACACTTTAAATCTTGAGAATCTAGTTGCAATAAGGTGGGAACATTAACACTTAAACCTATTTTACAACTAATATGCGATGCATGTGTAGTTTTCACTAAAATTGGGAATTTTTTGTTATTGTGTAGTTTTAATGCATGCAAGGGGTTTGGGTTAGATTTATTAACACTTATTGATTGATTATCACTTATTGCAGTACTAATTTGAAAATCTAACAAGAATTCCCACTTGTTATGTGCCTAAAGAATGAGATTTGCCAAAAACCCACTTGGACATATACGATTATTGATAACTAACATAAAATTTCTTATAAATGTAACTAATAGTGGGTTTTATGCTATATTTGGGTATTATACTCCATGAGATTAACGTTGTTAGTTTTTTTAAAATAACTAACGTGTCCCCTTATCAACTAGCTTGAATATACTACACAGTTATTTCGTAAACTACATAAATTATATGTGTTGACCTAAGGTCTTAATCTTATTTTGATAATAACAATAAATCAATCATGTGTAATTTAACGTGTTTCTTGATATAAGTATACAATTCATTTACTTGGAAAATTCAAGAAAAACTTGACAAGGATCAATCTTTCACTATTCGATCATTGGACAAGACAATGAAGATCAAATCTCTCAATGCAAATCGTGAAGTACAAAGGATCAAAAAACTATATGAAAAGTTTCAAGGAAAAAACTTCAAATGAAGATCAATTCGAAGACTCGTTAATTCAGTAATTGAGTGAGTGCTTAAGATTTATGTAAAGTTACATTATTGATTAAATCCTTATAGCTCAAACATATTTATGCATCTTTTAAAAGATTGATTCAAACAAGCTTGAAATTGAATTTATTTGAAAAACATCATTTTACAAAGACCAAGTTTCAAAATAAATTCATATTAATTTTAAATAATTATATTTTAAGCTATAATAAAAATAGATATCTTAGAAACATATCTCTGAGGTTTAAAAATTATTAGAATTGTATTTGGAACTAAATTATTAAATTGAAAAAATGTTTTTATTTTACATTTAAAATTCGCTCAATTTTCGCATAGTTTTGATCTACCGGTAAGATGGAGGCCTTCCCGGACTCCGATCATTTTGAAATTTTTACAGTAGTTATACAACATGTCTTATCACTTTTGACTAAAATTTGAGAATGATCCAACGGTCAAATTAGGATAAATTATCAAAATAAATTTGAATTTTTTGTCAAAATTAACTGTTAGAAAGTTTGAAAATGTATACATTTGATCCAAAACATTTCTTAATCATCCCCAACGGCCATATGATTTTGCAAGCTATATATATGATGTCCTAGACATGTTTTAACATACCTTGAATCATTCTAATACTCTATTATTCATATATTCAAATATACAAAGATTCAAGAACACATTTTTATCAATTTTTCATCTTTTGAGCTATATATTTTTGATCAATCTTGATAACTCTAGTGTGAGCTTTATTTGTAATCTTCAAATACACTTGAGAGTTATTGTATTGCTGTGTATCACCACAAATAATTCATTATTCATTTTAAAAGAGAGTTTGTCTCTTTGTAGAGTAAGAGAACATATCTTGTGAGAAGTGTAGTGGTTATAGCTATATTGTGAGTGTTGTGTGCATAGCAACATTTGTATTGAGGTTTGATCTTCACCCGAAGAAGATTGAATAGTGGAAATTCTCGGGGAACTAACCGAGCGTGGACTATGGTTTGGTAAACCAAAACCGTGTGGACAAAAAGCCTTGGACTTCAAACTGGTTTAATCTTTCTTACTCAATCTCTTTATTTATTTGTTATATTCATTGATTGAAGTTGCTTATATTGTTGCTTATTCTTGGGATTGATTGTTTGATTGATTGTTTTTCTTGATAAACTTATTTAGCTAAATTGTTTTACTTAAATATTTTGAAAAAGTTTTGAATTCCGCATTAAAGTTTTTAAACCCTATTCACCCCCCTCTAGGGTCATTATCCGACCAACACTATGTATGATGAATAAATTGTGTTGGCTAGAGGCCTTTTACTGCTTGGCACCTTGGCATCTATATTATTATTATTTGATGGATATATCCTAAATACTTTAGCGCTAGAAATATGGGGAGGCATTACAGCCGCGTGGTTGACAAGTCCAAGAAACATAGAAACACGGGGAGGCCCTACAGCTGCGTGGTTGGTAAGTTTACGAAAAGTAGAAATATGGGGAGACCCTACAACCACGTGGTTGGGAAGTACACGAAACGTAGATTGGATAGTGGTAGTGCCAAAAAGGTGGATTAGCTAACATTTGACCTGCATGTATATGGATAGGAAGTATAAGTGCATGTGATTTAGTAATTGTGCTTTCTTAATCAACTGTATAGTTTCCACTGGGCCCGATTGGCTCACATTTCTAAAATTCCACAGGTACATCCACGCCAGGACATGGGAAAGGGAAAGGAAAGGCTGACGAATCCTAAATTGCCTCATACCAATGCCTCCCGACGTATTTTCTTAATCTAGTTTTGTTGTACGGTTGTATAACTAAGACTTGTATTTTGTTTTATCTTTATTATTAGACCTGAATATACTGAGACTTAAAATATGTATTACTCTAAACCGGTATGGTGCAACTATAACTCAAAGTTTTCGAAAGTATGCGTTTATGAGTTAGTATTATTCATGATGAGTACTGTTTTGATAATTACAAGAGTTTTTTAACAGGATTTTGTTCAATAGTCATAACTATTAATTTATTTATGCCCTCGGTATATAGCACCATGATTAACCAAATTTCGGAGGCATTTAACCAAATCCAGGATTTAGGGTGTCACAAAAAAGGTAGGACAAAAGGCCAAAGATGACCCAACAAAATTACCAATAGAAACAAAAAAAATAAAAATTGTGAACAGTAAGAAACAAACTTTTCACTTGATCATCGAAAAGAACCCACTGCCTGCACCAAAACCTGAGCACATAACTAAATAAATTGCTGTAACTCAATCAAAATGAGCTATAGTGAATCTGCCTGTGCACTGTAGCACTAAACTGGTCCATGCAACTGCAATAAACACAACAAACTGTGGCTGGCAAATTGGATATGGAATGAGCTTGCTGTTGCTATAAAATTGTGAACAAGCAGGATCAAACAGCCTAAAAACTAACAAATTGTGATCCCTGGTTGTCACTTATTGATTGATATAATGCTGTAGTAGCATCAATTTGCACAGTTGCTCCTAACTCATTATTACATTACATATACGTATTACTTAGATGGACATCTGCCTTTTGCCCCCAAAAATTTATATAACTTATTTTGAATTCCGACCCCTTTTCCAATGACAAAACGGTGGTGGAGATCCAAATATTGAAAACGTTGGGGGAATCATTTCCAAAAATGCATAAACATAGGGGCCTAAAGGCAATTCTGTCAATTTATATATGCCCACTTTCCTTGATGCATTAATTAGTGGATTGACCTTTAAGCAAAAAATATTAAAAGCTTTTCATATATATATATATATATATATTTATATATTTAAATGGAAAAAAAGAACAACTAGAAGCCTCTTGGAAAAGCGGTTCCTATCATTTTCGCATTCAACTCATCCATAATTTCTTCTAAAGTTATTTATTGTCGGTAAGATAAAAATCCATATTTAGCAATTGCTTATTTATTGTGGGTAGTGCAAATTTAACAAAATGATATTTTGTATGTTATAACCTAGCCAAATTTAACAATATGCTAAATTTTAGCCAGGCAAGTGAATCTAATCCATCATACCACTAATGGATCCATGTGATTCGTCTCTCCCTTAAGGCATGTTACATTGACCCGTCCTTCCCCTCACCCCCTTTTTTTTAGAAAAATAAAAAAAAAACTTGAAAATGTGGTGCAATTAATATTTTTTATTACTTTTTACCCTTGAGATTTGGATAATCTATCCATTTATATGTTTTGAATATTTTCTGGTAATTAGTTTTTAGTCCACATATAACAAAAATAAATAAAAACCTGTTGAGATTTTAAAACATGTTTTTTAAATAAGTTTTTGGGAAGTGTGAAAGTAAGTTGAAAAGTGAATTTAATTTTTGTTGGAGTTTTTTCAACCAATTCAAAAAACTCATGAAAAAAATTCAAAAAATAGTCACAGCGGATCTTATTTTATAAATCTCGATGAGTAAGTTTCAAATAATTTTTTTTTAATCTAATTCTGATTTTTGAATTTAAAATTATTGTGTTTTAAAATTTTTATAAGAGATAAAATAAAGTAAAGTGAATTTTGGGAAGTGCAAAGTAAAGTTGACTTTTTGTTAGAAAATTTAAAAACTTGATTTTAAAATATCAACCAAATACCACCTAAACATACTTAAAACTATAACATAATCTGTAAAATTCAGTTTTAGTACCAAGTATTTAAAGAATCTAGCTGTTGCCAAAGACTTCATAAAATTAGCAGTAACGAGCATTATTATTCATCAAACTTTATTTAAATTTCTAATTCTCCCCAAGCTTCTCATTTATCTCATCAAACTTTACTCTAGTAGAAAGGTTTTTGTTACATTCGGGTTCAAAGAGGCATTTCATGTTAGATTACTTGATCAAAAGCATGTCTTTATTAAGCTTCAATGCGAAGAAGATTACCAGCGCCTTTGATTTTGAGATGTGTGGTACATCGATAGATTCCCGATGAGAACTTTTAAATGGATTTACTGAGGATGATTATAACTTGGGCATTGATCTTGAAGATCGAAGAAGAGGAAAGTGAAGGAGAAATTACCTCTAATGGCTGTGATGATCTAGATGAGACCGAGAGTACTAAAAGTTTTGATATTTTGGTTGAAAGTAAACCTGTTTCTCAAGGGTTAGCGAAAATTTCTCCAAGAGTCCCATGTTCTATTGTCGTTAGCAATCAAAATTCGATTATTAGTCTTGTGAAAAAAGATAGAGATGGCTTCACTACAGTGTATTCCAAGAATCGAAAAAAGAAATTAAGAAAGCAATACAAGGGAACATCTCAACCTCACTTCTATCAAGAAGAGACCTTTCTTTTAAATCAAGTTCAATTTGACACACCCAAACACCTTTGTAGAAGGCCTAAAAGGGAGATTCGAAAGCCGACTTGATTCAAGTAATTTTTAGAATTTAGTTGTTGCTTTTCAATTTCCATTATCTTCCCAGAGGTAAGGTTCTTGTCATCCTCTAAATTTTGTTATTTGCTATGATCTAATAAAATTTGGGGGTTTTCCAAAAAAAAATAAAAAAAAAAATCTTAACTCTCTCTTCAATTATTTTGAAAGGAAAAAAAAAATAATCTTTGTTTCCACAGCTTTGTCTATTGGTTATTTAAATTAAAAAAAAAATCATGTGTAAAAATGAAAGTTCGTAACAGTAAAATGGAGAAAGATAAATAGACCCAAGAAATTGAAATAGTATTTGTAAAATTAGTTTAATGATGAATGAAATGAATCATAGCTCAGGCCACAAATATAATAAGACATGAAAATCCGTTCAGTGAAAACTCAGCCTTGAGCATGTTTGAAAACTGCGTGATAAATACTTGTGAATAGTTTATGTAAAATCATGTGCACATTTTTTTTTTCTTTGTTCTTTAGCCATGATTATCTCCTCATCCGCATTGAGATGAGACTAATTCTCGCTCAGAAAACTGTTTGTTCCTGTAAATAAAAGCTTCCAACAAGAGTCGAACTCCTGTAGTGCAAGAACGGCTCTTCCAATTGAAACCAAGTGGAAAATCCTTGTGAACTTTTGTGCCCAATATATATATATATAAAACCCTCACCAAATGTTTAAGAGCTGAATGGCAAAAAGAATTTGTTACTTGGTTTTATACACTGGGGCTCAGTTAAAACAAAACCTACGGGGCATAATTCATCAACTAAGGAGCTCAAGACTCCCAATACACTTATGACTTGGATGCAAGTGAATTCCCATCTTCAAATGGTCGGATTCAAGGGGCGGATCCAAGATTTTCTGAAAGGGTGGTTAGTGTAAATACTTAATTAGATTAGATTGGGCTAGACGTGAAAACTAGACATATTATATCACTACAAAGAAATTGGGCTGAACTATAACCCGGATTCGCTGGTGGTTGGATCTGCCTAGGGATGGCAACGAGTCGGTTCGGGGATGGATATAGGGTTCCCTGCCCCTGACTTCCAAACCTACCCCATAGCTGCTCCCATCTTCGGTTAGGGGATTTTGGGTTTTCTCCACCCACGTCGGGTAATGGGTACTCATTGGGAAGTTGAAATAATTTTTTTTTTTATATATAAAAACCCAGTGATGTTTTTGGCTAATAAAAAAAAGTTAAAGAAGAAGAGATGAAGCAACAGCACGAATGAAATGGAGAGCAAGCAAGCAGCGCAGATAGAAGAAGAGATGAAGAATAGAAGAAGAAAAACACACACACACCCCACCTACTAAAAGTGGATGCTTTGGCTAACAAAAAAAAAGTTAAAAAAAGTGGATAATGGGTACCAGCTCGCAGCAACCAGCCATTTCAAATTGTAGATATCAATTCATTGTCCGTTGTACAACGTGCATATTTGTATATATTATATATTACATATAATTTTATATACTATTATATATATATATATGTATATTAATATATATTAAGTTGGGTACAGGTTCGGGTAGGGGACCCCAACCTCTATACCTGAACTGCCCCCGTTAGCTTTTTAAGAACCTGAATCCGAATCCGATTTTCCTCTTCCATATCCGCTCCCATTGAGTCGGGTACCCGCGAGTACATGAACCCATTAGTTTTTTTACCATCTCTAAATCCGCCCTTGAAGGGAGAGCATTCAAGTTAATTGTAATTGAGTTGTGATTGTGGTACCTAGCCTACCAAGTTCCAGTAAACATAACATGATACTGAGCTCAGATTGTGTTGGCTAAAACCAAGGGGTAGGACCATACATAAGAGATATTTCAGTTCAACAAGTACTCAGTACACAAGGCCTTACCTCATTTTCAAGCAAAGCAAAACCAGCCAAGCATCAAAAGTTAGCATTCATGAACGCAAGTAAAAATACATGTATTGATAATTTATGAAACAACAGCGATACAAGAACAAGTAAATAAGTTCAATTAGAGAGGCATTCACTTGAATTTAAGAGATATTTCAAGTTCGAATTTCACCAGAAAGAGTTTCTAATTAAAAAGAAAGAATTATACTTCCCTTTTTTTAAAAAGAAAACAAAAAAAGAGATACAAAAATAATGCTTATTCATTGGATATTGTTGGGAGAACAGTACAAGGGATGAGAAAAGAAATTACAAACACTAGTTAACCTGGCCAAGTATAAACCAAAAAAATAAAAATCATTCTACATAATGAATTTAATACAATAAAATGTATTACATTACATATACGTATTACTTATAGGGACATTTGCCTTTTGGTCCCAAAAATATATATAACTTATTTTGAATTTCAACCCTTTTTCCATTGACAAAATGCTGGTGGAGATCTAAATATTGAAAACGTGGGGGGATAATTTCCAAAAATGCATAAACGTAGGGGCCTAAAGGCAAATCTGTCAATTTATATATGCCCACTTTCCGTGAAGCATTGATTAGTGGATCGACCTTCAAGCCAAAAAGTATTAAATGCTTTTAATTTTTTTTTAAATGGAAAAGAAGAACAACTAGAAGTCTCTTGGAAAAGTAATTCCCGTCATTTCTACCTTCAACACGTCTAGAATCGCTTCTAAGGCAATTCATTATGGATAAGATAAAAATCCATATTTAGCAATTGCTTATTTATTGTGGGCCGTGAAAATTCAACAAAATGATATATTGTATGGTATATAACCTAGTCAAATTTAACAATGCGCTAAATTTTAGCCAGACAAGTGAATCTAACCCGTCATACCACTAATGGATCAATGTGGTCCGTCTCTCCCCTAAGGCCGGTTACATTGACCCGTCCCTCCCCCACCCCCTTTTTTAGAAAAAAAAAAAACTTGAAAATGTGGTGCAATTAATATATTTTTTTTATTACTTTTTACCGCAAATTCGGATAATCTATGTATTTATATGTTCTGAGTATTTTGAGTATTTTTTGGTAATTAGTTTTTAGTCCAAATATAACAAAAATAAATAAAAACATTAAACATACTTAGACTATAACATAATCTGTAAACTTTTGATCGGCATTTGAATATCTATTAAAACTATTTGCGATCATCCACTTATGTTTACTAAAATTTATGCGTCTTGCCGCATTCGCATTGTAAGATCTTGATGGTATGGTAGACTTCACCAATTTGCTGTTGAATATTGTACTTGTCAAAAATATTGCCAACCTTGTTAAACTTCTTCGCTAAGTCAGCGATGTGTAAATTGTTAATGACGGCAGCAACATAGTCTTTAACGATGACCGGAGCATCTAGTTGAAGATATTCAAATTTAAACGCAATTTTTTTTGACATGTTACAAAGAACCGGCTTTGTAAGTACTTTGCCTCCTCGATGCGCATTTGATGGCTACGTAGGTTATGCATCACCATCGCTATTGTAAGTTATTATTGGCACACTTTTCTTGCATCGACAAGTATGAGACTTTTTCCCGTAAAATCTATCGATACAATCCATAATAATATTTGAAGATTTTTTTTTGTGGGGAAAATTGTAATTTTTTGGTTGAAAATCCACAAGAAGTTTTTTAAGGAGAGAAAGGAAGAGCAGTGAAAAATTTGTGGGGCAGGGGCTGATTTATGGAAAACTTTGGAAAAGGAAGGGGTGGTTGGGAAAATTTGGAAAGTTTAAATTTTGAACCGTTTGGTGGGAGCATTTATGGGAAATGTTATGCGTTGGAGGGGAAGAGGCGGGTGAATGTAACTCGTCCCTTCCAGGGAGGACAATATTCACCCGTCAGTGGAGTGGGGCGAGTGAATTTGACCCTTCTCTTTTAATTTCAGTGTTTGCCCATAATAAAACACCCCCACTAAATTTAGCAATTTATCCTAATTTCTACCCTACCCATAATAGATAGTCTAACTGGAATAGTAAACTTACACTGCAGCTATGACACACTCACATCATATTCCTATCCAAATCACAAACCACAATTTTCTCATTCTTTTTTAAATTTATAAGAAAACATATCAATAAGTTACACTATACAATAAGAGAGAACGAGTGAGCATATATATACATGTATGCAAGTATTGTATGGGAATGTGGTTGATATATATATATATATATATAAAGTCTGTTTCTGGTATGGACTAGACCTTTTTACGACTTTTTTTGTTGTAAAAGGTCGTAAAAAGCCTAGTCCGTACAGACCGGTCTGCACTTGAAAATTTCTGTATATATAAAAACTTCATTCAATGTCTCTTTGCTATTGTCTTCTTGACCCCCTTAATAATCTTGCCAAACCACATCAAGTTCATCAAGGAAAGCACTGATGGCACAATAACTACAAGTAAAAACCCAAGCGTCTGCATCTGTTTCACCTGTTGGACATATGCAACAAAGTGTATTATAGCGCATGCACACTACATATTCCGAGTCACCTGTCCTGCACTTCAAAGACTGAACTCGAATTTTTTCTATATCATGGTGCCAAATTTGCTAGTAGCATTGTAAAGCTAACTCGCGAGTTAAAAGCACATAGTTAAATTCAGCCCCAAAGTTTTCACATCGTTCGGACAGTTCGAAAGGAGGAAAATAAGGAAGACACTATTGTTTGGAGGGGCTAAAGAATGGCATATTCCTTTTGAACAAGAATATCAATTATTTTCTTTTTTGTTATTATTATTAGTAAGAGGTTTTGTCTTTTGGAAATGACATGAATTTCATTGAAGTTAGTTTCCTTTCCCTACCTTTTTCTCATTTCTCCATACCTTTTCCCTTGTTTTCCATTTGAATTGTCAGTCAAAAGTCAAAACACAAGATAACTAATCCTTTCTTGTCCTTATTTCTTCTCCCTCGTATTTCCTCAATTAATCCAAACAGATGTTAGAGAAATGAGCTGCGGATAGGGGTTTACCTGATCGTAGTGCGTGTAGATATGATAAAAGAGATATATGAACAACAGTATTCTTGCAACCTGGTTAGAGTATTTCATACGTAAGTACCGAAAAACCCATTGTAGATAAACACTATTAAAAGATACAGGTGAAATTAACAAAAAGGAGATCTTGCAATTTCACAGCCAAGCGAAATAGTGAAGGGTAAGCTTGTTTCACTCACCAGCCAAGTGAGAAATATTAAAACCCCATTTATCAGATATGCTCTGGACCTTTTCATTCCAGCTGCGTCGAGATACCTTTACCAAAAAACCAAAGATGCACATCAAACGGGGTGAATAACCAAATTTTGTTAAGCATGCAACTGAATTTTATTTTTTTTAGTTGAAACTTTTTTGATGCTCATAATTTCATATTTTCCACACTCCTAGTTGAGTTTGATTGATTTGCATAATTTTACATGTGTGAGAATGAGTGAATACGAGGGAATTATTCTTGTATGATTATCGAAAAGAGTACCCCAATATATATACAAGTGTAAGACCCTAAAGAATAGGGATACTTCCTTATACAATCGATTTTCCTAATTATCTCTTCCTAAATATACGCATACTATATGTAACATATATAAAAATCTCAACACTCCCCCTCAAGCCGGAGCATACAAGTTGTATGTTCCAAGCTTGTTACAAATGTAATTGACTCGAGGTCCACTGAAAAACTTAGCGAAGATATCATCTAGTTGATCATTCGATTTCACGTAACTCGTAGCGATCTCTCTTGAAAGGATTTTTTCTTTAATAAAGTGACAGTCAATCTCGATGTGTTTGGTCCTTTCGTGAAAGACCAGATTTGATGCAATGTGAAGAACTGCTTGGTTATCGCATATCAATTTCAGTTGTTGAATCTTCATAAACTTCAGCTCCCGGAGTAATTGTTTCATCCAAATGAGCTCACATGTTGCTTTTGCCATGGCCCGATATTCTGCGTCAGCGGTAGACAAAGAAACAACTGATTGTTTCTTACTCTTCCATGAGACCAGATTTCCTCCAATGAAGATACAATACCCACTTGTCGAATGTCTATCATATGGGCAGCCTGCCCAATTAGTAGCAGAATATCCAACAATCTCGGTGTGGCCTCTACTTTCATACAAAAGGCCTTTACCCGGTGCCTTCTTTATGTATTTCAAAACACGAGCAGCTGCCTCCTAATGACTATCATACGGAGCACTTAGGAACTGGCTAAGTACACTCATCAAGAATGCAATGTCAGGATGCGTCACGGTGAGGTAGTTGAGTTTCATAACAAGTCTCCGATACTTACTAGGGTCTGATAATGGCTCCCCTTGATTAGGTAGGAATTTGACGTTTGGATCCATCAGAGTTTCTACGGGTTTGCAATTTATTATGCCAGTTTCTTCTAAGATATCTAAGGCATACTTTCCCTGGGAGATGATGATAACCTGTCGAGATTGAGCAACATCTATTCCCAGAAAGTTTTTGAGTTTCCCTAAATCTTTCGTCTGAAAGTGGTTAAATAGATCTTGCTTGAGTTTCTGTATGCCCTTTTGATCATTTCCCATAATCACAATATCGTCCACATAAACGATCAACTAGATACATTTGTTAGGAGACAAGTGAGAGTAAAAGACTAGTGATTCGCCTCATTACAAGTCATACCAAACTGACGAACAATTGAACTAACGCGACCAAAACTGCTTTAGTCCATAAAAAGAGCAACAGATGCGACACACCAGATTAGACTCCCCTTGAGCAACAAATCCAGGAGGTTGTTCCATATACACATCAAGCATTCTTGATGTCCAATTGATAAAGGGGCCAGTGACAAATAACCTCCATAGAGAGAAATAGGCGAATAGAGGACATTTTAGCCACCGGAGAAAACGTATCACCATAATCAAGCCCATACATTTGGGTATATCCTTTCGCAACTAGTTGTGCTTTTAGACGGTCAACCTTTCCATCAGGCCCAACTTGACCGGATAAATCCAACGACAACCAATTGTGGATTTACCAAGATGAAGAGGCACGAGGTTCCATGTGCCACTTGAATACAAGGTAGATATCTCATCAACCATAACTTGGCGCCAGCCTGGTTCAAAAGAGCATCTCCTACAGTTTTAGGAGTAGAAACAGGAGACAAAGACAATACAAAGGCAGTATATTGTGGAGATAACCGATGATAACTCATAAAATTGTAAATGGGATGAAGGTTACGAGTAGAACAAATACCTTTGTGTTCGGCAATGGGAAGATCCAAGTCAGGAGTCGGAGCCGGAGGCGTAACAGGAGCAGCAGATGAGGCCAGTGGATCTGGTGATGGGGGGATGGGCTCGGATATAGTCTCAATGGTAGATTCGGTAGTGGGGTTCTCAACAGGGACGGGTTGAAAGCGGTGATGATAGGTGAGTTGAGGTAGTGGCGAGTCTGAGCTAGGAGCCGCAGGGGCAAGAGAACACACAACTTGGGGAATAGAACTATCATATGATATGGAGGGCTCACTAATTGTAGGAGGACATGCGATAGACTCTAAAGAAGAAAAAAAGGGGTTCTAGTCGTGTTAAATCAACTTTGGGTTATCATATTTTGTTACATTTGTTGATGATTTTTCTCGGTGTACTTGGTTATTTCTAATGAAAAATCATTATGAACTTTTTTCCATCTTTCACACTTTTTGCTCAGAAATTAAAACCCAATTTGGCATCACTATTCATACCCTCTGCAATAACAATGCACGTGAATATTTTTCTGTCCCATTTCAATCTTTTATAAATTCTCAGGACATACTTCATCAATCTTCATGTGCTCATACTCCTCAACAAAATGGAGTGGCTGAGCGGAAAAATAGACACCTGATTGAAACTGCTCGTACTCTCCTTATTCACAATCATGTTTCGCAACGTTTTTGGGGAGATACGATTCTCACTGCTTGGTATTTAATTAATAGGATGCCCTCCTCTGTTTTAGACAATCAGGTACCCCATTCTCTGTTATTTCCCACCCGGCCTCTTTATCCCGTCCACTCTCGTATCTTTGGTTGCACTTGTTTGTTCATGACCTCATTCCTAGGAAAGATAAGTTGCATGCCAAATCTCTCAAATGTATCTTTTTGGGGTATTCTCGCTTGCAAAAAGGTTATCGTTATTTTTCGCCAGACCTTAAACAATACCTTATTTCTGCAGACGTCACCTTCTTTGAGACATGACCCCAGGATTGGCCAGAATTTAATTGTGAACTGAATCAAGTTCAGTAGACAAACCTGCTAGTGCAAGAACCACGAAGAATTTTCCACGATCAGATTCTTGTTGCGGAACCTCAGTGGAGAGAGACATTAACTCATTAAATTCTTGCTGAAGAGTCTCAATTTTGCCTAGGTATTCTTACATATCTTGTTCCTATTTCCTAATCGTCTTCATACGAGAAACAACAGTATAAAGACGATTTATGTCATTCGAATAAAGTATCTTCACTTTTTGCCATACCTCATTGCTAGTGCGATAAGGTCGGTATTGGCTAACAAGGGTTTGATCAATAGATTGCCATAGAATATAGCATAAAAGGCATCAATTTGCTTCCATTGCGACTGCTCTTTCTCAGTAATATCGGTGACACGTTTTATTAAGTATTCTTTAAAACCCTGACCCATAAACCATAATTCAACAGAGGTGGACCACGACTTATAATTGTTAGGACCCTTCAATTTTTCAAAACATATAGTAGGCGTTGTCACAAAACTTAGGAAAGATTTATTAAGTAGCGCATTACTTGGAGTAGCCATTAGGATTGAACACAAGTAAAGATAAGGCAGAAAATACCAGAACAGGCCTGAATAATACCAAACCAAGGCTGGAACAGGTGCGGAACAGTGAGTTGAGAGGATCTGGAAAGTGTGGCTTCGATTAGAGAAGCCACACGTTGTCACGCGCGGAAAGGGAGTGGCGTGTGCAGGAGTGTGCGGCGTCAGTTTCCGACGCTTCTTTCGGGCGAGTGCTCGTCAGTGGAGTCCGACCAAGGTTGTGAAGGTGGTTCTTGGAACAGAGAAATATTGAAGGCGTTATGAAAGAAAGATGGGGCGGCGGCTAGGGTTTTGTGTAGGAAAAAAGGACGGTTGCTAGGGTTTAGGGGCTGCTAGGGTTTTACACTGTTGGAATGAAGACACAACAGGAATTTCTCATGAAATAGCTCTGATACCATATGAGAATGAAAGAATACAAGAGAATTATTCTTGCATTATTATCAAAAAGAGTACCCCAATATATATTCAAGTGTAAGACCCTAAAGAATAGGGATACTTCCTTATACAATGGATTTTCCTAATTATCTCTTCCTAAATATACACATACTATATAACATATATACAAATCCCAACAACATGGAATCGATTTCCATGGTATAACTTGGTTTACCTCACTTTTTCTTTCTCCACAATTCCACTCCTAGTTTCCTTTTCAGGATGTCACAAATTGATAGTCCCATTTCCTTTTTCAAACATAATTAATGTACTAAATCTCACACTAAAAAATAAGGTGTTATCCTGACAGTTGATTTGGGCAAACTTTAGTATTTCCTTGAAAAGTACCAAAGTCAAACTGGGACAATCAATTTGAGAACAAGGGAGTAATTTAAAAACCAATTCCCAACATATTTATGTTTTCTTTTTTAGTTCAACAGAATAACTTTCTAATGAAAAAATTCCACGAAATTCATTTCTTTTCCATGTTAACCAAAAAATCTATGTGCACTCTCAATCATTCAATGAAGGGTACCATCTCAAATTGATCCCTGGGGTAGTCGTCTCAGAAATTAGAACCATGAAGGTGTAAAGTTGTCCCTCCCCTGTCAACATAGCATATGTCACTGACACCATAGAAAGAAGATGATGTACCACCTGAAATTACAATGTCATCAGCGAACGGTGAGTTGTAATTGCTTCATAATAAAATATGGTACTTTCTTTCTTGAACTTTTTTCTCCAAGCTTTGAAGTAGAGTTTACTCTAAATAATGCTCTACCAAAAGAAGAAAAAGGCAAAAGTAGGAGAATGAGAGGCTGATTATAAGCAAAGCAAAAGATAATGTACTTACATACTCTGTTCCACCTAGAGAAGGATAAAACCAAAATATCATCCCCAGGTCGGATAGGAAGTAACCTACAGAAACCTACTAAAAAAGATGCATCAAATTTTGAAACATGAGCTTTCTGTTATAGATAAACAACAGATACATGATAATGTTGAAGTGGAAGGAAAGGCAAATAAAGTTTGAAGAACTTCACATATTTTCAATTTATATCAACTAATCAATAAGAGGAGTGCAGATATATAAGACCCTTAGAATGTTTCAAACACCAAGATCATAATAAATATATAATAATGTCACATAAAGCAGACAGAGAAGTTTAATTTCTATGTGGTGCTATGTTACTCAATAGGCCAATTGCGTATATTTCCTTATAGACGAAGTAGATCAAAGCATCACGCTTGAACAAGTAAAAAGTCTATCTGAGAAATCACAATCTCTCATTCTTTCATATAAGCAGTTCTAGAAAACCAGATACCACCTGCTTCTTCTAATAACTTCTACCAGCAGCAGTGTATGTGCATGATAGAGAGAGATATTACAGTTCTGGAGAGAAACACCATTTACTGAATTACAATCTTTCGACAATTTCTATTGTCAGAGCAATGTATTGTGCTTGAAGCATAATGTACAAGCATACGTATGCACATGTTGCTCTGGCAATACATATTCTACCCTGGCAATAGTAATTACCTATCTTTTTCATAGACATGACTAAGTAATGAAATTTATCATTTACTCACCAAAGCCGGACATGGTTGAAAAATAAGCATAACAAGATGATACAATGCCACGTCAAACGATGAAGAACAAATCATTACGCATTTAAAATCAGAAGATAAGTAAGAAACTAAGAAAAGAGAAAGAATTCCTCACTCCCAGTACAAATGTAGACATTGGTGAACATCGAAATATCAAAAGGCGATCGTGCCGGTTGTCAGAAAACAGATCTGACCAGAATGCAAAGTACATTGACGCAATTGTCATAAAAATTGCATGAACTGTAGATATGACCCTGCAGGATATTTCTGACCATATAAGAAGTTTAGCAAAGGAAGGATTTAAGGGACCGAGTTAAGAGGTATGTCCTAATCACCTGTTGTTCCACTCAATTCGTTGAGCAACTGAAAGGCTGGAATAGCTCTTGAAGTAAATTGCACTGATCAAATGGGCTACATCATAGATCTGAATAGTCCATCCCATAATCAATAAGAAGGCAATTGGAACAAACAAGATGTGATACATAAAAGCCATTTTTAGTGAAAAAAAATAAAAAATAATATACTCCCTCTGTCCGTGATTATGAATCCATGTTTAATTTTTCACATTTTCATGAAAACACTAATTTCATCACAATCAATGCTTTAGAACAAAACTTGTTTTCTATCATGAGTTTTGGTCTGTAGATTATGTTCTAAAATGGCAAGTTAATTTGGGACATACCAAAAAGGAATAGTGGACTCTTAATTTGTGATGTAGGGAGTGTTTGTAAAAATGTGAGCATAAATATCTACCTAGACCAAAGGCACCGGGAGACCTGTGCCTCCTGAATAGCCTTTTTTTTTTTACTTTGTCCCCTGTTTAAGTGTCAAAATTAGGGAGACCCTTGTTTGATATCACTTAGACTCCACCCTTAACACCCCCCTTTCTTTTTTTCTCTCCCTCTCTCATAGGAGGCTGATCAAAGAATTACGTAAAAATAGGAGGGTTGTCAAAGGATAAGAACTACAAAATAGACATTAGGGGGAAATGTAAAATGATTATGAAACATGGGCTCAAGTCTAATTTTGCATTAGGAATAGAGGGCAAAGTAAAAGAAAGAAAAACAAACACCCTAAATAAAAGCAGATGTTGTTACCATCTTGCAAGCGAAAATGCCACCAATAACGGAAATGTATAGGATAAAAGGATCTTCAAGTAAATAGTCCTTTGGAAGCAGCTCGTCCTGGATCTGCGACAAGTTGATCGCCATGCAGTTCCTGCAGATGCCAACATCATAGCATATTCCTTCACCCACAAAATCATCTTTGTGTTTTTTGATTTCCTGTTACCTAAGTAATGACCTTTGTCTTTCTTGTGAATGATACAGAGAGAAGATGGAAGAAAGAGAGTATGAGGAACTACATAAATAAGTGTAAATTTCTTGTATAGCCTGTTGTATAGTAGCAGATGTTGTCGTGATATGTGTGTGCGATTTTTTTTTTTTTTTTTGGTTCTATGTATTATTTTGGTTTAGGACTTTGGCTGCAATGTATTCATGTTGAGCAATAATATTCAAATTTTACCCGAAAAAAAGAAGGAACTACATAAATATAGACCACATATATTTCATTTGTTTTTTCACTCCTATCAATTACATAAAATGCATGAGAAACAACTCTCTCATAGACAAAAGTGGTAATGTAATAAAAACTACAACAATCCAATAAGTCCAAAGTGGACATTTTATAATTACACTATTTCAATCTCTCTCTCTCTCTCTACATGTATATATGTCCACAAAAATATCAACAAGAGAGAAGTGTGTATCGTTCTCCATATAGGATCAATATAAGTATTTATCTAAGCTTGTCCTCGTCAAATAACTTGTATCGAGCTATGTTAGATAACACCTATAACCCATTTCCTAGATATCTGCCCCACACTAAAGTAAGAAAAATAATCAACGATGAACATTCAAAAATTACTTAGTAGAACCAGATAAACTAAAACGAAACCTCTGACATCCGGAAGGAAACAAGTCTAATGAGAATATATAAAAAGTTCGTCTAAGCATATAGATGAAGCACTTTACCAAGGAATTCGGCATGTTGATAATGATAACTGGGAAAGGCTACCACAACTTTGGCTGGCAATATAAAATTACACACAACAAGGCTTTTGCTTAGGCATTAACCTCAACAAGGTAAGATAAGCGTACAAGTGTCCTCCCAAAATCTCAGAATGTTTACATAACCCATTCCCACAGAGAAATGCTTGAAGAATGAATCAAGACCAAGAGATGAGGGAGGATATAAATGAGCCTTTTTACCGGAAAAGTAATTTCGAACATCTTTGTCCGGTAACACATTATTATGCATGAGAATAGGCCAATTATACTCTTGTGTTTATTGACACATGAAATTGTTATATGGAAAATGTGTCAACTATTACCCCTCTTTTGGCACTTATGCAGACATACTACCTTACCTAAAAGACTAAAATAAAAGCAATATATAGCTACGAAGGCGGCTTTGTTGTTTATGCTTTAGCTTTTAAACAAATCACTCAAAGGAAAACACGATTCATTGATTGAAGAGACCAAAAGGCTATACATAATATATGGACGGACTCACGGACACGTATAAACGCGTACATACAGATGTAGTTACAGATCAGATTATGCCACATATATGCATAATTTGACAAATACAATGGACTAGCGAAACAGAACGACGATGATACTTAAAAAGATAAAAGTCTTACCCTTTAGTGATGTTTACTTCTTATTTTTTTCACGAAAAGATAACAGTTTTCCTCTACCATATATCCCAGCAGATGTCTACAACAGCCTTTTAGAAAACAAGAATTATGTCTCCTCAAATTTAAAGTACAATTCTTTCACAGCCCTTACTGTTTAATATTCTTCCCAAAAAAAAAAGTTTTCTCAGCACAGCAACCAGACAACCAAATTCTATTGTTTATTAGTTATTCGTTTATTTTATTTATATTGTATTTGCTTAGCCTGTGGGGTTGATCAGAATACAACAGCCTGGCTTGATTTAGTAGCAAAAGATAAAATTTCCATCTATATGGCCCTTTACAGATAAGTTTTGATTCGATTCAATTCTCTCTGATTTTATTTCCTTTAACGCTAAAATCACTTTTCTATGAATTACAACAAGGGTTTCCAATCCCTAACTACTCCACTCCCAATCCCCCAGCCAACACTACCACGTGCTCTTTTGGTTTGCGTTTTTCATTTGTTCTTGGAATCCAAAATGGTAATTCCATATCAAAAGTATGAGCCCTATCAACTTATAATTCAACCTCTTTACATGAACTATAAAAAGCTTGTAGTGTGAATTTACCATTTTAAGATTCCAGAAACGAACCCCATTTTAAGATTCCATAAACGAACCAAAACTCGAAACAAATAACACTGAGGGTATTGGCAAGACTGAAAATATTCCACATAATAACAGTTTCTGTATTAGTTTTAAGTCCAAAACAATAAATAAAAACAAATAGAAAAAACCTAAGCATAACAATCAAACAGGAGCACCTTAGTGAAGAACCAAAAATAGAGTAAGATCAAAATTTGAAGCTCTGTTCCTATCAATTTCCACCGGTTTAATTTCTCAGCAACCAAACAGAGCACATCTCTCTTTAGACCAACATATATACATACATGTATATATAAATATATATTATTCATAAAAATAATGGAATTATTGAACGGAAAACTTTCTACAAGACAGAATTCTGTCAGAACAATAACAAACACAAAACAAAAAAATTAGCTGGAAGGAAGTATAATTTTGCGGCCAAATTGTATGGAGAATGACGTGGAAACTTACCGACGCGGCGAGAATCAGCCGGAGAAAGTAGTCGGAGAGTGGCCGGAAAATCAAGTGATGAGAGAGAGATGTTTTAAGTAAGAAGGGAAACAGAGGGTAGGGAGTAAGCAATTGGGTTTTTGTGTGTCGTTAAAACGAGAGAGAGAATCTGTCTTGAGGGACACGAAGGTTCTCTTGTTGGCCCCCTTTTATATAATAATAACTAATCGCGATACTGTGTTATTCAGATATATTTAATTTAAATTAAAATATAAAATAAATATTAAGTAATCTAGTAGTTTAATAACAATTTATTTTATTAAAATTTTAAGATTCATATCATCTTATAAGTATATTTTTTAATAATAAAAAATCATATAGATAAAATAGACAATTTAAAAATAAATCTAACACATGTTTTAATTCTCTTCTAAGCATATTTTTTAATAAAAAAAGATATTACATAAATAAAATAAGTAATTCAAAAATAAGTTTAATACAGTTTTATGACAGTTTAAATTAGTGTTAGCTTTATATAATAATATAGATATAATAATTATTCTAAATAAGTATATTCATACCTATAGCACTATCTATTTATATAATAGTATAGATATGATAATTACCTATACTATCTATTTAAATCTATCTTTAGGTTTTTGTGTAAAATTTATTTTAAACCCAATTAGTTAGGGAGATATCGTAGTCCATTAAATATTTAAAACAAAATTCCATACAAGCAAACAGTTAGAAATAGCGTGATTCAACTCATCCATATCTTGTATTTGAAAAACCTAAACTTGCGTATTTTCTATGTGCATTAACCCAAATTCTACTTGCCCACCCCGAACCGCACCGACATATTGTAATTATATGGTAGTTTAAGGGCATTTAAAGAAAAAATTATTATATGCATTTAGGATGTGGTTCTATTTGTTAAATTTTATACTTACAAACTTAAACCTAACCCGAATTTGTGATGAAGTTTTTGATGGAAGCCATACTAGCATCAATCTTAAAAAGATTCAATACCAAACCCGATTCATTAGGAAGATTTTAGGAAATAGTATATCTATAACGAAATTCATATGTATGGACCACTAATTAGAAAAAATATTCGACCTAATTGGTACATGTTTTGTTTTAAAAAATAATAATTGAAATAATGTACCTTTAGTATATGCATAAACTCGAACTTAATATGTCATACTCCAATCCACCCAAAGCATTGTAATTATAGAATATTATAAGAATAGGTAAAGAAAAAATGTCATATTCAAGTAAAATCACTTAATCTAATAAATTTTATAGATAAGAAATAAGCATTATAATTGTCCTAATTAATTGATGTCAATCTTGATTAAATTGGAGAAATTAATTTTGGTACATGTGATATTATATTTGAGCATTTTAGGATTAGTATACAAAATAATTCACGGAAAGATTTTTGATACTAATATCCAATATCTTTTGTCAACTAAGAAATTTAAATATATATTAATGATTTACAATTGTTCACATTTAATATTTTTTTATATTCGCTTTAGTCTTAGAAAAACTCTATCCCAAATTCGAGTCATTTAAGAGATTTTAGGACGTAGAATATTTATAGCAAAATTTAATACGTATGAGTCGTCAATTAGAAAGACAGTTGGTCCATGCTTTATTTTTAAAAAGAAAGTTTGAAATTGCACAACTTTTACTCTATACATAAACTCAAACATAATATATTCCGTCCTACACTGATCCACCTAATACATTGTAAGTATGTGATATTCAAGTCAAACCAGGTAATATAATATTTTTTTAAAGTAAGAAATAAACATTATAATTCTCCTAATTAATCTAAATCCATATGTGTAAAAATTGGAAAAATCGATTCTAGTGCATTTGATATTATATTTGCGTTCTTTTAGGATTAGTGTACCAAAAAAATTAATGAAAAAAATTTAGATATTCTTAATTGCTCATATTTAATATTTGCCAATCATTAATATAAATATTTTTTTTGACAAATAAAATTTGGAACATATAAAAGAGATTCTAGGATGTAAAATGTCTATAGCGAAATTCAATATGTATGAGCCGTCAATTAAAAAGAACCCAACATAATTGGTGCATGTTTTTTTTAAAAAATTAAAATTCGAATTTACTATATACATAAGCTCGAATATAACATATTCTGCCTTGATCCACCCAACGCATTATAAATATGTGATATTCAAGTCAAACTACGTAATCTAATAATTTTTAATATACAAAACAAATATTATAATTCTCCTAATTAATCATAGTCCATTAGTGTAAGAACCGGAAAAATTAATTCTAGTGCATTTGATACTATATTTGGATTTTTTTAGAATTAGTATACAAAAAAAAATTAACTAATATTTTTTTTTAAAAAAATAAGAAATTTAGATATTCTTAATTTACAATTGCTCATATTCAATATTCGTCCATCGTTAATATAGTTTTTTTTGTTAGATAAAATTTAGAATATCTAAAAGTCATTGTGATTTATTACTAAATAATTAATTGACAAATAAGGAAATAAATTAGAAGTTGGATATTTTAGAAAAACTTTCAAATTCAATAAAATATATAGGTAGCCCCAATTATACTTTAAATTACTAAAGTGTTACGACACCTACCTGTTGATAGTTCTACAAATCAATTATTGGCAAAGAACAAAAAATAAACAAATTAATCCAAAAGATTATGCATACCTTTTCCGAGTGTAATATATTGATTTTTGAATATTAAATCAATTATACCCATATTTAATTAAAAAAGGCTCAATAACAAAGCATGAATTGACCAATTAAAAATGGATTTCTGTTATACTAAAAGATTGATTTGAGTCTTCTTAAATAGTAGTAAATTGTGAAAAATATAAATAAATCTCATAAAGATTGGAAAGGAAAAAATAAATTGAATACAAAGCTGCCGTTTTAGTGCTTACAAATAGGTAAGTAAATTAATTATTGATTTAAAAAGACACAAAATGTCAAAAAATTGTAATTAATGCCTACTAATGTAGCATAATTAACGTGTACTAAAGACCTAAAAAGAGCTTTCAATCACTTCCCTACACAAAACGTTGAAAAACTGTATACTTCAAAAGTAGTATTAGATAGAATAGGGTAGGGAAGTGATTGAGAGCTCTTTATCCAGAAAATATTCGATATAACAATTAAAATAATATATATTATTACATATTTAATAAAATTATAGAAAATTAATAGCACGTGTGATTAAAGAAAGAGATATTTACACTTTCATGGAATTTAATTGGATATGAGACGATGTGTATTGTTGTAACTGCTATATTAAATGTTTGATTTAAATAAATGTACTATCGATTTTTTTGTATTTTTTTGTTATGTCTATTTATTTCTTTGCTGGTTGGTTGTCTATTTTGTTTATTGGTTGTTCTATGTAGCTTGCATAAAAAATTGTTGTATTGTGGAATAGTCAAAGGGTTTTACTATTGTCAAAGGAATTACATTTTTTGCCAAATCAATGTATAACTTTAGAAGTATATAAACATAACTTATCAAAGCAATACTATGCTATTGCAAAGGACATGTCTTTTTTTTTTATATATAAATTGGCAAATGTCGTAAAAGCCCAAAAGAGATTTTAAGAGGGAATCTAGTTTAGAGAACGGGAAGGTCAAGTTATTTTGGGCCGATGAATAAAGCCCAATCACCCCAAACTAGAAATTTGATTAAAAGAACATCCCTTAGAAAATTGCAAAAACAAAGTAAAGCTAAAACTACCGTAGGATTCTACGGTCATGCTATGATGTTACCATACCCTTTGGAGCTGAAAAACGACTACCAAAAGAGGTGAGCTAGCTTACCTCTAACTTTGAGCCCAAGTAGCGTTTATTGCTCTGTCCTTGTTTGGAACTCACCTAAGCCTTAGGCTAGCCAGCTTAATCCCACCACAGAAGTCGTGGGAAGTAAGAAAGGCATATGTTTGAAAATGAGCAAATAATGTAAGGCCATGTGGCTTGAGGCAAGGGGATAAGAGCTTTTTTGCCTATGAAAGAAGAAGGGATTATCCGAGAAGAGAGAGAGAGAGGAGAGAGAGAGAGAGAGAGGGGAGTAACAACCATAAAAAAATCACAATAAATGTGTGTATATTTTGGGGATCCTTGGGAATAAAGAGTAAGATAAAACCCTATCTAATCATTTATCTTGTTTGGGTGCTACCTTCTCATCCATCCTTACCATAAATAACTCTTCTCCATGCTCATATTTTTAATATAAATCATTAGTGCACTTTTTATGGTCCATATATTCAGTGTGAGGCTGTGAGTAATGCCTTAGAAATATTACACATTTTAACCCGGTAATTATTAATATTCATATAAAACACCCATCACCTTTTACTTTTATACATATCTACATTTGGCGACTTCGCTGGGATGTATTATCATAGCTAAATGGAACAGAACCAGAGTAAACAATTGATGGGGCCAACGTAGAATTCGATGATATTTCTCAAAGCGAATCTCGTCATGTGCCACCACAGCCAAACCCCACAATAGCAGCAATCATCAACCTAAACAATTTCCTACTGAAGAAATACGCGCTATTGTCGATTTCACCTGCAGCACAACAATTTTCACCATCGGAATCAGAACCCTTGCCGAGACAAACTATACTGACTCAGCTAGAAGAAGCTAGCAACAACATACAAAAAGTCATAAAGAAACAAAGCCCATCACATGAAGGAACAAGGCGGAGACGACTCAAGATATTACTCTTTAGAACTGGTGATTAGGCCATCGTACCTTGCCGAAATCCCCTAAATCTAGTAGGATACAAAACACCAGAGTTCCATTTATTTAATGAAAAACCAAGCAACCCACACGAGCACGTTAAGTAGTTCAACGAATTGAATACTTGGGGGGCCATTGTAACAACATGCAACTATAGTTGAAGGAATTCTCTAAATTCCTTATAGATAAAGCTTACTTTTGGTACTTATATATATCACCTAACAATGTCCAAACGTGGACAACTTGCAAAGACAGATTTGTAGGAGGTTTTTCGTAACAGAAAACAACATTACCATCTTCGATATAGCCAAGGTGGTCCAAAAATCAGGAGAAGAGATCATGGAGTACATCAAATGTTTTTGAGATATATCCTTAGAGATCAGAGAAGATGTGATAAAAGAGAGACTTAATAGAATTTGTGCTTAAGGATTGTTAGACAATTACGGAGTACACATTCACAGAAGATTCAAAAAATTTGTCTAGAAAGCCAGTAACATTGGGCTGTTAATTTATAGAAGGTTGAATGCCATCAGCACTTTAACCTAAACTGGTGGCCACTCCCAGTGTGACTTAGATCACAATAGAGGGGGGCAAGAAGGCAACAGTTAATTACGCTGATGGTAAAAGAAATAGTAACAAATGACAAATTTAAGGCAAGGCGGATGTCACATCTGCCCTACCTTGCGGGGTAGATGAAGCCATGGACATTTATAGAAATTTGGTCAAAGATTAAGAGTTCAAACCTCGCCCAAATAACATGAACCTAACAAAAGAAGAGAAAAATGACCTAAACTATTGCCAAATCCGAAAGACAATGAACCACCCGACTAAGGAATGTTACATATGGTTGGATTCGATTTAGTTACCCTTTATTACTGAACCGAACTGAACAATTTCAGTAACACTAAATTTAAAACCAATCTTGAACTAATTATTAAATGATAACCAAAAATTCGGTATGATATAATATAATTTTCTATATTACCGAATTCCCCCAAAAAATAACAAACAACATAGTAGAAAGAGAGAAAAGTTACATAGTAAAAGTGTAAAACCATTATCTATAGTTTAAAAGTTGAGCACCATATATCATTAAACCAATGAACAAACTGTCCATAACTCAATATACATGTGCATCAGTGCATGTGACTTGACAATGCCCAAAATGAGCAAGTTGATATACCCAAGTGCATGTGGTCAAGTTATAGTATACTTGAAAAAGTCTAAGGTCGAACCACAGGGAATGCAAGGAATCTATTTCTCTAGCTATCTTTCTCAAAGGGAATAAAGGAAATGAAAAGAAAAGATGATAGACTCGGGGAATAAGAAAGAAAATTGAAAGTAACTAAAGCTACTAATTAACAAAACTAAAACTAAAGGCAAATTTAATATTAGGGTGCAAGTATAAAAGGAATCTACAAGCGCAAATTATCTACCAAAAAGGCTTCTTAAACGCATTAAAGGAACATGCAAATAAACTATAAATAAATAAAAAGCGCACTAATTAAATAAAATATAATATTAAATAAAATTAAAATAATGGGAAATAAATGTTAAGGGTATCCGCAGCTAGGGAGTACGAAACTAGTTCAATCGAGTAATCCAAATCTAAGTTTAAACAAGATTTTTCTCTAAGATTGAGCTCGTAGAATCTCCAACCATCAAATTATATTACTACTATAAGTAGATGATAGCCCATATATGACAAAGACTATATAGACTAGCTTTGAGCAATAAAATTCGATAGTAAAGCTTTTAACTTTGAAAAAGTATAATTTAAAACCTAATATTGTTAGTGCATGACAAAAACAATCCAAGTTAATTAAAGTTATCAAAAATCAATAGCTTAACACTACTATAAGATTTAAATAGGTTTGAATGTGATTCAAAACAAATCTGTCTTAAAAAGAATGCCGAAAGTCAAAACTTGCATTTCCTCGGCGCTTATGTGAATAAATACCAAAACAGCGCCAAATCAGCTAATTTACTTAAGAAACTAACTCAACTAATTATAGGATAAAGACCGTCCTCAAATCAATCACATTAGGGTTTTAGTGCAAAAATCCGTGAATCGACATTTTTGCAGTTCTTAATCAAATTGAACTTTTGAGCTAACTTATGAAAATATATTTTTAACGCATGCAAAGATAAGAAAATACTCATTCATGAAATAGGTGATCTATAACCAATGAAAAAATCATATTCAAACCTAGATTGGATTACATTTAAAGATTAATTACGCATTTTTTACTATGGACCTCTAACAAAGGATTTAGCTAGACATAATCAAAGCAAACAAGCAACAAAGCTTAGAAATCATAAAAAATAGTAAACACATGCCTAATAATATATAAAATCATATTTGAAAATATTTGGCTTTGGAATTTGGCAATTCCGATTTAAAACGAATATTTTATGGCAAAAACTGTAAATAAACTCAAAACCGACAAAAATTGAACAAAGTTGACCTAAACCCTAAAAATTCTAGAAAATCATATTCTTAATTACCAATAATGAATTACACACGAATAGCATGGAAAAATTACAAACTATTTGAATATATAACAAGAATCAAGCATAAATCGACAAACTAAACAACCATAGAACCAGCCTAAAAAACGTGGGTTTAAGGTTGATTTCATAATATATATGATCCAAACTAACTAATCTATGAATATCAAAGCAAATGAACAAATAAAAGCAATGGAATTAAAAGAAAACATAAAACTAGGGTTTACCCAGCACGCAATTAAAACTTGAGTTGAAAATTGTATTGACTGATGAATTGAATGTTGATTACAGCGATGTTTCAGCTTCAAAAGATCATAAATAAACTAAACTAATAATTGTTTTAAGGAATTAAATTAATAAACTCTTAAGTTCGATTGTCAAATACAGCGCAAAAGCTCCCAAGAAAGTCACGGTGCTTTCAGCCTCTCTGTTAATCGATTTTAGATTTATGCGTACTCTAAAATGTGATATATATGATCTTTTATATATTACACAAGTGTCTTAGGTCGTAGTTTGAAAAGCCCTTGAAAAAATGGACCGAAAAGAGCTAAAAATCGAAAACGGGCAAAAAATAAGGGTGGGGATCGATCCTCATGTATTTTTTTTTCTTTTTCTTTTGGTTGCTTTTTCTTTTGCTCATAACTTTTTGCTCCGAATTTCGATTGATATACCATTTTTTCCTACACGTAGGTAATTCAATTCTTTAGAACTTTTATTTTTGGAGATTTCTTCAAATTATTAATGAATAAAAATTTTGATCAGCTAGAACTTTAGGCTTCTAGTGGCAGTTCTTGATTTTCTTTGAAAACTTCAGGAATCGATTCGATTGAGCTTCTTTCCTCTTGGAATCACTCTCGGACACTTGTATTCATTTTATTCATGCTTGGGGACTTGCTATTAACTTTTGGTGTGCTTTGGGGGTAGTTTGCAGAGTTTTCCTTGCCTCGGGCCTCAAAATGGATATTGACTTCTTCTTCGGGCTTTTTTTCTTGCACTTTTTTGTATTCAACCTTCTTTCTTACATCTAACCTCAGTTACTTAATAACTTTATACCTTCAATTAACCACTTTAGACCTTCAAAATGGCTTAGTAACACATAAATACAATGCAATGCTTTCTTTTCATGCTTAAACTGAATTTACATGCAATTTTTGATTTTAAACAATAACTAGAAGCTAATTGAGCCTTGTTTAAAGGATTAGAAATAAAATTTCTGGGCTCAGTCACCTCTCCTAACTAACGTATTGCTAGTCCCTAGCAATGGAGTGATATAATAATATATATCTCTAAAAACAAACACATAAAAGAAAGAAAGAAAAACATAATCCTAAACTAACAGTTACATTGAGCGCATGCAATAAGCCTTTAAACCCTTAAGTCTCCCCTAGTAGGATGAGTTGTGTCTCATAAGGGTTTCCAGTGAATATACCCACAAAATTCCCGATTGCATTTCAAGTCTTGTCCCAAGGTTGCCTATAATGAAAATATTCTCTCTCAAATGGCTCAGCAATGACTTAAACCGACTTAGTGACACATTAATAAGATATATACAAGAGAGATAGCAATCTTAATGCATTCAAAATACGACATAGTATAAATATAAATCATAAATGTGCGTATGTGGGCAAATGCATTGACTTTCAACTTTCAAAATCAATCTTAGATCCATACTCCATTCATATTAAGTTTGGACTCAAACTTTTACCGGGCATACACTCAACAAATGAATCATTCTAAATTAGGTGTATCTCTCCACATACGGGCTAAATGTAATATTTGTAATCAAAATCAAATGCCTCACGTATGTTTAAATAAAAAGACGCTAAAGTGAAAGAACGTGAGTCTCTAGGAAAGATATTCAAGTTTTAAAAAGGCGAGAATACTTTTGTATACCTTCTCGTCATCTAAATCTCGAAACTAAGTCACTAAGGATCAAGTAGGACTTTATTAGGATGTAATGGGGTAGGGTTAATGTCTACAAAATGAATGGGTCAACTGATGATTCAAAATATTCGTTTGCTTGTTTTTGTAATACTCAGAGGCTTTTCAGCTCTTTCTTTTACTTTGATACCCACATTCTCATTTTATTGCATACAATCTTCAATTTGTATTTTCAATAAACATCATTATTCTTGCATATTTATTTTTTAATGCATACATTTTATTCTTCTTTTTTTCCAGATTAACATACTTCTCTATGCCTCTACTTTTGAGCCTTTTGTACAAATGAGCTAAGGTGTGGAATTTATGTTACTAGCTCAGGTTTAATTATGGATATAACAATAAAAACAAGGTTTCAGGCTTCAAAAAGGCTACCATGGATAAAATGTAAGGACAAGCCAAGGTTAGTGTCTAAAACAAAGAAGGCTTATATCTTTTATTTAGCTTCTAGCTTCTAAATTCAGACAACTATAAGGCATTTTACTATTTAGCGGGATGGAGAGTGTTAAGACTTAAGAGAGAAATTGAGAGTAGAGAGAGATGTGTAGAAGTAGAACTAAATCATTGATCAACTAAAGATTGGCCATTGTTAGTAGGGAGTTCTAAAACAAAAAAATAAATAAATTAAATTAAGTTCGGTTCGGTAAAACCGAACCATTCTACTGGCCATAACGTTTTCATACCATTTGAATAACTGACTTTCAGTTACCATTTGAAATTGGTCGGTTCGGGTCAAGTTTCAATTTTTCACTAAAAAATGCTAGCCCTATGTTAAACCCTGCATAGGCACATTGACGGGCATATTAAGAAATGAACTCTCCAGAAAGGTAACTTGGCCTAGAACATCAATGCTAAGCCATTCCCAGCTCATAATAGAGGGAATGTCATGGTCATATCGACACAAAAAGATTACCCGCAAGTGCTGGCACTGGCTGAAGAAAATACTGACACGTAACAAGTGGCAAAAGATTTCCCTGAGCACATCGTGGCAAATATCGTGTTTTTAGAAGTGAAATTTTAGAGATAAAATGCTTAGAAACCCTCCCATGAAGGTTTGGGACAAATTTGGTTTTTATAAATGAAAAAGAAAGCTTTTAGGCCCTATTTAATCTCACCATTGACCTACAACAGGCCCATGCTAAGCCCCGACATGCCCTTGTTCGGGACCAGTGCATTTTTGCACTTTTAAGCCACTACAATAGGGCCATGTTCCACTTGGATAGGTTCATGTTAGACCAGAAATCTGAAAAATAAACACCCAATTTTTTTTCTACCCAAAGTTCAACCAAGACAGTCTAAAGAATTAAACTTAAAACAAATGATGGAGCATAATTACTATTAATTTAAATGCAGGGTGTTACATATCTGGATCATGGTGGTCGTGGAACAGTTCACAAAATGGGTGGAAGCCGTACCACTACTGTGAGCAACGAAAAAAATGATTTCAAAATTCATACACGATCATATCATTTACAAATTTGGGTTACATAAAGTCATTTTATCAGACAAATGTATTCCATTCATTAACAGAGAAGTGGAGGAACTCATAAAAAAAGTACAACATCACTCATTGCAAGTTGACAATAGCTTACCCAAAAGGAAATGGACGAGCAGAAGCAATTAATAAGACATTGTTACGCATCTTGAAAAAGATGAGGGAAAACTATCCTAATAGTTGGAACGAAGAAATACCATTGGTTTTATGGGCTTACATATCATCAAAAACAAGATCAATAGGGTTGATAACTTATTCTATAGTATATAAGGCAGAGGCAATCCTTCCAGTAGAACTTGCAGTACCTTCAGCTAGGATTGCATTGGCGCATTACATGTTACTAGGTTCGAGATGCGCACAGCTAGAAAGCCTAGACGAAAGAAGGGATAAAGCTAAAGAGACTCTCAAAGTTTACACACGAGAATTGTGAAAGAAATAAAATTTAATGAAGGAGACTTAGTCCAAAAAATGCAAAGCATAACATTTGGAAAATGTTGGCCCCAAATTTTACAAAGAATTGGGAAGGCTATACGTAGTAGAAACATAGGAGAATTATGATACTATCAGGTCTCGGGTTTAGATTTCGAGCTTACAAGATCTTTAAATTGCAAGTATTTAAAGTTCAACTATCCTTAAACAATAATGTAATAGTACTTAGAGCAATATAAAATATTAAAAAAATAAAACAAATACACTTATCATTATAATGCAAGATAAATATCCCACAAAAAGAAAAAGATGAAAGTGAAAAGAGTTACGTGATAATCATGGTACCAAAAATGATAATTCAAATATGGTAAATAAAATCCCTAATAGTACTGGCAACAACATCATTAAAATCATGACCCAAAGTGTTCTTCATGGCCTGGAGAAGAGAGCTTCGACAAGCCTCCAAATCATTAAGTTTTTGGGTCACCTTGGCTAAAGGAAAATTCAAAGCTGACCCACGACACTCTAAATCGGCCACTTATTTCCTCATAGAATCTAGCTCCGTTTATAAAGCTTCCTTACGAGACTCATAGTTCTCTTTCTCATGGAAAATGACAGCATCATCATCATCAATCTTTTGAAGTTGGGATTTCTTTAATGAGCTGGAAGAGAGTTTAGCAGTTGAACCTTAGCTCTGAAGAAGGAAACTTCTATCTTGGTAGTATCGAGAATGGTGAGAACAAATAATAACCTTTCAAAATCATGTTCACATAATTTCTCAACGGAGATATCAGTCAAGGTGATAAGGGAACCATAAAGATTGACAAGAGGTGCTCCCTAAAAGCTTATTAGGTCACAAAAGAACTAAAAAAGGAAGGGGCTTGAGTGGCTAACCTTTGGAGCAAATCCATCTAAGAAGGATCAAATATATAGGACCAAAGGAAAGAAAAGTATGTATCATGAGAGCTTCTTTCGGTGGCCTCAACTAAAACTTCTGCATCAGGGGTGGTGATCTCAATCGTAATTGTTGTTCTTTTTCTAGCACCTTCCCCATAAACTGCAAAATAAAGCAATTGACTAAAAAAATTAAGAGAAAGAAAATGGGGGAGGGGAACAAATAAACATAAAGTAGCCACATGACGTACCAATGATTAAAGTAGCCTCAATAAATGTTTGCAATCACGATTTGCGGCATAAGTATCTTCACTAAACCATATGAAATTCAAAATAAAAGAGGGGAAACAAAAGAATGAGATAAATACAAAAGGTAATGATGCATTAGATGATTGGCATAATAATCGGCATACAAAAAAAACCTACCTCCACTAGCAGACTAGCCATCAGATGAGGCCACATGGAGGGTAAACCCTATTCAGAATCTAGAAAAAAATAAGGCAGAAAAAAGAGAGTGCTTTAATAAACGACCTTTGAAATAATAATAATAATAATAATAATAATAATAATAATAATAATAATAATAATAATAATAATAATAATAATAATAATAATACTATGTAAGTAATAAAACAAAATGCTTACCAGAAAAATGGATGATCTTTTCAAATGACACAGTTTGCTGAGCATAAATAGAACCACCGGATGGAAGATCAACAATAAAATCATTTGCGGGATTAAAAGCCGCACCATCAGAACATTAAAAAGAAAGAGAGGAGAGGGGGAGAGAAGGCAAATTAAGTGATGGGCTAAAGAGATAATGAACCATATTAAATAATAAGGGAAACCAAAAAAATAAAGAAACACAGAAACATGATGTACCTTATTGGGCGAATTAACAATAGTCTTTCGAACCCCATTAGATCTCTGTTTAAGAACTTCCTCCATTCATTCTTGGGTAATTTTTTTCCTTCTCATTAAAGGAACCACCATACTCACCCTCCTGAGATGGGGAATCAAAAAGCTTAACAGAACAACACTTACCCTTAGAAGCAGATTACTTACACCATCGTCTTCATAAGTGACAAGAGGAACAACTAGAGTTTGGGGATGACGAGATGGACATCTCATCAGTGCATATAAAAGTTTAGAATCCTCAGGATCAGACTCCAGATCAGGATTGGCTGGTGGATTTAATCTCCATCTCTTGTTATCCTCCATAGGAATAAAGGTATAAGGATCCCTCTTAGATCTGGACCACGTATTTCGAGTGGATTGGGGAGCAATAGGAGGTTTCTAAGCAATTTAGAAAACGACCGGAAATAGAGATAAGACTACAGAAACTAGGCTTATCTATTGGATTGAGAGGACCCCTCCAACACCCATCAATATTATTTAAGTTCAAATGCCGCAATGTTTAATCTGGTAGGCCAATCCTTTATGCGGACCTAAATTTTGGGTCACTATGCATGAAACTAAAGATAGCATTGCTTTGTAATTTCCAAAACAAAGCATAAATGACATATTTTTTATCTACTTTCTCACAATCAGCGATGACAATACTACTTAAATATTTCCTTGGCACCATACCTAGTAAAAGCCATTCAGGCGAAAGTATGAAAATCACTTATATCAGGCTCTTATACCTCAACAAGAGGGGCAATGGGTACACTCTAATCCCAGCCAAACTGTCTTATCATTCATTATGGATTGTATATTACAACAAAAGCATCGAATTCATTAACAACAGGCAAACAACAAAGACTAACATAAGCAACAGTAGGACCAACCGTATAGTAAAAAAAGTCCTTCGAACTAGTATCAACAAAGCGTAAGTAGCGTTCTTCAACTAGACCAAAGAAAGCAAAACTAAAGAAAACATAAATATCGAATGGGCGAAAAACAAAATTCCCCTCGTTGTCAATAAATTGGGCAAGATTGCCACTATTAGAAATGTCGTTCCACTTAAGTAATCTAAGTGGGCCCCTAGCACCACTTCATGAGCAAAAAAAGGCACAAGTAAAAGGGCATGCCTTGGGAAACGTTCGTAAAGAAAGGGAACCAAAATGATAATGGGTGCATAATTACCGATTATGAAATGGCCCATTGATTGATGACAATCCTCCTGCACCCTATTTAACTAGCTATATAAATTGTCTAGCATAAAAGCAGCAAAGGGGATCTGACGGCCTAGCATAAAGCGTTACGGGGGGGGGGGGGGGGGGGGGGGGGGCTCCATTGGTTTTTCAGGAGCAATCAGACGAGATGGAAACATGGCTAACTAAACAACCAAATGCCACTCTTGGGTAGCCAAATGAGACAAAACTACTATAGGAGGGGGACTGGATTCATATCTATGCATCTTACTAAAAGCAGTGCCAAATATGTATTTCATCCATAAGTTAAATGTAGTACTCTTTGACTTATTCCCAAAAGCCTCAAGCTGGGAACCAAATTGAGTATACCATAAACTAGATCTTCTTGTTCCCTAGGCAAAGTACGATGATCCAAATTTATTTTTCCTAAATGAGGCAGACGATCAGAGTATCAGGTTCCTTCAGTTCAAAATGGAATGACTTAAAAGGCTCCACAAGGTGCAATATACTAGAATCATGAAGACAAGCACAACAATAAAAAAGATAGATAAATAAATATCTTTATATATATATATGTAAAATAAAGAAAATCAAACATCTCTTGCGCACAAACCAATAACATGCATCAAAAAAGGGACCCATGACATGACACAAAGCCCTATATAAAGGTAGCGTGGGTGCCAAATAACGGGTTGGATGACACGTGGAGAATGAGGCGATAGCTTCAAAAATGACACTCCATCACGCGCCTAGAAGAAAAGACATTTGGCCAGCTTATGCAAGAAATTGAAATCACAACATTTTTTAGATTTTCAATCATAAAGCACAAATTGTGGTCATTGGGTATGTGTGTAACACCCCCGCCTTAATTATACAGGTTAATACCTGTAAATAAGACCTGGAGTGTCACTGACCCATCTTAGTAGGACTAAGACAGGTGTAGAAGAGGAATATAGATCAATATCAGCATATAAACCAATGAATGACAAGCATTGGGTGCCAAAAATGATACTGCAACTGATAAACATGCACATAGATATACATGTCATGCGTTACGAGAACAACAAAAATATATAAGCAATCCTTGGGCGAGCCGTGGCTTCCCGAGCTAACACATCTATTACAAAAATAAACTGTAGTATCAGAGCTTTCTACTTCGTCCCCGAACCCGTCGTCTCTTTGTCCACCTGGGACTCGTGAGTACCTGAAATGGTTTTAAGAAACGGGGTGAGCTATATGCTCAGTAGGGGTAAGTAATCACATATAGAACGTAATTCAGTTTAAAGCATGTGTTCATTTTATAATGCATGCATATGCCAATGCAAGTTACCTCCCTTGTGTCAACCTTAAAGCCACGTAGCCAGAATATATAACCACACCGAACCAGAGTATAGCAAAGGCTTGACTGCCCGAGAGAAAATATAACAATGATCATAAATTGGCCCATCGGCCTCAGAGCATATCAGCTGATCATAATCAATTTGGACCACATGTCCATCAATAGTAAGATAACCACAGAATCATCAGTGCCTTACCGTTGTTTAGATTTCCGGGCTACACAACGCTGGCTCTAGACAGCCGACGCGTTGCTGCCCTCCGGAGGTTTAGGGATTTTCAACCCAAGGGCACCAGGCCCTACTTATTTCCATCCGGTAGGTACAAACCAATACATAATTCCTTCACAATCGAAGGACCATAATAGAATCATAATCCGGATCCATATCACATCCAGAATCAGATCATAACGAGTTTTCATCATCATAATAATCGTCTTAAGAAGTACGCCCATATGTCGAGCCATAAGAATGATCCACATATGCTGAGAATCCTTCAAGCGCTTGGTTGACACAATAATAATATGCATGATATGCAAAACATGCTATTTCAAAGATAATAAGAAATTTATGCCATATCCACTCACATAACTCTCATATCATATCCCTTGGTGTGTAAACTTCGTCAACAACCCAGTTTATCCGCAAATAACATGTACATCACCAAGGGATACCACATATAGTTTAAATAGCACCTATTAGCGAGTGTATATGGCATATCTTGCACCAAATCTTACAATCACAACTTTATATATCATAAAAATAGCATAAACACTTTAATATTCAAGCATCTCAAGCCATTGATAATTATAAACAATGATTCTTGACAAATAAAAGCATATTTTCTAGTTTTGAAAGCCATAGAACCCCTACCTCGTGATTATTAGCCGTATAGAAGGAAGAAAGAAGAGAATCCAAGCTCTCCCAAAGGAATCCCAAAGAGGAAGATGATGAATAGTTAAATTGAAGATGATTCGGATGATTTCGAGCTTAATTCGTTGATGCGGAAGGATTAAAGCGTAGAAATCTCTTCCTTTCTCTCTCTAGAACCCTCTAGGATCATTGTTGCATCTTTATTATATTTGGGATTCTTATTTTTCTCTTTGCTCCAAGTCTATTTTGTGAAAAATCTAGAAAGCCAAAATTTGTTTGGTTAATTAAGGATTTGATTGGTGCTTCTCCTTTGAAATCTACTTGCATTTATTCTAGAATTCTAGAATTTCGTTTGGCTCAAATATTGCTAGAATTTGGTTTCTAGTCCTTGGTATTACCTTGTTGACGCGTCCAATTTAATTGTGGGTGTGCGATTATTGTTGAAACTTGCGATATATTCATATTGTTCAACTTGTTTTAAAAGTCCAAGGAGAAAAATGGAGGTTTTTTATTACTTGAGTGACAAACACGAGAGAAAAAAAATGTGTGAACTGGTGATACACGTAAGGGAGTGCGTGAGGAAATTTTTATTTCTTTATTTGATATCCTTATTTTGCAGCGCAAAATGTCTTATTTTAATTTTGAGCAAAGTTGGCGTGATGAGGAGTTTAAAAGGGATAGTGCGCGAATACCGGTTAAGTGAAACCGCGGGTTGCAATTTTCGCAAAAATTTGTTGCCGGACCGGTATTTCAAAATGCCATACCGGTCCGCGCTTTAAAAGTTTTGGGTCTGGAGCACTGTTTTTGTTTTGTCCATGGCAACTTTAGGCAAGTCAATTATAATGAATAAGTACTCTTTCAAGGAATGAGAGAACTCCGACCAAAGCAAGCTTGAGGCGTTCTTCATGTCTACGGAAAGGTATTTCAAAGATCTACAACTTCTTAGTTGGAAGGGAGTTTCAACACCAAGAAAAAGTTGAGTTGGCCAAATTAAAGCAAAGAGTGGATAGATTTAAGTTCCCAAAAATTATTTGGATTTAAAACACTGAAGACAATTCTTTGATTTTGAATAATGCTTTTATGAGTTTAAAGAATCTCTGGGAAAAATTGTTTTGAAAGGCTTTGATCAAATATCACATTGCGCTAGTAGTTTAAATTGTTACCGAAAGACCAGAATTTAGCAATGGGCCTCTTGGCAAATGAGACTTCTTTGCTTTGATGGAGTGTTGTAGGTAAGCCCTGCGGGGGAGTTCCGTTGGCAGCCGTCAACGAGAAATTCAATGAGAGGGAAGCAAGGAATTTCCAAGGTAGCCATGAAGCGAGGAGGATTGGAAGAGAAGAGATTCTTCGGAGTTGGAAGTTGATGAAGTGGAGCATATTGACAAAAGTATGATTTCACAAAAGCCGGGAAGTTTCTTCAATGTAGAATGGTTGAAGCATGAATTCGACTATACGGGTTGACCTACATGAACGAATCTTCTTAAAGAAGAGGGGTATGATATGATCCTTAATCTATTCAACCATGGTGGTTCATAAGTAACGAATTACAAGAAATTAAAAGGAATTTCGATAGCTCAAAATTAGCCAAAATTGGGCGTGGAATGAATCGTGAAGAATTAATTAAATTGTTTTTAAATTAATAGGGCCAGTCTCAATTCAATTAGGAATTAGAATTAGTAGTTTCTTTTTGAATATTTTCCTATTTATTATTAATTTCCAAGGAATATTCTAGAAGTTATTTTCAAAATCCTTTTTGATTCGGACCACCATTATTGTTTTAAAAATTAAGTTTTGATGATTAATAATATTGAGAGTTTTCGAATGTTGAACACCTTGACAACAATTCTCCACCAATTGATCGTCTTCGATTCATATAGGTATCAAGGTTCTTGCTAGTTAATATGCCTGGCTAGGAAAGACATAATTAAAAGTTTGGGTCATGAAAGAAAAAGGAGCTAATAAAACGAGCTAAGTCGGTGGATATGGCGGAGGAAAAACCCAATATCCGCGGGTTGCAATTTTCAATTTGTTGCCGGACCGGTATTTCTCCCCGGTCCGCGCTTTAAAAGTTTTGGGTCTAACTGTTTTTGTTTTGTCCATAACTTTTGACTCGGATTTCGTCCTCAAAATTTAAATATTACATTATAATCAAACAGTTCGGGGTATTTGCTACGAATTTCTGTCTCTAACTCCCATGTTGCCTCCTCGGCTCCGTGATACAACCATAAGACCTTCACTAATGGGATAACCTTGTTTCGTAACACTTGATCTCGGCGGTCCAAAATCTGTATCGGGCGGGTTTCATATGTTCCATCTTCTAACACCTCAAGGTTTTCCCATTGAACAATATGGGAAGGATCATGAACATACCGGCGCAGCATCGATCTATGGAAGACATTGTGAACGCTAGACAACTGGGGTGGCAAGGCTAGACGATATGAAACATTCCCGATACGTTCAAGAATCTCGAAAGGCCCAATGTATCGGGGAGACAGCTTCCCTTTACTACCAAACCGCGTAATGCCGAAACGAGGTTTGGTTTTCAAGAACACATGGTTACCAACTTCAAATTCTAACGGACGACGGCGCCTATCAGCATAACTCTTTTGCCGACTCTGGGCAGTAAGAAGGTGATGTCGAATGAGTTTGATCTTTTCAGTAGTTTGCTCTACTAGCTCCGGACCCAACAAGGTTCTCTCCCCGACTTCATACCAGCATACTGGGGATCTGCATGGACGACCATAAAGGGCTTCGTAAGGCGCCATGCTTATACTAGCTTGAAAGCTATTGTTATATGCAAACTCGACTAATGGCAAATGTTCTATCCAGTTTCCTCGAAAGTCGAGGACACACGCCCTCAACATATCTTCAAGTATTTGAATAACTCACTCAGATTGTCCATCAGTCTGTGGATGGAACGCTGTACTGAAGTTCAATTGAGTCCCCAAAGCCCTTTGAAGACTCTCCCAGAACCGAGAAATGAAACGTGGATCTCGATCCGACACAATGGTTAATGGAACCCCATGGAGTTTGACTATCTCCCGAACATAGAGTTTTCCCAAACTCTCTACATTTTGGTTGTTCCGGATGGGTAGGAAGTGAGCGAACTTTGTCAATCTATCGATAACCACCCAAATAGTATCTTGACCCCCTAACGCTTTCGGCAATCCCGAAACAAAATCCATAGTGACATGTTCCCATTTCCATTCAGGAATGGGTAATGGTTGGAGTTGTCCTGCAGGCCTTTGGTGCTCGGCCTTCACCAGTTGGCATGTCATACACCTACTCACGAAATTCGCGACATCCTTCTTCATGCCGCTCCACCAGAAATTTCGACATAAGTCCCGGTACATCTTTGTACCACCGGGATGAATAGAGAATTTAGAATGGTGAGCTTCACTTAGAATTTCATGCCTAAGTTCTTGGTTATTTGGTACTACTAGTCTATGCTGGACTCGAATCCCACCATCGGTCCCAAGCGTATACCCACCGTATTCGGCTTCCGTAGCCAAATGATCACGTATCACCTGAAAAGCTTCATCTGCCCATTGAGCATCTATCACCCGTTGTGGGATAGCTGGTTGGGCAATCATGTTATATAAATAGGCTCGGTTCTCATCACGATTTACCATTAGGTTGTATCGTTGCAATTCCTCCCTCAACCTCCATTCCCAACATCGTAACGCAGCCAAGGACCCCTGAGATTTTCGACTTAAGGCATCGGCTACCACATTAGCCTTGCCTGGGTGATATTGTAGGGTGAAATCATAATCTTCTAAATACTCTACCCACCTGCGTTGTCTAAGATTCAGATCTTTTTGCGTAAAGATATACTTCAGGCTCTTATGATCTGAGTAGACTTCGAATCTTTCGCCATACAAGTAATAGCGCCAAATCTTAAGAGCAAAGACAACTGCAGCCAATTCTAGATCGTGAGTGGGGTAGTTTTTCTCGTGCTGCTTGAGTTGACGAGAAGCATAAGCCACAACATGCTCCTCCTGCATTAGGACACTACCCAAACCCAGCCTAGAAGCATCACAATAGATTGTATAACCCTTTCCTCGCTCGGGTAGAATAAGAACTGGAGCCGAGGTAAGCCTATCCTTCAGCTCTAAGAAAGCTTTCTCACATGATTCATCCCACACGTACTGAATGCCCTTATGAGTTAGGCGAGTTAAAGGTAAAGCTATACGGGAGAAATCTTTGACAAACCGACGATAGTACCCAGCTAAACCCAAGAAACTCCTAACCTCGGTGACATTTCGAGGTCTCTCCCACTTTAAGACTGCTTCTACCTTTGCAGGATCTACAGAGATACCCTTTCTCGAGACGACGTGTCCCAAGAATTTGACTTCTGACATCCAAAAGTCACATTTGCTAAGTTTTGCATATAGCTTATGATCCCGAAGAACTTGAAGAGCCAAGCGAAGATGATTCTCATGCTCTTCATCCGACTTGGAATAGATAAGAATGTCGTCTATGAAGACAACAACAAACTGATCGAGATACGGACGATATAAACGATTCATTAGGTCCATAAAAGCAGCTGGCGCATTCGTCAACCCGAATGGCATTACCAGAAACTCATAATGCCCATAACGAGTACGAAAGGCTGTTTTTGGAATATCTTTCTCACGGACCAACATCTGGTGATAGCCCGATCGAAGATCGATCTTGGAAAACCTAACGGCACCTTGTAATTGATCGAACAAATCATCGATTCGTGGCAACGGATACTTATTCTTAATAGTGACTTGATTCAACTGGCGATAATCTATACATAACCGTAAAGAGCCATCTTGTTTCTTAGCGAATAGAACAGGTGCGCCCCACGGAGATACACTGGGTCTGATGAACCCTTTTCGCAATAATTCGTCAATTTGAGTTTTCAGCTCCTTCAACTCAGCAGGAGCCATACGATATGGAGCTAGTGATATCGGTGCAATTCCCGGAACAATATCAATAGAGAAGTCCACCTCCCGATGTGGGGGTAGACCCGGAAGATCATCAGGAAACACGTCAAGAAATTCCCTAACCACGGGAAGATCAGAAGGACGAGGACTACCATCCTCTCGAGCTACAATACTGGCCAACCACCCAAAATAACTCCATTGTTCCCTAGGTTTGAGATATGCACACGGAATAAGTGACTCAGGTTCACATTTGAAAGTTAAAATCTCACGATCCGATAATGGAATCGACACCCGACGTTTAGAGCAATCGATTACCACATGGAAAGTGGCTAACCAATCCATACCCAAAATAAGATCATAATCTCCCGTATCAAGAATAACAAGATCAAATTCTACTGAGGACTCCCCAAAACTCAAGCAACAATTTCTACAAATAGATCCCAACCGAATTCTATCCCCCGTAGGTGTACCAACCCATAAAGGTGTAGTCAATGATTCAACACACAATCCCAATCTATCAACCAACTCACGTGAAATAAAGGAATGGGAAGCACCAGTATCAAACAGAACTTTTACCCAGGTACTAAAGAACAGGATAGTACCTTCCATCACTTTGACCTCTGGCTGCTCTGACTGTGTCAACGTGAAGACCCGACCCTGTGTTCTGCCACCACCCCGAGAGTATGAGCTTCCACCTCCTTGAGACCCACTCTGATTCTGCCCACGGCCCTGGCCACCTTGGTTACTAGAGAAGGATTGGCCCTCACCGCTCGTACGGGTCGAGCCCTGATACTGTGGCCGACTATAAGAAGACTGAGACACCTGCTGACCAATATTAGGACAATCTCTACGGAGATGTCCTGGTTGACCACACCCAAAACAGATCCTCTCCCTGGGTCCCTGACCCTCCGAACAGTACTCGAAAACCGACCTCTCCCAGCACCGCTACTAAATGACCTAGAATCGCCTCTAGACCTCTTTCCCGAACCACCTGCTCTCTTTCCCTCAAAACCTCTCTTCTTATCAAGGAACCTACTAGCATCTATCCTTTCTTGTTCCACCTTCATTGCCATTTTCATGGCTTCAGCAACACTACTGTGATTTAGATGATATACTTTCTCCCGAATCGAAGGTTTCAACCCCTTAAGGAATAAACGTATCTTTTCCTCGGGGTCATTATCCAAACTCCTATCAAAACGACTCAGACTTTCAAACTTTATCTCGTACTCTGCAACGGTCATGTTCCCTTGAATCAGGGAACGGAACTCATCTCGCTTCAGACTGCGGTGAACGGATGAAAAATAATGTTCCAAAAATACCTGAGTAAATTGCTCCCAGGTACCAGGAGCGTCCGCCCTCCTAGACACATTTCTCCACTAGATACCAGCTTGATCAACCAGCTGGTAGGTCCCCAAATTGAGCTTCAGATCATCAGGTAAGACCATGACTTCGAAGGCTCTCTATATTTGATCGAGCCAAGACTCTGCCGCATCGGGACCAGATGTCCCATTGAATGTAGGTGGGGCGAGCTTTTTGAACTTCTATAGGGCCACCATAACCCTATTCTCTTGGACTCTACTTTGGGGTTGTTCTATGTGTCCCAACACATTGGCCAACTCTCTGGCCATGGCACGAATTGCATCTACTGACTCCCCGGAGGTGGAACTCTCGTGGGTGGCATTGTGATTTGGTGAGGACATCATTCTATATGAAAACAAGAGGAAGAATGTCATGATAGTCCAATATATGTTAACAAGATGACAATCTATCACAATATTTCACAAATTTCGTCCCACAACCCAAGTAATCGCAGAACCTATGCTCTGATACCAACTTGTAACACCCCCGCCTTAATTATACAGGTTAATACCTGTAAATAAGACCTGGAGTGTCACTGACCCATCTTAGTAGGACTAAGACAGGTGTAGAAGAGGAATATAGATCAACAGCAGCATATAAACCAAGGAATGACAAGCATTGGGTGCCAAAAATGATACTGTAACTGATAAACATGCACATAGATATACATGTCATGCGTTACGAGAACAACAAAAATATATAAGCAATCCTCGGGCGAGCCGTGGCTTCCCGAACTAACACATCTATTACAAAAATAAACTGTAGTATCAGAGCTTTCTACTTCGTCCCCGAACCCGTCGTCTCTTTGTCCACCTGGGACTCGTGAGTACCTGAAATGGTTTTAAGAAACGGGGTGAGCTATATGCTCAGTAGGGGTAAGTAATCACATATAGAACGTAATTCAGTTTAAAGCATGTGTTCATTTTATAATGCATGCATATGCCAATGCAAGTTACCTCCCTTGTGTCAACCTTAAAGCCACGTAGCCAGAATATATAACCACACCGAACCAGAGTATAGCAAAGGCTTGACTGCCCGAGAGAAAATATAACAATGATCATAAATTGGCCCATCGGCCTCAGAGCATATCAGCTGATCATAATCAATTTGGACCAAATGTCCATCAATAGTAAGATAACCACAGAATCATCAGTGCCTTACCGTTGTCTAGATTTCTGGGCTACACACCGCTGGCTCTAGACAGCCGACGCGTTGCTGCCCTCCGGAGGTTTAGGGATTTTCAACCCAAGGGCACCAGGCCCTACTTATTTCCATCCGGTAGGTACAAACCAATACATAATTCCTTCACAATCGAAGGACCATAATAGAATCATAATCCGGATCCATATCACATCCAGAATCAGATCATAACGAGTTTTCATCATCATAATAATCGTCTTAAGAAGTACGCCCATATGTCGAGCCATAAGAATTATCCACATATGCTGAGAATCCTTCAAGCGCTTGGTTGACACAATAATAATATGCATGATATGCAAAACATGCTATTTCAAAGATAATAAGCAATTTATGCCATATCCACTCCCATAACTCTCATATCATATCCCTTGGTGTGTAAACTTCGTCAACAACCCAGTTTATCTGCAAACAACATGTACATCACCAAGGGATACCACATATAGTTCAAATAGCACTTATTAGCGAGTGTATATGGCATGTCTTGCACCAAATCTTACAATCACAACTTTATATATCATAAAAATAACATAAACACTTTAATATTCAAGCATCTCAAGCAATTGATAATTATAAACAATGATTCTTGACAAATAAAAGCATATTTTCTAGTTTTGAAAGCCATAGAACCCCTACCTCGTGATTATTAGCCGTATATAAGGAAGAAATAAGAGAATCCAAGCTCTCCCAAAGGAATCCCAAAGAGGAAGATGATGAATAGTAAAATTGAAGATGATTCGGATGATTTCGAGCTTAATTCGTTGATGCGGAAGGATTAAAGCGTAGAAATCTCTTCCTTTCTCTCTCTAGAACCCTCTAGAAAGCTCTCTAAGAGTGTGGAAAAGTTTGGGTCGAAAAATGAAAGAAAAAGGAGCTAAAACGCACTTAAAACGAGCTTAAGTCGGTGGAAAAAGTGAACTGGCGGACCGATATGCCAAAAACCCAATACCGGTCCGCGGGTTGCAATTTTCGCAAAAATTTGTTGCCGGACCGGTATTTCAAAATGCCATACCGGTCCGCGCTTTAAAAGTTTTGGGTCTGGAGCACTGTTTTTGTTTTGTCCATAACTTTTGACTCGGAACTCCGATTGAGGCGTTCTTCATGTCTACGGAAAGGTATTTCAAAGATCTACAACTTCTTAGTTGGAAGTTTTTCCAAATTATGGATAGATTTTTCCCAAAAATTCACTGAAGACAGCGCTCTGCCAAAGCGCTACCGAAAGACCAGAATTTAGCAATGGGCCAACTTCAGGCCCTGTTTTGGTCAACGAGGAGTGCGAATTGGACTTCGGCCAAAACACAAAAGTTGTAGAATGGCATGAATACTATACACCTACATGAACGGAACCTTAATCGGATAAGTAACGAAGAAATTACGATAGCTCAAAATTATCCAAAATTAATGAATCGTGAAGAACCAAAACTTCCTATTTACCAACCAAAATCGATTCGGACCACCCGAATCACCCAACAATCATTCATTTAGGTATCAAGGAGTTAATATGACATAATTAACATTAATATAAATACAGGATATCACAATGTGCACGCGCCCTATATACCATACGGTGCTCTGCACGTGGGGGCAAATGAAGATAGGGAGATATATTTTGCTTCTTGTTATATATATACTAGTTTTTTAACCCATGCGATGCACGGGAGCATTTATAAATTTACATATATATTTTTACTTTTTAATTACTTTTTTTTATTAGATGGATTCTAAAATAAAGATATATAACTATTATTTTCAATTGTAGGAGTTTCATAAAAACAACGAAAGGTGATTGAAGGACTATTACTAAACAATATTATTAAAAACTTAGTGCAAGACTCGTCTTAAAGAAATAAAATATTAAAGACTTGTTAAAATCTAATAGTATATAAATATAAATATAATGCTATAAATATAAATATATGTGGATATACATAGTATATATATATATATAATATAATAGTATATATAAATATGATGCAATAAACATAATTACATATGACAGTTAAAGAGCCTTGTTAACATTTAATGCAATAAATTCTTCTCACTCCTCTCATTTTATATATATACTATTATATTAAATTAGATGTAATAGATATTAAGTATGGATAAAAATATGGAAAATGAAAGAGTTTAAAAAATAAGTAAATAAAGGTTTCATAATAAAAATGATTTATTATTATAATTATTACACTTCTCGATTTTACTATACTAATAATTATTATAATAAATAATATAAATTATTAAAATAATTAATAAAAGAGTATTAAGTATGTTATTATTACGATAATTATTATAACAATTAATAAGAAAAAGGATATTACTTTATTTGTAATACTAAATATAAGAGGAAGAATCCTAAAGTGTTGAAACGGTTGGAATCCGAAAGTTGCATACAATGAATTTGGAGAAATAAAATAATGGATGAAAGGAGATGGAGGAAGATACAAACGGCCAAGCAAGAGATGTTAGACCATTTGTTCTACTCGTTTGAGTTTTGCTTCTCTAGATAAGATGAGATACAAATGTTCTATTACTAAAAATCCGACACGTGGCACTTACTTGGTAAGATGGGGCTCCATTTTCATTAGTTTTAGTAGATATATACACATACATATATATAGGTCCACATACTAATTTATCCCTTAAAGGAAGGGCATGCCTTTTATTTAGATAAATTAGCAAATGTGATAGAAGCCCAAAAGGGATTTTAGGAGGGAATTTAGTTTGGAGGATAAAAAGGTTATGTTACTTTGGGTTCACGAATAAAGTCCAATCACCCAAAACTATAAATTTGATTATAAGAAATCCCTTAGAACATTGCAAAAACAAAGTAAAGCTTAAAACTGCCGTAGGATCCTACGGTCATGCGATGATGTCACTATGTCCTTCGGAGCCAAAAAACAACCATTGAAAAAGGTGAGGCAGCTCACCTCTAACTTAGAGCCCAAGTAGCATTTATTGCTCTATCTTTTTCTAGAGCATGTGTTTGAAAATGAGCCAATAACATAAGGCCATGTGGCAGTACTTCAGGCAAAGGGGATAATAACTTTTTTGCCTAAAAAAGGAAAAAAGGATTATTGTAGAAGAGAGAAATATAGGAAAATAAAAAGGAATTTAACCTTTAAAAATAAAGGAAGAAGAGCCATAAAAAAAGTCACTACACATCTATATATATATATATATTATGGGGATCCTTTGAATTATAGAGTATGATAAAACTCTATCCAATCATTTATCTTGTTTAGGTGCTACATTCTCCTCCCTCCTTACCAGGAACAACTCTTGTCCATCCTCGTATTTATAATATAAATCACCAGTGCACTTATTATGGTCCATATATTCAGTGTGAGTAACGCCTCAGAAATATTACACATTTCACCCCGGTAATTATCAATATTCATACAAAACAACCCTCACCTTTCATTTTTATACATATCTACAACAACAATACGTATTATCACATATCTAATGAAATTGTAAGAAATCAATGATCCATATAATCGAATAGAGAGAAAAATGCATATTTTTCTACAATTTAGTTTAATATGTGATAACATGTACGTATTGTTGTAATCGCTATATTGAATGTTTGACTTAAATAGATCTAGTATCAATTTTTTTTATCATTTCTATTTATTTTCGTGATGGTTGTTTGTCTATGTTTTATTTTATTGGTTGTTGTACGATAACTTGTATCAAAAAAAATCATGTATTGTGGAATATTCAAAGGGTGATATTATTGTCAAACCAATTATGTTTTTTGTCAAATCAATGTATAACAAAACATATAATATAACTCTTCAAAGCAGTATTATATATACTATGTCAAATATATAATTTGTTTCACAATATAGTTAGCCTATTCAAAATAATGACGATGACAATAATTATGTAAAATACATAAAATCGCTTTAAACTATAGCGTTTTGGCATTTTACCCCCAATTTATAAAAGTCATCAAATGAACTTTTGTCACTTAATCCTAAAAAACAATAACTACCCTTGTACAAAGTTTAACATATAAAAAAAAAAGAGAGGGGAGTGGTTTATTTTATTTTCCTTTTCCCTTTTTCTTTTTTACTAAACTTTGTACAAGGGTAATTGTACCATTTTGAAGGTTAAAAGATAATATTAAATAATTTAGAGGGATTTAGCATCGATTTTTATAAATCAAGAAAAAAGTGCCAAATCAATTTATTCTTCATCTGTCTTGAAGGGGACCATGCCCACTCACCCACCCATTTTAATATTAAGTCAATTTTTGAGATATTAAACATGTTATTACCTAATTAGATAAATAAATGATTTTTATATGTAAAGTGACATCTATCACATTCATTTTTAGACTATTATCATGTTCATTCAATTCACCCATAATGAGATCGAACTTATTTATTTATAGTAAATATTTCTTTTCTTATTCTTTTTAAACTTATAGTTAAACATTCTAATAGAATTTTTATTCTTCTTAATTGTTCTATTTTTGGCTTCACTAAAGAGTTCTATTGTATGACACTCTGTCCTACTAAAATTTATTTAGATAATTATATTCTTTTTAAAACTTCTAGTTAAACATTATAACATGTGTACATTTTTGTACACATGTTAATGTAAGTTCAAAGGTATGTGTCATTGTGATCTTGGTATTTTATTGATGGATAGAATAAAAAAAATTGTGGTGGATATTTTATTTTTAATTTAGAAAATAATAATAAAGGATGATATATAAATGGTGCATTTAATAAAGGACATTCACTTGAATTCATTAGTCTGTAGGACAATTTTTTAATCAAGAATAAAATATTAATTGTTTTCTTATTTCAATTAATTAAGTTGAATTACAAAACAACCCTTCTTAAAGATAAATATAAAAGACAAATTTAAGAAAGTAAATATACAATTAAATTTGAATTAAATCAATGATAAAAAATTCAAACTAGTTCAGATATATACGTGTCCATCTTCATTAGTAGCACTGAAAGTCAAGCCAAAAGTCAAGCCTATTCCACTTACTTATGTTTCCCGAAAATTAAGTTCAAAACCCAAATGCATCAATATCCGCCAAATATCATGCACACCAAAAAGTGGTGAATCCAATAATCCTAATATCTTTAAGAATGGTAGTTATGTAATTCAACTTACTTGATTGAAATAATATAATTATTAATGTTTTGTCCTTAATTAAAAAATTTTCCTCTAAACTAATTAATTCAAATGAATAACCTTTAATAAAAAGAGAGTGTGACAATTGTCCTTTTAAAAAAATCCCAAATTTATAATATCCACCAGTAAAATGCTAGGATAAGAGTAATGTTATGCTACAATACCGGATCCCGAATTGCATCCAATGTCTACGTGGATGGCTGACTAGATCATCCAACTTACTAAAATAATTGGATCCAAATTGAATAATTGTATATACGATTTAAAAATAATATTATTTTACTATTTAAAATTTTATATTTCTAAAATTTAAAAACTATAATTAGAACTTGATTCTTTGAAATATTTTGAATATTTGAATTATATTATAAATATAAGAGGAAATATTTCTTCTATTCAAAATAAGTGCTGCTTTACAATTTATTTTAAATATATATATAAATCAAATAAAATTAAACCGAAACCGAACCAAAAAGTTTGGTTTGGGTCTAGGATTGGAAGAAATTGAAACCAAATTGAATCGAATCGAATCGAAACCAAAACTGAACTGTTAAATTCGGTTGAAGTTTGAATCTCCCAATTTTTATCCGGACCAAAACTAAAAACACTCCTAAACCTATCTATTCATAAGGGCATAATTGGTAAATAATTGTATGTTCTTAATGAAGACATCTCACAAAGACCAAATCAGAGAATGAAGTGGAAACATGCAGGGCGCAGCTACATGAGGTGCACTGGGGGTTCAAGCCCCCACTTGAATTTTGAGGAAAATAAATAAATATATATATATATATATAATGTGTGTGTATATATATGAGACCTCTTCTTTTAAAATTTAAGTTGAACGTCTATTTTGAGGTGATAAATGAATGAATTTTTTTATGAAAGTTGGTGGACATGATCTCTATATATAATGAGTATATCATCTCCACTAAATTTCATAAAATATCTCAATCGGAAGTGAGTTAAGTGAAAAATTAATATATATGAGTATTTTTGAATGTTGAAATTTTAGATTTTTAATTGACACATTTCTCATTTGAATTTTTTGATAAAATTTGGTAGAAATGATTTACTAATTATAGAGACTATCCTCTCCAAGTTTTATAAAAAAATTCATTTATTTACTTCTCGAAATGGACGGTTCTTAATTTAATTAATTTAAAGATAATTCTTAAGAGAAGTGAAATGTATATATATATATATATACATGAACCCGTTAAACGTCTAACTACAACACAAATTTGTGTAATAGGTGTAAGGCTTGATCCCTTGTAGTCAGCATATTTTTATTAATGTTGTTTCGCTAATTTTTTTTTATAGTGTTAAAATTTAACTTAATTTATATATTACTAGAGTTACTATCAGTTTTGTCTCTTTTTTTTGTCTTTGTACTTATCAATCAATATTTTTTCTCTAGTTTTTTCTTTTTTTTTCCTTGCGTGTAAGACCAAAGTGTCCTTAAAATATTAAAGTGCTCAATTTTAGTTAACTAGTGTTGGTATTTTGTTCCAATAGTTTTAAAAATATGTAATATTATTATTATGTTTTTTTTATTGCACTTTTAAATTTTAATAATTTTTTATAACTTTTTTTTTGTGTGTCAATTAAGCCCTCAGTTACCAAAAAAACTGACCTCGCCACTGGAAACATGACACTATAAGTGGCAAGTATTAGCAACCAAATTTTTTTTTTAGTACAAGCGATGAATAGAGTCGGATGATTCGTGGAGAAAGGAGATGGGAATCGAACATAGGGGATTTTCATCGCTGAATAGTTCGTGGAGAAGGGGGATGGGAATTGAACGCGCTCTGTATATACTCATGCTTTTAACTACTTGAATTCAAACCCGAATTTAAGTTGTTAAACTAAGAGAAATATATATATATATATATATATATATATTCAATTGATTGAATAATAAAAGAGAGGAATTCTCTTTATATATATAGGGTTATAATTAGGGTTACATGTGGAAAAAATTAAAAAATTAAATAAAGAAAATATAAAAAATAATCCTAAATCAATTTATTGACTATTAATAAAAAATGGCACGCTCTTGTATGATACCACCACTTGATTTTTTCCGGCACGTCAAAAGTTGAAATTAGTTTTGTTACATAATGCTTATGTTACCAACACGGCAAGCTGTTGCGCCTACTAGTGTGATAACGAATTAGGAATGCATTTTTTGCATATAACCTATGCTTGGATTTAAGATTCCCAATTTATATTTAATGTGGACTTTGAGTTTTGAAGGCATCTGAGTAAAATTTTACGTCACGTATATAGAGAGATGAGAGAATATGAATTGCATTGGATTGAGTGAATAATAAAAAAAATAGCACTATATATAGGGTTGTACAAGGGATACAAATAAAATAGTAAATCATCATTGGTATGAATACAATAAATACGAAGAATTAAATAAGAATACATACAAAAGTCAACTCTAGAGAATATTTTAGTAATATTTTAACACTCCCCCTCAAGTTGGCACACATATATCGAACATGTCTAACTTATTAGTCAACTTTGCGAATATCCTTCTTGTCATTGCCTTGATAAGTATGTCATTCGGCTGGTATTCAGAGCGTACATGTGGGAAAGAAATGACTTTCTCTTTCAATTCTCTTTGATGAAGAATATGTCTACTTCAATATGTTGAACTGGATTATGTGCAATATCGCATGCTGCTTTGTTATCACAATATAGCATCATAGGTTATTTTGGAGAATAACCTAGATCTGTCAGTAACAGCTTTAACCGCAATAACTCTTGGATTTCGACTGCCATTCCTTGATATTCTGCTTCAGTACTTAATTGAGATACAATGTCTTGTTTCTTACTCCTCCAAGTGTAAGGTTCTCACTTACAAATGTGAAGTATCCTGATGTACGTCTTCTGTCGCCTATATTACTCGCCTAATTAGCATCAATATATATATTCTTCAATCTTTAGGAAGTCCTCATTTTTCTAGAACAAAAACGCTTTTTTCAGCTATAGCTGCTTTAAGATAATTGGTAATCCTTATGAGTGCTTGCATATGTTTCTATCCCAAATTGTACTCGACGCATATGATATGTTAGGTCTTGTGTATGCTAAATACATCAAACATTGAGATCGTGTCGGCTCAAACATGTTAAAATTATATAAACGCAAACTTGTGTTGGATTTGTATTTTAGAACTTGTACTGGCTCGATTTAAAAAAGACCAATCCCAAGATCAACCTATTAGGTTGGTGTAGGTCGGAAAATACCCTAGAGGGAGGGTTGAATAGGGTTTTTAAAACTTAATCGAATTTTTAAAATCGTTTTTAAAAATATTTAAAGTCTATATCAAGCAAAATACTTAAGCACAAAGAAGATATAGTAATTAAACAATAAGGTAGAGATAGAAAGACTAAACTGATAGAAGTCGAAGACTTTTTGTCCACACGGTTCGGCTTGTTAGCCCTTACTTCTGCGCTCGGATAGTTCACTGAATATTTTCACTAATACCGATCTTCTTTCGGATGAAAATTAAACATTTACAAGTGAACACACTCTACAAATATTGATCTCTCTCAACACTTACACAAGAATAACCTCTTGCTATTTTAAGAGATGAACCTCTCTTAATATTTGAAGAATAAGGTTTTGGTGACTAACACCAATATACAATAATTCTTAAGTGTATGAAGATTACAATTTAAGCTTACACTAGGAGATATCAAATTTGATCAACAATTTATAGCTCAAAATTTGATCAAAGCAATGTTCTTATATCTTTGAGTATTGAATATAGATGAAGAGAATGGTGTTAGACTGATTCAAGAGTGTTTAAATATATCTTTGATGGTGTATATATAGTTTAGGACAACATATGGCCGTTTGGAGAGAGTTGATGGAAGTCTGGTACTAAAAATGGTAAAAAATCAGAAATCCAACGGCTAGTTTCTAGGCCATCAGTCGACTGAGCAAAGCTCATCAGTCGACTGAGTGGCCTTTAGTTGACTGAGAAATGCCCATCAGTCGATTGATGGTCCTCACTGGTTTGCTGCCAAAAAGTTCAAAAATCTAATTTTTCATACTTTTGCAAATTAGCTCAAAAATTAATTTTGAAGCTTGGGGAATGTTAAATATGAGTTTCTAAGGCTTCTACAAAGTGAAGAGCTCAAAATAAAGTCGAAGATGTTTTTGAAGGAATCTTGATTCAAGTTTTGATTTGATCAAACGAGTAATGTTAAAACAATGTAAGAGCTATTATGATGATCAAATAAGAAACTTTACATGAATTCTAAAGTGCTCACTCAAATATTAAATAAACAACTCTTTAAAAACTTTATGAAGTTTCTTCAATTCTTCACTTGCTTTTGATCTTTGATCTTCATTGATTTATAATGGTGAATGAGCTTTGATCAAGTTAATGTGTGATGTGAGATAAAGGAGATTTAAAGCTTTGTGGAAGAGTGATCTTGGTTCCGGTTTGTCGGTATTTTTTATACATGTGTTAAAACAATGTTTGTGGCTATAACTTAAAATAACAACTTAGTTAAATTATACAATATTAATGTTATTGTTATTATCAAAACAAGATTAATGGCTTTAAGGTCAACACGTCGTTTAATGCATGGATAGGCATTAGTTGAGACAACAAGCAGCTGTGGGCAATTTGATGTTTGGTTTGGACAAGGGAAACCTCCCTTGCACATGCTTGGCACAAGACAAGGACAAAACTACCTAGTAGTTGTGTTTGTTAGTTTCTTGTCTTTTTGAATTTGAATTCCTAGACAGTTGGGGTTGTCAAATGCTGGCATATAAATATGTATAAGTCAAATTTGTTTGGTTGGTTAGACAAATTGAGAGAATTTGTATTCCTTGTAAACTATTGAGGCAATAGAAAAGGTTTGGAAGTGTTGTCTCTATAAATTGCTTGTTCTTGTTATATGAATTGTGTGTGTGCTTGTATTTGCTGGTTGTTTGTGGAAACAACGCAATTATTTGGTAAGCCTCTGTCGAAAAAAGAAAGTTATCCTGTGACAGTAGCTATGTTATCAAAATAATATTCTCTTTATTAGAATATAACATAACTTTTCATATTTTTTCTATTGATAAAAATAATATATATTTATATATGCATGTGGGTAAGTACACATGTAGGTAAATGAGAATGGATCATGCGTAAATTTTGTGGATTGTTTGGCATGTTTAAAGTATCTCCAACTGTTGTGTAAAAATTGAAGTGTAAATATTACGTATTAACCAACTTTTACATAAAATTTGAAATATGAAAAAAAAATGCTCCAATATTACTTTTGTGAATTCTTGTGTAAATTTTAAAAGAACTAATAAGATACTAACGATACTAACACATGTTCAATGTTATTTTATGCAATTATGTATATTTTTTTCCTCAATTTTTTTATACATAATCTTATAGTTAACTGTTAAAAAAAAAATTTAGTCACAATGGATCCTTATTTATGACTCTTAATGAGAAAATTTCTAATATATAATTTTTAATAATATATATTTTGTATTAAACATTATTATATTTTAAAGTTTTAGTACAAAAAGAAAAAAGAGAAAGCTGATGTAATATTGTGAGTGTATTTTATACATTCAAGTCACACAAAACTCATTTTTAAAAATAGTTGGAGATTAAATTTTTTTATAAGTTTTATAAAATTTGCACAAAATATAAATATAGAGGACTATTATAGATATTCTTACGTGGCAAGGGGAAAAAAAACGTGGCTTGTTTATATGGGAATGGTGGGTACCACTTCCATTCCTTAACCATTAAGTATTAATCAGAAAGGTTGAAGTTTTATAATAAAGAGTTTTAAGGATTGGGAGGAATTTTTCTGAGAGACAGCTGTGGGTATTTTAGGATGACAATGACTTCCAATAATTTTGTGCTGGAAATTAATGGTATCTTATGGTGTAATTTTTGAAGTAAGGGATATTTAATATGCATTTAAATATTTAGAGTATTTATTTATTGTTTAGTTTGTTGTAATCTTATTGAATTTGTTGTCTTGATTAATTCAGTGCATATTATTTGGTCTTATTAATTGGCTTTATTTATTGATATTGGTTAAATTGCCGTGTACCTGATTACATTTACTAGACAAAAAGTCTTAATAAACTACAATCATATAATGTTTAAAGAGAATATTCGATGTGATGATGTGGGTGAGAAGAATAGTTTTTTACAGAGAAAGACCAGCTTATGAAGCTAGGGCAGTGGTTTTGTGGAATTTGTTGAGTTGATTTTTGAATATTTTATTATTGATAAAAGATTTAGTTACAATACTTTCGTTCTTATGTGTTATGTACTGCCATTTGTTTAATTTATGTTGCGCAGATGACTCAAGGTGTAGTAGCTAGAATTTGGACTAGCAAGTCGGCGCAATTTAGTTTTTTTTGGATTAGAGAAAGATTCTTAGATTTTCGTTTTTGGAATTATGTTGGTATTTTAAAAATTATCTTTGATATAAAAGATAATTGGTTGATTTGTATAGTTTCAAATTCTTTTCCGGATCATGCCGAATTGGGTTGTTACACATACAACTGCGTTGAGAAGTTGTATAATATGCTTTTAAAATTGCATATTTCTTGAGCAATATAAATAATTACTTTGGCAATAATGCTATCTTTTTTGTAATGCTTTAAAATATCCCTCATGTAGGAGGAACAAAGTCAAATGATTATCAAAATTGAGGTAAGTCAAATTCTTAGAGAAACAATTTACATTTGGTTCCCGAGTTTGAAACTTTTAGATCGGGACGCGGTGCCTGGAGATAACGTTTTATATCATATGTCTCACTTTCATAGTATCTTCAAATACTGAGAAACAAATATTGTGAAGGAGTATCTCCAGAGAACGCATATCGTAGGAAACAAGTAAGGGACCATATCTTAAAAATTTCTAAATTCAAGGACAGGATCCCTTTTTCAAATAAAAACAGGGACAAAGTTCAAAAAAGAGGTCCCATGACAAAATCTAATACTGCTTTACATACTAATCACATTAACTTATATATATATATAGATAGAGTGCATTTCTGGTACGGACCCGGTCTGGACTGGACTTTTTAGCAATAGTTTTTCGTCGCTAAAACATTGGAGATATATTTTTAGTGATAAAAAACCGTCGCAAAAAGTCCAGTCCATACAGACCGTTTTACACTTGAAATTTTTTGTACAATTTTGCAGAAAAGGCAAAATTTTATAGCTTTCACGTACACATCGAAAGAAGGAAGCCATTCTTCTAAAGCTTACATTCATAAACATGTCTGGTTAGCTTAATATAATACCACTGCTATGAATCCCAGATCAGATTTCGAAATTGGGTCTGATTGCATTGAAGTGTTGTACTTTCGGGAAAAGTTACAACAGTTCAATGCACAAGGGTACAACACTTCGGTGCAGTGTGGACCGAACTGACTTCAATGCACAAGTGTTGTACCTTTGGCAAACGGGACAACGGTCAAGGGCCACACAGCTTTTCCTTTGGGGAGAAAGAAATTTTAACGTCTTTTCTTAACCTTGGGATTTACATCAACCCCTTTCGGGGAAGAGGAGGAAGAGGAGGATGCTGAAAAACCCACCCACTTGTTCTCAGCTTTGTCTTTGTCAAATGCCTTCATAACGTCCTCCTTGAGTTCCATGAACCGCGTTTTCTTCATCTCTTGTTCTTCAGGAGAGCCTTTGTCCAAGAAAAATACATCGGGCATGTCGTCTTCCAAGATCTTATCAAGAACCTCCGAGCAATTCGGGAAGAAACGTCTACCTGTCTCCACTGCAACCAACATTGAAACAACATTATTCAACTGCCCAATTTAGGACATTGAATTCAACTTATTTACTACTGTGAGAGTCCAGCTTTTCTTTTTAGGACAACTTAAACTAAGAATCCGATTTCCTATCCGGAACATAATTAATGTCCTAAATCACACAATAGTAAATAAGTAATATTAATATTATTGACCATTGATTATGTTGACATTATTAGTATTTCTTAAAAGTACATAATTCAAAGTGGGACTCTTAAATCTTAATTTAGGAGTAATTTTTTCTCTTACAAACTATTCACATTAGCATCTTAGAACTTTACTCGCTATAGCATGGTGCCTTTATAACCACCGATAAACTTTTCTTTCATCTTCACACTTATACATTAACGGTTAACCTAAGCCAAAAGCACTTCGCCATTGAATCTGATCATGTCATTGTATGGGTGCATCATCTGATCATGTCATTGTATGGGTGCATCATCTCAAGTCCCTGGCTAACTATAAAATCAAGCCAACATAGTGCAACTGTTTTACTTGAAACTCTTGGTATTTAATCTTCTGTCTCTCCCTATATACCTACTTATGCTAAGGGAAATGCTACTCCCAAAGTAATAATGGTTTTCCCGCCGGGCTTGAAAACACGACTTCAAGGATGAAAACGTCTTGCTAGTGCCACTTGAGCAAATAAAATCATATGTTCTAAATCTAAAAAACAACTACATATTATTGCACACGCATCGAGGGTGCCACAAATTCTAGTATAAATAGAAATCGTCATCAAATACCTTCCTTTTATAAAAACAAGAACATGCATCAATATCAAGACTAATGGGTCTTTTTTCCATTCTTACTGAAAAATATAATACCCATGCGCGCTCTTGTGCTTGCTTTTAATTCGTATGCGTTATGGCCAACAAACAGAGATTAAATGAAAGAACTTGTTTTCAAAATCAAATGAATAGATTGTGGGGTGTGCTCAAAATTTACTCCATATCTATAAATGGCTTCACCAGTTGTTCTATAGCTATTAGTGTTCCAAATTACCTGTTTTTTGAAGGGCTTGTAGTCTTGATAGGAGCCTTTTAATTTGCTCAGAAGGTATTTCATTCAAATCAACCTCCCTCAAATTCCCAGACGAGCCTCTTGATGCTAAAAGACCGGCAAACTCCAAGGTTGAATTTGCCTGTGCTATCTCCATTGCCAAACGTGCTTCTCTCGGAAATAATAACCGTGCAAATGCCACTGCCAAAATAAATACTACAACCTTCAGCACGCATTAAGGAATTCAAATCCATTGTTCTTAGGAAAAATAACATATAAAGTTCCAAAATGATATGTAGTAACTAGGAAATCCAGCGAAACCGTACTCCATCCGTCTCAAATTGATAGTCCTACTTATGTTTTCGGGATTTGTCAAATTGATAGTCCCATTTCCTTTTTGGGATATAATCACAATCTCACAATAAAAAAATAAGTAGAATTCTTGACTATTGATTACGTTGAAATTAGTGTTTTTTCTTGAAAAGGATCAAAGTATCAAAGTAAAAGTGGGACTATCAATTTGAAACACAGCGGAGTAGTATTTTTCGCACCGTCTCAGAATGATTGAAAAAATTGAAACTGCAGCCTACATAAGTGATATCCAACTGACTATTTACATTACTTTGCAAATACAAATTCAGAGCTCATTTCAAAACATTACAAGAAACGCTTGGACATTCCTATTTCATTTTTTTTAGCACTTTTTTGATAAACTTTGCAGCACGTGCATTGGTAGTATGGAAACTTATCATACGCAAGTAGATAATGCTTCTGGTGTGTTTCAACTTTTAAAAGGCAAATCACTTCCGAGAATCAAGATCAAAGAGAATATTCCAGAGTGTGTACTCATGGTACTTTTCAACAAGATAAGTACTAGGCTACTAGCCCCATCCCTAATTAAGACTCCATGTTTGAGTTTGACATTTTTTTAAGAATGCAACAGTCTATAACAAAACTTGTTTCATATCTTGAGTTTTGGTGCGTTGATTTTAGTCTTGAGCCGAATGTGTACTCTTAATTTGGGACATCCCAGAAAGGAATAGTGGATTCTTCATTGGGAAAAGAGGGAGTAATATTAGACTATTTTTATTATATACATATATTTGTAGATATACTTCATTTTTAAGCACACCATCGGGTGATGAATGGCCGATGCTTATAGTACACTTCAACAACATAAATCAAACAAAACCTTATGATTTAATGAGCAACACCATTTGGTAAAAGCAAAAAATATAAGTCATGATTGTACTAAAAGGAGTGGAAAATAAAATGAACTGGACGAATATAAATAAATAAGTAAATAAACCACCTCTATCTTCAAGGAAAAGCAGTCTCATGTGCAAATCATCAGCCACAACCGCAGAAGAGATTGATATATTCCCGTCCAACGGTTTCCTCCTCATCTCTCTCTCCAACACGTCAATGCACAACCTGTCTTTATTACATTCCTGCCCCTGAGGCGTGGGCTCGTTGTAATCTTTTGGCCTTGTCAGCCTCCTGCAGATTGTGACAGCTGTCTGCCCATCCAACGTAGTGTCAGATACACAAGCTCCCTTGTTCAGCAGACCCACGATAACTGACGGGTCCTTACGCCTTGCAGCCACATGAAGGACGGTGTACCCTCGCGAGTTCCTAAGGTTGAGATCAGCCGTATCCAAGCTCAGCAACTCACTCACAACCTTTGGATCGCAATACACAGCAGCATAGTGAAGAGCATAAGCACTGTCTAAAGTGATGTTAGATTCGCCGAGTAGTTGCTTTACTAATTCAACGTCATCCCAGTCTAGTGCCTTTTGGATTCTCCTGATTCTCTTTTCATTTGCAAGATCCGATTCCGTTGTCACGGGTTTGGGCCGAAGTGATTTGATTTTGGCAAGAAGATCTTGAGGTAGGTCTTTTTCCAGAGAGAAGGTGTCGAGGTCAGATCGGGCTACTCTGTCGACGCAGTGCGAGAGAAGCTGGTTGAGCTGGCAATGGAAGGCTGCCACTAGGATTGGGATTACATCTTCCACAAATGCCTTGTCCACAAAGTTTAGAAGACGCCGCTGCATAAAAATATATATATACATATTTAAACCGAAAAGTTAATGTAGCTATGTTGGCTTCAAATGTGATACAGAATAATGCATTGAAATGGAGGTAAAAATGCAATCAATTTATCTTCATACAGCACGAACTTCCATGGCTTGCCCGAGGCATATGCCGCTGAAGCTTTCACCTTGGACCACCAATTTTGATATACATGTATATATGTAGCGTATTTCTCGAAAATTTGTAACCCGATTCTAACATATCAAGGGCCAATTATTATGAAAAGTGCAACAGTTCTTTCAAAAAAATCCGTAAATTAGTATTTAACTATTTAATTAGCATCTACTTCATTTCTGAAAAAGGGTCCACTTCTACAGTGAACTTAGCCTTGTAATTGAGCAAAGAACATTTTAACAAGTTGTTAGGCTTATTATATGTATGAGAGGGGCCACACATTAGAAATTTGCCTTGGCCCCGCAAAATCTTTGGTGCTGGCCCTGTGAACTCAGCCTTATAATTGAGCAAAGATTATTTTTCAAAAATAGAAGTGAAGTATCTCGACTTTTCTTCAGCATAAGTTGAAAAGATGTTGGCTTCCAAAAGCACTAAAATATTTCCCAAAATGAACCCACAAACTGTCTATGGTACATAACAAGAGTATTTAACAAAATGCCGACGAATAGGAACAAAAGTTATCAAACATATATTCTCGAAAGAAAGTACAAGGAGAAGTACTATAATTATTACCTGAACAAGCAAAACGAGCTCTTTCATTTGAAAGGTGGCCGAGGCATACATGAGTTCCACTGCGTAACTTATGGCTGGGAGGCAAGCATCATGTGCACAACCATCATCAACGCACGTCGACACCTCTGGTGGAGACGGCTTAAGCTTTCCAGTATACATATAGTTCAAGAATACCATAAACGCGTCAATCCCCACCACCCCATAAGGTACCAATTCAGTCATGAGATATTTTGGCTTACAATTATTGCTTTTATCATCATTACCCTTCTTAAAAAGCTGTTCAAAAAAGGGACTCCGTGAAGCCAAAATACAGCGATGAACACCTACGCTTATCCCGTTGACCACTATCTCAGCATCACTATAGTTATAATTGGAATCGAGCAAGAGCTTTTCGAGGCTTCCACTTAGTTTACTCAAACTCAATAAGTCAAGATTGGCTCCCGTCTCAGAGCCGGTGGATGAGGTTACATTATGACTACTCGATCCATTCGATAGATATGAAGACGAAGCAAAGCTCATAGACGATGACAACTCATTCGTGTTTTCCATAGCTTACTAGAGTGGCCAAACTCAAATTTTGATTTTCTATGTATAACCCACTTGCGAAAATTAGAGCAACTACTTCAATAAAACACTGATTTCCAATTTCTATCTATTCCCCATTTTCCGAATTCTACGCAACAATCCACAAAACTTTACCAATACAGAATATGAAACCAAGTGTCCAAAATCAAGATTCAACTTTGATCTATAACCCTTTTCCAAGAACGGCTAATAAGACACTAAGAAATTCCCAATTTCAAGATTTTCGCAAGAAAACTGGTTTTTGGTCCTTATAAACATAACCATCTTCTCAAAACGATGTGAAATCCTCAAATAACACCCAAAATAATCTGAAAAAAGCTGTGAAAACCAGAGTCAACTCATCAATATCAAACCCAGAGACAATCTCAATATCCAGAAAGAGAAACTAATCTACCATAAGCTGAAATAAGGAAATTGTTCAAGCTTAAAAACAAGTTGAAGTAGAGTAAAAATGAAATCAGTAAAAGTTCAATGAATCTAAAGCAGCATACCTAGAGAGTAGATGAACAAGTAGTGTTTTCTGAGAAGCATAGCTGAAAACCCAACAGAGTCTTCTTCATTGTTAGGGAAGTTGACCCGGTTTGCAGGTACAAGACGACTTTCAGTTTTTTGATAAACGTACAATCTCTATAATATTAAAACAGAAGTAATTGCCTCATGTAGTATGTCTACATACTATTTATATGAGCTCCGTAGCTCCCGGGGGATGTAAAGTGCGGTTCGCAATGATTAGTGGAGATGTGCGAAAGTTGTCCCAATATTTTTGATATAAAAACAAATAAAAAAAGTTAGTGCCTATGTTCAAATCTTAAGGGCATATTTGGTTGAATATTTTAGTTGAGTTTTTGAAAAACCTAAAAATAGGTTGAAAAATTAATTTAGTCTAAAAATAAGGTGAAAAGTCTAGTATAATAATATTTTTTGTCAAAAAACTAACAAACAATATTTTTTAGGAATAAGAACATATATATTATTATTATTCTGAAATAAGAGCTTGTTTATCAACTAACTTTGCATAAATTCGAAAAAAAAAATATGTGTATTTTATTAATAAATATGTTTTTAATATGTAATTTGTTAAAATTATTCTAAAGCACCCACAATTAAATACTTATTTATAATAATATACTAAAAAACAAGTAATGCAAACTTAATTTTGCATGATTTCATAAAAAAATAAAATTAAAAAATCTACTGCAAAATTAGCTATGTACTACTTTTAAAGTTTGGCCAAATATAGATCTTTAATTTATAAAAATATTATTCTTTGAATTTCTTACAATTTTTTTTTTCATATAACTCGTATTTTTCAATATCCCAATTAAACATTTATGCACATAAAAAATTATAAACATAGATATATTGAGTGTGCATGAATATCCAGTAATCCGTCAATTTTTTTGTTTTAATCAGGTACATTGTATTCACCACAACAGATGAAAGCGGACGGTTGACCATACTGTTGCTGTAGGGACAAACAGTTTTCAATCCCATTTAAGTGGGTCCCACTTTACTTTACTGGCCGCGACCTTTGTTCCCGTCCTTACGCGTTTCACGCGGGGGAAGACCTGAGTCACTGAGTGTGTTGCCCACTCGGGGGTTGGGTTGGGTGTGTGGGTGTGGGTGTGGGTTTGGGGGGGGGGGGTTTGAAATTTTGATTTTGATTGGGCTTGTTTTTTGTTTTTAAAAATTTCAAATTTAAAATTGAATAAAAAAATTATTTTTTAATCGGTTTTCATGTGTTTTTCTAGTAAAATAATTGTAACACTTATTTTTGTTAGAAAAATAATAATTATATACTCACTCTTATTTATTTTAATTAAACAAATATTAACTATTACATTTATATGGTAATTATAATATTTTGACAACTCAACAAGTTGCGTTTCCATTAGAGCTAGTAAATTTTAAAAAATTAAAATTTTAGATAGTGGAATAATATTGTCTTTGTGTCATATATGTAATGGTTCGATTTGGTTCTGCACTAGCATATCTTAAAACTGAACCAAACTTATTCTTTTTTGGTTTGGTTTATTTGTTTTGGTTTTGGCTTCGATTTTTTTGTATATTAGATTTCTAACGAATTGGTTCAGATCGGTATAGTTTGGGCATTCGACCTTCAAATTCACCACAACACTCCCCTATCACAACTAACTAAGTATGGTAAATTTATTCTAGTTGCGTAGTGATGATAATTGATACAGTAAAATCTTATTTTCTAGAATAATTTTATGGTAAATTTAATTTTTTTCTACATTTTTACACTAAGCATTAATATCATTGTCAATGGTGTTTTCTATCAAAACAATTTTCTATTTATAAATGAAACCTAGGAAAAAAAAAACCCTTTTCCAAAGTTACTTTTTATAAGAATTTATGTATGAGTTGGCCCTATTTCTACGAGTAGAAATGAGTACAGAAATTCCCAATATAGCATGGCGTATTAAACCTCAGTAATTCTTTCTTTTCTTAAATAAAAGAACAAATAAAAAATAAATAAAATACCATTGAAAACAAATTATTTTATTGAAAGTCCCACCGGATATCATGTAGTGTGGGCATTTAGGATTGTACATTTTGAGTTAAACTTGGTGTTTAAAATGCAAACCCAACCCAGCCGTTTGATATTGAAAATTGCTGCCTTGCTGGAGTTAAATGTGAAACTTGAAGACAAATAAAATCGAAGAATTCTGAATTTAGTTTAGCAGGTATAATTTATATTGCTTTTAACTCAATCAGATCCAAAATGTTTTATTAGAAATTCTTTTTAAAAAGAAGTTTAAATATTTTTAAGTAGTTATATTATACTGGATTAGTTTGGTATTTGAAAGATTGAGCCAACCAATCCAATTAGTCAACTGTGTGTTTTTTTTTTCAAATTAGATTTGAGTCGTTTAGTCTTTTGTTTTATCAACGGTGGGTAAGTTGATCCATGTGAGTTTAATCTTAACCGTTTCTTTCTAAGTTTTAATCCTGACCGTTGGTTTTAGAAAATATATATAGTTTCTTATTTTCATTGAAGGATTATTCCTTTAGAAATATTCTAGGGCAGAGAACCTTTTTCTTTCTCTCTTTAAAATGATTTGATTTTTTCCTCTAGGGTTTAGATTTTCTGATCTACTTCTTAGAAATTGATGAGTTTACTAATTTGATAAGTGTCCTGAGATTTGTATTTGGTGAATGAGGATCTAAATGTTTTAGATTCTGTGGATTTTTAAGAGATTTCGATGTTTGATTTGGTTTTCATCTTGCGGTTGCATTGGCTCTGTTCTTTTAAATCTAAATCGGCAATATTTTTCTATTTCTTTTTTTATTGAGAATCAGTTTTAATTTGATAATAATCTTGTGTTCTTAACTTTGATTTGCTTAAAAGGATTTTTCATTATTTTCGTATTTCTGATTGAGAATTGTTTTCGATCTTAAAAGTTAAAAATGTTTCTAGTTTTGGGGTTAAAAACTTTTTGGATTTGTTGAGTATTACTTTGTATGATGCAATCTTGATATTCACTGTGTGATTGGAGGACTAGTGAAGGAGTTTCTTGGTGCTTCGTCTTTGCTAGTAAACTGATGGTTTGCGTAGGAATGTTGTAAGCATATTTTTGTTTCCTTCTTGTACTCTTTAAATTATATATTGGTTTTATGTGATGCCCCAAATTTCATTAAGAAGATTTCACCTCCGGGATCCGGTTAATCACAGTATTGTACGCGATAGCGGGTTTTAATGTATGTAATTTAAAAGTATTAACGAAAACATATTCTATTTCAAATCCTTATTTAGAAAAAAAAAAATTGGCATGTGAAGTTCATAAAGTTAATAAATTCAAACTTATAAATGATAAGATAAACTTAAACTAGAACTTAATTCCACATTTTGAAAGTTCTCAATTGTAAAAAAATCAAAGATCTCCAAATAAAACAAATCCTTCAACGAGGTCTCTACTTTAAAAAAAGGCTTTGCATCATTTTTCTAATAATTATACATTGAGTCAAATAAAAATTAAATTATACAAATATAACCAATATACAAAATTTGTAAAATAGAAGTCATCTACGGATGACTACAAATGCCTAATGTAATAAGATGCTTTTAGACTCCATATTCGTGCCGTCTTCGAAGATGTATCTGCAAGATTGTTTTGGAAAAATGTGAGTGAGCTAAACACAGGCTTAGTGGGAACTATAATGTTTTTGTTATAAGAAAATACAATTAGTAAACCACACACAAGTTTCATTTTATATAAAAATAGATTTTTATAATTGATAATGCAAGAAAGCTAGTAGATGCATGGCACATCAAATGTGAATTCCCAACCTGTATATCTACATAAATTGTCGGCTAGTTTATAAAACATGGAACAAATAATTGTATCATCTAAGAGTATTTTATTCGAGATAATCGTCTCAACAATCCGCGACTATCCAAATGTACAACTAGGTCTATACTCCATGGCCTTTCACCCACGAAGTAGTAGTGCTTCACATTAGTCTCCGTACACGGTTTCGGGTCTTTCACCCAGGGGCGCTCTGTTCCAACTTACGGCCCCAACCTTTAGAGACCAAACTGGGACCTACCATGGACTAGCGCAATAACATATATAGGCAACTTGTGTATCAACTCAACAGATGAACAATTGTGCCAATTTAGATAACAACATAATTTGTATCGAAACCCATCAACTAGCCAACATGTATAGAAGTAATGGAAAGCCATGCTTATATACTTATATCATCTCTATGTACATATACCAATACATATGTAGAATGTACTTTTATGTCATCACATAGTGATATTAACGTTGTACTTAAGCCAACTCCACTAAGCTCGACATGTTCGTCACTTTATGGCTGAATCGAGAATTTCATCATATATATTCACCAATTGGAAAATTTTATAATAAATTATAGAATCGGCACCAAGCCAAGTGAAACTCACAATTTGAAATAAATAGTTTCAATATAAACTTATTTAAAAGTCCATTAGAAATTTACTTGCATGGACACGAACTGATGGGTTTCTAGAAAACCTCGTTGGTAGTTAACAATAGCTTAAGTACAACAATAATATCAACTATATGTGCGTTTATAACCAAAACATCCTTCAAACACATTTATATAACACTATATATGTTTATCATTATTTATTATCCGCTATCGTATCCATCCATGTAGGTTTATATGTAAACTTTGAGAAACAGTGCAAAGTCATAGAATCCCTTATATAATTACCAAATTTCTCCCTAAACAACTTGTACAAACCATTTATGAAAGGGAATTTTACAAATATTTTCATTATAGAAATTATCTTAAAAACTAGTGTTCATAGTCATATAATTGGGGGTGGGTTTTGTTCAAAAATCCAAATTTAACTTGCATAAAGTGAGGTGATTATTCTAAAATCTTACTAACAACATAAGTAACAATGATCAAATATTAATTTAAGGAAATCAACACCCAAACCAAGGTACACATCACAAACCCTAGGTTTTCATGAATAAGCCCCAATTGTCTTATAAAAATCTATGTGCGACACATAATAATTTGTAAAAAGGGTTGAGTACTAGAGTTCCCACCTCAATAGGGCTAGATGATGATTATTGAAGCCTTGATAATGCTTGGTGATGGTTAGAATAAGATTCCAAGCTCTATTCATAAGTTCTCATGGTGCTTGAATGAGTTTGAAGAAGATGAAGATGAACCCTAGGTGAAGAATTTCATTTGATGTTTAAATATTGATGATTTAGTTCCATTGTTGCACCTTCAATCTCTCTTAAGGTGTTCTCCCACTCTCCCCACAAAAATGGTGTGTTTGGTGGTGTAAAAATGGTGTAAAATGAGTTTAGAAGGCTCTAGAACTTGTCATATTTAAAATATGATCGATCATGGTTCACCATGATCGATCATAAACCAAGAAAATTGTCCACTGGAGGACCATGATCGATCATGGCCTTCCATGACAATAAGACATGTAAATCGCTATGGGCGAATCTTACACAGGAAAGACCTTACTCAGGCCAACATAGATACAAGTAGATAGACACAAAAAATACCATAATAGAACTACGAGACAAATGCTTATACGAACACAACAGAAGATTATCAAACCAAGACAAATTTCATTACATATATGAGGGAATTATAGAAAGCATGCTGCTCAAAAACCAAACTCTAAGACAAAAGTGAGAAAACTTAAACCGAACTCTGAATGCCTAAAAATGAAGAAGCTGGCTCTTTTTATAGAAGATAAGGGCTCAGCACAACCACATAAATTAGACAGCTGTAAATATGCTAAAGCATAACGCGACAAATACAACTTGAGAAAGCAAAAGATGCTCATCGATAAAAGCTAAAGCAAAGTACGCGCACTCAACTTTTACAAAAGTAAAGGTACAATAATACAACTTTATACATGTGAAGGAATCTCCTTTTGTCGACTGAGTTAACACGATTGCCGACATTGAGCTGGGGCGAGTTAATCACTTTCACTTTCTTCATCATCTGTAGGGTTTCCTTGTCCTAAATAAAAGTCTGAATCAAAACTATGTTGTCCATTAGTCCAATTGTGGTTTATTCTATAGCTGAAGAGCTGATCAACAAGTCCTTGGCAACGGGGATCATTAGACCATGGATTGAGACCAAATTTAACATATTGTGGAATGCTTGTAAGAGGGACATTATTGTAAGCACAAATATATTCCAAAAAGAACATATACTAGAGATTGTATGGTTCTCTAACTGCTTTTGATAGGTTGAACACGAACCATTCAACAATTTATGCACTGGGGGGAACATCAACTGGAGGCCTTCTTGCTGGATTGTGAAATCTAATTAACACATAACGATGACGATGTTCTCTAAGTTCTTGCATTCATTGATTAACGCTTTTGAACCAGGTGAAGAAAGTAGCCATGTTGAGAGCATCAAGAGAGACAAGCTGGTAGCGAGGTCGTATTTCAGGATCATCTTGGACAAAATGAAGGTATTAATACAGCTTAGGGGCATCAAAGTAAAAAGCTACGGTATAGATTTTTGTAAGATACCAGAGAAATACAAGAGCAACTTTTGGAACTCTGGACATGTAATGAACATGGAAGAGAACAAAATGGGTAGTTTGGGTGGAGTTTGAGTCCATGGAAAACTAAACCATGACGGTGAAGAGTAATTTCTAGGAATTTAATATAGAGCTCTTTATCACGGGCTTGGAGACTAAGAGTACCAATTTGATCTTTGATTTCTATAAGGAGGAGAGAGATCACATCCATGATATCCATATTGACGTAATCAAGAGGAGTAGTGGGAAAGATACATGGCAACACCAGAGAAGGTTGGTATATTTGTACATTTTTTCATGGGGACTGAGATATGAGATTGGCGATGTGGGACGGATGAGTCTGAGGTCTTGAAAAGAAGTCAGCAATTAAATTATTTTTGCCTTTAATATTTTTGACTTCAAATGACCATTGGGAAAATCAATCTAACCACTGGAGTAACTGTGAATTGGGGATCATGGCCTTCCATGATCGATCATGGAGGCTGCTGCAACATTTTCTCACTTTAAAAGTCCAAAACGAACCTCGAAATGACTAAATCTCGACTCGGGACAAGCACAAAACTTGTAGAGGGGAATGAGATGAAGATTTGGTCAAAACATGGAGTCATTTGGATATAGGATAAAGAATTTATGGCCTTTCAAAGTTGGCCAAAAATCAACAAATCATGTAAAGTTAAAACACACAATTATCAACTCGTTTTCAATTTGGACCACCCGAATAACAAAACGATTATTCCAGCAAACTTAATATGCCCAGCATGACATGATAGAAGTTTTTACACAATTAACAAGGGTCTGAAATCAAATATTCATGTGCTAACGGAAATTAAGCCTTAATCGGGTTTAAGAGGATAATTTGCAAGAATAATTTACATTTTAGGTTGTGAGGTTGGGAGCCTTAGTGGATTTTTCCTATTCCCCAGTTGGATAGGTTTTTACCACGCAAATTATTGTGTTGTTGTTGACTCTGACTAAAGGCTTAACTACACTAGCACATTAATAACAAATTCTTATAACAACTAAAATCATAAAGGTTTTTTTTTTGTAATATAAATTTCTTTGAAAATCCTGTTAATTCAAACACCTAGTTTGAATCTTGTGTAAATTTAGAGCTATATTTTTTTCAAGTGGTATCAGATGTGGTCTTCTTATTGTAAGATTTTCAAGTCTCAAGTTAGTTAAAGATCTTTCAAGTTTTTCTGCTAATATAAAATTACTTATGGATTTTAATAAGAGTAGTTTGACTACACCTCCTCCCTTTGATGGGTATAATTTTCAATACTGGAAAGTGAAAATGATTGCTTTCTTGCAAGCATTAGATAATGTTTGGTTTATAGTCAAGACCGGATATACTCCACCTACTAAAACTGCAACTGTTAATGAAATTGTTACTACTGTTCTTAAGCTTATATCAGAATGGACAACAACTTAGAAAGCTAGCTCTCAGCGTAATAGTAGAGGGGAAAATTCTATATTCATGGTAGTTGGGGAAACTAAATTTAAAAGAATTTCTACTTGTAAGACTTCTAAAGAAGCATGGGATACTCTTATTGCTGCCCAAAACGGTGATGTAAAAGTAAAAAAGTCTAAACTTAATATGTTGTTAAATCAATATAATGCCCTGGTTACGGATGACAATGAAAGATTTTATGATTTTTATTTGAAATTGACTGATATTGTGAATAAGTTAGCTTCAAATGGGGGGAAGTATTCTGATTCTGAGATTGTTATGAAAACGCTTAAATCTCTTTCTGATAAATTTGAACCTAAAAAATATGCAATTAAAGAGTCAAATGATCTAATTGTTATGAGACCTGAAATTTTATCAAGCAAACTTAGAATTTTTTAGATGGAGTTGGATATGAAAACATCTATGAAAAATAAAAACAAAAATACCATCTCAAGTGATTCTAATTTAACTTTTAATATTTCTATTGATTTTGACTTTGTATCTTGTGTTTCTGATAGTGAAGAAATTGAATTAGAAACTATTGATAGATTGCTAGCCCTACTTTCAAAACAGTTTAAGAAAATAGCAAGGTTTAGAAATACTTATGCTGCTAAGCAAGTAAAGACATAGTTCCAAAACAACAATTTTTCTTATAACAATTTTCAAGGAACTGGGGTATCTAAGAGTAATAAACAAAACTCAATGGTAAAAATCAGAATCCTACATTATCTGGAAGAGATCTTAGTCACTTTCAATGTAGGATATGTAAAAAATATGGTCATTATGCAAATAACTGTCTTACTCGTGTGAATAATCAAAATGAGGCACTTATTACTTAAACTGGGGATAAGATATTGATAATACTATGGATACTAATGTGTGCTTGAATAATGACAGTGATGGTGACACATATGAGAATTATATTGCTTTTTGTGGAAGTGTTAATTGTGATTCTGTAGATAATGACTCTAGCTTATTTGATTCTAGTATAAGAAAATGTACACATCTACCACTAAAAAGTGTCTCAAACTTGGCAGCTTAGTTGATAAGCTAAATGCCAAAATTGAGATGTTAACTTCTTAAATTAAATCCAATGCTGAGGAGTCTCTAATTTTTAGTCAAACATTTAAGTAAAAAGAGACACTTTGAAAATAAAATTCAGAGTTTAAAAAAGCAAAATTTTACTCTATAACATAAATATAAAGCTACTCTTGTGGATTTGGAAAACTATAAATAAGGTTTTGCTGATATGTTAAAGAAATTAAAAGGGTTTAATAAAGGAAAAGAGCAGCTTGACACTATTTCTAAAATCTGGACAGAAAAATAATGATAAAAAGGGTTTAGGTTTTATAAAATCTAATTCTCAAAATGACCAGCCTTTGAGTTCTATTTCTGTGAATTTTTTTGACTCAAAAAATGGTTTAAAACTTTTTCATGCTCTAATCAGGACTAATAATGAATTTAGAGCTATAAAACACCAGAACATTCCTACATATAAGTAATATTGTTCTATTTGTTATATACACGGTCATAATAGATATAATTATGCATTTTATGATGACTGTTATGAACCTATTTATATTGCGAATATGCAGTATGGATATCTTTATATGAATTCTTTTAGATATAATTAAAGAAACACTTTATCAAGTTCTGGTCAAAAAAGGAAAATTAAGTCTAAAAGGCAAGCTAGAACATCTTCTAATGCAAATGGCAATAAAATTGTTAAAAATAAAAAGATAAAAGGCATTTGGATTAGAAAAGATGATCTAAATTCTCAACTGATATGTAATGTTGTATTGACTGCTTATAATATGGCTAAACTTTCATCATAGTGGTATTTAGACAGTGGATCTCACGGCATGTAATACCCCGTTCAATCGCATTACTACAATTACCTTAATTCGTGTCAATTTCATCTCGTGATAAATTTATGGATATTTTTACAACTTTTAGTTGTAATGGTATACTTGCATGTGTGTAAGTGGTTGTTTCAAACTGGTTTGATCATCGGGTTGTGAATCGTGCGTTTTGCTTTTAGGAAGTTTTAGCCAACTAACTTTTTTCATTCCTTACCCGATTAAGATTTATGCCTGTGTTTATATTTGATCCAACCTACAACTTTCGTGTTTTGGCCAAAGTTTCATGCTTTTCGTTGGTCAAAAATGCGCAAAGTGCGAGGCACAAAAATTGTTCATTCAGTCGTGACAAAGCGCTGTCTTCACGAATTTCTGGGATATTCATCCAGAATTTGAGGATACATAATTAGGAAGTTGTAGAGCTTTGAATTAGCCAGATTAAAGATCACCTCAATCGAGTTCCGAGCAAGAAGTTAGACCAAAATAAACAGTGTCCAGATCCAAAATTGTGCTGGCAGTGGACTCCATGTTGAGACCATGACTTTACAACAGGGGTTTTGGCCACGCCATTAAGCCCCCTCCTCCCCCAGCTAAGAGGGAGTTTGCTATTTCTAGTTTCGGAGAGGTTTTCAATATTTCAACTTATAAACAAGTCATCTTCATCTTCTACATCCTCTCTTCCTCCATGTTCAAACCAAAAAATTGTGATTCAACGACAACCCATACTGTTCTATTTTCTAAAGAAAATTGAAAGATTTTAAATTGTGATTGACAGTGTATACTTAACAAGGAATAGAAAATACAAAAACCCACTGAACCATGAATATCCTTACTATAAGATAAAGGGTTCTGGTGGTTTTTTATATTATGAAACTATGTTTATGAGTTATTGAAGTAGACGGAATGATTGATATGATATTTCTCCCGCCAGTTATATGTTGTGTTTGATTAATGAAAAGTAGTTACATGATTGTCTCTTAATGAGCCTATTTTTGAGATATACAAAAATGTAATTTGACAGAGCGCCCCTGGGTGAAAGACCAACTGCACGGAAAATGATAAAGGCCACGAAATGTTAATAGTGGTGAGATTTATGAGATTACTTTGGAAATGAATGTATGTTAATTGTGCATAGGATTACAAAGGTTGGTACTTTAACGAAATGGAAACATTTTTCTTTGATTAATATATGTTTGAAGGATCTATTTAATATCATCATACAAAAGAAAGATCACACAAAATCAACACATTGATTTCAAAAGAGGTTCTTCTGGGTAAGAAAGAGGGAGGACTTGTTAAATAACCTAAACGGTGTACCCAAATACCATAAAATGAGGAAGAGTTAAAAATGTTGTGTGTGATTTATATTAAATCATTTGCTTTATGGACTTGAATGTGTCCAAATTAAATTTTTAAGGTAAACAAGTTTCGTTACCCGCCGTTGCAAAAGTCCAACACAAAAAGGTTAAGGATATTTTGGAGATGGTAAAGTTGCTTGTTGGTCGTGGCAAACTTCTTAGATAATGTTTTAGTTGTTGAGGACTTTTGTGATGAGTGATGAGTACCTCTTGAATTGTTACACTCCCACACCGGAAGTGGATCTTGGAGACCCATGGGTCCATCTAGAATAGTAAGTCTCTGTACTAATTCTTATAGAAACAAAGCCGTGTTGTCCTGGGGCTGAGTTATAGTTGATGACTTCTCAGAGCGGACCCCACAGAGTGACGAGGACGTGCTACTTTTTATAAGAATTTATATATGAGTCGGCAGTTGACTCATATTCATAATTTTTATCCCTATTTTTACAAGTAGAAACGAGTATAGAAATTCTGAATATAACATGGCACGATAAAGCTCACTAATTCTTTCTCTTCTTAAATAAAAGAACAAGTAAAAAATAAATAAAATACCATTGAACCCCAATTTTTTTATATAATTTTATGTATATGTAACAACAATACCAATTAGATATAGAAATTTATATTAAAAAGTCTTGACACATCAAATAAAAATGAAAAAATATATATAAATTACTATTGGAGATGGCATAAGTTTTGTTAAGCTAAGCACTACAAATTAGTGTAATGCATTTAGGCATCTATTTACACCACATTAAAATTGAGCACCACGACGTCGCTTTAGGAAATAAAAGGCAATGCTCTGGAATTTTAATCTAACGCTACATAGGCGAAGTAAATCGATGGTGTATAGAGGAAGATTGTAGAGCAAGCTGGAATAAACAAACTCAGAGCAATTAGAGTTATTAGGATACGTGACAGTCTCTGAAGCAACCCACTAGCTCCAATGGAACTAAGGGAATAGTGGGTTGTCGCTACTCTCACAAGTATAAATAAGTGGAATTGTTACATCCTAAGACACAATTGAAATATTGTAATATATCATCATCCAATTAGTACTTGAGTCTCATTTATCTTCAAGTTGACTGTCATTTACATTTCGAGGAATCATCTTGTAATCAACACTTTGCTACGTAATACAAGTGAGCAATTTCCTTCACTATCTGTACTTTTTTTGGGGGGGGGGGGTTTTTTTTTCTACTTCTTTACTTAGTTTTGTTTAATTAGGGTGGCCACCATTTTAATTAAATATTTTTTTTGAAAGTCCTCTAAACTAGGCTAACGAGCAAAGCACAATCGCTTAATTATGTTTAGTCCTATGTTGAAAATTTATGAATGGGCTTACGCATTAATCAATTATATATATTATGGACTATCTACTGCATCTAATGGGTAGGGGCTTTGTAATGTTTAGAGACCTAATACTAGTCATATTTGGATTGATGGGATTCTATTTGAGCCAGTATATAAAGACCCTTAGGGTTATGCTCCCTAAGTCGAATCATTATATGCTCTACTCCTTTTCCCAATCTTAAAGAGAGAACACATTGAGCACTCAGGAATTCTATAGTTATAAAATCATAAACTTATTCAAACTTCCACACCCTACGAAATTATGGATTTGGATATGCTTCCTAAAAGTTAATCTCTTAATAAATTGACATGATTATGATCCTCAAACTTATGTTATTTAAAATTAAAGTTCCTGCATCTTAAACATAATTACACCTTGCTCGAGGCTCTCAAACCTTTAACTAGGATTCCCACAACCCTCGTTACATTATTAAATAATCTAAAATGTCAAAGACAAACTAAGCATTTTTTTTGCACGCTTGTTGGAACAAATTAATTAAAAATGGTGATGGCACCCATGACCCACTTAAATGGGGTTCCTGTAGCTAGGGTTTTAGTGGATAATGGTGTTGCAGTAAACATAATTCCCACACATATTTTAAAGAAAATCAATAAGAAAAATGCAAAACTTCTCCAAACTCGAATAGCCATTTCTGACTATATGGAGAAAAACAATATAATAAGACTGACATTGATGTGTATGATAAGAGAGTGAGATTAGATAACTTTAACATATCCCATGTTTTGTGTTCGTCGAGATTGGATATTAGGGCATATTATTTATCCCACTAAAGCTTCTTATCAAGCCAAGTGAGGGATTAATGAATCCCACCTAGGAGGTGGGATTGCTTTATCCTATCTGAATGGGATTAAATAATCCTATCCGACTCTTTAATTCGGCGCTTCAAACAAAAAGGCATTACCAATCGAAAGTAGTAATTGGATCCAGAAAATCAAAAATTTCTTTATTTGTCATAGAAAGTATTAGCAAAACCTTGTTTAAACAATTTTTATATTCAATAACTTAAAGAAATTCGAGAAGGGAACTGACCCATGTCTTGTGTACCACACAATTTTCTTAAAACAGTTACACCGCCTTGCTAGAAGTGCTTTGAGGTTGCTTACGATGTCTATTTCTTAGGATAAAACGAACTTAAAGTATTTACCTTAAGCACGCAAGGTGTTACTCCCAACAAACTTAACACATATTTGAACAATATTACCAAGGAGACAAAAAAGAATTTGTGCAGAGTGAATTAGCAGTGTGTTCATGTATGCTATGCGAAAAACTGTGTCTAATGCAATAGGAGAACAAACCAATTTATACAGAGGTGAAGGAGTGTGGCATTAAGTTTTATCAATTAAACCAAAATTCTTTTTAGTTAATTATGAGACATAATTCAAATGTTTTTTGAATTAAGTTGACTATTACAACAGTTCAAAATTCGAATTGAAATGAGAATGGAGAAGACATTTTTTAGCTTTGAGTGCAAAATGAGGCACCGAGCAGTTAGCCTTTTTTGGGTCGACTTCATGTCCACAGGTGCTGGTGCACATAAGCCAGTGGTTTTTTGATCCGTGATTTACACCCCATGCGAGTGGGAGGGAGAGCCTTGTTTTTCTTAGAAACTTATTAATCTTGTAATGGGTAATCCTTTATAAACCTATAATATTTCCATAAAGTTCCAGTGTGAGACACAAAAAATTCACAATTTTTAACACTTTATTTTCCATTTTAAGTATCTCATTTTGGGTACCAATTTCTCATTCACCAGATATCCATTTTGAGCAAACAAAAATATAATATTAGCATACTCATGGAGAAAACACAAATTCGTAAGAACCTTTCAAAACCGATCGTTCGGTTTTAAATAAAATTGCTCTAAGTATGGCCAAACATAACTATTTTTCCAACACCCCCATATAAATGAAATTGGCAACCAAAGACTCAACATACTAGGTTATAAAGTCGGCAGTCGAAACCATAGGTAGGTTTTACCCCTGGAACCTTCCCTTGTGAATATGTTTACTTTATTAACTAAATAGTAGACATAATGTCCTTGAATTATTCTATCATTTATGTAAACGGTGACATATCTTATACAATAATCTTCTTGACATATTTTAGTTACCACTATTATGTTCGTTATAGCCATGAACGTACGCCTGGTTTAGTAAGAATTGTGCCTTAAACAATTCCCTTGGAAACAGTCGTTCTTCCCTTTTACATAGGTGATTTCTTAATTAAGAGTAGCCTACATTATTTCGCTCAATTTTTATTGATGCATAAGAATCAGTAAAAGCTTAACTTAACATTTCTCCTTACAGCATCACGTTTTCATCTAGGAATGTACATGGGAAAGATTCCCACAGTAATCCAACATAGCCTTTACAATTTAGTTATCCTTTTTTAACCTAAATCTTGCGATCTCCAGTTACATAAGTTGGGTATTCATTGTAATGACTTATTTATTCATGGATTATAGTCCAATTCCTTTTGATGACTTATCAAATAATTATCTATTTAATCCTTGGGTTAGCGGATACATAATGTTATCTTTTGACTTTACAAAGTCAAGTCAGATAATGCCAATTGAGAGTAGTGTCTAATGGTATTATGTCTTCGACAAATATGTCAAGACTTACCATTATACATATTGCTTTGTGCTTTACCAATACCATCAGAGTGTATGCAAATTGGAGGCACATGCTTTGACCATCTTGGAATATCCTCTAAAAAGTGGTGTAACTATTCAGCCTTTTCCCCACATTTGTCTAATGCAGTAAATTCAAATCCGTGGTGGATCTAGCGGGTTTCCACAAGACCGCTTCTCCCCCAGCATAGATACATAGCTGATAGTGGATTTAGAGTAATTATCATTATATATCCAGTTTGCATCATTGTATTCTTCAAGTACATCTAGATATCTAGTATACTGTAGTCCTTAATTACGAGTAAACCGTAAGTATTTTTATACTCTAAAAATTGTTCACTAGTGCTCGGCTCCAAGATTATTCGTATATATACTCAGTTTGCTAACTGCATAAGTTATGTCTGGTGTTTTGGTCACCCGAGAATTATCTTTATCAAAATTTGAACAATATTGTCTACATAATGAAACTGACTCAATATGAGCTTCTAATGTAACACCCCCATCTTAATTTACAGGACAACACTCGTAATTAAGACCTGGAGTGCTACTAACCTATCTTAGATTGACTAAAATGGGTATACATGAAAATGTATAAAGAAATACAAACAATAATATCATGCGTGTCAAACAACAAATTCATAATCATATTGATGATGTTAGTACTGCACACAAACATCCAAACATATAGATATTCACATTACATAACCATCTAAGTAACCCAAGTGAATATACTACACTCCGGGCTAATCGTGGCTTCCCGGAAGAACACATACATGACAAAAATGAGTTCGTATCAGAGCTACTAACACGTTCCCGATCCCATTGCATCCATTGCCCTCTTTGGACTCCTGAATATCTGTATAGTTTTAGAAAAACGGGGTGAGCATATAGCCCAGTAGGGGAGAGTAAAAGGGAACAACTTTGAAAACATTTATTGATTCGTTACTTTAAACAAAGTAAACCTTTCCATAATATAATTCAAACATGATTTGTAACTTGTCATAATTTCACAAAACCATGCATGCTCTTGCTTATGCAGGTTACCTCCCTTGTGTCAACCGTTACGTCGAATCACTAGAATATGAGTGAGCCGAGATAGCAAATGATATGACTACGCCTGTCCAAGACTATAGCCGATCCTTATCAGGAATTATAACTGTAACAATAACTGTGGGCCTGACTGCCCCGCCAAAAGATCAATCCATGAACATTCATAACATGGGCCTAACCGCCCTCAAGAGACATAAGATCGAGATCATAATATGGCCTCTCCGTCTCGGGTGAATATCAATAGATAATAACAATTTGGACCACAGTCCACCATATCACGTCAACAGCTCATTTTCATATCAACCAGAATATTAGTGCCTTGCCATTGTCTAGATTTTTGGACTGCTCACCGCTGGCTCTAGATAGCCGACGACTTGCTGACCCCCCGGAGGTTTAGGGCTTTTCAACCCAAGGGCACCAGGCCCTGCATATTTTCCATACCGGCAAGCATTAACCACAATTATTCCCCTTCACCGACAGAAGGCCCAAACATAGATACTAATAACCGTGGGTAACATCCCATCATATAACACAGCCAAGAATATATCCCCATGCGAATGAAGAACTCCCGAAGAGATATAATCACACATTCAAGAATGCCTCAAGAGCATAGAATGCCATCCATAATATAGATACGAGATATAGTTCTCCTAAGAGATAATTTTCACACCATATGTCATAAGGAGGCTTCGAACTTGCCAAGATATCCTCGAGATGCCGGGTTGACACAATAATGATGGAAACATGCACAACATGCTTTAAATGCAAGTTAGAAACAATATATGCCATATAAACCTCATCGAACCTCATACTTGTCCCTTGGTGCATACCAAAATCGTTTACTAGTTCAATCATATCAACTAAACACATATACACCGGAGGGACAACCCGTAGAGATCAAATACTACGTGAGAATCGAGTTTATTTGGCATATATCGCTTCGTATTATTGAATCATAGCTTAATCATACGCAACGTATGTATATCAAGTGATATAATCAACATGTTAACATACATGTATAAAATCATCCATGTATAATTAATAACAAAAGATATGCGGTTTATATATCACGTATATGTAAAATCATCCATTTCTGGTTGAAATAAAATCATATTATCAAACTTAGAGAAGATATAACCCCTACCTCAAGTTGTAGACCAAGAGAGAAAAAAAAAGGATGATAATCAAAGCTTTGTTTGATGAAACCTCGAATATCTCGTGTCATCGCATTTCTAGAATAGCAAAACCCCCAAATAACAAAGCTTAGACTTCAACCCGTGTAGTCCTAGCTCAAGCTCGAGCTCCCATGGCGGATAACAAGGAAGAAGATGATGAATAGTGCTTTAGAAGTGGGTTTGATTGATTTGGAGCTTTGAATCTTCAATTCGGATGGATAGATGTGTAGAAATCTTCCTATTTCTCTCTTTAGAACTCTCTAGCACACTCCTTGGGAGTGTGTGGAAGTTAGCTTCGAAAATGGAGTGGAAAAGGTGTAAAAATGGCTTAAAAAATAGCTTAAGTCGGTGGGAATAGTTAACTGGCGGACCGGTACGCAAAATAACCAATACCGGTCCACGAGGGTCAATTTTCCCAAAATTTTGGTGCCAAACCGGTATGCAAAAACGCCATACCGGTCCGCGCTATAAATTTTGGGCTTTGGAGCACTGTTTTTGTTTTGGCCATAACGTTTTGCTCGGAACTCCGATTGAGGCGTTCTTTATGTCCACGGAAAGGTATTTCAAAGCTCTACAACTTTTTGAGAGAAAGTTTTCCCAAATTCTGGATATATTTTTCCCAAAAATTCACCGAAGACAGCGCTCTGCCAAAGCACTACCGAATGACCAGAATTTTGCAATGAGCCTACTTTGCGCTCTGTTTTGACTCACGAGGAGTGTGAATTGGACTTCGGCCAAAACACGAAAGTTGTAGAATGGTACAAATACTAGACACCAATGTGAACAAAATCTCATTCCGATAAATAGAAAAGAAATTACGATAGCTCAAAGATAGCTAGAAATAACATATCGCAAAAGACCAAAACTTCTTATTTACCAACCAAAATCCATTCGAACCACCCGAATCACCTAACGATCACTCACATGGGTAAAAATAAGCTAATATAATTCAATTTAAAATAAATTAAAATACGGGGTATTACATCTAAGGTTCTTGTGATTTTAATTCCCAAGATAACATCGGCTAGTCCTATATCTTCCATGTCAAATCTTGAATTCAACAGGCTCTTGTAGATTTGATCATCTTATCATTGCTTCAAACAAAAAGTATGTCATTTACATACAAACTGTCATTTACATACAAACAAATAATGACATAGCCATTCTCAGTATCTTTGGCATAAATGCATTTGTCACATCATTGATTTTGAATGCACTTGCAATTATAGCGTTGTCAAATTTCTCATGCCATTGATTTGGTCCTTGATTTAATCCATACAAAGACTTTACCAATTTATATATTGTTTTTTCCTGACCAGGAGTAGAAAAACCATAAGGTTGTTCTATGTAGATTTTTTCTTCTAAATCTCCATTAAGGAATGCTATTTTGATGTCAAAGATTTCGCAAAACGGATATGTATCAAAGTAATTAAAACCTTCCTTTTGTCTATAAAATTTGATCACAAGCCTTACTTTGTATTTATCAATTGATCCATCTACTTTTATTTTCCTTTTAAAAATTAACTTGGAACCTAGAATTACTACAAGGTGGAAAGATCCACTAATTCCCAAGTAAGATTTTGAAAAATATAATCAATTTCACTTTTAATGGTCTCTTTCCATAAAGGGCCATTAGTAGAATTCACAGTTTCTTCATAAGTTTAAAGTTCACCTTCTAGTATGTATGCCAAAAAATCTGGACCAAAAGATTTTTCCGTCCGTGCCCTTTTGCTACATTTAAGCTCTACCTTAACTTCCTCATCTTTGTCATGAGTATCATTGATATCCTCATTTGTTGTCTCATGTGTTCGTTTAGAAGAACTTATTACTTCTTTTTTACATGGAAACACATTTTCAAAGAACGATGCATTCATTGACTCCATGATTGTGTTTTTGTGTATATCAGGTATATTAGATTCGTACACAAGAAACCGATAAGCATTATTGTTTTCTGAATTATCCAATGAAAATGCAATCAACTGTTTTTGGTCATATTTTCACCACTTTAGGTGGAGGACTGGAGGTGTTACCACTTTAGCAAAGCATTTCCTCATGCGTAAATAATTGTAGGATGGGTTTCTTCCTTTCCATAACTCGTATGGAGTTTTCTCCTTTCTCTTTTGGGCATCTTATTTAAAAGATAGCTAGCCAAAAGAATGGCTTATCCCCGTATCTTATGTGAAAAACCCAAAATAATCAACATTGCATTCATCATTTATTTCAATGTATGATTCTTTCATTAAACTACACCAATAGATTGAGGCAAATAAAGTTCAGTCATTTCATGAATAATTCCATATTGAGCATAAAACTCAGCAAATGAAAATTCATATTCACCACCTCGGTCATTTCTACGTACTTTAATTTTCTTGTTAAGTTGATTTTCAACTTCAATTTTATAGAGAACAAATTTTTCTATTGTTTTATCCTTACTTTTAAGTAAATACATGTAACAATATTTTGTGCTATCATCAACAAAAGTAATAAAATATTAATTACCACATCTTGTTTGTGTCAAGGTATTGAGAAGTTTATAAAGATGCTAAGGATTATGACCTCAAATTTGCCTTGAACACTTTCAAAACTAGCTTGCCATATGGTAAAGAAGACATTTACAATTCATTGACTAGGCTTCCCCATAGACCTTTGATCAGTTGTAGACTAGGGTAAAAGAGTGCGCTCGAGTGGAAGATGATAAAGCCATAGCTGTTCGAGCATATGATAGAAAGTTTGAAAACTCCAAGAGAAAAAAATAAAAGAGGAAAATAACAAAGTTAATGAAAATGGTTACAAATGGGTGAACAAGGTTTTCACTAACCCTGCCCATAAAGCCATGCTCGATATATAGAGTAAACCCTACTTTGAATGGCCTCCGCTAAAGGGGAAAATCCCAATGCAAGAAATGCCAAGTGCTGGTGTTCTTCTCATAAGGATCAAGGACATAAAATCGAGAATTGCAAGACCCTCAAGCATTTGTTGGAGGGATTAGTCACCAAAGGCCAATTGGCTGAATACATCAACAAAGGATAAATAATAAGAAATGATAATGAAAATAGGGAAGAGGAACTAGGAAAATGGCTAGCCAATAGAGTTATAACCGGACTGATAGAAGCCATAAATGGAGTCACTAATAGGGACACCATCACAAAAAATGCCATCATAATCAACATCAAGAAAGCACAATATGTAAATAAAGTTTTTCTCCCCGGTGTCATGTCAATTACAGCTCCTAAGAAAAGCTAAGATGTAAAGGCAACGTATGAGTTAAAATTTACAAACAAAAATACGTGTGGTGTTAACGCTTCTCTTATGATGCATTGGTATTGGTGGTTAATATCAATATTTTTGACATAAAAAGGCTACTCTTGTAGACATTGGCAGCTCGTCAGAAAACACGTACCATAACTTGTTGATAAAGCTTAACCTCCCAACGTCCTCCATGTGAAAAATGTCGACATACTTATTTTTAGTTTTAGTGGGGATGTTATTTAGCCAATTGCTATTCCAGAGGTTCCTGCCCGTATAGGACTAGTCAAGAACAAAGTGGAGTTAATTATTCTGAACATCGACTTAATATACAAAGCTTATCCTTATAACCAAAAGCTAAAATTCCCCTCTAAACATGGAATAGTATATATAAGACGTAAGCAGTAGGGCGCAATATACTATTTGGGACTAGCCGAGCAACGACCTATTAATCAAAGAGCCTTCAGATCTGGAGTTAGGCTAAGGAGGTTTAACAAAAGAATCAAGGAAAAAAATAAGGAATAGTAGATAGCTAAAAGGCCTGAAATCTCTCAAGTAAGGGGTAAAACAAAAAATTGTAGCAACCATAAGGCGGCCATCCCATTGATGGTGGCTCACGAGGAACGATAAAAGAAATAGTCTTTGAAGTTTTAATTCAAGTCCCTGCAGAATAAGGAAAATGGGCTAAGGAGAAATTGTTTTTAATAGGAAGTTTTTTTGACTTAGGAGGAAAGGGAACTGGAGAAGTTCCTAAGAGAAAACATATATGTGTTTGGATTGCAACCTTACGACATGCCTGGTATAGATGCCGATGTTATGTGACATAAGTTTCACATCGACCCAAGTTTTAAGCCAATAAAGCACAAATCGAGGAGAGCAACTCCCAACAAAGCTAAGGCCATTGAAGAAGAAGTCTAGAAGTTGTTAAAAATATGTACTATAAGAGAGGCTGAATTCCCTAAATTCATTTCCAACCTTGTGGTGGTAATAAATCAAAATGGAAAATGGAGTGTTTGTGTATATTTTACTAATTTAAATAAAACATGTCATAAAGATAGCTTTCACTTATCAAGAATTGATCAACTAGTGGACTCAGTTGCCAGACATGAAAGAATGAGTTTCTTGGACGCTTATTCAGGCTATTACTAGATCCATCTATTTGACCCAGAGCAAAAGAGTACGTTATTCATCAGAGCAATAGGCTTATACAGTAACAAAGTGATGTCTTTAAGTTTGAAAAATGTTGGAGAAACATACCAAAGACTGGTCACCAAGATCGATCCCAGCACAAAGATCGATCCCCTCTGCCAAGATCGATCCCAATATTTAAAAAATCTAATTTTCTAATTTGTTCTGACTTGACCCCCACCCTGAGGTTCCAACTCGACCCATCACCTAAGGTATTTTAAAAAGTATTTAAAGGTAAAGTGAAGGGGGTTAGGTTATAACACAATACATAATTCACAGAGAGTGGTCATTTTCATTGACAAAGGTTTTGGGAGGATTTATGTAGCTTATTACGAGAGTTTTATTTTAGTTTCCTTTCTAAAACACATTGAGAGTAGATTTGTTAATGTCTTGAGAGTTTAAATAAGGATTCTTTCCAGATTTTGTAGACATTCTTTAAGCTTTTTAATTCTGAATTTCATATTTGTACCGGTAAAACCCCCAACTTTCAATTTTTCTTTAAGTAATTGTAAATTTTTAGTTTAATTATTTTATCATTATGAATGCATGATTTGTTGGCTGTTTACGAATGTTCTTGCTCATTTTGTTTCTATATTAGGTAGATTTTTTGTTTTTACGAGTTTTATGTATAAGATCTTGAATTATCATAGCATAATCTTACTATTTTAATATGAATTTCCCAAGCATGTGTACTTTCTGATTTTCCATAATTACTTTTGTTTAGGATTTGTTTGGTTCAATTTTCGTATAGTTCGTTTTCGCTAGTCTATAAAACGCTAATTTTGCCCCTTTTCATCGCAAATCTTAATTTCTTGAATTCAAATCTTAACGTTTCATTTGTGAATGTTCTTTTATAATTGTCATTTTTCATATCTTTCAATAAGATAGCATGCTCATTTTATCCATGTTTGGCTAAATCTGTAGTTAGGGGTTCGTAGTGAATGAAAGTGAAATATATGCTTTGAATATGATTCGATTGTGTGTTTATATTGTTTTTCTCAATAGTTAGAGATCACCTAATGATTATTGGTATTAATTTATCCTTGCATGCTTTCGCCACCCATTTTAAGTTAGATTTATTTTTAATCATGTACTAACATATCTTAACTTGAGCGTGTGTTTAGCTACTGATTTTATTAAAATTTTAAAGGCTTAGTTTGTTTTTGTCATGCACTAGCATTACTAGCCTTAAGATCATATTTTTAAAGGTTAGAAGTTTTTCCGTTGGATTATATCACCAACTAATGGCCTATATGGTAATTGTCATGCATGAATCATTATAAGTGTTAGTAATAGGGTTTAATGATACGAAAGCCTAAGAGCTGACGATTTAGTGGAAATCCAAATAGAAACTGCAATTCAAATCACTTGTAGTTTCACATTCGCTATCTATGGATACCCCTAATATTTGTCTCCCATAGTTTTAAATCTATTTTATCTACTGATTTTACATAATTGCACGCTGCTCTAATTCATTTATTGTTTTCAGTTTACATGCATGTTCCGCTAGTGCAATTTAGAAAGCCTTTTAGGTAGATAACTTACACTTTTGGATTTCATTACATTACATTCTAGGATTAAATTATCTTTACCCCTAGCTAGACAATTTATGGGGTTAGTTTACTTCTCTTTTCCCAAACATTTGTATCATCTTTTTCACTTTTCCATTTTTTCATTTTCCTGAGTAATTAGTGTTAGCCTTAAGCATAATTTTTGCTTTCCCCATGGATTCGATACTCGGACTTACATTAGTCTATATTACTTGTACGATCACTTGCACTCCGGTATTCACAATAGCATATAATGTTTTTGCCATATTAAGAAGCTATATAGAAGTTCTTACTCAAGTCCTTATCTTAGGCATGTGCACCTAAAGAAAGTTCGGAGATTTTTTTAAAAATTACATAAAGGTGAAAAATTATGTGCACAGAAAATAATTACCTGAGGAATATTATTCTCTAATTATTCACCAAAATCAGTTTTCAATCTTGATGTAAAAGTAAACCCTAGTTCTAAATTGCTTTGTTATTTCTGAAAAGCATTATTCTTATCTAGCATGCATAAATAATTAAGCAATTAATCAATAAATGCACAACACCATAAATAACGAGGTATCCCTATTTGCGCAGGACTAATCATCAGGACTAACTGACAATATCCACTACGAAACAAAAAAAAGTTTATATACTCGATAAAACAATTGACTGGCCTACACAACTTGAATTACACAAGCATGCAGTCGAATCACAGTCTCCACCTTTGATTTTCAAAGCCCCTTCACGAATCACATGACCAGGTACACAACATCTTGCATACCTCGGACTCATTCCAACATGTTGGCCTCTTCACTCAATCTATTAACCTTAAAAAAATTGAATTGGGATATTGTTTATTCTTAGAAATAAAGAACGAATGGCATGACGATCAACATCTTAGGTGGTGGATTTGCTCTTTGAAAAAGTTTAGTAATTATTCTAAAAGAGCTTATAAAATTATGTGTCTTAATGCTTAAACTATATGGTTTATTTATAGAAAAACAAAAGTCAAAATCCTATTAAAATTTGGCCAAAAGACTCAAAAATCGATTATTATGAGTATTATATTAGTCTAGGAAAATGCCATATTTGTTTGAATTGAAGAGGTAAAATACTTACAAAAAGCATTTCCATACCAGTCTAGGATAATCCCATACTGGTCAAGCATTTGCGTAAAGCCATACAGTTATTAGAAATAGCCATACCGGTCTAGCATTGGTTTTCTGCTTTATTTTGGTTTTTCGTTCGATTTTTCTTTGGTTTGCTTATGTTTAACCGTGGATCATTGTGGAACCTTATAGAACATGTATAAAACATTATTATAGAGTTTCCCCTGAAAAATCTAAAGCTTGAGGAAGTGAATTAAATAATTAACCCTAGGTTTGTTAATTGGTGGTTGGATTCTCAAAAGTCAATTTTAATCGAATCAAATCAAAAGGTAAACCTAGAATTCTATGAATTTTAATTCTGGAAAACCTTTTTAAAATTTTCTAGCACATAGCAATTAATAAAGCAATCAAACAGATAAGCAAACACGGAATTTACGAGGTATCTCTACAATGCAGGACTAATCATCAACAATCCACTATATGCACAGAAGTTTATAGACTCAATTAAACTCAAATCGTACAGACTTATGAAATTTGAATTGCGTAAGTCGCCTGAAAATGTCTCCACATTCTACACGTATAGAACTCCTATTTGAATCGCATGAACAGGTTCACAACAAATCACTCGTCACAGTATCGCACCATTCTTCAACTTCGTTTATGAATCACACACACTTTGGGATATGATTTGTTCTTTAAATAAAGAACGCTTTCGTTGGCATGAATAAAAAGCCCTAAGGTGGTTTTTTATGTTTTGAGGTTTTAATCTCACTTTAAGATGTGAAAATCTCTCTCAAAACATGTGTAAAAGTCCCCTACCCTATAGGTCTTTTTATAAAAAAATATAGAGATCAACTCCCTTTAGGAAATGTTTAAAAATAATTAAATACAGAAAGTTTGCAATAAAAATACACCTTCCATAAATAAAGGCCATACTGCTCCAAATACAAATCATGTATCGGTCTAAAATTTGGAAATCAATTTCACTCTTTGAAAATGCGCCGGACCTATCCAAGTTACAAAAACTTGTACCAGTCCACCCCATCATTCAATTCATGTACGCTTTCTATTTTATATGGGCCCCACACATATTTCTTCAAAAAGGAAAGTAACCAAACATTTATAAAGATGCTCATATGGGTTCTAAAAAGGTGTCGGTAGATTTGACTTTTTCAAAATTTAAACTTCCTTTATTTTATTAATTTAAATCTCTTTATTTCTTTTATTTTTTGTATTTGTTTTCCGTCGCATTAAAATTGTTTGATCTCCAATTCGATCCAAATTTTCGGGGCAACTCTAGGAACATGTTAGGAACATAATCTAAGAGTTTCCTCATAAATTCGGTTCACCAAAGCCTTACGAATGCGGGAAAAATACTAACAAAAAATAGTAAAAATAAGTCAACCTAAAAGGTTTTTTTAAAACACCACGTACCTAGGAAAATAAATTCAAATGCCAATGCTCATCGTATATCTCTTGATGTAATTCTTCAATGCATCATTTCGATAGCTTGGTTTGCTTATAATTCTTCAGATGTAATCTCAAGCAACTTACAAGCAAACGTGTTTTTGTTGAAGGAATAAAACCAACATAAATTAGACTTTACATCCCTATTAATTTATGATGAGCAAACACGTATGCAATAGAAATTTTCGGTTTACCTTTGAATTTGATTCAGAAAAGCTTAAAAGCTTAAAATACAATTTGAAAACCAATCCACCATCTATACTATGAATCAAACTCTTATGACATGATTACCTTACTTACCTCGATCCCATTGATAATCTAAATTATGTACTCGAGACTTTGGAAGCTTGGCTCTCAATATAGCTAATTATTGCTTTATCGACGGTCGATCTCTTGTTCATCAGGCAAGGAGCCACAGCTATTGATAGCCCAATATGCATAAAGATGCACTCACTTACACCAACAAATGTGACAAATGCCAAAAGCACTACCCAATCATCCATCAACAAGAAACAAAGCTTCATTCCCTAACTAATCCGTAACCCTTTGCACAATGGGGGCTAGTATAGTGTGACCATTCCCTAAAGCTTCTAAATCGAGAAATTTTTTGCTAGGTGCCACTGATTACTTTACCAAGTGGGTAGAGGCAGTTGCTCTAATAAACATTGTAGATTCAAATATGAATACTTTCTTATGGAAAAATATTATAACTAGATTTGGTATCTCGAAGATTCTGGTTTCAAATAATGGACCCCAATTCAAAAGTAAAAGTCAGAAGGTTGTCAAATTATGTAAGACACACATCATTAGAATGAGTTTCTCAATTGTATCACATCCACAAGGAAAAGGCTAGGCTAAAGCATCCAACAAAGTGATTATGGATGGCCTAAAAAGAGGTTAGAGGATGCAAAAGGCAAATGGGTTCAAGAACTTCCCTCTATGTTGTGGGCATTCAGAATCACTCCACGCCGATCAACTGGAGAAACTACATTTTCCCTAACCTATGGTACAAAGGCTCTAATACCACTGGAAGTCAGCCTACCAACGCTCAAAACGCCCAAGGTGGCAACGAGCGGGAATAATATAGCTTTAAAGGAATCCCTTGATTTTGCCGATGAAATGATAAAAGCAACCCTTATTCGGCTAGCTAACTGTCAATAGAGTTTGTCCATGCAAAGGCAAGGACATGTGACCTAAGAGAATTTTAAGTTGGAGATATGTTTCTAAAAAAAATACTATATTTCATGGTTAATCCAATACATGGGAAACTTGGTCAGAATTAGGAGGGACCCTACATTGTGACTGGAACAACTGGAACTAGGGTTTACTATCTGCAAGATCAATAGGAAAACTTGATACCCATCCTTGGAATATCATTAAACTTGAGGAAGTATTGTCACTTGATTTGTTATGTTCTTGGCATTGTAAACCTAGGCAAGGGGCTCGTGTCCTTGCCGATTTGATCAGCAAATAAGAAATAGTTAGTCTTAAAACAACTATCCAAACCCAAGTCCTACCATGGGGGCAATTGCAAAATCAAAAACCTCCTATGGGGGCACAACGATTGAAAATACTTGGAAGGTAGGCCAAGTAAAATTAAAATCAAATGCAAAAGGACAAGATAACAACAAGGCTTAGTAAGTGAGTAAATACCAAGTAGGCCAAGTAATTGATGAAGCGATCAAATACTTACTAATTTGGAATTTTACCAAAAGTTAGAAAGTTAGATTAACATGGAAATTTTATCAGTTAATTAAGTTGAAAAGCCATGTTGGCCGATGTGAATTACAATGCCTGGTAGGCAGTTCAATGGCTAAGTAAATCACATACAGTTTTAACTTTTAACTTTAAAAAGTTTGGTGTGCCTAGTTGGCCGACTTGAATATGCTGCCTGGTAGGCAACTCAAAGGCTAGGTAAGCCGAATACAATTTTAATTTTAAAAAGGTTGATGTAACTTAGTAAGTCGGTCCTTTTTTACTTTAATAGCAACGGCCACTTTAAAGTTATTGGCCTCCTTTTTATACTTGGCAACCTTTTTTTTTGTGTCCCTTAGAAACTGCCTTCTCAGCCTTTAGATTTATAGCATGCTTGGTTTCTAGCTCCACAAAATGTTGAACAGTCTAAAAATGCAAAACATGTTAAAAATGTTAACGCAAAGGGATAAAGAATGAGCTTAAAGTAAAAAATTAAACTTACAGCGATCATATGTTAGAAGCTATTCATCGCCGGCTTTTGGGTGGTTTGCGCCTCCAATGTTGCTTTATCTTTAGGAGGGATGATGTTAGTTGCCAGACTAAACGCAACAACCCTTGTTTCCAAGTAAAATATTCGACAAGCAAAACTCTCTTCTCATTTATAATAAATGGTTATGGGATAAAGGATGCAACTGACTCCTCAGCAACATGGGAAGACCCTCCAACTTTATGAACTGAACAAAGGGGACTTATTGAGGTGATCTTTTTGGCCACGAAATTTATGACCATATAAGGGCTGCTCACTATGGTAAATGATTTTGTTGGTAACTTTAATTCATGTCACCCCCAACAGTAGGGGCATCTTCAACAGTACGGGTATCCTTCTGTTTCTTGCAAGGAGGGCTAGATGGACTCCCCGAAGTGCCTATGACTTTGGCACTTGTTCCTCTTGGACAAAGTTTTAGCAATTACTGGCCAAGACATATCATCTTTTAAATAAGAAAAAACAACTCTTTTTATTTATTTATTTTTACTTTTCAATGTAAAGGAATCTTGGAATAAGACCTCTACTTCTTTTTCTTGATTAGCCTAAGGGTTATTTTCATCCTTTGAGTCTGAGACAACTAGAGCTTCACCTTACTTTAACAGATAGGTTAGGCTGTTGGAATGTCTACAGTTATTAGGTCGGCCAAAGGTTCTTAAATATGAATGCTTGAAAGAGCCCCAATTAGCTGAGTTACAGAAACCTCAACGACTGGGGACTTAAGCTTGCCTTTTCTTGGAAGCCCCCTAAGTTTCTGGCTCACTTTTAGAGGGTTCACAGCAAGTTTTGCGAGCTGCCCTCTTTTAATTTTTAAATATTTCATTAGCAATGACTATCTTATACTGCGTGGAGTTATTTTTCTCGGAAAATGTGGTGTATGGGCAGTGGTAACAAAGTAGGTTGTGGGGCGATCTGAGGTTATTGAATGGGATAGGGTTTCCTGCACCTGGGTGGTGGGTGATGGTGTTCAGTTGATCAACTTTGATAAATTCCAAACTTGGCTTCTTAAAGTTGACTTTAGCACTAACAACCGCATAAGGATTTAATAAAAACATTGGCTGGGCAAGAGAAAAGCACTTAATAAAAAGATTGCAAAGTCACAAACCAGGTGAGCTAAATTACTTGGAGAGTAGTTTGTTCTGGGGACCAAGCTCCACAGTCCTATGGATCACTATGATATCTTTGTACATTCCCTTATGGAAAGTTAATAGCCTTTCAAACAAAGATAGGGAATTCACTGGACCGTTAAATTTCACTTCCCCTCAGACTGGTTAAGTCCATAACATAACTTTATCTCATATTGGCTAAATAAAAGGTTGAATTGCCTGTTTAACTCAGCCACTCCAAATACTATCCTAATTGTTTGGGGTAAGTTGACCTAAATGAAACTTAGTATCTAAATCTACCATTAAGGGATATAAAGTCAATCTCAACCTGGCCTGGGTAAAGAAAGAAATCATTATGGGGGTAAGTTCCAAGCCAAATGGAGATCTCCACGTTCAGGCCAAATTGTTCCATTTAATATATGCGCCCGGGAAAATTCATCCATCCTATTGGGAGTCACTAGCACTAATCTTCCTATAACATAAGTTTAAGATGAAATTTAGGGTTTTATAGATCAAAAGGGCCATAAAACTAAGAAAACGGGAGAATAAGATGAAGAATACTATACTAAATCCAGACAAATGAGTGATATGAAGAAGAAGAAGAAGGCACGTGGTGTATTTCGGCCATAAAATAGAGCTTCCTTAAGAAGATAAAATGTAACACCCCGTTCTTAAATTTTGTGTTCATCACATTTAATATCGCAATTAAGGCGATTTCGAGCCCCGGATAGTGATATATTGTTCTGAAAGGAGAGGTAGGGGTCAGAGACTTCCAGTAAGTCATATTATTATATTTAATCTTGTTAGAATAATTGTAAATCATTTCGGGTGGTTCGAGTCGAAATTGGGATGTAAATTGCAAATTTTTAATTTCCTCGACTTCATAATTTTGGGATAACTTGGGAGAAGCGTAACTTCTTCGTTCCTCGCCATATTGAGTTTTTGTTCATATTGTGTTCTATATTTTTAGGAAATCTACAACTTTCGTGTTTTGGTCGAAAGCAAATTCAGAATCCTACTAGGTCGAAACTGAGCGCGAAATAGGCAAATCGCTATCAGTTGTCCATTCGGTAACATTAAGGCACTGACTTCGTCGAATTTTTGGGAATTATTTGCCCATAATTTGGGGACACTTCCTGTTAAGAAGTTGTAAAGCTCCGAATAAGCTTTCCGTGGACATAAAGATCACCTTCATCGGACATCTGAGGGAGAAGTTATGGCTATCCAAAGATCAGTTCTGCAACTCCCCCACGCGTGAACAATACCCATATTCGCGAATTTGAATAGCATATATATACATACATTGAGCTCATTCTTCCTCATTTCATCACAGACATTGGAGAGCTCTTAGAGAGATAAAGAGTGACGGAATTGGAGGGGGTTCGAGATGTCATCATCCACGTATCTTCACTACGCTAAAACAACATCAAATAATCACTATTCATCTTCTTCTCCACACTTTCATCACCATTGTTAGGGTTTTTGAGCGAAATTTGGGGGTTTTGCGATTACTCAAGCATGGCTCGATCCAACGCTTGATAGCTTAAAGATTCAGCATGTGTAAGGTGGAAACACCTCTATTAAACTTATTTTCCAACTTATTACTCTTGAAATCAAAATTTTTATTACAAATAGGGTTTTTAAATATAAACTTTAGGTTTATACTGCGCGTATTAGGTTGGGTTGTTTTTGGGCAAAATCTATGATGCATATGAGTATATTATCACTCATATACCCCGCGTTAACTACCATCATCTTGTTATGAGCCCATTACACGCACTTGTATATCATACCCGAATATAATTGCGTGTAAGAATTAGTTGGTGAGTAATTTGGGGTTGTGAGCGGGAAGTGATTTGTTTTGGGTTATTAATGACGTATAGTGATATATTATTACTCCAATAGCATTGTTTACCAATTATTTCCATGCCATATATATATGTTAAGTTTCCTAATGAACCCACATTGGGGTAAAGCGTATAAACTACGTAATTGGGGGTATTGGAGGTTTTGGGAGATTTTGGTTTAGTAAATGGTAAATTATAAGTTATAGGACCTAGATATATACATTTGTACAATCAGATACTTTGACAGGGCCTTATATGACGTGCTTACATTACGAACTTTTAGAGTGGGCCAGTACACTATGGTAAATGGGTTTAGAATATGGTATGGGGTATGGTAGTTAGCTATGATGATATTGTAGTCCCATTACTCCCTAGTAATGTCATGAAAAGTACTTTAGAGGACTTGGGTTGCCGTAGTCATAAGTACACCTACGGTTGGGGAGCTGTAGATATACCGACTAAGCGATAATCTATATAACCAATGATTGGCTAGATTATATGACTTGTAGACTACAATAAGGTACTAACAGGTAAAGTTAACACACATAACTTGACATGGGATGTAGTTTAGTACAAATGAGCCTGTAGGTCGTAAAACTTGAATGGCTTAATATTTATAAGCCTTTAAAAGCTATATGTGTTGATGACGTATATAGCAATGAACTGAGTGGTTAAGATAATGATGATTATGATAAGTATATAATAGTATTGATGCGAATGGCCACATGTGTATTATGTTGTTATATGTACATATCTGTACATGATTGATATATATATACATGTGCATTCATTGTGAGAAATGAATGACTGTGACGATTGTGGTTATTTATATGTTCACGTATTCTATCATGTGATGATTGTGTATTGATCTTATATATATATATGTGTGTGTGTGTGTGATAATGATGAGATTATATAGTCCATGTGAGGTCCCGGGTTGGTCTCTAACGATTGAGATCTTAAGTTAGGACAGAGTGCCCCTGGGTGCAAGACCTGAAACTGTGCACGGAAATGAACGAAAGGCCCTGCTGTCGCGTGGGTGAAAGGCCAAGAAATGCAGACCTAGTGACGCTTGGACGATTGTGATTATTATTGTGACGGTCGAGGCCGGGAGGGCCATTGAGATACATGTCTTGAATGACATGGTTAGTTATTAGGAATAAGAGACATTGTCTCGAATGATACTAATACGTCACAATGACGGATGTAGCGGTGGTTTCGATATATATATTGTTGTGTTGTATTTTATATTGTTCTATATATATTGCCTCCGATATATTATGGATAGTGTAAGAATGAATGAATATATATATGTATCAATGCAGATACGTGAAAGCATGTAGATATGAGATAAGTCTACCAGTTTATATTGAACGTAAAATATTAATAATCTAAGTGGCCAACATAGTACACGAATGGCTAGACGGGAGGAATATCTTAATGTAACGCTTAAGCTAGACGGCCTGGTAGTAATGCTTAATAGTCGACCAAGTATGTAACTCGTAATGTACTGTAAACAAAGCAATAATTATGAATACTTGGCATAAGAGGTGTATACCCCTCACCCGCAATTGATTAACCAAGAGAAAAATGATTCTTATAGCATGTGAACCCTAGGAAGCTAGAAAGAGTAAAATGCTATATGATGAGAGTTAGGAAACAGTTTTGATACATGAGATAGAACAATTAGTGGGTTTTAGCACACACATACATGGTAAATTCCATAATAAGGTTTTCAAAAAGATTGTATTGTTGAAGTAACATATATATGATACATATGTTTTCAAATAAAAACCTTATTTTCATTATAAACCCTCATAGTTCCCACAAAGCCTGGATTTGGCTCATTCCTTCCTTTTCAACAGTTTTGCAGGTCCATACTTGAGGGTGGCACGTGATGTACGTCCATAGAAGCTCTGATGACCTTTAGCAGTTCTATAGTCCTTTAGTTAGGGATTATGCCATTCATGCCTTTATATTACACTTTAAGATAGTTGTATTTATTTAAAAGGATTTGGGACTGTTGTATAAACTTATACTTAAACGGACTTTGATAAAGTGTATCAATGATTGAACAGAGATTGTTCTTTTAATTTATAAGGCGGATATCACATTTTACAAACTCCACATGCCAAATTTTTTCTAAATGGATTTTATTTATTTTCCTTTATAATTCACACTCGTCGTTGCGTACGACTCCGTGATCAACGGGGTCCCGGAGGTGAAAACCTCTTAACGGGATTCAGGGCGTCACATAAAAAACTTCTTTTTGATCAAGATAAAGGTTGAAAAAAAAATCTACTAAGTATAAAAACTGAAGCTGAAGATATACCATTGTTAGACAACCAAGCATCCAAGCTCAACTTGTTAGCCAAGCTCTCATGCTTAAAAGGCTATTAAAGGAGCCCGAAAATAAGAACGCGTAGTTAGGCTCCTAGTTAAGTTCAAAGCCCAGACTTTCTAGCAGGTCAAGCCCTTCATTAAAGAATCAATTAAGGGCTCATGCCAAAAGCCTAGGACCCATCTATGCTGAGATGGTCCGTATTGGCCGAGATGGCAGTGATGAAGTGGAAAGATTACTTTTGTATTATGGGTAAGGATCATGCCACTTGTAAAGTGCTAGAGTAAAGTCCAAGTTTACCCTTTTTAGTCTTTTACTATTTATCATAATCGTGCATTGTAAACTCTAATTCCATACATACAAATATAAATGGTGAGGCACATTACAGGGGTCCTAAAATGTAGGTAATTAATTCTAAAGAAAGAAAGATCAACAACTAAGTTGGTAGCTTATTTGTAAATATGTGTTCATTACATTAAGCAAATATTCCTTCACACACATCCAAGGTGGAGGTACTACCGGATTGATAGCCAAATCAACCGGCTACAATAAATCTCTAGTCTCACATTCTTATCATTATTATTTCTAGTTTATATACATTATGCTTTTATCTTTCCTTTTAGGGAGACCTACATTTTTTGGCACATACAATGTTAATTTAGAGAAGTACACACCATAGCTTATAGTGAAAAGTACGATATATGAGTATATACATTAACCATCCAACTACTCTCTATATATGAGTATATACATAAGTACTTTTTAGAATGAAATATTTTAAAATTACAATAAGTGAGACGTTGTGATTTTGAATTTAAGAAGATGAGTTTCAATGCATAGTTAAAAATGAAGTGAAAGAAAAGGGAAGCACATTTATATTGAAACCCATAGAGACAATTTATATATATATATATATATATAAAGCGATATACTTTATAACACTATTTTTCTATACAATAAAATTTTCATACAAACTAAAAATTACCAATCACCATATAAGGGTAGACATACAACTATCACAATAAAAATGTACCAATAAAGAATTTGACAACCATATCTATGTAGGTCGAACACATGTCTTGTGGCTAAGAAGGAATGATCTTCAATTCAATGCTATAGACCAGAACTGGAACCAGGTTGTGATGAAAAGCATTGAGTTTGCGAGGGCAACATGCAATGCTTTGAATGAGAACCTGGATAGCCCTGGTGCTACAGAAGTTAGACTAATCACATGGAATTTCCCCATTGTAGGTAGAATCAGAATCAACACTGATGGAAGCTGTCTGAGTTCTCATGGGTAGGAGAGCTTTGGAGGTCTAGCCCGTAATGAACAAGGAATGTGGATTGAAGGATTCTGTGGACGCATTGGCCCAGCCTCGGTGCTTGCAGCGAAGCTGTGGGGAATCCGCCATGGTTTGAAACTAGCCCACGCTAGAGGATGGATAAATGTTGACATAGAGACAGACTCGTACAATGCCAATGAGCTCGTGAATGGAGAAGGCAACATGGATAACCACCCTGAGAAGACACTTATAGAAGATTGTCGCAACATGCTGAAGGACACAAGCTTCAAGCTCATGCATTCCCTCCGGGAAGGCAATAGATGTGCGGATACATTAGCGAGATATGGAGGCCTCCAAAGAGAGAGGGAAGTCAGAATCCTCATACCTCCCAACGAGGTAGTGGAGGACATGATAGCAGATATGCAAGGGACAATGTTCCCAAGAGGATACTAAGCTGTTTGTTTTGTTTTGCTTCTTTTCCTTTCATTCTGTAACCAAAAAAAGAAAGGCACCTTTTTAAAGGAGCACTGCTAGAAGTACGGTTGGAAAAGAAAGAAGGTTTAAATGTTGGTTTTTATTAAAGAAGGTTTCACTTCCAACAGTGCTCCTTTAATAAAGTGCCTCCCATCTTCTCTTCCATTAGAAGTTAATTGAAAGTTTTTTTAGTTTTTTCTAGAACTAATGTCATTTCTTTTTATAGAAAATGATTATAAAGGATAAAAATGAGCATGTTCTTAGAATAAATGACACTCTTTTTTTTTCATTAGTTCGCAGGACAAATTTTTATTTAAAGGACTAATTTTTTAATGAAGGACAAAATATTAATTATTTTATTATTTTAATTAATTAAGTTGAATTTTAATAATACCCTTTTTAAAGATAAATATAATTAAATTAATATATGTGAGGGAGCATAAAATTTGACTAAGGTAAACTGCGCCAATCCAACCTGCTTAGAGGCCCATACCCTGGGCTTAATTGACGGGCCATACCCAAACGAAGAAGAATAACGAAAAGACATGCTAAAGCAAGGGCGTACAAGTACTCCGAGACGGATAGTCGAGGCTGAGACCCCGAGGGAAGGGTGCATGTGCCATAGCACGTGTGGAATGTGTGAGAAATGGATAGAGAGGATCAAACCAAATCGCACGGGTCTGTATAGAATCGTACAAATCTCCACTACTAAACTACCAAATGTATGAATTCAGAAGTTGTTAGTAGTGGATAAGGCAATGAAGGCTGGAGTGGTATCCAAGTCTTACCCTATTTAGTCATTTTACTGTCAACCTTAATGAGCAAGTGTAACCCTAATTCCATACTTTGAGAATCCGCAAATGCGACCCCCGGGTCTCGCTCCCGTCCTTGGGCGTCTGAAACGTCGGAGAGGATTCCGTCGTTCCACTTGCTTCTTTTCGATTAGGTCTCTATGTCGGGTGTCTCCTTATCCTATTTCTAGATGCAAGTGGTTCGTTCAGAGTCGCCAGTACGTTTTACGAGAAAACGGACAAAAAAGGGTTGTGTAAGAACAAAGGCTACAAATAAGCCTCTCTTTACACATTTGTTTACGAAACCAGGGTTCTACAGGGTTCGAAAACTATGTTACGGATTGGGAATGTGTTAAGCACCCGTTCCGCCCTTTCGGTCTCTAGTGGTCTTATATGTTTATTTTATGTTGAAGAACTTGGATGCTTTTACTGACAGTCTACTACTTTTCAAGTGAAAACCCTAATTTCTGAGGAAAGCGGGGAAAGGGATAAAAACCTTTGTGTTCCGAGATCCAATATTTTATTTTGAAAGATGTAAATACAAATAACAAAAGTTGTTTTACTTTAGAGAGAGTTTCCCGTTTTATTTCTCGTATAACGACGGTTTTTTTCGGATTTTGACTTCTTTTGGAAAAGTTTGGATCTTGTATCGGGACTATTTTAATATGAAATTAAAAATCTTGAGGGGAGTTCTACCAGACATATCATAGTCTATAAAAGAGATAGGATATACCGGGTTTTTAATTCTTAAGTAGGTTTTACCGGTTCGGGTTTTGAAAACAGAGTTTTATCCGGATGATAATGTACTTACTCTTTTGGTTTTGCAAATGATTTTATCAGGGTCTTCTATTTTAAAAACAGTAGACTATTTGTAACTTTGGCAATAAGTTCATTCAAATAAAACGTGGATAAAACAACAAAAGTAAAACAAGTACACATATATTTAATGTTAAATACTAGAAGAGACTTTCTTTACCTTCCCGACGACAATAATAATAAGAAATAAAATATGATACGACAGAGAGATCCCTAGCGATAATAATCTTTTTCTTCTTCAGATATTTTCGAGAATTCGATTCTAGAGACGGGACATGTCGAGTGTCGAGAATAGATTTGATATTTCTTCAGAAATAAGACGATAATCGAGAATGCTTGACAAAAGACTAAAAAATTAGATATAAGCCAATAATTCTTCAATCCCAAGTTACTGTCCCTGAACCCTTAGGGGTGTTGGCCTATTTATACTGCTCGGGGAAGATTGTCGCGCGACATTTCCCTAGAAAGGGCAAGTGTCGCGCAACAGAGTGTATAATGTCGCACGACAAACGGCTGAAGTGATGTTTTTGACAGACTGATATGTCAGAGAGTGGATGGTCTAGTGTCAAAAGGGTTTGTCGCGCGACACAAGGGAGATTGTCGAGCGACATACTCATTTGTCGTGCGACAATTCCCCTTAAAAATAGGTTTGTTTGGCCACCAAACCCTTTTGGGGCAGTTTCGGGTGCTCGGGTGGGTTCCGGACTCCAAAAATAGTACTCCTCGAAGGTCGTTAGGGTTCTTGCGAGGGTCACGGATCGGGGTGTCTACACATATGTATAAATAGAAGAGGGGAGGCTCAGAAAAAGGGTTGGTTGCTGAGTATTTGGGCAAATAGTTGCTAGTTTACTTTATATATTTTAGAGAAAGAAAGCTTGTAACACTATTGATATTGCCTTAAGAGCTCAATACAGTAACCACGCACACAAATGGAGGACATACTACTGGATCAGCATAAACGCTGCTGGAGGAACCTACCGTACCAAAAAAATCCTCTTGTCACACCTCACCTCCTTTTGCGTTCACTCTAACTCGTTTCTCAAGATATCTTAATGGGCCAGGCTATAAATTTACGCCACCTACAGTTTGGCGCCGTTTGTGAGAACGAGAAAAACACTATTTTTTTCTCAAAAAATTGGTGAGTATGATTTTTCTCCACCGAAAAAAGTAGTACCCGTCAACAAGCTTCAAACGAGAGTGGCCACCTCGCGAATTTTGCAGGAGCAACCTACCGGGGGAGACGGCTGATTGCCACCCCTCCAATAACAACAAAACGATCTCCAAGATCTGCCGTTCACCACGAATCGAAGGCTGATCGACAACAATTATGATGATCCTAATCTCACCAGCGAGGGTGCCGTTAGTAATGTTGCATTACTTAGGTTAGACAATCAAACATTGCATGAACTTCTGAGAGAGTACATGACGAAATTCGCCTCCAAAAATGCGGAAGAGGAAGACACAGCAACGTCGACCATTAAGCGACAGTGTAATGACAATATTGTTACTGAAAATCCAGTACCCATTCAACTCAGGTTCAGGGTCGAAAGGAAATTGAGCTATTTGAAGCTTCCAATAAGAGGGACAAAGTCCCCAAAAATTGATAGCAATTACAGTCAGGGAAGGCCTTCAAAGGTGGGACACGAGGGTTGCCGGTAGAGAAAGTATTCGAAGACGTGATTCAGGTCCCAGCGGTTGAGGGTTCAGGTGTGGAGGAAAGGTTTTTCCTGATTGTCAGTTCATTGATAAAATAGAAGATGGATCGAATGGCTGGATTCTTAAGGGCCAATATAGATGTATTAGCTTGGCAACCTTCTGAGATGCCCGGAATCGATGCTAAAGTGATATGTCACAAAATGCACATTGACAAAAACCATAAACCGGTGAAATAAAAAACCAAGAAACCAGTGCTAGAAAAAGCAAAAGCCGTAGAGGACGAGGTGCAGAAACTGATCAAGCACAGAATATGGTTTTTATGATAGATGCCGAGTTAGGGGTCTCATGGATGGATCCGATTGTTCGATACCTCAAAATTGGGAAATTGCCAAACGACATCTCAGAGGCTTGCCGAATCAGGGTTTAAGCCAACCGATATTGGTTATCTCTGGACGATAACTTATATAGAATGCCATTCTCTGGTCCCTACCTAAAATGTGTGCATTCAAAGCAGGTTCAGCAAATATTGCATTAGCTGCACGAGAATAGTTGTGGGAGTCACATTGGGGGGCAGATCTTTGGCCCACAGAGTAAAAAGCCAAAGTTACTGGTGGCCGTACATGCAAAAAGATGCACTGGCTTACGCGAAGAAATGCGATAAATGTCGAAAGCATGCATCGATCATCCATATCCTTGGTACTGAATTTTGTCCTATCATCAGTCCTTGGCCTTTTACCCAGTGGGGGTTGGATATACTTGGCTCTTTTCGAAGAGCACCTGGGTCTAGAAGTTTCTTACTGGTTGCGTCAGATTATTTTACCAAATGGGTGGAAGCGGAACCTTTCATCAACATCGCTGACTCTACTATGAAGGTTTTCTTATGGAAAAATATTGTTACTCGTTTTAGTGTTCCAAAAATCATTGTTGTGGATAATGGCACCCAATTTAAAAGCAAGAAAATTTATAGATTATGTGAAAAATTGGGCATTCGTAAAAATTTTTATTGTGTTGCTCACCTCCAGACAAACGGCCAGGCCGAATTGTCAAACAAGGTCATTATTGAAGGACTAAAGAAAATGTTAGATGACGCAAAAGAAAACTAGGTGAAAGAATTGCCATTAGTACATTGGGTGTTCAGAACAACGCCGAGATGATCCACAAGAGAAATCCCATTCTCTTTGGCTTATGGTACAGAGGCCGTGATCCCTTTGGAAGTCGGTCTTCCAACTGTAACAACTATGATGGCAGAGTTAGGGGAAACCGATACTGCGATGCAAAAAGCCTTAGATTTTTTTGATGAGAAAAGAGAAGCTGCTCTTATTCGATTGGCAAGTTATCAACAAAGTTCAACAAGGCAAAGGGGTAACAAGGTGAACCCCAGAAAATTTCAGATTGGAGAACTTGTCCTGCGAAAGAACATGGGTTCGATGGTTGATTTGATTTACGAAAAATTAGTTTCCAATTGGGAAGGTCAATTCGAGGTAACTGGCATGAACGGGACCGGTGTTCACTATCTAAAGGATCAAGATGGAAGAGAGATTCCAAATTCATAGAACATCAGCAATTTGATAGCATACTATCATTAGCTCTTTTGTTTTATTAAAGAAGGCTACGGCAAAGGGCCACTGTCTTTGCCGACTTATTATTCAAATGCAATGAGAAGTTTATTTAATTTACCATTGTGCAAGCCAAAGACCTCAAATGGGGGCAGATGCTGTAACGACCAAGTTAGTTAAAACGAACATGCTAGAAAGGCAAGGCTATTTGAGTCAAACACACGGATTGATACTTTCGCCGAAAGTATATCAACGCCGTTCTCCCATAAGGGAGATTACCATTGGGTAAGTGGTCTCGCAGAGGCCTGTTTAGGTTGGTGCAAGTGCCAAGTGCAACAGAAGCACTTCGTAAATTTTGCAACCCTGAATGAGATCGTTATGAATGTCAGTACCTGCGGAGCAGATCAAAGGCTGAAACATGCTGACCAAGATGAAGTTAATTTAACTATCATATATTTTTAAAGTGAAAATCATGATTAATGAAAACTTAACCAAAACTTGGAGTTCCTTAGATTTGGCAAGACCAAGAGGAACGTCATAAATTTACTATGCATAAGTGTGAAAGTTACTGTGATTAGCAATTTGTTTATAACACAACAATGCCGCAAAATGAAAATTAAACACACTTATATACATATGTATAATGATTGATAAAGCTATGTACAAGAGAAGGTTTTGCAGTCACAAAAAAGGAAAGATAAAAATGGGACGAGGTGAGGCTCAATCTCGACGCCTCAACTCCGCTCGCAAGGTATTCCTTTCTAGGATTGCATCTTTGTACCACTCCCTCAGAGTATCATGGGCTTCTGCCTGATGCTCATAGAGCTGACGCATGGAGTCCAAAGCCTCTTGTAGGCGAGCAATCTCTGCGACGGCATGAGTTCCGTCAACCAGTGCTCTGTCTAAATTCTGAAGAGTGCCCTCCAGTTCGAAGGTACGCTGAGCCAACTCCAGTTGAAGTCGACAAATTCTCTCAGAAACCTCGCCGAAAGTAATAGAGTGGGGAGGAATAAGATATGACGATTCATTTAAAGGAACCAGAACGCTTATAAATAGAAGTAAAAGGTGGCTTAGAGAGACGAAAGGCCACGATTCATTTATGACAAGCCGAGACAGCATTTCATTTGAAAGGTTACATTGGAAAAAAGTTACGCCGCAACAATCAAAATTGCACATGAGGTCTCAAACTTTCCCGTGATGAGCCAATAAGGACTTAACACGTAGATTATTTCAGTGGCTATCTCGCTCTACTGGAAGTCTGGTAAGCCGATGTTAAAGTGATATACTAAAAGCCATAATTTTCTTGTTGGTTTTGATATGTTATAAACTTGGTTTTACTATTTTAATGAGAATCTTTATGGGCAATAGTTGCATTATATTATTTATTTAAATATCGTGCATGTGTACCTTTTATTCCATATAGTAGATGATTTGGTGTGTAGAGTATAGCTTACACACATAAGATCATATCTTCGGTTCTTGTAGAATATAAGTTTAATGGTTCACAATCTTAGATGGAATTGGACACCCATTGGTAGGATTGTAGCACAAGTTTTAGTAGTTTATCTTAACTACAGGAAATGGTATAGTTTTAACTCGTTGTGCTAGTACACTTTGTGTGTATTGAATAGGACCAGTTTGGGTTAATTGTTTTTATACTAACTATATAAAACAATTTAAAATCCCATGGTTATTATGATTACTTATGCTCTTAATCTTGAAATAATTAATAGACATATATATGTAGTGTTTGTTGGTTTGACTCATTAAGAGTGAGATTCATTTATAGATCAATAATCTTCGTGAGTTGGATGACGATACTATATGTATGATGAATATTAATTATTGACGGAATCAACGTCCCGGGAGGCTCAAGGATTAAGAAGTCATTTAAATATAATTGTCAATAATTTAATTTAAATGACGGTTATCTGTAATCTTAATGTGGGGAGAATAATAAGTATTTAATAATAAGGAGCTCGAAATATAATTTGGAGATAAGGATGGGAGTGCAATTATAATTCTTTAGTGGTGCGAATTATAATTTATGGAAGGAACTAATTCATAGTGGAATTAGGATTCCAACTTCCCATAGGAAGCCCAAATACTTATTTCTCCTTAAAGTCACTATTGTAGCCTTATATATACGCCGGCCTTGTCTCTTCTCATGATAACAATAATTCTCATGAGTTAGGGTTTTTTCTATTGAGAGAGGAGAAAATCTTGGTGATACCGTAGCCCACACTTGGTGCAAGATTTGATGGCGGAAGTAATACGATAGAAGATCTTTAGGTTTTGGCACAGTAGTCGTAAATTAATCGTAACTTTTGATCGCACTGTTGGATCGAGCTGATTTTTGGATATGTCGTTCAGAACGCAAAATTACAATAACATGTTAAAAATCAGGACGATCAGAAGTCGTTTCGGTGGCGAAAACGATCGATTTTTGCAGCCCAGTGAGAATTAAAAAAATCTGACCAAATCGCAATCTAATGCTTTCAAACCCTAGTCTCCTCATATGGATCCTCTACATGATCCACAAAGGTGAAATCCCTTTATTCTTATAAGGTTTTATCATAAGTTTTTTGTTCAATCTATACGCAATATCAAACGATCTTGTATTTAATGTCTCCATCAGCCGAAACCCTCAAACTAAATTTTTTAATAGATTGTGAATCGAAGTAATGACTCCAAACTGAGTTCGATTACATTCAGTTAAATTTGCTTAGAAATATTCAAACATAAACAATTAGTTCGCCGGGATTATAGTTTTGTTGAAATATCAATAGAACCGCAGTAAATGGTTTACAACAATACATGTTATGTTTGAACTCGAGAGACCCTAATTCGAGGTTGTTTGAACCTCAACTTGCATGACCAAAACTGATTCACCGAGATTGCTGTTTCACTAAGGTTCCAACCTAAATACATTGAGAAATTTGGTTAAAAAGGTTAGGATCAATTCGAAATAAGATAATCTTGAGTCTAGGTTGTTTGAACCTCGGCTAACACACACAGAGTGTTTTACTCTATAGCAAACAAAAAGACTATTTTTAATTGTATAATTGATTATGATTTTGTCAGTACAAAATAGTATTATTTGGGCTAAAGTGTTACATATTTGGAGTTCGTTGATAAAATTTACGGGTCGATAGCAGTGATTCAACTACAAGCATCCAAACAATCATAAAAAAGATCAAAAACAGCAAACAGAAAGGTTTACAGAACAAAATAGTACTTTTCATTGATATAAAGGATTACAATGGTGGGACTTCGAGGTCCAATTGATAAATAATATGGAAAAAGAGATTCCCCCTACAAAACTGCTAAAGTATCTTACTACTTCTCCGTAAATGGAGAAACCCTATATAACGGATAAACAAGCAGTCGCGACGCTAAGGGCAACTTGTCATAAATTTCAATAACTACCCAAAACTCCTTAAGAACCCTAGATTGACGAAATAAAGCCAATCCAAGAAGAATTCAAGGAGAAGGAAGAAGATGAAACTCAACGTGTTCGGAAGGAGAGGATGTAAGAACAAATAGAACAGTTGAAGAACAAAAGAGGGAAAAACCGCCTATTTTAAAGTGGCGAACCCTCAACCATCGAAAATACATGGGTAAACATGTATTTTTGATTGGGTCGAGGTATGTATTCCATTTTCTTGTTCTTCTTTCTCCTACCCAAGCCTCTTCCGCAGTTGGTCCCTTTCTACAGTCACGACGGCCAAATGCTTTTCCATATCCTAGATGATTTTGACCATCCGAGGAATATCTCTCTCCAATGTTCGAATTTCTTGTTCAAGAACTTCTACCCTATGAGAAAGAGCTTCTACAACATTGCGGGTTGCTGGCGGACGATAGGAATTGCTCGCCTCGTATGGATTTATGTCCATATTTTTAATATGTGATGTGAGAAGTTATCGAAATTGAAGAATGACAACTGATGGGATAGAAGGGGCTATTTATAACTGAGGTAGATGACGGTTTACGAGGGATATAATTAATTCAAAGTACACGTGCGCTTCGAAAAATGACACCCGCCCTTGAATCCCAACTGCCATGTGGCAAAACGCACAACCGCCCATTAAACGCGCCAAGTAATTCGCCCAAGGGATATGCATGTCTATATTTGCACGTGCAACTAATGCACACGAGCATCGTAACTTCCATGAACTAATTGAGTTATAAGCGCGACATCGTTTTTGCTGTTTCAGCCACGCTTGTGCCCAGGAGGCATTATTTAAAAATTTTGGCTGTTTAAGCCATAAGTGTCATATGCCATAAGTAGACATGAACACTTGTGCCTAAGGGGCATTATTCAAAAAATTTGACTGTTTAAGCCACAAGTGTCATCTGGCGTAAGCCAAGATGAACACTTGCACCCAAGGGGCATTATTTAAAAATTTTGACTGTTTAAGCTACAAGTGTCATCTGCCATAGGTCGAGATAAACACTTGTGTTCAAGGGGCATTATTTAAAACTTTTGGCTGTTTAAGTCACAAGTATCATTTGTCATAGGCCGAGATGAACACTTGTACCCTAGGGGCATTATTTAAAACTTTTGGTTGTTTAAGTCACAAGTGTCATTTGCCATAGACCGAGATGAACACTTTTACCCTAGGGGTATTATTTGAAACTACTTTACAGATTGCACGAGAAAATTTAGGTGGTATCAATCCACAAAGAGCTGCATGCACCACATCGCAACACCCGTTTCGTGTCTTGAGGGGTAACATCATAATAATATCGGTTTAAAAATCAACAAGAATACCATCAAACAATTCAACAAGATTAAGAGTCGAAGCAAAACTATATTATATTGAAAGCAAAAGCATACAATGAGAAAATCCAAGACCGAATAAAAGGCACAAATATGCTCTTATAACGCAAATGTTAAGCCTTGGGAGGGGAACTAGCAGGAGATGCATCCGCATCTTTCTTAGAATCGAAAGAAACTTTGGCATTATAAAGATCAAGTGGACAGTGCAGCTTGACCAAACAATTCATGATCAAGGGGGAGACCAGCACATTCAAGACTGAGTTTGTACCCGCCTTGGTAAATAAGATCCTTAAGCTTAGACATCTCAGAAGCACAGTCACCCAGCGCCTTATTATAACCGTTGTTCCTCTCATCAATCAAAGAAGATTCATGCTGAGAACCCAGTTGGGATATTTCGGAGGCATGCATTTCCTTTAATTGAACCACAGTCGAAGCATGCTCCTCCCTAACTCGGTTCAGCTCAGCAACAGAACTTTTAGCCATCGGTTCGGCGCTCTCTCTAGCTAGCTTTTCAGCCCCCAAAGCACTCTTGACTTTATCAAGGTTGGAAGTCTGATCTTGGTAATATGCCTTAAGAGCAGCAAGTTCGTTGCCTTGGGCAATTTGGGCCTCCGACAGATCGGCGATCAAGGCATGCTACTTCTTGATCTCGGCCTTCCACTCCTTTTTAATAGCTTTGGCTTTTCTCAGCTCTTACATACGTTTAAGCTCGAGTTTTGAGAAACACGCGCTGACCTACAAGCACGACAAATATATATGAACATTGAAGGAAATCGTAACAGATAAGGAAAGATAAAGGTGATAGGGGTGTTTTACCTTGGCAATGTATCGAAAAACTCCCATCCCTAGGTTAGCAGGGCCCTCTTGCTATAATAGTTCCTGATCCTTGGGGAGGGACATATATGTAATCATGGCGCGAACAACTTCGGGATCGCGGATAGCTGAATCCTCCACAGTCACTATCCTACCAAGGAAGCATAATCTCAGCGCTGCCACGAAAACTTTTGCCTTGCCCTTATCTATAGATGGGCCAGGACCAATATCTCCCTCAATGGCCAAAGTAGGAATATGAGCCCCCTCATCAGTAACCGCCAAGTTGGCAGAGGAGCCACCCTCAACAAAAGTCACGGCCTAAAAAATAATGGAAGTAGTAACTTTAATGTTCGGAGCAACACCTGTCGACGGAACCCCATGATCAACTCAGGGAACCTTGAATGGGACTGTTTTTGCGTCACCTTCATGAGGCACACCCCTTTTCCTACCCTTCTTTATAGGGATAGCAAGCTTGGAAATTTCAGAAGCCTACACAGCCTTATTCTCTTTCAGTAGGCGAACTTGCCAAAAATTCAAACGTTCTATTCGAGGAGGAACCGTAGTTTCCACGACTAGGACAGAGGAAAGGGGAAGCGAGGCTTCAGCAGTGCCTATTTCACAAAGAAAATGACTGAGTTTAGCACCACCTCGAATACGATACTGCCTTATCAGACGCCTCCAAACATTGGTAAGCCACGAAAAGAAATTTTTGAAGAAAATAACACTGAAAAAATGAGAAAAAAGGGAAGGCACCTTCGTTTGCCCTAATCTCTTCGTTTAAAAGAGGGTTGTCTGACCTATCTATGGCCGGCACAAATATAGGACATACGATTTCAACTTTCGAGCCGACCTACCCCTCTACATTGTTCATGGGGAGTAGATTTTCTGATTCAGTAGGAAGTGTCGTGCTTGAAGGGCCAGTTTGGTCGGCGAACCCAGCGTCATCAAAAAGTCGTTCGATATCTGGGTCCTCTTTCTCATTGTATATATTAGGGTCATCTAAACCCTTGACTGGAATTACAACCCCTCGATTTGGCTTCGAAAGAGCGGCCACAGTTGGGATATCGTCCGCGACGGTGACTTGAAGTGACGATGGAATCGGTGCGTCGAATGTAACAGGAGCAGCTGAACTCTCGTCGACAGTGAGAATTGCCAAAATACTTGCTCTAGCCAATTTATGGGCTTTACTCTTCTGGCATTTTTTCTGCGGTTGACCCGAAGATTTCTCGGCCTGACCCTCAGGTTTAATGAACAACCTCTCGTCTGTAAAAAGTGAAAGTAACACTTAGATAAGAACCGAAAAACAAAAAATGTTATTCAACGCTATATAAGGTTCGGCGATGACTTACCAGGTCGGCCGCGCTACTTGGGAACTGAAAATCCAATGGGATTGGGATCTACATTCCCCTTTAGAACCACCACATTGCCATAAATATATTTACCAGAATCCCATAAACCAAGAATTAGGGTTGGGGCCTTTGGTCGCCCCTTCAAACTCCATCTACCCTCAGATTGGGAAAAAATGAAAGAATAACAGTACGCGATGTCCCGAAAGTCGAGCTGTATATTAAATCTCCTATTCACCTCGGCCAAACCCAATATGATCTTGACTATGTTAGGAGCCACTTGACTCAAGTGAAGGTGATTTCGATGAAGAAAATCAACCAGTAGTGGGTCAAAAGGAACCCGTAATCCAGCTTGTCCAAAATAGGACGTGTATATGGGATACGTGCCAGCGTCGAACAAAACTCTCTCAAAAATCACATCTCCAACACTTTTGATCTCCTCCCATTTGAACTGCCCAGGAAGAAAATTACGGTGAAATTCTTTCTTTCTCTCCTCGGTTCCCAATCGATAACGTCCCATTTCTAGGGCTTTGAGATGGTTTTGCGACGGAGATAATAATTGGGAGAATGAGGTTGGGAGTAACTGACTTGATAAAACCCTAGAGCGGAGGTAGAGAACGTTTTTAAGAGCAAAAGTTTTTTTTCTTTGGAAGAACGAGGGCACGATAACGATAACACAATATTCAAAGGGTAGTTATACCTTTAGAAAGCAAGCAACAAAGGAAAAAAGAATAGTGAATCCGAAAGGTGTGGATTCAGCCTTAAATTGTTAAGTAACCGGACCGATGATTGACATGTGGAATCAGGCCGAGTTATTCGGGAAGACTTTCGGTCTAAAATTAGGCTCAAGCACATGATCCACATATAATTTGACGAGATTACATGCTTAAGGAGGCAATTGCGGGAGCATAAAATTTGGCTAAGGTAAACTAGGCCGGTCCAACCTGCTCAGAGGGCCATACCCTGGGCTTAATTGACTGGCCATGCCCAAACGAAAAAGAACAACGAGAAAACATGCCAAAGCAAGGGCATCCAAGTACGCCGAGGCGAACATTTGGGGCTGAGACTCCCAGGGAAAGGTGAACGTGCCATAGCACGTGTGGAATGTGTGAGAAATGCGTGGAAAGGATCATACCAAATCGTACGGGTCTATACAGAATCGTACAAATCTGTACTGCTCCACTACCAAACGTACGAATTCAGAAGTTGTTAATAGTGGATAAGGGAATGAAGGCTAGAGTGTTATCCAAGTCTTACCCTATTTAGTCATTTTACTGTCAACCCTAATGAGCAAGTGTAACCCTAATTCCATACGTATAAATAGAAGAAGGGAGGCTCGGGAAAAGGGTTGGTTGCTGAGTATTTACGCGAATAGTTGCTAGTTTACTTAATCTATTTTAGAGAGAGAAAGCTTGTAACACCATTGATATTACCTTAAGAGCTCAATACAGTAACCACACACACACAAACGGAGGATGTACTACCGAATCAGCATAAACGCTGCCGGGGGAACCTACTGGAGAACCACCAAAAAATCCTTTTGTCACACCTCACCTCCTTTTCTGTTCATTCTAGCTTGTTTCTCAAGTTATCTTAGTGGGTCGGGTTATAAAATTTACACCACCTACAATATATATTTAAATCAATAAAAATAAATTCAAACAAATTAAAATACATATCACAACAAAATCAATCAAAAAGGTAAACATAAAAATTATTCAATCAAAAAGATAATCATAAAGATAAAAAATATTCGAACTTAAGCATTCAAGGGCTTATGATTCTTCCACTCAGCATCTACACTGGCCACTGTGAATGTTTGGCTTATGTTGTGTATGTGTGTTTTTCACACTCTGCAATTGTTTGGCTAGAATATGTTTTTTTTTAGAGCAAACCTTTAAGAAGACTTCATATCTATGTAATGTTTTAAGTTTGACAAACTTATTATAAGCATGGCCTTAGCCTTGCTCTTATTAATTTAATGTTTGGATATTAATCTTATGTTGTTGTTAAGTCTTTTAGAGGTTCAATTTTGCTTGTCCTGCATTAAGACAAGTACGTATCAGGCATTAATTTGGACAAATAGTTTAGAATGGAATGAGTAAAAAGTGGGCTTTCTCTAAAAAAAGAAAATAAAAAAAATGGTCCTGGTCTCTTTTTTCCCTCCCTTCCTTCACTTCCACACTTTCATGTTTTCCAACAAGCCATAGTTTCATACTTTTCATTCTTTTTTTTCTACATCAATCTCCTAAATTTATTAAAATTTTCACTTTGTCGTTGTTGTGCAGTTCAAAGTGTGGTAAGGTGATAACACTGATTACTACAATGAACTGAACTACCATACAATGTCAGGAATCCAGTATGTTTCATTCACACCCACATGTGTATTTGCTAATTTATTCTATTTATTTCTCAGAATCTTGGGACAGCATAATTCTTGAATCTAGGATTTAAAGTTAAAGAGATTGTCGTCATTAAAATTATGAAAGAGGTATAGTTTTGCTCTCCTTTTTACATTGAAAAATATGGAACTTAATATATTTGCCAAAAAATTGAAAAGATATTACATCATATGTCTGTCTGAAAAAAAAGATATAGCTTAATATGTCTACTAAAAAATTAAAAGATATAGCTCAATATGTCTGTGATAAAATTAATTATTAGAACGCAACTTACTATGTTTGCAAGAATTGTTTTTTTCGTTGACATTTTTCTAACATATTATTTTATAGGCATATTAATTTATGGGCATTTTTCTATCTTTGTTAATTTTCCAGGCATATTAATTAACAAGTATAACATTTTATTTTGTTGGCATTTTTTTAACATATTATTTTGTAGGCATATTAATTTGTATGCATTTTTTTTTATCCTTATTAATTTTACAAGCCGGCATATTAACTAACAATTACAACATTTTATTTTGTATACATTTTTTAAGGACTCGGATAAATGAAGCATTGTATATTATTTTATCATTGGTCTAAACATAAGCATCTAAGTTGATAAGTTTTTAATTTGTTTATTTATTTAGTTGACTTTATTACTTTAGATTTCAAAAACTCCACTTTTTTTGAATTTTAAAATTTTCGAGTTTGAAATTATTTGAATTTGTTTTTCTTTTGACTTTTTTGAATTATTGTTACATTTATCTTTATTTGAATTTTTTGTTATCTATATTTGAATTTATTATCATCGACTTAATTACGTAATTAATTTTATATTTAGTTTTGCGTATTTATTTATAAAAATGTTAGTTTTGGAATTCAACGTAATTAATTAAAATAATTAAATATTTTGTATTTTGCCTTAATTAAAAAATCTTCCTTTAAACTAATATCTTAAAAAAATGTCTTTTATTAAAAAGAGAGTATGATATTTATCTTTAAAAAAAAAAAACTTTATTTTATTTCTTAAAATGAAATATTGGGTACAGCTAACGACAAATTTGTGTGTACCATCTCTGATAGAATTTTGTTTAACCTTTTAGGTTAGATTGATTTTTTCCTTTTTTTTTGGGAAAAGAACAAAAAGAATACATTTTCTTTATGTTGTAGTAAAAACCCATAATTAATTATAACCTTTATTTGACTTGGTATTTGGTTTTAATCATGGTCAATCACAATAGCATACTGTTAGTAGGGAAGGATATGAAGTATACTGTTTGTTGGGGCAAGTGCTCCAACAAAATTTTATTTTATTTTTATTAATTAGGTCAAATAATAGACAGTTCATATTGTGTTTTACTGTGTTTCGAGTGTATTTGATGCGAGTTTAAATAAGTAACTTTTTTATTAAGTAAAAATATCACATTTAAACTCAACACGAGCTATTATTATCCGTTAAGTTACTACACTATTTGTTTCGAGTCGAATATGGGTTAACTTGTTTAACCTCAATAAGACCCGTTAACAAACACATATATACATATATATAAAAAAAAAATATACACATATAAATGGTTCAAGTCTCTTTGCCTATATTTTATTATATTAAATTAAAGGTCTTTCATAGGGCTTTGGCTCTTTGAAAAATACAAGTATTTTTTAACACTTAAACCTTTAATTTTGTATTTTAAATAGGATTTTGACTTGTTTCAATTGAATGTTGGAGTGGACACGTGTTGTGCACGTATATCTCTCCACATTCAGTTTCTGTGTAATTATTTATACATCCTTTAGCTTTGAGAAAACAACACAAAACAAAATCTTAGATTTTCTTCTTCTCCTTCTTTTTCTTCTTGTGATATTTTATTTTTAGGAGTACCTTGAAAAATCCAATATTCCATTAGGATTCTACGATTACTAGTAGATACCCTAAGTCGTTGAATCCTGCAAGGCATTGGCTTTTGAAGGCTAACATCATCAAATTACAGCGGGCAATTTTCACCTTAAGAGATTGTGTTTATACAACTCTTGGCCGATAAATTCTTTATGTTTTGTTTTCGCTTTTCCAAAGTAGAATAGTTATTATTTTCCTAACAATTCACACATTCATAGATTAACAAAAATATGTAGGTATTTTTATAGATATGTATTGTTATAAAACTACAATTTTAAACCCATATATTGCACTAGGTTGTAACCCATGTCGAAGGCTAAACAACCCATTCAAAATGTATTTTAACTTTTAGATCTAGACTACAAGAGAGATAAGCGGGAGAATGGAGTGGGAAAATGATCCCAGCCTTCCATTTTCTTGAGATACAATAACAGCCATACGAAATTTTATAAGAGACATATTTTGTGATTCAAAAACCTTTACCTCTTATTATAGAGATACTAACTATATTAACAAACCTATGCCTACATATATATAATATTATACAAATATATAAATGTGTATGCTTATAATATTAACAGGTTTAACGTGTTTTATCATATCAATATTAACATAACCAAAATTAAGGACTAAAGTGTATGTTGGTTAGAATTTTTGAGTTAAAATTAATTTTTTTTTCCAAAGTTGAGTTTTTAAAAAATAATTTTTAAATTCGATTTGTGCCTTAGTACATTATTTAAAAAAAAAGAAAAAAGAAAAAAAAAAGCTACTGAATGAGACCAAAAATTGGTTGGCACAAATAAAAAGGTGTGAGAGAAACAACCTGGTACATCCCTCTATTCATCTTTGACAAAAAAAAAGGAGCACATAATTTATGGTGGGAGAGGAAGAAGAGAAGAGAAGAGAAGAGAAGAGGAGATGGGGGGATTAAAAGAGCACTGTTGGAAGTACAGTTGAAAATGAGACCTTCTTTAATAAAATCTAACATTTAGGTTCCGTTTGATAGCAACATGAAAAATAAAAATAAAAACGACTAATTTGAATAAAAAAATAGAAAATAAATTGAGGCATATTGTGATATCCTCTCCATCTTATTCTCATTTTTTTAGTATATGTTCTCCATCCTCTTTTAATATTTTATGAAAAAAATTTATTCACTTTCACTCAAAGAAAATTTTGTCATGAAAAAAAGCAAAAAGTAAGAGTTAATTTCACGACATCCCTTAAATTATTTTTCATCTTCCAACTTAAATTAATTATTTTTATTTTTATTTTTTATATTACTATTAAACGAAATCTTCAAATTTTCTTTCATTTTTAACAGTACTTCCAACAATGCTCCTTTAATTTAAGTGTGTCCCGTCTTCTCTTCCGTCAAAAGCAGGAGGCTATTTCTTCTCGTCTCGTCTCGTCTTCCCTTCCTACTGAATTAAGTGCACCTTTTTTAGTCAAAGATGAATAGAAGAATGCGCCAGGTTGTCTCTCTCACCTCTTTATTCGTGCCAACCAACTTTTGGTCTCATCTACTAGTTTTTTTTTTTCTTAAAAATAATGTATCAAATACAAATCAAATTTAAAATTTCAACTTCGGAAAAAATAATTAATTTTTAACTCAAAAATTCCAATTAAACCAGCTCTAACAAATTTATTTTTTTTCACATAAATAATTGAGCTTGAGGCGCGGTCCCGGCCAGGTCCACATGGCATAGCCCAGCCCAAATGAGAATTAAAAAGGAGATAATGGGTTATAAGACCTCGCTTCGTAATGTTTTATAACTCCAAGGACGAACTCATATTTAACAAAGGGATGTAGTACCAATTTCATAATTTGGTTTTACAATAAGGACACTTTTCATAATATTAATTCATTTTAAGAAAAATGATAAGTGTTAATGGACAAACATACCCCTAAAATAATCATCTTATAACCCTTTCCATGAACAGTATTCTCGTTTTGAGTGTGGAGATAACAACACACACAGTGAACAAGAAAGAAAGAAAATAATTTGAGTCTTGACTGAAGGAAGAACCCTTCTTCCATATCTACATTAAAGAAAATATACTTCTTTCTCATTTCTTTTCTCTTTCTCTCTCTATTTCCCAATTTTTCATCATTATACCAGTGGTTGATTTAATCTTTTTGGTTTTCCCTGGAGCACCGTTCTCATCTCTCTGTTTTTTGTTTCTTCCGCAAATGCAATCGTAAAACATATATAACTTTTGATCGAACCGTTGGATTTGGCTAATTTTTAGATATGTTGTTCGGAAGACAAAGTTACTATAATTGCGCGAAAAATTAAGACGATCAGAGGTCGTTTTGCTATCAAAATCAACCAATTTCGACAGCCCAACGGGATTTGAAAAAAAATATGATCGTAGCTCTTATTTTTTTTTTACAAACTCTACGCCGATCCCTATATATATACCTAAATAAATTAAGTAGATGTTGATCTCATCAATTTTGTTGTTCTCTGTTTTGTAATGGTGCTAAAATCATTTTAGCACCTTCTAGTTTATTGTCCAAGTGGTGCTATATTCTGGTTGTTATTCAGAAGGTGCTAAATGCATTTAGCACCTTCTGGTTGCTGTCCAGGGGGTGCTAAATGCATTTAGCACCTTTTGGTGGCTGTCCAGGAGGTGCTAAATGCATTTAGCACCTTCTGGTGGCTGTCCAGGGGGGGCTAAATGCATTTAGCACCTTCTGGTTGTGGTGCTAAATGCATTTAGCACTTTCTGGTGGCTGTCCAGGGGGTGCTAAATGCATTTAGCACCTTCTGGTTGTAGTGCTAAATGCATTTAGCACTTTCTGGTGGCTGTCCAGGGGGTGCTAAATGCATTTAGCACCTTCTGGTTGTGGTACTAAATACATTTAGCACCTTCTGGTGGCTGTCCAGGAGGTGCTAAATGCATTTAGCACCTTCTGGTTGTGGTGCTAAATGCATTTAGCACCTTCTGGTGGCTGTCCAGGGGGTGCTAAATGCATTTAGCACCTTCTGGTGGCTGTCTAAGGGGTGCTAAATGCATTTAGCACCTTCTGGTGGCTGTCTAAGGGGTGCTAAATGCATTTAGCACCTTCTGTCCAGGGGGTGCTAAATGCATTTAGCACCTTCTGGTTGTGGGTGCTAAATGCATTTAGCACCTTCTAGTTGCTAGATGCATTTAGTACCTTCTAGTTACTAGATACATTTAGCACCATGATATGTATAATTGAATGGGGTGCTAAAATAATTTAGCACCATGAATTTTATCTATCTATCTATCTATCTATCTATCTATCTATCTATCTATCTATCTATCTATCTATCTATCAATCAATATTAAACTTCTCGATTTTCTTTATACCAGCCTAATTAATTAAGCTATGCAAGCTTGAATAAACCCTCTTCTCTCTCTCTCTCTCTCTCTCTCTCTTAATTTCCCTCTGGCGGTTAACAGCGGTGTTGCTTCCAATATGAACACTACTACTCTTTTCCTTCAAAACAAAAGTCTTCCTTAACATTACATCATTATGATACAAAGAAGAAGATAAGTTATAAAAAAAGGGTATTAGTGTCTTTTTTGTACAATGTCCTTAATTTACATAACTAATTTGTAAGTGTCCTATATAATTTTATTATTATTAGAATGAGCCCTTGTACCCAATTACAGGGACGGAGCCAGGATTTTAGGTTTGGGGGGACGAGAATATAAATGAATCAACAGCAAGAAATAATTATTACAAAAATTATTCAATCTAAATTTTACCATCAAATAATAAAGCAAGTTAACGCAAAAATATAACATATATAATATGTCAATATATATACAATTACAAAAAATACACACACACATATATATATATATATATATACATATGATTACCCATGTGAGTAAGTTACATTAAACACATTGACTTACTTAATCTTTTCAAAATAATTTGAGGGGACGATACTTAATCTTTTCAAAATAATTTGAGGAGGCATACTTAAACTTTTCAAAATAATTTGAGGGGACGAGCTTTTGTATTTTTTTTATAAATACAAAATTACTACTATATCTAATCTATTTTTAAAAGAATTTGGGGTGGCGACCGCCCCCGCACGCCTCCCCCTAGATCCATCACTGCCCAATTACCTCATTAAAAAGCTCCTGTACTTTTTACTAAGGTGACGTTTAACTCTTGTCCTGTGAGTACGATATGTGATGAGATATTTTTTATTTTTTATTTATTTTTTTGAATACACATTCTCAATTCATCATTATTTTTGTGATTTTTTTTTCTCTTATTCCCTAAATAAATTTTTTCCATGGAAAAAAAGTCAAAAAATAAGAAAACATCTCACCACTAGAGGTGGAATGGACCGAATTGTAAAACCTCGAACAAAAAAAATCAAAACCGAAAACAAGAAAACCGAACCGAAACCAAAAAGTTTGGTTCGAGTTTAGGGTAAGTTAGTCCAAAACCGAACCAAACCAAATTATGTATAAGAAAAAAAATGTTAATATAGACTATAAGGACACACATTAATTATACTATAATACAAAAAAGATAGCATTTTATTATAATATGTTTCTTATTAATTGCATATTGTGATAATTTTAAAAAAAAATCACTAACGCGTACCCTTATTATTGAATTAACTACACAATGTTACAAAAATTTTATCACATACATGATGCCAAGATAATTCATCATTTTATTTAATGTGTTTTATTCTTGTAAATGTATAAATAAAATAGTAATTAAATAGAAAACATGGTATCTATATGTTTGCTCTTTGTTTTTAAAAAACCATAACTTAATTTGAATATGAACCGTTCTTACATTACAATTAGTATTTTATTGTTATGTTAAATTGATTTAGAAGGAAAAAAAAACATATGTTAAAACTGAATAAAATCAAACCAAACCGAAAAGTTTGGTTTGAGTTTGGGTTTCGAAGATTTAGGAACCGAACCGAAAGCGAATTTTTACATTTGGTTTGAATTTGGGGTACCTTAGTTTCTACCCTAACCAATACCGAAAACACCCCTACTCACCACATGCCTTAACTTAGTTTCCAATTTCTCACAAAAATTAACTATTTTTGTTGTCATTTTTCATGTGGTAATCAAACAGATCCTAATTGATTATTTTATTTACCCGTGATAAAACCTACCTAGACTAGTTTGGCAAATAGGTTTGAATAGTTGAAACTTCATATGAACTTTGGCCATTGTAAATCATAGATAACATATAAAAATATTGTAGAGTAATGATATTAATACTCTACAAAAAGTATCTTAACAGTTCAAAATTATTTTGAGTAACAAAAAAAGTCTCGAAAGATATATAAAAAGTGCCACTAAAAATAAATTTAAAATTGTAAAATATTTTTGTGGAGTTCTATATTATTACCCTTGTCCATATCATGTACAAATGCATATGGTTATTTCCTCCTTTTCTAAATACGTGCTATTTTGGTCTTTTGGTAAGAACTTTTAGTTTTTGTTAAAAATTTAAAAGTTAATTGAAAGTCTTTCTTTTTTTCCAGAACTAATGTCATTTCTTTTATTTCCTAAAATGAAATATTGAGTACTCTTTCTAGCTAACGAGAAATTTGTGTATGTTTCATCTCTGTTAGAATTTTGTTTCACCTTTTAGGTTAGATTGATGTTTTCTTTTTGGGAAAAGAACAAAAAGAATACCTTTTGTTTATCCATAATTAATTATAACCTTTATTTGATTGGTATTTGGTTTTTTATTCAATCACAGTAGCATACTGTTAGTAGGGAAGGATTTAGTATACTGTTTGGTGGGGCAAGTGCTCCAACAAAATTTTATTTTATTTTATTTTTATTAAATAGGTCAGATAATGATCAGTTCATGTCGTATTTTATTGTGTTTCGAGTGTATTTGATACGAGTTTAAACTAGTAATTTTTTTATTAGGTAAAATATCACATTTAAACTCAACACTAGTCATTATTACCCATTAATTAAGTTACACGATTTGTTACGAGCCGAATATGGGTTAACACGTTAACTTGTTTAACCCCAATAAGACCCCTTAACAAACACATATATACATGCATATAAAAAAATAAATTATATATACATATATGGTTCAAGTCACTTTGCCTATGTTTTATTATATTAACGGTCTTTCACAGGGCCTTGGGGGCTTTGGCTTTTTGAAAAATATAAGTATTTTTAATACTTAAACCTTTAATTTTGTATTTTAAATAGGATTTTGACTTGTTTCAACTGAACGCTGGAGTGGACACGTGTTGTGCGCGTATATCTCTCCACATTCAGTTTCTTCGTAGTTATTTATACATCCTTCAACTTTGAGAAAACAACACAAAACAAAACCCTAATTTTTCATGTTCTCCTTCTTTTTCTTCTTGTGATATTTTATTTTTAGGAGTACTTTGAGAGTTCCATTAGGATTCTACGGTTATTGGTAGATATTCTAAGTCTTTGAATCCTACAAGGCACTTGCTTTTGAAGGTTGACAGTATCAAATTACAGCAGACAATTTTTCCCTTAGGAGATTGTGTTTATACAACTCTCGACCGATAAATTCTTTGATGATGTTTGGTGGATGTTTTGAGTTGAGTTTAAGTTGTGTTTTTAAAATATGGTATTTGGTAAAATTTGGAAGTATGTTGAAAAGTGAATTTGATTTTTGTTTGAGTTTTTTTCAACCAACTAAAAAATCTCATAAATTTTTTTAAAAAAATTTTCACAATGGATCTTATTTTATGGATCTCGACGAGTATGTTTTAAATATATATTTTTTATTTAATTTTAATTTTTGAATTTAAAGTTATGGTGTTTTAAAAAAATAGAGAGAAAAAGTAAAGTGAAATAAATTTTGAGAAGTGTGAAAGTAGAGTTGATTTTTAGTTGAGTTTTTAAAATTTGGGGAAAAAAAACAGATACCAAATAGGCCCTTTAAATATGTTTTGTTTTCGCTTTTCCAAAGTAGAATATTTTTTTTTTTTCTAACAATGCACACATTCATAGATTAACAAAAATATGTAGGTATTTTTATAGATAGGTATTGTTATAAAACTACAATTTTAAACCCATATATATTGCACTAGGTTGTAACCCATGCTGAAGGCTAAACAAACGTTCAAAATGTATTTTAACTTTTAGATCTAGAGTACAAGATAGATAAGCAGGAGAATGGAGTGGGGGAAATGATCAGAGCTTGAGATGCAATAATAGCCACACAAAATTTTATAAGAGACATTTTGTGATTCAAAAACCTTAGCCCCTTACTATAGAGTTTTTTACTTAAATAGACTACTTTTTTAAGTTATTTGTCAAACTAAGCCACTTTTCAACTTATTTATCAAACTAGCACACTTTTTAAAATAATAATTCTAAATCACTATTTTAATGTAAAAATAGTGATTCCGAATAATGTTTTTAAGTCATTCAGGAATTAATGAAAAAGTAAAAATAGTGATTTGAAATCACGCTTTTTGGTTAAAAATAGTGAGAGTAAATCACTATTTTTATTAAAATCACTATTCACAATTTTCCATGGTAAACAAAAATAGTGAAAGCAAATAACTATTTTAACATAAGAATAGTGATGTCAAATCACTATTTTAAAGTAAACCATAATTTTTTGATAAACATGTCCTTTTGATAGCAAAGTTCAATTCGAAAAAGCCTCCAATGGACAATGGAAGTCAAGAACCAACTCAATTTGAATGGGTAACCAATGCAAATGGATCTTTGCACGGACACGACCCAGAGAATTTGCTGAATATTGTATGCCAAACTGACATATGAAAAGCAGAGTCGTTAAACACAAGTATTAAATACAATAATGAAGAAATAGCCACGATTCCAGATGCGCAGATGCAAATGGAAACTAATTGAAATCATGTTTTTTTTTTGGCGTTTGGTGCTTATATTTTTTTTTATGTTTTTCTTAAATTGTATCATGTCTTATGTTTTGCGAGTAATTTTGTTGTCCTTCTTTTTGTGTGTCTCTTCCTCTATTTTCAATTCATCCTACGAATGTAATTGCTTTTTCGTCTAATGCATATGACGGATAAGTTCATGTTCATTTAAATTTCAATTATATGTAATGGGTTTACCTAAATGTTTTATTTCTTCATATACTTTTTATGGTTTTGTTTAATTTTAATTATTGAAAAATATTTAATAAATTTGCTATATATAATTAGTGGTTCTATTTAATGAACAATTTAACGAAAATAAAATTAACATATACCTTAAAATATATGAATATATCGAAAAATGAACAAAGTTATATTCAAAACAAATTTAATAAAATTTAAAATATCTATTGTATACTTTAACGAATTAAGAGTATTTAATTCAAATTTCTACAAATTGTATATTTTTATACCAATGGAACTATATGTGTCTAAATAATAAAATTAATAATAATAAAACATAGAACAATAAAAAAATAGTAAATAATGATTTAAAGTCACTGTGCTTACATTAAAATAGGAATTTTCTCACACCATCTATGTTTTGGGTAAAGTTTGAGATTTTAGGAAAAAATGTTATTTCGCTTAAAATAGTGATTTTAAATCACTAATCTTACGTAAAAATAGTGATTTGCTTTCACCATTTTAGTTTTTTCAATATTTGGTGAACAGTGGTTTTAAATAAATATAGTGATTTGCTCTCACTATTCTTTACCAAAAACCGTGATTTCATTTCACTATTTTTCAGAATTCCAGAATTTCACATCGACTTAAAAACGTGATTCGAAATCACTATTTTTACATTAAAATAGTGCTTCGAAATCACTATTTTAAAAAGTGTGCTAGTTTGGTAAATAAGTTGAAAAGTAGTTTAGTTTAGCAAATAACTTAAAAAAGTGGTCTATTTAGGCAAAAAAACTCCTTACTATATAGATACTAACTATATTAACAAACCTATGCCTACATACATATAATATTATACAAATATATAAATGTGCATGCTTATAATATATATTAACAAGTTTAGCGTGTATTATTGTGTTAATGAATATTAATTAACCCGAACTATTAACTTGTCATGTTTTATCAAATCAGTATTAACACAACTTGAAACTATTAAAACTACACCTAATAATTTATAATTTTGTATCGTACGTGTGATGTTTTGCCAAATATACTACGAAAACAAAAGTGCCCGAATAAAGTATTTCACTAATTTTAATGAAGTGCTCATCAAGATAAAGGGTGCCCCTTGTTTACTTTTTCTCTCTGATTTATATCTTCACCTACATCTTGCCATTCTCACTTTTTACTTTTTATGAACGGTTCTAAATCCTCAATGGCATGCTCTTCCTTTTCAATTCTTCTTAAAATTACACTTTCTTTTGTTTTAGTGCCCCACCTCAAAGAAATTTCTAACTCCACTCAATACTTAATATTTTTTCACATTAAAAATATACAATGATACTAAGGCGTAATGGCCATGGTAATTAAATGTGTCCAATCCCCCCTTTAACATGATTTCATATTAATTTTCAGTACGAGAACCCTAATTTAATAATTTTATTTATATACTAAACACTCTCGACGTGTTTAATACATAGTATAGATAGATACACATTTAGATACACGCATTTTTTTCATTTGGCTCTTGTGATTTTGGTGCACCAAACAATGGATAAAGAAAGCGAAAAAAGTTAGCCACCAAAAGATTAGGATTAGAATGCATCCAATGACTCATCATCATATATATCACATGCTGATGTGGCCAGCTTATCAATTACATATAAAATCATTTCCCCTTTAAAAAAGTAAAAATGAAACTACCCAAATTTGCTATTTAAAAAACCTGGAGCTGAACCTGAATTGTTGACAAATCTATATTACTAAAAAAAGAAAAAATCAAATTTTTTCTTGAGAAGCAAATTTGATGATGGAAAAAAAAGAGATGAAAGATGGAGTTAGATCAACAAATAAAGTAATAGTAGCAATGAAAGGACATCCGGGCACAGGAAAAACCACACTCGCACGCTCGATCGCATCTTCGCTAAAGTGTGCTCTTATTGACAAAGATGATATTCGCGATTGCACTTCTACTCTTCAACACTCCCTTCTCGTCCTACTAAACTCAACCGATGCGGCTTCTAAGATCCTCAACGACCTATCTTACGACGTTGTTTGGCAGGTTTGTTGACAAATTCACTCGTATCCCTTGTTTTTGTTTAGAGTAGGCCGGCAATTTGTGACACGACTTAATATTGGCGCGATTTTTTTTTGAGTATGGGTAAAATCTGAATTGGAACGGATCATAATTGAGTGGAATTATCATACCCATTTATTAAACGAATTGGTTTCATGTAAATTTGTGAAACTCGGTTAAAACTCATTTAGCGTGATTAAATCACGATTCCGTTTTGAGTCGGATAAACCGTTGGTGGACCCATATAACCCGTATACATATATAGTAAGTGGTTATTGACATGGAGGTCTTAGATGTTTTTTATTTCCTCCCCGAAACTTCCGCCTTGGTTATGTAAATGAATGATTGAATTCTAATTCTTGTTATTCAATTATTGTTTGTGATAAATTCCGAATGAATATAGTCAAATGGTTAATATAATTGAATACTTATTCAATTATTGTTTGTAGATAAATTCCGAATGAATATAGTCAAACGGTTAATATAATTGAATACTTATTGAATCACTAAGTGTTATCGGTATACGGCCCGAATTAATCGTTTATTTAAATTAGTTAAAATGAATTGGGTCGTGTTATTGGTTAATTAAAAAGGTTGTGTATGAATTTAATTTTTTTATTAAGAAGTATCATTATTAAAGTGTTACTCTCATAAGCGAGTAGCTAATTAAGTTGGCAAAGACGTCTCTCACAATTTAAGAGATTTCAGGTTTGAGTCTTTTAAGGTTGGAGAAGGAGGCTTATTTGTTATTGTAGTAGACTGTAAAAGGAGGTAGTATATTTTTAGCCTTGATGATTTAAGATAATGAGTTATTACTAATTTTGACTAATTTTTGTGTACCAAAAGCATTGAACGAGTGAGAGAATTATTTGTCACCCATTTTTTTGTGCAATTTTGACCAATTTTTGAATACCAAAAAATTAAGCTATGCTAAATTGAAATGACTAAAGTATGTCAATTCGGTTGATTTTATTCGTCTAATTGTTTTTTTCACACTCCTAACCATCATCATTTAAATAAAAACGTAGTATGATTTGGTGTAAACTCTCAACTCCGCATTGTTTTTACTTATAACTTCCTCACACATTCTCCTTTGTCTTATCATTAAATTTTATTCATTTTTGGGTACCGTTCAGCATGTGTATATTTCGGTTATTCACTAAAAGAAGTAAAAAATTTTGTAATTAATTATTACTCCCTTCGCCCTTAATTAGCAGGCAGCTATGCAGGGGTGCCCCCTCTGAAATTTCAAGAAACAATAAGGTCTAAAGAGTAAATAAATAGGTTATATGGACCTTTTTGTGAGTTTTCTAAATTCAGGGTTCTATTAGTAATTGTTGAAACATTAAATTGAATTTTGTAACATGATAATCGAAAGCTCAGTTGAATTGAAAAGCTTGCAGCTTGCATAATTTATTTATTCGAAAAAAATTAGGCAAGTCTTAATTTATAAAATCTCAAAAACAAAAATATTTAACTCTTAATTTGAGATGAAATGAGTATTATTTTTTTTATTTTACTATACCATTTATTCACATTGAATATATACAGGTTGCCTCGACCCAGCTTATGTTAGGACTCAGCGTAGTCATTGACTCGCCTCTCTCTCGACAAGGCCACCTCGACCGGCTTATGCAATTGGCATATTCAACTTCGGCTCAACTTGTCATTGTTGAGTGTAAGCCGCAGGACGAGGAAGAGTGGCGCCGACGGTTGGAACATCGTGGTGCCGGTGATTGCGCGAGCTGGCACAAGCCATCCACGTGGAGGGACATGGAGAGGTTGTTGGAAAGGTACGGTGGATGCACGGATTACGATGTCGTCGATGTTCCGAAGGTGGTTGTTGACACCACGGCGTGTGTCGGAGTTGGAGAACAAGTTTCCTATGTGTTGGAGTTCATTGCCTCTTGTGGTAGACATCGAGTGCACAACTGTTAGAGATATATTTGAGGTCCAATGTAAATGTATAGGTTTTGGTCTTATTTACCGCTATTAACCCGTGCGATGCATAGACAAATTAAAATTAAGAGAATTTTAAGTAATAGATCAACTTTATAAAAGTGTATAGATTGAGTTAACCCTAGTTTTAATGAGGACTCAAGTAAACTTTGTGAGAAATTGTACCTTCGTCAAAATTGAATTTTCTAATTTGGAGATATTGTATAAAACTACAAACAATAAAATCATGCATGACGTGAGCCTAATTATGAAATTAAATAATCTCATATATTCAGTTGAGGAAGATTCAGATTATAGTAATGGTTTAATTAGTTATGCTTTTATGGATTATTATGTATTATATATATACATGAATAGTAATGGGATGGTACGTATTTTTTACTATAAGTTATAGTGGGTACATCTTAAATTTATATATTTTTGTTATATTTAGAGGCGATGATTTGTCAAATATTATTATATTAAATATACATGTATATATATATATATATATATATGATGATTAAGATAATTGATACGATAAGCACTTGATATTTTTACTAATTTGTTGTAAATTAGTGGTGTGGTATAATTTATTATGATATGTATACACATACCATAGTTAATACTTGATATTACTTAAAAAATAAAAAATAAAAAGTTTTAGTTTTAAAAAATTCTCAAATTGAACCGTCGGTCTTAACATCATGTAACCTTAACTAAAATGTTAAATCATCATCTCAAAACTTAAAAAAGTGTTAATTTAAAAAAATACTCACGTACTATAACTTACGGTGAAAAATATTTACTATCCCGCTTAGGTTTTTAGTGTTCTACAGAAGCTGATTGAGGAACTCATGAAAGAGGGCCCTCCTTAGATGATCTGAACCAATTGCAAACTTGTCTTGGCTGGAATTTAAATTCAAAGAAAAATCTAGGGAGCCTATTTTACACAAGAGGAAAGAAAGCTAATGGCTTATTTATTTACTGAACATATGACACACATAGTCATGCGTTTATAATATTATATCTAGTAATCTTTTGAGAACTTTAAAATATGTAATTGCAATTTGTCAAGCGATAATAATAATAATACGATCTTCCTGTATGCAAGAATATGGGTTCAAATCTTAGTATTAGCATTTTATTTTTCTTTTTGTAAAATTATAGACAATCTACAAAATTAGACTTAAAGGAACGAAGGGGAAGAGGATGTGGAAGGACATTAATGTAATTGAATAGGGACAAAGAGTGTGTTTAATTAATACTATAATTTGTGATATATTTAATTTGTGTGTAATATTATATTTATTAGTCTGAATTTATAACTTGTTATTGTGATTGGTCAAGCAGAAATAATATGATTTGTTTTTACTTAATGTTATGGATTCAAACCTTAGTATTAGCAATTTACAAAATTAACCTTCAAGAATTGAAATAAAAGAGAAGAGTTTGATGTGGAGGGTATTTATATAATTAAATATAGTGACGATAAAATGGTGGGTCGCAATTTATCTTTTGTATAGATATAGATCATAGATGTGTGGCAATTGAGAGAGGATGATTGTATGGCTCAACTCCAAGTTCTTTTTAATTATTTAAGTTTTTGTTAATTTTTGCTAAGAAAAAGAAAGGGGGAGTGCACTTTGTTGCCCAAGCATAAACGGATAATGCAAGAACATTGTAACATCTTTTAAGTATAATGTACAATCACGCAATGCATTGTTTATCATGGTAAAAACTAAAATTAGTTTGACAATAGCAATAATCCAAACGAAAGGGCAAGTGCAAAAAATGGTGATATTTAGTGGTGATGATCTCTAATCCGTTGGGCCCAAATTAAAACGTACATTACTATAATTTATTTATTGAAAGTTTCCAAATTAAGAATAAATTTTCTTATAATCAACATAAAATTGTAAAGAAGTTTTATTGATAGCCATCGATTATGTTAAATTTTGAGTGTTTTTAATAAAATGTGAAATAGAAGTAAACTTTAAGTTTGGGACCAGTAATTGTATATTTGTAGTCTTTTTAACTAAAAGTTAAATAAAAAGAATAAATGTTAAATATATTTAGTACATTCACCATACACTTTAAAATTCAATATTTTTAGCTCAGAAGTCAATCATCAGATCAAGAATTAAAAATTGATTTTTCTAAAGCTAAATATTGAAGATTGCATATTATCTAATTTTTTTTTTCGCTATTTGATTGTGATTTATGAACTAAAAATGTTGATATTTTGAGTAATAGATCTTGGAAGTGTAATTTTAGTTTTTAGTTAATTTTTCATTTTCACAAACCGAAGATGAGACCTCGTTTCGATTATTTACAATTTTAGACCAAGTCCGACAATAACATTATTCTAGTAGGCGTAGGCATATTGGTCTCTTCCATGACTATTGAATCGGTTGAAACCGATCCAATCTAACATCTAATTGAATTAGATTGATTGGTAGCGTGCGTTAGATATAATTTAATACTAAATCCTAAAACTGATATCGAATCAGATCGAATACGGATGTGGATGGAAAAACCACCTTTTTGAATTGGATGTCCACCCTTAATGGCCAGATGGAATTCCAATGGGGGTGGGGGTACTGCAAAAAAAAAAACCCTCTATTTTATTATTTCCTCTTTCTTCTTTCTTCTTTTTTTTAATAAATTGTTATTCTTAATTTATGGTTGAATTAATTTAATGACACATAGTTAAATTATGTTTAAATTTAACTGAAGGCGGCTAAAATTGCACTTAAGTCTAATTTTTTAACAAAAGAGTGTAAGTAATTTATATATTATAATAGTACTTAAGTAAAAGAAAAGGCCGATTATACATACACCAATCTTTGTATTTCTTTCTCAGTCATGAATGGTTGTCATGGTTCACGAACCACTGCTGTAGCCCAACGCCACCCACCATCGGAGCTTCGCACTTCTAAGAGATTCGTGACCCCCGAATCCCACCCCGAGTTCAACGATTTCAATTATTTGTTACCAAGGAAGCATCTTAGAGCTTTAATTCCCTTAAGTACAAGCTAGCTAACCACAGCTTCCACCTTCCTTGGAACTGCAGCGACTCTGTCACCCGATATAATGTGACCCAAATATTCCACCTTCATCTGGCCAAAAACACATTTGGACCTTTTGGAATACAGTTGATGTTGTTTTAGGACAGAAAGTGAGATGCAAATGATGAACATGCTCTTCTAATGTAGAATTGTATACAAGTATATCATCAAAGAAAATTAGTATTAATTTCCTAAAGTAAGGAGCAAATACTCCATTCATAAGACTTTGAAAAGTAGCCGGAGCATTTGTAAGCCCAAAATGCATGACAAGAAACTCAAAGTGTCCATGATGGTTTCTCAAAGCTTTTTTTAGGCACATCCTCAGGATAGACCCGTATTTGATGATACCCTGACCGTAAATCAAGCTTAGAAAATATAGTAGAGCCATGCGATTCATCCAATAATTCATTAATAATACGAATAGGGAACTTATCTGTGATGGTAAGATCATTTTATTCTCTGTACTCCACACACATACGCCAGTAATTGTCATTCTTTTTTACTAGAATCACTAGTGTAAGGCCCAACATTAGGTGGATTACTACCAAGCTTAAGGGGAATCTTGTGGTTCTGCCTTCTGCAAGGTGGTAAACCCTTGAATCCTTGATATCTTCAAACACTATAGCATATTTATTAAGAACCCCTTCCAATTATGGTACCACATGACTGTCAACAGCCTCATCAATGGTTGAGATGTAAAAAGTTGCCCAATAAATCCGCATCCTTGCTTCTTTGCACAAATTGAAACCCCACCAGCACTGATAAACTTAACTTCACTAGTTTCAGTAATTCCCCTTAATGTAATTTGTTTCCCTGCCTTCATAGCTCATTCTCAATTTATTAAGATCCATTTCAAATGGACTAATTCCCTTTAAGCATTCGATCCCTAACACTACATCACAAACACCTAACGGTAAGAGTCTCACTGAAGTACAAAATTTATCCCCATGCACCACCCAACTAAACTCCTTACATTTAGCCTTACGACACATTTTTGTTCCATCAGCTATAGTTACCCACAAGGGTTCAGTAGGTGTGATTAGACAACCAGCTTGCTTAGCCATGGCTGGATCTAAAACATGTGTATTTCCTGAATCCACCAGAATAGTAATTGCTTTTTTCTTAGCAAAACCCCTTAGTTTGAGTGTGGTGCGCTATCTTCCTCCCCCATTACCATATACAACTGTTTCTTCTTACACTTTTGACCAGGAACATAGACTTCATCAGTTCATCACAACTAAAACATAAACCCTTCTCCCTTCATGATTGCAGCTCTGCTGAACTCAACCGTTTGACTGTGGAATTACTGCTAACATTTATGTAGTTGCCGGAAGTGTTGCTCATATAACTTTTGGTAAAAAGATTATCCAAAATTCCTTTGGCAGTGCTTGGAACAATATTCTTGTTATTACTGGTACCCTGCAAGATGCTAGAAAAATTTGACTTCCCCTTCCCCTTGGTTTCCATTTCCAGTGTAGCCTCCCATAATTTGGCTAAGCAATACACATGGTCAAGTATTTTTGAAGCAAACATCTGCACCGCATGCATGTGTGAGAATCCGCAAATACGACCCTCGGGTCTCAGCCTCTAGTTTGGGAGTCTGAAACATCGGAAAGGATTCCGTTGTTCCATTTGCTTCTATGTGTTGATAATTCATATCGGGTGTTCCTCTATCCTATTTCTAGATGCAAGAGGGTTTGTTCAGAGTCGCCAGTACGTTTTACGAGAAAACGGACAAAATGAATTGTGTAAGAGGGAAGGATACAGATAAGCCTTTCTTTACACATTTGTCTACGAAACCAGGATTCTATAGGGTTCGGGAACTATATTACGGTTTTGGAAGGTGTTAAGCACCCATTCCGCCCTTTCGGTCTCTAGTGGTCTTATATGTTTATTCTATGTTGGAAAACTTGGATGCTTTTACTGATATTCTACTGCTTTCTGGAAATAACTAATGAAAACCTGTTTTTCGAGCGCGTTAGGAATCTACCACAACTATGTCGCCACTTCGCTTACTAGGACGGGGATTGACCTGCCCGGTCAGGTCGCGGGGTGCGGGGCAGCGCCCCGTTAGAAAAATCGAGTTTTAAACAAGTCTACAATAAAACTAATATAAAAATATCTTATTTAATTACTAGAAGAGACTTTAGTTACCTTCCCGACGATATATATAAGAATAAGAGAGAGAAAATATAATATGGTAGAGAAGACCTCCGGCGAATATTAGCTTTTCCTCTTAAAAATATTTCCAGCGGTCTGACTCTAGAAGGTGGCACTCCGGGTGCCAAGATTAGATCCGAGACTCTTGCGGAAATAAATGTTATCGCAGATGCTTCTGGGGAAGGCTTAAAGATTAAAAAATATGAGAGAGAATAAGGAATTTTAGTATAGAAATTGTGGCGAGAAGTTGCCGTCTAGAACCCTTGGGGGTGTTGGCCTATTTATAGTGCTCGGGAGAGATTGTCGCGCAACAAATGGCTGAAGTGATGGGTTTTGACACAGTAATGTGTCTGAAAGTGGTTGGTCGGGTGCAGAGAGGGATTGTCGCGCGACATAGCAGGATTGTCGCGCGACAATGTGATATGTCGTGCGACAATCCTTCATGAAAATAGGTTTGTCGCGCAACAAACCCCCTCGGGGTAGTTTCGGGTGCTCGGGTGGGTTTCGGACTCCAAAAACAGTAGTTCTCGAAGGTCGTTAGGGTTCTTGCGGGGGTCACGGATCGGGGTGTCTACAGCATGATTTCCTCTTTTAATCCATTTACAAAATATTAACAAAGAATTCCCCATTTAAGCCCCTGTGTTTAGCCAAAATCAAAGGTCTAAGTGCTTCAAATTGCTCCTAATATGCCTTGACAGTAGTAATCTGTTGCAGTTTACTAAATGCACCCTCCAAATTCTCATGACCCTCATTTGCAAACCGTTCACGTATAAGTTCAACAAATTGTTCCCATGTCACTCCTCCAATGTCTCAACATAAATTTCAAACCAAGTCTCAACAGCACCTTCCAAATAAAGAGAAGTAAACAAAACTTTATAATCCTCGCTTACAGGATCCAACAAGAAATATCTCTAGCACTTCTTAATCCATTCCCTTGGATTTTCACCGTTGAATTTTGCCAACATTATTTTAGGTCTTTTCATAATACCAATTCCACTGCTACCTCTTTTTTCTAGCTTCTTATTAATGTCAATAACAATTGGTGTTACACTATTAGGAGTATTAGCCATATTTCTATGAAAATTAACAGAAACACCAACTAGGATTTTAGGTTCCTTACTTTTACTCTGCAATTTTTCTACTCTGCTCATGATTCCTTGCAATATATTATTGGCATCATCTAGAGATCTTTGCATATTGTTGACCTTTGCCTCCAATTCCCCTATTAGAATATCCATTCTTGTTACTGAATCTTTGACTTCATGAATTCGAACATTTGTGCTTCTAGCCAGCTCCTGCAACCTTGTTCCCTCAGCAATTACAAGAATGGTGGTCCAGGACAGATCGCTCTGATACCAATTGTCAAGCTATTGTAGCTTGATTCGACAGATTCGTATTGAAAAAAGAGATGAACTTTCTAGAGAGAAATTAAAATCTTATTATTGAAATGCTTGAATGAAAAGAATACACATACATTATACATCACTCTATTTATACTAACCCCTCTTTTACTCAACTGCTAATAAGGATATCTCTTAACCACTTTGCCAAATACATAATTATTAAAGTGTTTCAAAAAGTCTATATAAACCTCCACAATTGTATACTTGGACGCACAGTAAGTATGGCATATTTATCCCATTTATTAAGATGTTGAAAGAGTGGAATGGCAGCAACATGGTAAAAAAAAAAGATAAATTGAATATTGTGTGGTATTTTAAGAGAGAATGTGTCCAAAAAAATATAGTATGAAAGAGTGTACATATATAAAGTAAAAAGAAAAAAGAAAAACCAAAAATATAACAGTAATATGTTTGGACTTTGGACACTAAAAACATAATAATTATACGTTTGGTCTCCAAAAACAAAACGGTTATTATATCTACATTAAAAAAATTAGTAAAATTTAACTTTACCGTAAATTTATACTACAAAATAGTATTTTACTTTATCTTGTAACCATTGTGTGCACTTATGATCCTTCTTTTTCTTTATTTGATAAGTACAAATTTCAAAAACACTTTATTGACAGAGGGGAAAGTAGGGAGTAAAGTCATTCATCTCAAAATCTATTAGATTGATTTTTTCTTGTGATTTTTGGCATTTGTTATAAAAAATTTAGACAATAATACCCCTATCTAAATACCTTTCTTCCTTTACCAACACAAGGAAAAAAATTTCACAAAAACTATAACTTCCCGCATTCATAAAAAAGATAAAAGAATTGATTTTTACTCCCGCGAACCAAATGAGGCCAAAGGATAGATGTTCTAACATCGGTTATCTATATATATATTAAAACAAAACAGCCCCAAAATTTTTCCCGCCCATTTAGTCTTTCTCTTTTTAGATTCTTTATACTTTTTTGGTATTTCTTCTTTTAGAAACTTCTTTCTTAATTGAAAATATGTGATTGGGCAATCTATTCCACTATAGTATTGGAAAAAGTATGAGCATTAATGAAGCTTTTAAGATAGTTAATGCATTTGAAACCCATTTAATCTAATTAATATATATAAATAATTGTGTGTCTCAAGAAACCATTAATTCTAATTCTCATGTTACCATTTCATTGTCATACTTTATTAACCCCATAATTATATTAGCATTTCATACTCTCAATTACCCTTAAACAATATAATATGAGTATATATATACATATCTTCTCTTAATCTCTTTAATCCATTCTCTACGCATTCTCTTATGTTTTTTCCCCAATAATTTGTAGAAAGAGTGGATTAAAAACTAGATGCCTCTCTTTACCATTTTCAATTACACTTTTATTGTTTCTCACTTCTTATTTTTTTCGTTTGTTCCAATTTTCATTGTTGATAGGTTACATATTTTCACATGATTTTTTCACAATCAATATGCCCGTTTCTTACTTTCTTTCACAATGATTTTTTTTACAATGATTTCAATTATACATAATTTTCGTTGTTGATGAATATTTTCAAAATATGGTACATGAATGTTTTATTGTGTTACAAATTCAGATTTTATAAAGTTGTGTATGTACTCATATATATAAAACAATATATCTAAATCACTAAATACTAAAATTATTTTATAAATCTATTTTTTTTAAATATTTACTTTTATAAAGTGTGACTAGCTAGAAATATTGAAGGAAACATAATTTATTCATTACATGTTTGTTTTCTTGCATTTTGTAGGGTTTACACATTAGTTGCAAATTTTATTTATAGATATATATTCATTTATTGTATATGTAAGATAAACATGTTTTTTTGTCGTTCGTAAGAGAAAAAATAGTAATTATTTTAAATTGATAAATTATTAGTTTGCTTGAAATTTAACTGATGAAAACTCAAAACTGATGACTGAAAACTGAAAACTGAAAACTGAAAACTGAAAACAGAAAAAGCTGTTTGATCTGAAAAATGTATCTGAATATATCTGAAATCTGAATATTATGACCATTTTGCCCTTATATTGTATTTTGAATTATTGTATTGTGTGTCTATGAGCCTCTGTGTGTGTGTGTGTGTGTGTGTCTGTGAGCCTCTGTGTGTGTGTGTGTTGCTGTGAGCCTCTGTGTGTGTGTGTGTTGCTGTGACGAGGGAGAGAAAGAACGGCGGTTGTGTCTGTGAAATGGAGATGGAGGACAGCGACGAGCGGCGTGAGATACGATGAGATGGGCGACGGTGCGTGAACCTAGGGCTGGTTTAATTTGAGAAAAGGGGGAGGGTTGAATTTTGTGTAATTTTGAGAAAAGTTGGAGGGTAAAATAGTCCGTTTCAGATTTAAGTCGCAACTTTGCACTTAATTGCCACTTAATTTTTTTAGTTAGTGAACAACTTTCACAGCCACTTAAATCTGAAAATTTTAAGTTTTCAGATTTAAGTGGCAAATTAAGTGACAAGTGAACGAGGCCTAACTGATTCATATACGCAAAAATAGATGCAATGTATTTATACTCTTTATAAATATTTTATCAAACATTTAAATTAAATGGCCGGCACATTTTAACACGCTAGTTACGGTTTCCCTCGGGTTCTCATTTAAATTTCAAAAACTTCACAGAAAAGAATAGAGCAGACGAGTTTCTCTCATTCATTCATTCGTTTTATTAAATCTCAATCCCAATCGAGAACAAGCTAGGGTTTGTTTTTTGGTTCAGTAAGTAGAATACAAAAGGATATCTTCATCATCATCATCATCATCAGGATGAATGAAATGATAAGTTCGTGGTTTAAGGGTGTATTTTTAGGATTTCTCCGCCGCTCCGCCATTGCCATCGATTGCTTATTCGGCAGCTGTTTCCGAGTTCAAGATTACGATGATAGTCTCTCCCCCACTCATATACCTTCTGACGCCAGAGTACATTTCAAATTTTATCCTGGTTGATTGATTCGAGTGAATAATTGAGGAAGAAAGACAACACAAATTAAACGAAATTTTTTGTTTGGTTCTTCGTAATTTGAAAATGATTTAGTATTTTTTTTTTTATATAGGTTTGATTTTACATTTTCCGTTTTTTCTTACTCTTCAGGATCAGGAGGACCAGGAACCTGTTGTAGTATCTAGAAATCGAAATCGTCTTTACTCTCTACTACCTTCTCAAGGTAAATCAATTATTTTGTTGCATTTCAACTTCATATTAAGGGCTTTTAGGATCTGATCCCTTAAACGAGTGCGGTTCCGGGGTAAATACTCTCTTACATTATAACAATATTTTTGTCCATTATCTACTTAAATAGTGTATGTTACTGTATTTGTCTCAGATTACACAGTATGTGTTTGTATCTACTATAGTATTTGTCTTTGGCAATGACTCAATTAAATAGTATCTGCCAAAGTATTTCGTCTTAGGTGACATAGTATTGGTCTCAAGTGACATGGTATCTGTCTCAGGTTACACAGTATCTATCAGGTTACATGTTATCTCTATCTAGACACTACTTCCTTAAAAAAAAAAAGGACAGGGACCACATCCAAAAAATGTCCAAACTGAGGGGCCGGATCTTAGTTTTTTCTTCAAATTATGAATAGAACATACCTTTTCATTTCTGCCCAATGTTACAATTATATTTTAATTAATTAATTGCAGAGAAAGATGTTTTTTCACCTTGTGAGGGTAAGGAGAGGCATGTTCTGGAAACTTCACAGCCTGATATTGAAGTCGGAGAGCTCAACGATAAGGTCTGTGTTTTATTTTATTTACTATGCATAGCCAAAATTCACTAGATAGATGACATGTTTATGTCCATTTATTGTGGAAATTGATCTTTCTATTGGAATGTGACCAAATCACTCACTGTTTTAATCAAAATGATTGGACTTGTTAATGGTGTGTTTCAATTTATTGGCCTACATTGGGGAGAAAACAAAGCAAGGGTGGAGTGGTGGTTGAAATGCATGGTAAATGAGACAAATAGACTAAAGCAAGTTGTTCCATGGAAATTAATTCGTAGAAAATTATGTAATGAAATACCCCCAAAGGTGAAAGTAGGGGAACTTAGAGCATTTTCTGTGGAAAAGAAGCGCAATCAACCACCTTAAACTATGATAAAGAGGAATATCGGAATTTCCAAGATGGTTATTTCCCATTTTAGCTTTTGTGGGATAGAGTGGTTCACTCAGCTTCCCTACAAGCCTCTGTGCAACAATGCGTTTAGAGATTACCTTTATTTGATATTGAGATGAATTGGAGGGCTGTCATTCTTGGAATCTTTTGTTACTTTCTTTCTTATGTAATTGGTCAGGTATTGGAGAGCTGCCTGTCCTCTTACCCAAACTTGTATTTAGTTTCCTTTCTCTTTAATAGATCCCCTTTCTATCAACAAAAAGGAAATAGATACAAAGATGGGAGTGTTGATTTCTTGAAGTATATGTAATTACGTACATATATAGATGGTGGATTCTTGTTGATGGAGGATATGATGGTGGCTTAGATGGAGTTTTAATTTATGTCTGTCTGGTACTTGTTGTGGCTGTTGGTTGAAGATGGAGACATTGAAGGGTACCCAAATATGTGCAAGTTATAAAGAAGGATAAAAGAACGTTTTAGAAGAAGTAAGGCTGCTTGAGAAATTGCAAAGAACAGCACTTGTTGGGTGAGTGACTCCGGTGGGTTTGCTTGTTTTATTCAGAAATTCGGTTTAATGAGTTCAGTAACACAATATGTTAAACAACTGTCACCAAATATATCAGTAATTAAAAAAGTCCTGTCATCATTTAGATTTTCTTCCCTTTTGAGGCACCCAATGGTCATTTTTCTTTTCACTTTAACTTTGACAATCAATTTGTAGCTTTGAATAGTTTAAGTTGATTAATTTGAATTAAAAGTCTGGGGAGATTAAGCGCCAAAGGCTCATTTGGGTTTATAGTTACTTACGGAATGAAGAATGTGTTTTCTTTTAATAGCAATCGTGCAATAACAGAATTATATGAAACCTGCATTTCATTTTGGAGCAAATGATAAAGTAGATCTTTTTGTTTTCTTACTTCTCTCTTTCTTCTTTTCATAAACTCTTCCTGTGAAAATTAAGCTCATAAATTTATTTCAAGGAACACTACAATGAAGAAGGCTTTCAAGATGGCAATGTAGGAGAAGATCGCCGGTAAATTGTGGATTTAGTAATATGAAGTGCTTGGATAAAAACTAGTCTAATTGGTTGAAATGCAAATTTCTAGATACTGATCAGGCCCATTCGTTACTTTTGTGGATTAAACCTAGTTTATTTTGATTTTCGAAAACATGGATGAAATTACCAATTGCTTGAATAAATTTACTTTTATTTTGCAGGACAAATCACTGAAAGGCTGTGGTACTTTGTCAAAGACTCCTGCTGAAATTCTGAAGGTATCAGATTCAGAGGAAGTAAAATATTCAACATGCCTAGGGGGAGACTCCAATTCTTCCAAATTCCATTCAATTCAAATGCTCAGTTTGGATAATCAACCTGAACAACCTCCTACTCCAACCAAACTTACTGAAGAATGGCTAAACATGTCAGGTTCTTTATCATGCACGCCTCGCAGGTACAGTTTCAAACATTCTGGAACATAACATTCATAATATTTAAAGGGTGGTACTATTGCCAAAGCAATGTACAACATTAGGAGCATACATTACAACTTCTCCAAGCAGTACTATGCTTTGGCAAAGGCATAATTGCATTGGTGCTAGGGGTCCCCTATTCAAAGAAAGCATAAATCCAAAATACATTCTCCTTCTGTGCCTAATTAAGAGTCCATGTCTGATTTTCAATTTTTTTAAGAATGCATTAATTTCATCACAACTCTTGTTTCCCATTGTGAGTATTGATACATTAAAGATGTTCTGAAAAGAAAATTGGACTCTTAATTTGGGACATCCAGAGAAGAGAAGTGGATTTTTAATTAGGGACGGAGGGAATAAAACTTTTGAAAATGGAAGTGAATAATTCAAGTTCCATGGAAGTGTTACATGGTCCAAGTATTAATGGATGCCTGCTATAGCTGTTTAACCAGCAAAGAAGAAGGCTGCTCTACTCAGGACAACGGTGACGGGAGTGTTATTACAGCCATTAAATTTCATGCTAATCAGTCAAAAACTTCACCACGGGCTTTGGTTGCAACAGTACAAAGCAAAAACAAGTCTGTTCATTTTGAATGTGACTCTAGCTTGTCTTCATTTTCACCAAAAAGCTCCTCTTCATCTGAAAGTGGTAGCCAAAGCACAGAACAATCTGAACCAGCAGGTGAGGATCACAGCGTGTCAAAGCCTTCACCTTATCCCACCCCGTTAAAACTAACCGATGAAATGCAAACACCTGGAACTGTTTTCCCCTCATATCTGGAAGTTACGAGAAACGGGAAGAATCCGCGGATCAGGTCTCAGTATGTGTACTCTCTCATGAATCCTATCGACACTTTTTCTCAGCCGAAGAAAGTGTTGAAGGAAGAAGATACTAAATGCAATCAACTAAGTGAGTTTCTTGAGGAGGAGGAAGATGATGAATCAACCCCTAAGTCAAAAGTTGGGATGAGTGAAGATTCACTCGAGAAAGAGTTAAACGTGGAATCAAGCTCGTCTTCTTGGAGTAGACTGGCACCAAGCAATCAAAATGGGAACAATGAACATCTTTTTGGAACTCCAAATTTAGCTACCAAGTACAAAGAGGTATACGTCGTCCTAATCCATCTTTGTTGTTCCTAGTTGTAAGCATTTCAGAATTGCAAAAATGAAAAAATAAAAATAGAGATGAATCAAAGGTGGGGTGTTGATTGCAGGAAGATGAGAAAGTTGATTTGCACGCAACACCGTTTGAGGAAAGATTAGAAAAGGCATTGCCTTCTGGGGACAAAACTTTCATCTCTTATTAGAGTCAATGGTATGGTATGTGGCGCTTTGTTCTTTTTGTTTAGTTTTGGTTGCTGGTAAAAGCACTTTCAAAATTTGTTTGAGCACCCTTTTTTCTTCCTCAACAATTTTTGAAGGCACTATTACCTTGTGTTTGGATGAAGAAAAAAAACTCGGGATTTGAGCATAAGTCAGGATTTGGACCTTGGAAAAGTGGAAGTCCATTGTTTGGTAAAATTAGTGAAGAATTTAAAATTTTACACGCGGTAAATTTGCCATATTTTGCCTTTTTAAAATTCTGACTTAAAATTATGTGGTATGAGGCATCATTCACCAAATTCCAACTTAAAACAAGTGATATTATAATTCATTTCATTTTTAAAATTCTACATACAAGATATCCAAAAGTGAGAAATTACCCCATCCAAACATGGGGTTATAGTCTTCGCCTTCAACCTCTTTCCCTAAATACAAATTACCATAACTCAGAAACATTGTGTGGATATTTGAAGATTAAGAGGTGGGCATTTTTTTTTTTTTTGTGGATTGGGGTGAGGGGTTGCCGTTATATACTTCTATTCTGAAAAGGGACCAAAAGAAACTCACTTTTAACTTTGAGATTATAATTTGTTTTCTGAAATTCTAATGACGTTTCATTTTGATCTATAGGGAGTTTACAAGAAAAACAGCCTTTGGATCTTGAAGAAAAGGAGTTTGTTGTAAGTTCTGTCTTGATGAATTCTGTTATCTGGAATTTAGTGGGCATGATGATGATGATTGGTTTGCAACATTCCTTAAACATTGAAAATATTGAATCTAGAAGGAATTTCCATGAACACGTATATCCCAGGGTTTCACCTATAGTAATATACATAATTCATATGCTCGGTTATTTTGAAGGAAGATTACGACATAGTATATGTTTTTTGACCTTAATGATGTAACAACTTGGCTACCATAGGAATCGTGGACTCTTGATTTGGACAGATGGAGAATTAAGTATTGGACGAAATAATAATTAATGCTATTAGTAACAAAAACTGATCCGAAAACAACCCTTCAATAGGGTCTAGTTTCAATAGTATCGCAACCATCAACTCCTATCAACCGTGCTCAATTGGTAAGTCTTCCGTGGCTGTCAGCACGGTTAATGTTGTCAACACATTCTGCGTCTTAAATTAAGATTTGACTTTTGCTTTTTGGAGAAAAAAGTAATTTCAGCTTAATTGCTTTGAAGAGTAGCTTAATTACTACGGTGAGATTTAGTACATGACGAGATATTGAGGAATGCTTGTTGTAGAAAAGGTAATGTCCAAATGATTGTTTACGTCGGAGTTCAAAATTTTATTATTTATGAGTAGAGTAGTATTTAAAATTTATTTTAGCTATGGTATAGTTGTATGTTGAGTACTTTATTGGGTTATGTTTTTGGTCAATGGTTAAGTTAATTAACCGTAGTTATTTTTTGTTAACATTTATTTATTATCTTATTTATACTCACTTTGAGAGCCTTAAATTTGTAATCACAAAAATTATCAATATAATTTCATATCCCGAAATTTCACTGTTTGTGTAAGGATATGTGCAGTTGGTGATCGATAGCGTAACTATATACCTAGAAGAAGGTAATAAATAGGAGCAATTTAGGGGTAGCTTTGGTATATTACCGTACCATACCAAGTGTACCGTGTACCGTACCGAAAATTTGATACGCTGGAATTCATTATCATTGTCATATCAAATTTTCGGTGTACCAAAATATCGGTATAGTACGGTACGATACAATATATTACCAAAAAATCAATTCTTAAAAGAAATATTGAAACTAGATAGTTAAAAATGAGCGTTTTTTGTTAAAACAAAACAATTAAGTTACTTTTACTTGCTTTTAATTAAGTTTTTGCAATTAATTGTTTCAAGAACACTAAACCATGTATAAATATTGTAACATTATAAATTATAATCAATACATACACATTTATTAAATACTTGAAAGCTGAAGAATTGAAGTTTAATATGATTAGAAAAAAATGAAGATAAATATTTGAAATGCTTGGGATGGTGGTGGTGCAGTGGTCGGGGCAGTGGTGGGGGCAGTGTATGTGGTGTGGTAGATCTGAGAGAAGTAGAGAGAAAGAGCCAAAGAGGAGTAGAAGATAGATAGAGAGAGAGAGTAACGGTGGATGTGTGGTGAAAGTAAAACCTAAATTAGAATATTAGATAAAGAGATAAAGGAATTGACAAATTCACGCTGTTCATCTTGTTTCATCTAATGGGGTATTAGGTAATTTTGTATTATTTTAATATTTGATATAATGGCATAATTGGTACGGTATATTGTGATAATACCAAAATTTTGGTACGGTATGGTATATCGTCAGTAATGAGTTTGAGTACTGGTATCGAGCCAAAATAATTCGGTATTTGGTACAATACCAATCAATATTGTACCATTACAAAATTTTGATATATTTTGCTAATAGTTTAGTTTGGTACGGATTGGTACGGCATAAATAGTATAGTTTTCCACCCCTAAGGAACATGATTGGCTAAATAAAATCGTACTACATTTATACAAACTAGAGTTTATTTTTTTTAGAACGACTAAACACTGAAGTTGAAAATTCAGTTTCTTTTTTGAACATCAGCAATGTCCTAATACTTAAAATGGTAACTAAGTTTTGTTCTCGATATTTGATTAGTTTAAAATCAGTGCAATCGAAGTGAAAGTGAGTAAAAATGGATTCAAGTTCAATACTAGTGAGATCGGAGCGGGCTTGGAAGATTGCAGCCGGACCGGGTGTTACTAATATAAGTTAACTTGAAACATATTGTACCAAAGTAAATAAATAAAAATTGGTAAAATACGTTGTAGTAATGAACAATTTATACTTTTGCATTGTCAATTTTGTCCTTACAATCTTCTCTTTCAATGTCCTTATATAAAGTCAAGATTGATTTCAACCACCTTGAAGTTGTACCAAACTTTTACTATCCAATTTCACTCTTGCAATTTTCTTTTTCATAAAAAGTTACTTATAACGAGAATCAAACCTCTACCCCGAAGCAATATAAATTCGCAATGAATCACCGAACCATTTATCATTGTTATTAAAATTTGTTCTTCAATTTATACATATCCAAATCACACACGCACATGTACAGAGTACTTGGAATATTTGGTTTGATTTTGAAATGTGGTCCTATATACTAAGATCTGAGTAGTGTAAATTGGACTTTAAGTAATTACTCATTATTTCTCAAATGACAAATTTTATTTTCTTTCTTGAAATGTTTTAACTTGAATAATCACATTTCTTATTGTTTCAAAAAGAATAATCACATTTCTTATGTAGCAAAATTAACCTTTTATTGCACGGCAGATGTAGGCAACAATCCTCCCTTAATCAATAAATTAAAGTGAGGTGCACTTAACATGACCTAATAAGGACATTCAGTTTTCTTCTCCAAAATACTCTTAACTTCTAATGCAATGATCAAGAGCTTTATTATTCTCACTAATTAGTGAGGGTTTGAATCGTATTACTTACGTTATAGTGCAAACTTTTTTTGTGAATTAAAAACCCTGACACAATTTTATGCCTTTTGGCTTCGTATGTATAGATATACAATGTAAAATGTTCTTATAACTACAATATGTTGTAACAAAACAATACGCTAAATACATCATAGAGAAGTACTAAACAAAAGTCCAAAAAAGTACGTTGCTTAAAGATAACCACGCGCAATTTGTTAAGGCACCCGCGACACCCACTCAGACTTGCGAGATCCTGATTTAGATGTCAATTACGGTTGGGGAGGTGGGATTTTTTTTTTGTTATTGTAATCTTGATTCTTCCTTCTAAAAAGGTAAATATGAACTAATAAAGAGTTCACAAAATACCATGTTGTTGAAAATGTTTCTTCATGAATCACTGAAAACCTTGAGAACATTTATATGCAAGAATTCACCCACCACATATATAGTCAATGTTTCAAGAGGTATTTATGTCTTCTCAAGAAAAAGCCTAAATTCTATTTTGCAAACATAAATATGCATTAGCACTATTAGAAGAAAGCAAAAACCATCAAAATTAAATTTCAAAAGAATGTAATGGGAGAAAAATTAAACAAAAACTACTTTTCGATTTCTAATTCAGAATATTTCCACTCATATTGAAACAACCGGTGTATATCGAAGAATCCATACAAATCCACAAACAGATTTTGTAGTTCATCCTATAAACACAAGACACTCTTTTAATTTTGGTATTATGGCGAACTCATAAGCATGAGGAAATTTCATACAGAACCAAAAGATACAAACATCAATCAAGAAAAGTTTGCAATTTCCCATGTAACCAACCGGCCTTCATATAGCTGTCTCTATAACTGGCATTCAGTAAGATAATCATCATTCTAAGCATGCTGAACTTTATCAAAAATATTAAGGCTGATGGTGGTAAGAGTTGGATCCTTGGTCGTGGTGGGAATTATTGGGTACCCTAACCACAGGAATATCCAAGCTGTTCCCTTGTGTGTCGGGTGCAATTTCTCTAACATCGTCTATACTTGTAGTCTCTGTTGCTTGAATATCGCTCCATTCACCTTCGTCCCCAATTGGCCTGAGATGAACAATATTATTGGGTCCCACGTGGCTCTCCCCGGCCTCTGGGTTTGACCTTGAAATGCTGAGACATGCTTTATCGACGTTCTCCTCCTCGGAGGGGTCCACATGCTTTGTTAGGGTTTGCGTGTTACTGCTGTTAATACCTGATGAGCATGTCTCCGTTGTCTTCTCCTCAAACACTTGCTTAGTGTCCTCCTGCTGCCTGGGAACACACCAAAGTTTATTCTTCTGTTTAACTTTATTTGATCATCAAACATGAAAATTCCAACAACAATACTTAATTTTACTTTTTTATCAGTTGGGTTAGCTGCATATCAAACAACAATATAGCAGAAAAGAGATTGTAAAGGGACCAAAACAAACAGGACTCAAGATAATACAGAGTGAATAGATCACATTATAGCATTAATCTAGCACTATCACAATATTGCACTAATTTAGTCACTTTTTCCTTGCGAAATTTTGTTAGTGGCATTCACACTGAAAACTGGAAACTGCAAGCCCAATCCTGTTCTTGTCACCTTCTATGGTTCATTATAAAGTCATCTTTCTCCTTAGGTTCTTTAACATTTTGAGATTTGGGAGGTGGCCCAGCGGTTATGAAGTGGAGTATCTACCCTGGCCACCAAGGTTCGATCCCCCTTCCCTCCCCTCAACCCCAAAGAGCCGCCCAGATCTACCATAATCTCATATCAAAAAAAAAAAATTTAAAAAATTTAAACAAATAAATACAATAAAATTTTGATGAATCAAAGGCAACTAAATGAACATCTCAATAACAAATATGTCCACATGTTTCCAAATTGTAGATGGGCCCAAATAGCAGTAGTATTCTCTCCAACAATCTATCTCCTAATTTGCCTAGCATCGGTTAATTGACTCCCCCTTCAGAGCTCCCTTCATGATTATTTTATGTTGCCAAGAGGAGGATGTATATGAACATCAAACTAACAGGATTGCACCCTTAATTATTAAGTAAAAAGGCTTCAAACTATAAACACTCCTAACTAGAAGTCAGAAAAGATCTCATAAAGTTACAAGATACTGTTTATGTATATACATATATATTATAGACACTCATGGCTCTCAACTTCTTGTATTTTCAGCACTCACACCCACACTATGAATTTGTCACTTACATTTGATATCTAAAAATTATAATTTTCTGATGTATGTTTAAATGGGGTACCTTTGATATTGAATAACTTATATCGGACTTTAGCTCCATTTGTGAAATCCAATTCTATATGAACGAGAAGATGTGCAAATGGAAAATAAAGCTACGTATAAGCCAGGCATACAGTACTATTCACGTATAAAGAGAGTTAATTGTGCCTAAGGTACTACCACATTACAGATGATCCATACCACATTACAGATGATCCATGCGGCCATGCCTACGGCGCCATCTATGTCTAAAGAGGATTATTGTGCCCAAGCACTGTCCAGATTAGTTGTGCCACCCACTTATCCACATTACAGTTGGACCATGCCTACTACAATATAGAATAATTAATTGGCCTACTACACTATCAAAGTCTATTCAAAGGGTGTGAAGCTATCTAAAATAAAAATAGCTATTATCCAAGGATGCTAATGTAAAACAAAGAATGGCAATAACTACAAAATGAGGCAGACCATAAAGAGTATAAGAACTACACGTGAAATGTAGAGTAGATCAAATGAGATGACGAACCTTTGAAATTGTGCTTGTAACATATTCACATATGCCAACAGCTCTTGCTTCTCCTTTACAGCAGCAGCCTCTTTGAGTGCAGCTTCCTTAACTCTAGCATCACAATCTGCCTCTGCAACTCTGGCCCTCTCCTCAGCTCTAACAACAGCTCCTTCCAGTATCACTACCCGCTCTCTAGCTTTTGCAAGCTCAGAACGCCACAAATGTGCCTCCTGAAGGGCGGAATCCCTCTGCTTAATCAGTTGATCTCTTTCTTTACTTAGTGCCATAACCTTTTCTTCAGATTCCCTTTGCTACATCAAATTACAATGGAATAAAATCAAATTAAACAAGAAAAGCATTTGAGCATCGTGCAATGTAATATCGCAGAAGAGAGATTTTTTATTGGGGTACCTTCAACATTGAAGACTCCAATTGCTTTTCTGAATCTTTCCTTAAGCGCTCAACTTCAGCAAATGCAATTCTTCTTTGGTCATCCATGGTATGAGCAGCAGATGCAGCAGTCTCAGCAGCTTCAGCAGTCTCGGACAGTTTCTCTGCTATCTCTTTTATGGTTGAATCCCTAGCGCGAAGGTCCCTCGCCAGATGTTGTAGCTCTTCATCTTTCACTCTTAATGTCTCCTGTACATAAAAAAGAGTTAAATCGATGGGGAACTGCAAACACGTTAAGGGTCATAATTATATAATCTAGGAGGATCAAATAGATGTAATATAAGAACGCTACAGCTAAGATTTGCTGTTTGCCATGTAGTGTCAGGGAGGCAGGGCCCAGAGAGAGAATTAAAGAAAAATGTGTCCTACGTTAACAAAATGTAATTAAAATTGAATCCATACAATGGTAGACCCGTGAATATGGAGACAATCCAACGCAATGCCTAATGATTGCCTTCATGAATATCTTAGCCTCTTGGAACCTTAAACAATGACAGGGTGCAAGGATAGCCAAGAAAATCCTCTGAGCTAGATACAGAGTGCCCGTGACAGAACACTGAGAAACAGGCGCCAAGCCCCCCTTGGGCCTAGGCGGTGTGCCTTGCCGCCTAGCCTAGCTAAACGTGTGCCTAAGCAGTCTGGGCAGGGATTTTGTAACTCCTTTACTTTTGAAGTTTCTTTTTGTTTGTTTGTGTTTGAATACGTGGAAATGCTGGTTGAACAAATATCATGGCTCTCTAAGCTGTAAAGTTGTTATATAAATAACCATGTAGCATCTAAGCCAGTAAGCCCCGGCCAGGCACTCTAGGAGCCCTCCTGCCACCCACCTAGTACCTTTTAGAACACTGGCTTGGTGGTTAAAATACAACTTGAGCTAGCCATTTTGGGTGAAAACCCATGGGGATATATATGGTATCAGAGCTGAGCAAAACCCACTACAGCAAGGATGTGTGGTAATCGTGTGTCTGAGAGTGTGCAGCTGACAATGAACCGAAATCTTTGATGTCTGATCCCACCCTGATGTGGATGTCAGGTCCTTAACAGGGGAGTTTGTAACAACCCACATAACACACAGGCAATGTAATGGGGTGGTCCTAGACTTATATGTGGGTTCAATGGATCTAAAATAAACTTGGGCTAGCCATTTTGGGCGAGAACCTGTGGTGTTCCAATTTATACTGTGCATTCATAACTGAATTCGGTTTTTTTTTGATAAGAAACAAAACGCTTTTATTGAAGTCTAAACAAAGCGATACAAAGAAGATAACATCCTTAGTGGACAAGCAGTCCACCAAAAGCCCCTCAAGACAAAATTATAGAAAACATGCAACTAGGTTCGGGCTCGTATGAGCGTGTCTGAGGGTGCGATAGGATCCCTTGAACACTTCGATAATGCATACAATAAAGAAGCCAAAAAAACTTCATTCCATCCCTAACCACTGGCTTATCCTCTATCTTTCCTTCAAATATTGCATTCTCCTCTCCAACCATGCAAGCAATGTGGTCCCCAGTATAATTCACCTCTGCATTAGTAGCCACCTTCTTCCTCATCCGTACTCCAAAAATTCTATGTTAATCAGAGAAATCCAAATTCATAGTACACCTCTGCATACTAGCCACCTTCCTCCTCATGACCAATGTTTTCGTCCACCTATTTGCACAAATTATAATAATGAGGGGTTAAACAAGCATGAGGCCTCTTTTGGAGGAACTCACAATTATTGACCCTTCTTGACAGTGTTAAAAGATGAATACACGATTAATTTTAACTGGTACCCAAATTTAACTTTAATATTTTTGAGCTTTTGAATTGAAGACTTTTAAGGGATTTTTCGGTAATTTTACTTTTCCATTGCTCCCAAGTATTTAAGCACTTATCAATTTTAGCCAACTCCGATAAAAAGAAGGGAAAACTGGGATATACTGCCTCATGCCATTGAGTTTGACGCTAAACTGAAAAAGATTCACTCAACTCCCCTGCTTTCTTCTAGCAATAAAAGTTAAATCATAACAGATGATGTACCTACATAATAAAGCACTGTAAAAGTCAAGCAAGATGTTTCCCAGAATATCGCTGTAGTTACATTACTAGTATTCTACGGCATTATGGAACAGTGTAAAACCAAGATGCCCACTATCTCATGAAACAAGAGGGTGTCCTTGTCCTTGTCCTACTAATATCACTCTCAGTGCCAATAAAACAAAGGAAATAGCATACTCCCTCCGCCTGAATTACGCGATCATTTTTTTAATTACATACTTTTTCGAAGAAAGCAATAATTTCAACCTAATCAATGCTTAAGAACAAATCTTCTTCACTTTTGCGGGATTTGGTACATTGATTATGCCCCAAAAGAAAAATTGGACTCCATTCTAGGACGTCCCAAAAAGGAATCATGCACTCTTAATTCGGGATGGAGGGAGTAGAATAGTTGAGAAGAAAGTAAACAGTTGGCCTACCTTCATGACCGTCATATCATCCATTGGACTGTCAGGTATTCTATTGGTCATAGCTCCAAGAGCATTTCTCATGGCAATCTGCATCGCTGCTTCAATTTCTTTAGAACTTTCCAGGGCAGTGGAGTTGGCAGCAGCAACTACGGTCGCAACTGTTCCTAATTTTGTAGAACCATTCCCACTCAAGGAATTTACAGCCTCTTTATGAGCCTTTAGAACCAACTGTGTTGCGCTGATGGTTTGTAAAACATAATAAATATGTAAGTGAAAATATCAAATCCAATATTTTAAGGAGGTGAAAGTACATCAGAGAGAAGGACACAAGCTATAACTAAAATGCCTGCCTTGTAATCATGCAAAGCTCCCAAGTAGCCCCAAAATAAAGCTTGGAAGTTGTAAGCATTCTCTCTAACAACTTTTATATGACTCAAGGGTTCCTGTATGTTTTCCCAAGATCTCCATAATGACACACTTATTGTAAAATAAATACACCTTTTTAAATGCCTCAAGAATTGCAAGTAGCTGGCATGCTTTACAACCAGTATATGATTGGTAGAAAAGAAAACTGAACTAAAAAACATATGTGTAGGTTTCAAAAAACTAAATCGCATGGACACCTTGAATTTTAGATACGAAGTGTCAGGATAAGGATACGGTTTGGGTATGCACAATATGTATCAGATGCTCCAACTAATTACTGGTTGAGTTATTCAACAGCTTTTTTTATTTGTTTTAAAGGGAAGTCTGAAGTCTCTCCCTTTAACTATAAACAAAGGAAACCCACCCCACCCCCACTGTGCCTCCCCAACTAGCCGCTAACCCACTTGCTCGAGTTATTCAACAGCTTTCACTTCTGGATACTATTGCAAAGAAAAATTCATGTAAAAAGGAGTGCTGAGTAATTTTAAAAGGCTAGTTGTTTATGCTTCAAATATAAAAAATAGACTCAGAAAGCCATTGAAGCACATGTAAAACTTTTTAAAGCTTCGTCTTCCATATATGTGTATTTAAAGCTGTCATTTTATTACAAAACAAAATAACCATACCAAAACTGCTTTGGCAATAATCTTGACATACCTGAACTCTATTTTTTTAGATTTATATTGGGTTTCCCCCATCCATGCAACACAGTCGACTATGGTTTTGGTTTTGATACACTTTCTCAAACACTGCCACAGTCATCCACTATTTTTCATACACGGTTTTTGTAATAAACAGATAAGACAGAGATTGACATTTCAAAGGAAACAAAAAGTCCATGATCCACAGAAGATGAAGAGGCATTGGGGGAACCTCGCTTTTTTTTTTGGGTGTGTGTGTGTGTTTTGGGTGGGGGAATAGTTTAAAGGTTGAGAAAACTGTCATCAAAATCAAAAGCAATTTCCTAAAGCATGTCACAGAATCAAATAACTTACTGTAAAGTTGATACCCAAGCTCTAGCAGCACCTGGAGTTTCTGCACAAAGGAAATAATCTTTTTTCTGTGGTGTCCCAATATCTAAGAAATTCGGTTAAGGATCACAAAAGTGCTTGCCTTTTGAAATCCAAAAAGGCAAAAGTAAGACATGAAACTCACAATTCTACAGCTTCATTATACTCAGCTTTTAAATTAAGAAAAATTAAAACGGATAACAGTCAGAATAGGGGTGGATACAGAAACAGCAGCCGTCATACTTTGGTAGTCCACTGAGGTAAAACATAAAAACCACATTAATAACGGAACATAAAACTAGGCGCAAATATAACATGAATAATATAAAGCAATAATCTTACTTGAAGTTTACAGGAGACATTGCTATCGTACTATTTGCATCAAATATGATAGTTCCCTTGACAGTTGGCTCATTTCTCCTGATTCTGAAGAAATAACAAAATATATGAACACTGCCTATTGTATTTTAGAAAAATAAGTAGTCCCAAGAAAATAACAGATTCGCCAGCAACTTACTTGTACTCCATCTTTCCTGTTGTTGGGTCTAATATCATCCACCTCTCATTCCATTTCCTCAGCTATTGCAAAGAAAATAAGTAAAGAAGGTACTCATTATAACAAAGAGTAAATACTGGATCTTGCAACAAAAAATAAAATTAAATAGTAACATAGATCAGGTAAGGAAGTGAAAAAAAAAAGTAGGATTGGTTATCAACATCCTCCAAGGTCCATCGAGAATCCCACAAGCTCTAGATCATCCAAGGCACATTATAGAAGTCAATTCAAAGCAGAACAAAAGGAATAAAGAAGAGGACCGCACAAAGGTCCTCTATCCAATTAAGGGGCCCTAATCCCTATTCATCAATAATGAACCCAAACTCTAATAGGACTATAGCAAGATAATTGCATACAAAAGGTACACTATAAACTAATTTTAGTAGAACACCAGTATTCTTACAATCCCCATACCCTAAATGATGTTAACAACTATCCAATCCAATATTTAATTCTAGATACTAATACAATTTAATCAACCATATACAAAATCCAGCTTGGATTCTTGTAAAATTTGGAACATTGAGAAACTAGTCCAACATAAAGTCAATAAGCTGTAAACTTGCAAGAACTATCTTGACAGTTATGAAACTGCTTAATCTAAGTAATGCACAAAAGTGTGAAGAGATCAGATCAACATTGGCTATCACCAAGAAGGAATGAGGTAACTGCTCATATATCCAACAAATCAAACGCAACTATTGAATCTTTGGAATAAAAGATCTCGATGATTATTTTCAATATGCATGGCAATCTGATAACATTTCAGTTCTTAAATGGATGGGCACAGGGTGGGGATATTAGGGATTGATGTGGTTACAACTTACAAAATTGCCTACAATGCAAGCCCACAAAATAGCCAACAAAAATGCAAGCCCCTTCCCACCCAATTCAGCATTAAAGAACATCTAAAATACTATTGAAATATTTCTTCGTGAAATAAATTATTATGTAAGTATATAATATTTCAAATTTATTTTCTATATATTTATATTTAATGAGTATTCACATGCCTATGCTATTCTAATTGTGGCTTAAGAGGTTGTAAGGACTAAGGAGCACATCACCCCATGCTCGCCCTATTACCATTCCTATTTCTCATAATTTTCCTCAGCTTTATCTGCAATTAGGTCATCAAGTTTTTCTCTTATTCGAAACATGATTCAATATCGACTTCTATTAAAATGAGTTCCCCATCTAATGTTAACAGAAGATTTTGAATTTTGACAAAATAATCAGGCATGGGTGTTACTGTAACTAGAGTGAGAAGTTTTTGTGGTCTTTTTCCTCCAACTTAAAGAAGAAAGACAATGGGCGAAAGAAAGGTTTTTCTGCTTCAGCTTTCCTCTTTCTTTTTTCGGTTGAGGCTCAATTGGACCGCTTCCAGTTCACACGTTCTTACTACAGCCTATCTATTGAAAAGAATGACATGCGGGGCCCCAAAAGGAAAATCTCCTTTTCCCACGATGTTTCCTGGAAAGTCCTTGTTTTTTCTTCGACAAACAAGTTTGTTTCAGTGGTAATAAACTTGTCTACGCACTTTAAAATCTATCTTTCTTGGTTATTTTAACTCAGAAAGGTTATATGTGATACAGTTTAGAGGTAAATTGGAAGATTCCCTCACCCACAAGCCAAATATTGTGTGCGGTTCCACCAACCCCGTGTTCCTTGAAGATTTATACTCAAGGTTGGAGTTCTAACATGACCTGGTACACCTAAAGGAAATGAGTTTATTTTTTTTAGATCTGTAGATTTGTAGAACAGAAAAAGAGTACGCGCGCTAGTTCGCTAAAACTAAACTAGCAGCAAGCGTAGAAAACTCCAGCGTGTTCCTGCGCCCCGCCCCCCCCCCCCCCCAAAAAAAAAAAAAACTGCAAGGGGGCCTGACTACACGTAATGAAACTTCAGTTTGGAACAGAACTATAGAGAATGAAACCTGTAGCACTTCGGACCCTGACACAAACCTTTGTATACCTGACACAAAACTATTCTTTCACACAAGACATAAACACAATATGAGATGACCCATTGATAAGTTGCACTAATAAACTATTTAAACAGTTGAATCATAATCCAAACTAATTTAAGTTCAATTCAAAATGTGAGTCTCAACCAAAACTCTTTGGACAAAAGTGTTTGGATAAATCATCATTCCGGGGAAGTTTAGTGTAAGTATTTCTTTGTTGTCCTTTCAAATCATCCATCGATGAACACATTCCCATTTCTCAAATTCATATGGAAAGGTGGAGTTCCTTCCAAGATTAAGGTGTTTGCTTGGCTTGCTTTGTTGGGTAAAGTGAACACGTGATTTAATCATCCTACTCCATTGCCAGTTTGTTCAAAATTGGTGGGAGAAATTATTTAATTTGTTTGGTATAGCGGGGTTCTCCCTAAAAGGTGGGCTGAATTGGCAGCGATCAAGTGGGTTTTTGAACAAAATGATAGCAGATTCAAGCAGTTGTGGAGGCTCTTGGTAATGGCAGTTGCATGGTCAATATGGCTGGAGAGAAATAAAAAGGTTTTTGAAGATAAAGAAAGTGCCGTGGAAGAGACATGGAATTATAACATATTTCTGGTAGGATTATGGGCCAAAGCATGGAATATCTTTGATAGTATTGATAGCTTTTTGTTTAGGCTGAATTGCTTCAGTTTTTTGCATTGATGTAGTTGGAATTTTAGGATCATGTCGCAGTGGACGGCTCATCCACTGGGCTGAGCCTATTTTTATGTTGTAGTCTTGTTTTAGATGCAATAAAAATTATGTTTCTTACCAAAAAAAAAAAAAAACTGTTAACCATGATATTCATTACGGTTCCTTCTCCTAACAGCTTAAGCTTTTGGGAGAGATGGTTTCTAACAAAAACAAAAAAAAACAAAAAGACACTTATTCATACACATATTAGAGCTTGTATTATTGGTTGCGGACCTGTAGTTGGGAATTCAATTGTAAACAAAATTAAACTGTTTGAAGGAGGCCCATTTGTGTTGACTAATGACTACATAGAGACACTTCAGTTGCCAAACTGAAATCTGTAAGAATAATTTGTCTATCTTGTTTACTTCTATTAATTAATTATTTACCAATCACAAATTAATGTCCAATGATAGTCACTTGGTTGATGATCTAAAGATGCATAGGCGACTTGTGTGCAAACTAATTTAACTAATTGTTACTCACCTAGATGTCTCCAATTAATGTTTGGAGCCAATCTATGTCTACTAATAGGATTCCTCTGTGGAAGCAATTTAGCAATTATTATATGACCCCCTTAAACATAGCTCTCTGTCTGATAGAAGATCAACCACTTGTTACTGTACCCATATAATCGCTATTTCCTGGACTTGGCGAAGCAAGAGAAAATATTTTACATCCCACATAGCTTCTCAACTTACATGGTTGAGGTCCTGCGAATTTGGGTTCTCTTGCATGATCAAACTCTTCTTATACTGATAAGCTGGCAGCCATTCACATAAACAGATAGAATCCAATATTTTTCTTTTCTTATTTGAAACTCAAGGTCTCCAAAGCCTCTTAGAGCACCTGACTAATACCAAGCATGCATGTAGATCCTCCATTCCATATGCATCAGCATGCACAATGGTAGGTGGGACCAAGGTGATTTAAACTCTTGACAGCATGCAAGAAACCAAATGTTTCACGAGAGGACAAAAGCATATTGAAATTGATTGTCATGTCATTTGTCTCAAAGTTGATTCCATAGAAATTGCAACATTGTTTGTGATTTTTTCAACATGTAGATCACTGATTCACTTCACCAAGAAATTTCAGTTCTCTGTATCCAAGCTAGAAGTTATGGTACACAACTTCAGCCGATGTTCTTATTCTCAGTTTTCTAAAGTTTAGATATGGTAATCTTTGAGCAAGGCAATCAACTCAATCAAGGATCTTTACCATATCTAAACTCCTTATCTGGCTTATAAGTTGTAACATATTCTATTAGTTGATGTAATAAAATTCTCTCTCTAAAACTTTGTTGTCACCAAATAAACTCGGTGATAAACTTCCAGGTCAGTTCAAGAACCTATAAGCATGAACAATTTCAAACTAAAATGTTTAGTTAACTGCTCAATGCATAATCCAAAAAAATTACAAACTAACATTATAATTAACAGTGTAACTATTGTAGAAGTAGAATGTTGCTTCTGAAGAAATATGTGCTCATAGTCATGATCTTACAATTTATCCTTGCCTCTCTATGTTTCCATGGAACCCACCTTTATCTAGACAGTAGACAGTAGTATCACAGCACTGTTTAAGCCTCCATTTAACTCCACTTATAACCTAGATTCCATCAGCACCACCACCATACCCAACCCCCCTTCTCTATCTGACACACAGCTTGACAACAACACACTAGCACATTTCAATTAAACAACAACTGCATCAATCATCGCAAATATCTAATCACCAGCTCTCCTTAACTGCTACATGTATGGGTGTACCCTGTTCATATGACATTTTCTAATTTTCTACATATTTTTCAGATACATATATGTCATTTGTGAAGACCTAACAATATCTGTAAAAACAATTGAGGAAAATTTTATTCCATAATTTCTTAATAATCCAATCTCACTCTCAAGTCTCTGTTGAATCACAAATTATGAGATTGTCTATTGCATTTGGGTTTTCCGAGGAAAATAAGGCAAAGATGGAGAACAACTCATTTTATTTTTGATAGAAAACCAAAGATTTCATTAACCAACTGAAAAGATACAAAGGCAAATACAATATCAAAAAGCTAGAGAGCAGAGGATAAGACATCCACTGAAAGTTCTAGAGACCCGAACAAGGAGAAGAACTGACCAAAAATACTCAACACCCTACAACATTAACACTATCCAAAGAAAACAAAAGACGATCAGTTGCATCAAAAATCCCTGAAGCTTTTGCCCACAGCCCAATCAAAAAACAACAAAACTCCCAAATGTCAATCAGATCATTACTTCTATCTTCAAACACCCTTCGGTTACGTTCAGACCAAATAAGCCACACTATTGCCATTATAGAAAACCTCCATAACTGCTTAACCTTCTTACTATTCTGCCTGAAATGCCATTTAATAATCAAGAACTCACTCCATCTCTTAGGAAAAGCTCCCTCCAAGCCAAACATCTTAAGTGCTTTTGACCACATGTGCGTGACAAACTCACAATGGAGCAAAGTATGTTGTTACTTTCATTGTCCTCCTAGACAATACACACCACAAGGGAGAAAGAGATGGAGAACAACTCCTTAAATCACTATCTTTTTCCAACTTCTCATAAAAGTTAGTAGTGTTATCAATCATTTTCCAACTTTTTTATCAAACAAACTGTAAGGCTCCGTTTGATAACAATAAGGAAAACGGTAGGAAAAACAATTGACTTTTGTGAGAAGTTGGAGAACAAGTTGAGGCAGGTTGTGAGATTAACTCTTACTTTTTGGATTTTTCCATGGAAAATTCTTCTTTGGGGGGTGAGGAAAAATTTTTGCCACAAAAAATAAAGAAGAATGGATAACATATACTCATCAAAATAAGCATTAGATGGATAGCACCTCACTACATGCCTCAACTTATTTTCCATTCTCGCACAAATTAATTGTTTTTTCCTATCATTTTCCGTCTTGGAGCCTAAGCATACAATTTTTTAACCTATACAAAATTCAGTTCTAATATACCATAATCCTAAGCATAATGCCCTCCGAATTGAATCAGTCTCTCCTCAACAAATCAGTCTCTCCTCAAAGAAAGTATCAAGTAAGTTCAGAAGTGTAGAATTTATATTCATCCATTCCTGTAAGAGATTAGTGTATTGAGCCCTAACTAGCTAGAGGAAAAATTCAACTGTCACTTGATTGCTATCTCTCATAGATTAACTGAAAAGGTCTGAGATTTGAAAGGACAATCTAAACAATTAGTTTAAATAAACAGAATGCTTCGTACAAAATTAAATGACCCAGTTATTACTAGTCATTGGTAATCCCACAAACCTATAGTGTCCGAACATGAATCGGCCGGTGTTTCAAGCAAACTTTGACCAATGCATTTTGGACACATCATTTGGGGATGTTTGATCTTGCCTCTTAATGCTTAACGGAAAGTTTTAAGCATTCAGAGGTACAACTATTTTTTTTAAAGATTAAGCATCAATATTAAGAGATATCAATCCTGCTAATAGCTTGTCGCTGAATTTAAACCATTGTCTAAATAAATAAATAGCATCTTTAGAGCTTGGATTCAGCCTTCAGTATTCAACCTTCAAAGGTTTAAAACCACGCAACCTTAGTCTTATAATTTGGTACACCTACAGTTACTCTATTATTACTCTACACTACAATATAGTTACAGTGATTTTCATCAATCTAGAGGAGTACAATCCCAATCAAAGTCAAAGTGTAAGAGAGGGATAGAGAGAGAGATTAGTGTACATACGGTTTCGGATCGCTTGAGAAGAGGACCTTGTAATAAATTTCTGCCGGAGCCAGATGCCAATTGTCTCTTAATCTTCTCCAAACTCGATTGAGTCGTATTATCCACACCGACTCTATCTCTCTGCACCAATTCATCAATTCATTCATCCTTTAATTTCATTTCATTTGTCATACATACATAAATATAATCGATGAGAGGAGAGAGAGACTAACCGGAGAAGGAATTCCATTGGAAGCCATAGATCATATGATTGATAGATAGAAGCGAAGAAGAAGAAGAAGAAGAAGAAGAGGGGATCAAACCAAAGAGAAATATGAAGGAATTAATAAAGAAACTTGTCTCGTGTGGTCTGGTGTCAGGATTCAGGAAAGCCTCTCTCTTGTCTTCTCTCCTCTTTTAGTTCGGGCTGTTAGGTTTCGTGGACTTGTAGGTGGTGGTACTGATAAAGAATATTTTGCGTTTGCGCCTCACATTTTAATCTTAATTTGATATTGCACCTTGTATTTTGAACTATTGACTTTGCTCCCAATGTTACTTATTTATGTTAACACTTATGACTTAACCCGTTATATTTAAGTAAATCTTCTAAAATAATTTTTAGAAATTAAGTAGAAGATCTTATTATACATTAAATTTTATTAAAAATTCAATGAATAATATTTTTTTAAATGAATGGCCTATTTTTAATTGGTATTTAGTGTAAGAGACTTATTTTGTTTTATATTTTAAATGAAGGTATTTGAATAAATTTAAATATCATTTAATTAATAAAAACATGTTATATATTACTTAAATTACCCCCTCTTTATGAAATTTGCACAAAAAAATGGATTACAAAGTTCACATTGTAGTAAAATATGAATTGCAAAATTCATATTGCAGTAAAATATGGACTGCAATATGAATTTTGCACTAAAAATATGGATTGCAAAGTTCACATTGCAGTAAAATATGGACTGCAATATGAACTTTGCACCAAAAATATGGACTGCAAAGTTTATATTGCAATAAAATATGGATTGCAAAATTTATCTTGCAGTTGCATCTATTTTAATGCATATTGGTATTTTTTAAGTTTATTTTAAGGGTTGAGATGCCATTTTACAATGAAAAAAAGACACATGTCATATTATCAATAAAATAAAAAATAGGCCATTTATTTACAAAAAAATTATTCCTTGACTTTAGTGTGAAAATCTTTCTCTAATAAGACTTTTTTTTTAATTATCCCAAATAATTTTTATTAAACTAATTTCCTATTTTTTTGCTATGACGAATAAGGATCATTCTTTGCTTAGTATTAAAGTGAACTCGCTTGCCTAATGATATTTTTTTTTCTACAAAAGTTGAATGCACTGTGAACCACAGCCACTGCAACCAGCTGCTAACGTGAACTACCACCACCACCACTTCCTTTCTCCCCTCCCATCTTCTCTCATATCTACCTCTCTCCATTTACTCTCTTTAAATATATATATATATATATACTTACATCGTAGCCACGAAAATTAATGGCATTTATCTTCATCTATACATATAATCTATAATACAAATTAAGGTAGTTGATGTGACCATTGTTCTAGGTGGCATTTTTTTTTTACTTATACAACATCTTTTTATTTTATTTATTCTTTCTCTAAACAACAATTATTAATGTGGTCTTTGGTTAAGTTTTTAAAAATTTTATCAAAAAAATCAACTTTACTTCACACTTTCCAAAATTCACTTCACTTTATTTTCTCTTTCATAAATTTTTTAAAACACCATAACTTTAAATTCAAAAATCGGAATTAGATTAAAAAAAAATTTGAAACCTATTCATCGAGATCTATAAAATAAGATCCATTGTGACTATTTTTTGAATTTCATGAGTTTTTTTTAATTGGTTAAAAAATACTCTAACAAAAATTAAATTTACTTTTTTTTGCTTAATTAAAAAAAAACTACTTCAGTTCAAAAATGCAGTTCAAGTTTTTCATTTTTTTTGCTTAATTAAAAGTTACTTCATCTTCTTTCTTTCTTTATTTATTTTATACTTTCAACTTCAGTTCAAAAACTTTTTACGATTACTTAGGATAAAATAAATTTTTATTTGATAAATACAAAAGTCATAATTTATGATGTGCAAGTTCAAATTCATAATGTTGTAAATTTTTATTTCAATTAATTTTGGAAAGTTACATTTTTTTAGTGAGAAAATGAATAAAAAAGAATGAGGTTAATTCCTACCTACTTTGTTCCATAGGTAGGTAATCTTTTTTTTTTATTATTATCAAACTAACCCTATGGTGTGAATATCATGTAGACATGTCAATAGGTCAATTTGGATTATATTTGTGTGGTGCATTATCGAGATTTAGGTGTAATCGTTTTTCATTTAGATGAGTGATTTTTTTCTTAGGTGTAAAAATAATATTCAAGCTACTTTATTCCAGATTTTTGAATTGTTTGGTATTTGCTCCACGTCATTTTCATAATTAGTTTTCGGCCCAAAGTTATGGATAATTGATATTCTATATTTTAAAATCATTTTTATTAGTTTTATTCCTTTTTGTTATTTTCTAATGTTATCCTTTTGACCACTTTATTTTCAAAAATAAATTACTCCTAAAAATTAGCCCAACATAGATTAATTAAGATAATTATTATAGACTTTACATTTTGAAATTCAAATTTAAAAACCATTTCAAATTCAAATCGACTTTAAGTCAAATTGAACATCGGCATACATATTATTATTCATTATAAATTGTGTTTCATAGCAAAGTCATAAATATACATAACCAAAGAGTAAGTCATTTTCTAATAGCATAATATTCCTACATAAATGAACTGTAATAGTTAAATGAAATATAATCGTTCTTGAATAAAATCAAATAATTCATATTCATACATACATAAACCCATTTAAGAAACAGACATATTACGAATAATCAGTAATTTTTTGTTTACTTGAAAAGGACAAGGAAATTGATTTCTAAATCTAAATATTATTCCGCTAAAATTTATATTTAGTTGACAAATAATCATAATATGATTCACTTTTTCACTTATGCTGAAAAGGAAATTAATAATAATAATAATCTATATCATAACATTGACTACTGATTTTTTAATTGTGCAGCTATAAGTGGTTCCAACAAATCCAGTGGTATAAAATTTATTTGGGTCAAATTTTTATTTTTCACTATGACCTACAACACAACTCTATCTCTCTAAAGTTCGGACATTTTTTTAATAGAAATCTCTCTACTAATCTTCATCAATATCCCATCTCTCTCTCTCTAAATCCCTCTTTAAAATTTTCTTCTCTTCACAAAACTCTCCCCCAATTGTAAATTTCTTGGGTTTTGATGGCTGAATTTTCAGTCAAAGAATTTTATGTCAAGTTAATGTGTGTTTGGGTTTTGAATTTAAAGATCCTCATTCTAATTCTAAAATTTTACTTGATTTTTTTAAAATTTGATTGTGCTACACACAGAGACAAGGAGAAAGAAAAGGAGAAAGAGGGGAGAACAAGAGAGAGATGGGGGTTGGCTAAGTATATTTGTGTGTAAATCGGGGTACAAATTAATAGTATTATAATTAACATGAATTTTTTTTTGGTTCGAGAGTTACCTCCCGGAGTATTTAGGGCGGCTTTCGGGTACCTCGACTAATTCCCGCTCGCGGTGCGTGACAGTAGCTGGTCAAGCATTAATATAATATTTATGTTTCCCGATATCAATAAATTAATATAATTAAATTGTGCGTCAAATAGGCATTTTAAAGTAAGTTACATAATAAAGATAATGATGTTAGCCATTCGCAAAAATATTCTAACAATTTAACATTATTTTTAATGATATTTTATATGAATTTTTTAGGACACTTTTTAGTCATTAAAGATGATTTTAAAGTGTTAAAGTATTTTTGTATAGTGTTAATATAATTACCCAAATAAATAAGAATTGTTCCACCTGTTTAACTAAGTTTAAACATGTCAATTTCAGGTTAATCATGTTATTTATACTGACTCGACACGATCTATTCATTAAACATGTTAGTTAGTTCCCAACTCGAATTTGACCAAACCATGCTAACCCAACACCTTAACCCATTAATTTTGAATTGCATTAGTGAGTTGTGTTAAAATTTATATATTGTAGTCATGTATGTCACGTAATTCAAAATATAAAAGTAGTCAAAATATTTGGTTAGCGAGGTTGTGTAGTTGAGTAAAATATTTATTTACAATGTTATTTCAAACACACTGTCTTGCACTTTTGCAAATTAAACAATTCTGCAACATTTAGAAATAATTAAACACAACCCAAGTTGGAGATATTATCAAATATATATATCACCGTGCCGAACAACACGTGTAGAACCTGGAGTAGTGGTCAATAAATATTAATTTTGTAAAGCTCATACGGCTCAAGTATTGTTATTTGATGTTAAATACTACTATTTTAATACATGCAATTAAGGAACCAAAAGTTTTTTAATTTCAAAGTAAGTAAACCAAATCTTTTAACTTCATGCAATTAGAGATCTATAATACAAAATACAGCATAGTTATTATTTATCAAAATGACCACTGAAAAAAAAATTCTAACGGCTAGAACTATCTCCGCATGATATGATAGTCAATAATTTTTCTTCTTTTAACACGATATTTTTATTTTTCCTAAAATTTACGGGTCCTCCTCTCACCTCATTATCTCTCTCTCTCTCACACATCAAGTCTTCCGTACATCCCCTCTCTGAACTCCATTTTTTATGTCTAAACTTTAATCAATTACTAGCTATGGCCATACCCTCCTATTTAATGGGTTTAGTAGTGGTAGAGATGAATATCTTTTACTTAAGGTGTGTTAATTTTAAAATTTGCTGAAGTACAAATAAAGCTAATGGTTTGAAGAAGAATAATGGCACATGTATATACTCCAACAACAATTTAAAAATTATAATGATAGACCCTCTCTTAAAGATGGGTTATTTTAACTATAATTTGGCTTTGGATCAACCTACTATTTCGAGTGGTGGCTTGAATTTCAACCTAGCAAAGACAACAGATTTAGGGAGTATTAATAATACGAAAAGCAAAAAAATAAAAATAAAATTATACTAACGGTACATTGATATATTTGGTGGTTGATCACATGAAAGGAAAGAAAAATGAAGTTCACTTACACGTGGGGTAGAAAAACTCACATCTATCTTAACTATTTTAACCCCCATGTATAAAAAAAATTTAGAATCTTGAGTTAAAAATAATTTACTTTAAATTTTTATAGTAGAAGTATACTAATATATGACCACGTGGTAAGAAAAGAAAAATAAGACTCCTACAAATCAAACATGCACATGGGGTTAGAAAATCTACCCATATCTCAATTATCCTAACCTCCCAAGAGTAAAAAAGAATTCGAAAAAATTTAGAATGCAATTCCTATCTCTTTTTAAAATAAACAATAATTAGCAATGCAATTTATATCTCTAAAAATATAAACAATGTTTTTTCTCTTATAAATTGCTAGAATGTAATTGTCACTAACTTTTATGATTTCAATTAAAAATTTGACTTTATCATTTTCAATTATAATGTTTTTTATGTAACACTCAAATGTACAATTTGTAAGGTTGGAACTCATGTAACATTTTCTTTTTGTCTTTAATTATATTATATTTCCGTTTCATCTAACTCCCAAATCCTCAATAATTTTTGTCAAAATTATTATAAAATATTTTTTTTTATGTCGTAGAGTGCCCTTAGGTATGGGCATTACCCTAGTTATTTTATAAAGGGAAGAAGTTTTAAAGGTGGGTTTAATTCAAAACACAACTTTTTCTCTTTATAATTGGTTTAGTCACATTTTCACAAGTTCATTCACACACAACAATGATTACTATTCAATTTTTGGTTTAGGTTCAGATTTCTATTCAAAATTTTAACTCGACCAGATTACAATTCAATTTCGTTTTGATTTGATTTTTATTTAATTCAATGTTGGTTTGATTTCCATTTGATTTGGGGATATGAAGGTGGATGTCGATGTGGTGGATTCGAGCCCACTTTAACTTTGATTTCAACAATTTGAGTTAGATGTTTGTATAGATTTCAGTTTTAATTGAGTATATTTTGAGTTTGATTTCAATGATTTGGGTTAGATGTTTGTAGTGATTATGGTTGAGTTGAATAGAGAAAGATATTAGGGTTCTTGACTTGTCCTTGAAGAGGAAGGAGAAGTCACAGTGGCCATTCATAAGGACAAAGGTATTTTGGTCATAAAATTTTATAAATGGGCGAAATATAGATAGCATAAGATTTAGAGGTTATGTCTAATTAAAATTATTTAGGAAGGGCGGTTTCTCAAATACCGTTATTAGCAAGGAGTTAAGTCAATAAATCCCTTTTTATTAAGCTTCATTAAAGAATTAATTAAGTGACTAGAATGCCTTTACTTTTGCACATGGTCATCTTCATAAAATAATACTCTTATGCCCTTACTTTGATCGCTGGAGAAAGAAATTAATATAACTTATATATCACTCTATATCGCTTCCTTTTGATGAGCATGAATTGGAAGGAAATTAATTGACAAAGTTTTATTGCATTTTTGTTTTCAATATGTGATTTGTGATTAAAACATGATTCCAAATTTCAAAGTTGATTTACATAAATTAACTATTACAAATTTTCTTAGACATAAGTTTGTGTGCACTTTAATAATGTCCATCAAATTCATTGGCTACCTCTCTCTCCCCCCTTAAACCCACACTCACTCCAACCGACCTCTTTCCCTCCCAACCATTAACATAACAAACTATGTTGTTTCAGTCTCTCAAAACAACATAACCATTAGTCTATGTATTCCCCAAATACCTCTACTAGTTATGAGATCCGGCCTAACTCTAATAAAGGATTGCATGCTCATTGTGATGGAGACAAGCCTAATGTGCGGAATTCCATAATTTAAGTCTTGGAATAATCTAGAAGATCCAATTTTAAGTTGTTTAAATTATTGGATTTGTTTAATAATTTCCTTATTGTATTGGGAATATTCTAAGAGTTATTTCCTTTTTTAATTAGGATTATAAGGCTTTGTTTTCTCCTATTTAAAAGGGGCACATTATTATTTTATTATCAAGAAATTATCATTAATCAAATTGAGTGTTTTACACATTTAATTTTTGCTAGAACTTGTTGAATTGTTTGAATTAATCATTCAAGCTATTCTTGACTTATCAATTAATTCTCCACCAATTGATTGTGGCGTCTTCAACTTATACTGAGGTTCAATTCTTGCATTCAAGGGTTGGGTTTAGATTCCGCGTTCCATCTCTTCTACAAAATTCCAATGTTCTTACACTTTCATAGTTCAAAGGTTGATGATCCATTAATCTAGTTAGGAAAAAAGATCCGAAGATAGCATCATTGGTATCAGAGCGAATTTTTCTATCTAGGTTTTATCTATCTTTAATTTTTGCTTTTCAATTCGAACCCTAGTCTTAAGATATGCACTATGTGCTATATCTCCTATCTTAATCAATTAAGGTTTATAAAAAAAAAGTTAACAGTAATCAATGAACAGTGCCGTGAACAGTAATCGATGAACAGTGTTTTTTGCACACAAAAAAAGAAATCAAAAATTGCTTGAGGAAACACTAGAACAAAAAAATGATTATTGTGTATACGGTTAGTTGTTTCGAATTGGAATACATCAAAGTTTGAATTGTTGAAACGAAACCCTTTAGTTTTTTATGCTTCATTAAATAAGGTTTTGATTGTTGTGAACTTTTGCGCTATTGTTGAAATTGAGGATTCCCGTTGAACTTTAGAAAAATCCAATCGTTTGGGTTATTAATCTTGTTGCATCTTTATTATAATTAGGATTCTTATTTTTTGCTTTGCTCCATAAAAATCTGTTTTGGTTGGGAGATCTAGAAAACCATAGGATATTTGATTTGTATCATAAATTAGGAATTTAATTGTTGCTTGTTGTTTGGAAGTATGCTTGCATTTATTCTAGCAATTTTAGTAAATCGTTTGGCTCTTAATATTGCTAAAAATTGGTTTCTTTGAATCCTTGGTAATTTGCTTTGTTAATGTGAACACCTCATTTTACGACCCTCGCAAGAATTCCGATCTTTAAGGAAACAAGCACACATGCATGCACGAGCATTCCTAGATGCATACATACCATATACATGACAGATCAAAGAAGGAAGCCGAAAAGACCTCCGGATGAGAAGTTACGAGAATTACCTTATCATAAACTGCCAAAATCAGAAATCGTCAAAACTTATGGAAACTTGTGAAAGGAGAGTTTCGTATTTCTAATCATCCTCAAACTTTGAGGGTTGTTAGACATTACCGTAAGGAATATCATACTCAAAAATCAACTCGATCCAATGGTCGAATCTCCAAAAATTTAGAAAATCAGGAGCTCATTTCGGGTGATCAAATGGAGGCCTTCCCGAAGTCAAAATGAGTTCCAATTTGGTCAGTATATAGGGCTTGTCTTGGGGAAGAATATATCCAAAATTCATCTTTATCGGACATGGGATCATTAAGAATTAATTCGTTTATCATGCAATTCTAGTTGAAATGTCCTTCATAGAAATTAGAGTAAATGGAGGCCTTCCCTATTTTTGATCGACGTCAAATTTGGATACAAGCTAGAAAACATTTGGAGGGAAAACATATCCAAAATTCAGGAAAATCCAACTGCTAGAAGTTCAATTGTCTAGGTTGTTGTACGCAAGTATGTTTCCTGCGCGGGAAAAACTCTTTGTAGAAATCTGAGGAGACCAAGTCCTTCCCAAATCCGATCGTCTCCAATTTTTTACAGGATCTAGAAGACTTCTATTGCCAATACATATCCAAAAATCAGCATCATCCAACGGTTAGAACTTCACTTGTCATAGAAACAAGTGACCTTGTCTACAACAAGTACTTTTTCTACACATAAACAAACTCTTCGTATCAATCAAAGTAAAAGGAGTCCTTCTCAAACTCCTATCGACCTGAAATTTTGAAAAGATTTAGAAGACTTCTATTCCCAATACATATCCAAAAATCAGCATGATCCAACAGTGGGAAGGCTTCGAGATAAGCTCAAAGAGTCCTGGTTGCAAATATCTTTTCTTGCTCTTACTACACCAAAACAACCTTTTTGTAACAAACATTTTGCGTTACAGATAATTTAAGTAACACAAAAAATACGTTACTGTTTAGGCGTGGCAGTCGGCGTAGTAACGAATAAAACCCGTTACTGAAATTAATTAAGTACCAGATAAGCATTAGGCTCCATGACCTACCAGACAGGCTTTACCACCGTATCCCGGTGTATACCTCGATGATTAGTCGCACCACCATCACAACGCCAAATCAATGCACTCTCAATTATCATGATAAGATCACTTCATAAGCCCTCCTAGAGAGGCAAAACACAATCACTTGTCCTCTCAGAGAGTCAAATCACTTCACAAGCCCTCCCAGAGAGGCAAATCACATCACATTTCCTCTAAGAGAGTCGGATCACATCAAAATTCCTCCCAGATAGTCAAATCACTTCATAAGCCCTCCCAGAGAGGCAAATCACATCATAATTCATCCCAGAGAGTCGAATAACCTCATAATTCCTCCTAAAGAGTCGAATTACATCACATTTCCTCCCAGAGAGTCAAATCACCTCATAATTCCTCCCAGATAGTCGAATCATATATAGAGCCCAAAACCCTTTTTACAAGGAAATCCCAAGCCTTTTCTACAAGCACCATTCTAAGGCCCTTTCTACAGGCAAATCTAAGCACTTTTTACAGGCACGAGCCAAAGCCCTTTCCACAAGCCAAGCCCTTTCAACAGTCACATACCAAAACCCTTTCTACAGCAAACCCATACCCTCTCCACAAACCAAAAAAGCCCCATCTAAAAAGATATAAGAGAAAGTTAAAAAGAGAAAGATTGGAATCTTACAATTGATACGCGGGGAACAAACCCCATAAAAAGGGCTTTTGACCTAGCTTTTTCTCTTCTAAGAAGTTTTCAAGATACGCTTTCAAAGGTTCTCAAGTCGAAAATCACAAACACAGTACGATGGTGTCAAATGCAAACTTCTAAAGCAAACATTCTCAAATCCAAAGGCGATGATGCTAAAAAACCTGACAAAGTGAGAAAGAATAAAGTGGGTACAAGAAAAAATTAAAATAGTAGAAAAGAGGATAAATCCCACAGTGCCAAAAGAATATTGAAAAAAAAGAAAAGAAAAAGATGACAGCGAGACCCACACCAAAAGTGATAGCTAGGCCAAAATACTCAGGGCTACATCTTGGGTGAAGAAGGTTGTTGACCATGCGAAAGAGAATAAATAAGCTGCATCAAAAAAGCTTCCAAACAATTAAGGAGGAATAAAGGCATCGAAAAACAGAAAACGATGCAAGCACACAAAAAATTCTCCTTTCATAAAGTCAGAAAATAATGAGCAGAATCATACCTCGGCGACATAGAAAAATGCCACGAAAGCAAAGCAAGAGACAAAGTCCAAAACTCATGCACAAGGTTCGAGAATTGAGAGAACGTAACTAGATCATTTCTTAAGAAAAAAAAAGCCAACCAAAAGTTCTTATTTTTCCAAAAAAAAGAGGATCACACTAAAACTTTCTCTTTTTATTTCTCTATATCTTCTCAGAGACTCTCACATCCTTAGCAGATCATCAACCATCGCATCAGCCCTTATCCAAGCCAGTAGGAGTTACCTCCCCAGCAGCTCATCACCCTCCAGCCTTTATTCTAGCCAGTAGGGATTCTCATTTCCTTAACAGACCATCAACCATCATATCCTCAATAGATCACCAACCTTCCCTAACTAGAACAGTGTCTGTAGCAGACCATGAATCATCATATCCCCAGCTGATCCTCAATCAAGCCAAAGCAATATCTCTAGTAGACCATCAATCATTATCTCCACAAGACCACCTGCCATCACCCTTTCAAGCTAACTGAATTAGAATTGTTAACAAAACCTTCCTTGCCTGTGAGAATTCAAAATCATCCCTGGCCGTGGGAGTACAAAACCTTCCCTGCCTGTGGGCGTTTAAAATAATCCCTGCCTATGGGAGTACAAAACCTTCCCTGCCTATGAGAATTTAAAATCATTACTGCTTGTGGGAGTACGTCCCTACCTGTGAGAATACAAAACCTTCCCTGCCTGTGGGAATTCAAAATCATCCCTGCCCGTGGGAGTACAAAACCTTCCCTACCTATGGGAATTCAAAATCATCCCTACATGTGGGAGTACAAAACCTTCCCTGCCTGTGGGAATTCAAAATCATGCATGCTTGTGGGAGTACAAAACCTTCTCTACCTGTGGGAATTCAAAATCATCCCTACATGTGGGAGTACAAAACCTTCCCTGCCTGTGAGAATTCAAAATCATCCTTGCCCGTGGGAGTACATCCCTGTCGGTGGGAGTAGAAAACATTCCCTACCTGTGAGAATTTAAAATCAACCCTGCCTGTAGGAGTACAAAACCTTCCCTGCTTGTGGGAATTCAAAATCATCCATAACTATGGGAGTACATCCCTGTGGGAGTACAAAACCTTCCTTACCTGTGGGAATTCAAAATCATCCCTGCCTGTGAGAGTACAAAACATTCCCTACTGGTGGGAATTTAAAATCATCTCTGCCTGTGGGACTGCTTGTGGGAGTACAAAACCTTCCCTGCATGTGGAAATTCAAAATCATCCTTACCTGTGAGAGTACAAAACATTCTTTACCTGTGAGAATTCAAAATCATCCCTGCCTGTGGGAGTACATCCCTACTTGTGGGAGTACAAAACCTTCCCTGCCTATTGAAATTCAAAATCATCCCTACGTGTGGGAGTACATCCCTGCCTATGGGAGTACAAAACCTTTCCTACCTATGGGAATTCAAAATCATCCCTGCTTGTGGGAGTACAAAATATTCCTTGCATGTGGGAGTACAAAATCATCCCTGTTTGTGGAAGTACAAAACCTTCCCTGCCCGTGGGACTTCAAAACCATCCCTGCCCGTGGGAATATGTCAGTTCAAGAGATAATAATTGACAAGAGACATCCCTACTGGTGAGAATACAGCAGCTCAACAGCTAAGTCAAAATCAGAGTAAAGAACAGTACATGTCCCGAACAGCCCAAAAATCGTCCATCCATCCCCAGCGAAAATAAACAGCAGAGCATGACATCATTTGCATGGCATCATTTTCAAAGTAGCACATAGGATTCACGTGAGTGTTGCAAAATGATGCGTTCTCATTATCGACTTAATTTTTTTGCTTCACAAAGAACCCAGGTCGAGAGGGTCTTTGAACATCTCATTTTGTGACCCTCGCAAGAATCCCGATCTCTAAAGAAACAAATACACATGCATGAAATATCATTACTATATGAATACATACCATATACATGTGATACAGGTCAAAGAAGGAAGCTGAAAGGACCGCCGGATGAGAAGTTACGAGAATTACTATAAACCGCTAAAACTGAAAACTATCAAAACTCCTGAAAACTTGTGAAAGGAGAGTTTGACATTTATGATCATCCTAAAACTTTAAGAGTTGTTAGACAATACCGTAAGGAGTATCATACTCAAAAATCAACTTAATCCGACAGTCGGATCTCCAAAAATTCAAAAAATCGGGAGTTCATTTCGGTTGATTAAATGGAGGCCTTCCAGAAGTCAAAATGAGTTCCAATTTGGTCAGTATAGGTCTTGTCTTGGGGAAGAACATATCCAAAATTTATCTTCATCGAACATGGGATTATTAAGAATTAATTCATTTATCGTGCAATTCTAGTCGAAATGTCCTTCGTAGCAATTAGAGTAAATGGACGCCTTCCTGATTTCTAATCGACCTCAAAATTTGGATATAAGCTAGAAAACATTTGAAGGAAAAACATATCCAAAATTCAGGAAAATCCAAATGCTAGAAGTTCAATTGTCGAAGTTGTTGTACGCAAGTATGCTTCTTGCGCGGAAAAAACTCTTTGTAGAAATCTGAGGACACCAAGTCCTTCCCTAACTCAGATCGTCTCCAATTTTTTTACAAGGTTTAGAAGACTTCTATTGGAAATACATATACAAAAATTAGCATCACCCAACTGTTAGAACTTGACTTGTCATATAAACAAATGACCTTGTCTACAATAAGTACCTTTCCTACGCGGAAACAAACTCTTCGTATCAATCAAAGAAAAATGAGTCTTTCTCGAACTCCGATCGACCTGAAATTTTGACACGATTTAGAATACTTCTACTCCCAACACATATCCGAAAATTAGCATGATCCAACAGTGGGAAGGCTTCGCTATAAGCTCCAAGAGTCCTGGTTACAAATCTCTTTTCTTGCTCTCCAAGCATTTTGCAACTATAAATAGACCCCTTTTCATTCATATTTTTCATTAACAATCAAGGGATTTCATGGTACACACCAAGAGACCCTTATTATTTCCCTCCAAGAGGGCTCATGTATAATTTTCTCTCTCTTCTTTTATTTATTCGTCAGTCTTATAATTCATGCTGTTGTCTGCATAATTTCTATCACTTGATAGCTTTTCAAAACTCTTTTTCAAATTGTTTTTCAAAACTAAAGGCGTATAACAAACCCTGATCCAATTCCAAAATAGTCTTATTACTTTCTTACTTTTTTCAAAAGCCCGGATTAACGGTATTGTTATACGAATGAACCGATAATCACTATATATCCAGTTTAATTCATAGATTGGGGTGTATATGTGATAAATACTCGATTATGAGAGCACTAGTGCCAACTATACCGTTTTGATCAATAGACTATGGTACATGATCGGTCAACTCGCCTCATATTACATTGAATATAAAATTCCACATCGAATCAGTTTTTGAAAAGCCCAATCTTTACAAAATCACTAGTTTCATTGCATCTACTATTATCAAACTCTCTTTTTCAAATCACACACACTTATTTTTAAAATCTTGGATGAACTAGGAAACACATCGTTTTCATCCCATCCCCAAAATCCTAATTTCTAAAGCAAGCATGAAAAGCTATAAAGTAATAATGATAGCATGCAATAATTGAATTATAATACACGGATATCCTACTTAAGAGACTGAAAGGGAGAATTAGGTGCCTAATACCTTCCCGATTCGTAACTTAATCCCCGAACATTCGAAGCAACTGGTTTTGCATATATTTTGTATAAAAATATATTTAGTCCATAAATACGTCTCTTTTACATAAACCTTTTATTTGTTTAGTAAAACAAACTAGCGACTCTTATTCTTCTCAAAAACCAATTTTCAAAGCAACACGGAATTGCTGCCCACGAGGACTCAGGCGTCGAGAATGCGGGTTCTCACAGTTGAACATATCTAATTTAATTGTGGGTGTGCGATTAATTGTTGGGAATTTGAAAATAAAGGTTCAAACTTTTCATCTCATTTGCCCAAGTTCTAAAGGTGAATTGCGAGGAATTACAACTATTTGCATGATAAACACGAGAGGAAAAAGTTGAGTGATATTATTTTGAGAGAAACACGTAAGGGAGTGTAGTGAGGGAATTTCATTTCTTTATATTACAATAATCTTTGTTTTGCAGCAAATATGTCTAGCAATAATGAAAGGGATCGCTCTAGTTTTGATCCTAAATTGTTCCAATGAGCTATGACGAGTATCTTACAAAAAATGGTGAGAGAGGAATTGGGTAGCTTTAAAGAGCAAGTGGATGATATGAGTGATGAATTGAAGCGAATGCAGGTGAATGTAGATAGGGTTGAGAGCACCCAAGTTGAGCAATCCGACAAATCATGTAGTGCTTAAAGAAGTGGAAGACCGCAGCCTAAAGAAAAGAAGGCTGAGACTGATTTTTATAATTTATACCGGGATAGCCATGATGATGGGGATAGCGATGTTGATTTGGTAATCGCTAATCGGTGGAATGGTAGATGGTTTGGCGGGGGATCGAATTGGGAGGATGACAACATGAATGGGATCAAAATGAAGATTTCGTCCTTCCAAGAGAAGAACGACCCCAAGGCCTATCTTGAGTGGGTCAAGAAGGTTGAATTAGTGTTTGCTTGCCATTATTATTTCGAGTCTAAGAAGGTCAAATTAGCGGTTATTGAATTTTCTGATTACACCATTGTTTGGTGGGATCGATTATTACTTAAAAGAAAACGGAACGATGAAAGTCCGATTAAGACTTTGGAAGAAATGAAGCGGGTAATGAAGAAACGGTTTGTGCCCAACCGCTACTATCAAGAGTTGTATCAAAGACTGCAAGGGTTAACTTATGGTAATTGTAATGTTGATGAATATTACAAGGAGATGGAGATTGCTATGATTTGGGCTAACATTAATAAGGGTCGTGAAGCTACCATGGCTAGGTTCTTGAATGGAATGAATAAGGAGATTGCCAATGCAGTTGAATTGCAGTCGTATGTTGAAATTAAGGATATGGTTCACATGGAGATCAAGATTGAGCAACATCTCAAGAGGAAGGGTAGCTCGAGGCCAAGCCAAAGTTCCTATTCGTTGCCATGGAAACAAGATCCGGGGAAAAATGAAGACAAAGAAACCACTCAGAAACCGAAAGTTGATTAGAAACCAGAAGCTAGTAGTGGAACCAAGCTAAGGCAGCTCCTAACACCACCAATACTACTACCAAAACTGGGATATTATTTATTGAAAGTGTTAAGGGAGAGGCCATATTGCCACTCAATGCCCGAACAAAAGAGTAATGACTCTTCGAGATAATGGCGAGTATGAGATGGAGGATGACGAGTCTATGCCCCCTCTAAAGGATGTGGATGAGGAGGAGGAAGAAAGCCCCATCCATGGTGAGTTTTTCATAATAAGGATGGCTCTCAATGTCCAAGCAAGGGAGGACGAGGAGCAATGCGAGAATATTTTTCACACTAGATGCCTAGTGCTAGGCAAGGTGTGTAATATGGTGATAGATGGAGGAAGTTTCACTAATGTGGCTAGCATGACAATGGTGGAAAAGCTAGCATTGCCTACGAGTAAGCACCCTAGACCTTACAACCTTTAATGGCTAAGTGATAGTGGGGAAATTAGGGTGAATAAGCAAATGTTGGTGTCCTTTAGTATTAGAAAGTATGAAGATCAAGGGCTTTGTGATGTGGTTCCCATGCAAGCCGGTCACATGTTTTTGGGTCGACCTTAGCAATATGATATAAGAGTCAAACACGATGGCTTCACCAACAAATATGATGTGCCAAGAAATTGGTACACTGTAGTCCATTAATATATACTTTGGAGAGCATATATTATTATATTTATTGTGTTTTTGAAGCTTTTCAGGCGTTTGAAATTAAATCGATAAGTTTTTGAATGAAGGAAAAAATTGGATGTGCGTAACGCCTGTGTTCAAGAAAATTTTGGCACTAATCCATACGGAATTTGAAGAAAACTCCAGAAACAAAAGTTCTAGATTTTTGAGTTAGCTACGCGTGGGAGAAAACATTGCATCAATTGGAGTTTGGAGTGCAAAGTTATGACCGAAATACGATCACTGCACTAAAGTATTAATTCCAGCGATAATGGGTTATTTTAATGAAAATGTAATTTTTTTTATAAGTAATAGCCCATTCAAAACCTAACCCAGCGAGCCCATCTAATTAATTAGAGAGCTGGCTCATTGATCCAAGCAAGCCCTTCTATTACTCAAGCCCATAACACATACAAAAATTCAAGTCCACAAGCCATGCCCAAATTAATTCAATCAAAGCCCATTCTCCAAGGAAGCCTAATACAATCATACAATCTCCATTATAAACAGAAGCCAGCAACTGCAACAATAGAAAGACAGCCACATTTTTCTATTTTCTCCTGGCTATGCACAATTATCGAGAACAGCAACATGTACTTTATTTTTTCTAATTTTTTTTTTCGATAAACAGTAGCAGCAAGTCGCAAGTTTATGTTTTTTTTCTTCTTCTTGGTACGATTTTTGAGAGAGCATTAGGAGCCAAATTTTATTTATTTTGAAGTGGATTTTTATGGAGGATTACATTCAGAATTATTATTTCTCTTCTTCAATTTATTTGCATGTACTCAAGTAAGTATTTAATTTATTTATTTAAGCATTATTTAATTATGTTTTGTGTTTTAATTACAAGTATGCTAGGCTAGGTTATTTTATACGGTTGAATATGAGTTTATTTGATTGATTCTCTTGCATATATTCATGTTAATTGACTCTACCAATTTTATACTTTAATGTTAAAAATAATTCTTCCTATTGAATGCCTATTTTAATTAATAAAAATGAAGTTGGATTCTCATTATTTTTTTGTTGGATTCACTTTATGATTTGTTAAGAGTGGATATATGGTGTGTTCTGACGGATATAGTGAGTATTTTGATTTTGTACATAAGTTTGGCCGTGGAAGAATTAATAATTGGATTTTATAAATTAATTGGACTTTAGTGATTTTATTTTTCACATCTAATAGAGTTGAGAGACCAAGTTAGTGCAAGACAGAGAGTAGAGTTTGTTGGGCATGAATATTAGGAACATGATATCAAATATATGACTCTGTCACCATAGTATTTTATTAATTGATTATTTTATTAATTAATTATTTTATTAGTATTTTTAGTTGATAAACCATCCTCCCGTATTTTAAGCTAGATTAAGAATTAATTAGAATTAGTAAGTGAAATACGTACGTTCCATCCGTCAAGTCCATAAGGTTCGACCTTGCTCTTGCCTAAGCTATACTAGTATCCGATTTGTGTACTTGTGAGTATATAAAACATTTACAACAAAATACTCATTTGAGATGAACAAAAGAACAATCATTCTTGCACCTTTACCACCTCAGCAAGCTTATGCCGATCAGTTGAAGTTGAAAAAAGAGAAAGACCAAAGGAAAGCTGAAAAGAAAAAGAGAGAGTGGTGAGGAAAAGAAAGAAAGTGAGGGGAAAATAAAAGAGAGCAAAAAGAAATGAGAGAGAGAGCAAAAAAAAGAGTAGAGTGGAAAAGCCAATGATAACTGTCGAGAGCAAGTTTGAGAGGAGGCAAAAGAATTTCTACTTGAGAGCTAGTGAAGTAAGAGAGCGATACTTTGTAAATAACTTCTTGTACTTATGTACAAAGAAGCACTTTGAACACTAACGAATTAAATTATTCTTTACCTAGTGTTGTTATGTCTATTTTGTATGAATGTGATAATATCTATCATACGGAAACACCACATGGCTTTCCTCCAATCCAAAGCGTTAAAAATCAGAGGAATTTGGAGGGAATAAAGGCACTTCAATGCCTCGACTGAATAAATGTGGTAAATGGAATGCAGTCCTCAAAACCCGAGTTTTGTGAGTTTTCTTTTAAAAGGTTGTTTTCCAAAGGAATGGTTGTTTCTAAAGCAAGAGCTTGCTCAAATTAATTTGAAAAGATGTTTTCTAAAAGAGTTGTTAGGTTTTAAAGAAAAAGTGATACTCATGTGTTTTTCAAAAAGGTTTTTGGGTTTTAAAACAAAATATGGATTATTTGTGAGGTTAGTTGCATCGTTTAGTTTGACTAATACACCTATGGGATTGTTAAATTATGTTTTGAGGCCAACCATATGATTTGTTATTATCTATTTTGAGGATGCACTATTTTACTACAAGCACTTGAATGAACATGCATTACATTTGAGGACTGGTTTAGATGTATTACATGTAAGGAGATTATATGCTAACTTAACAAATTGTACTATTTGCACGAAAAAGTTTGTGTTTGCTTGCTTTGTTGTGAATGCAATAGGTAAATTAGGTGTTGAAAGGCATTAAAATGAAGAATAACACTCGTGAGCGAAGTCAAGATATTTGTATTCAAGGGCATGAATCTCGAGGAGAAGCTATTGATGAGAATGAGTTCTTCAGAAGCAAGAGATGATGTTCGAGCTAAGTTGAAGATTGACAATGTTGAGCATATTGACTTCATTGGAGTGGATTACTTTGATGTCCATCCAAACTTTCTGTTGATAAATTTATTTAACAAGTTGCGGAGGATCGCATTGCAACATGATTTGAACTTTGAAGAGTTTTGCTTTGTAAAGAGGATCAAACTTCGAAAATATTTGAAATATTTGTTTTCATGGCAAGGAAGACCAGAATTATCTCATGTTGAGTTCCGATGGAGGTGTTAAGGAACATTATAAAATTATTCTACAAGGACAAAAGTGTGAAACTCAGTGCAAAAATAAGGGCATTTCTAGTCACTTAAGTAGTTATTTAATGGCACTTATCTGAAATAAATAATTTTAAGGTGTAAAGTCAAAGGTTTTAAAAAATGGGGTACAATCTCAAAGTAGGGGTCAAGATGTGGGATGCAAATACAATATTATTATTGTTCTTGTTCTTGTTGTTTTTCTTCTTCTTCTTCTTCTTCTTCTTATTATTATTATTATTATTATTATTATTATTATTATTATTATTATTATTATTATTATTATTATTATTATTATTATTATTATTATTATTATTATTTCTTTAATTTATTTGAATATATATATATATTGATTGTCTCAAATTTTTTCTTGTTAGATGTGTATGTATAAGAGAAAAGATTGAATATAACAGTTATACAATATTGTATTTGTTAACATGGTACAAAAACTATTTATTGAATGACCATTATTTTTAAAATTCAAAGTCAACAATGATCCAAACACATTAAACGGTTGGCAGCAGACCATTTTTCCTACAGTGCTCCTTGACAACTTCGATATCTCTCCTCATTATTGAGTTAAACTCCAAAATTAATAGTTAGAACTACTTTTCTAACTCTTTTAGGAAAACAATATAATTAACCCTAAAAAAATTATATTGAAAACTCTTTTCTTAGAAAAAGTTTTTGACGATTCTAATTTAATATTCAATTGACTTATGGTCTTTCTTTGATTTATAATTTCTTTTTAAAAATATTACTTTAAACTAAATGAACGATGAGTAATGAGATATAACGCGAGACGTCTGACAAAGCAAAAAAAAAGGGGGAGAAAGTGTAAATGAGATAATGTAAAAAATATGTCAATAGTTTTTTATGTTTATAGAAATTATACATGCTTACAACATAGTCTCATTACAAATGATGCATGCTTAGAGTGGAACTTTAAGTAGACTAGGGTGTGCGACATATTTATCACAAAGTGCAGTGAAAATTGGTTTATAAAAGATGTAGCCATGTGGGTCATATTATTTGGTATTTTATGATTTTTTTTTCTTTTAGGCTCTAGGTTAAAGTAATGGAATCCCTTCCAAGAGTATTTCTATATATGTATGCATGTGACAAAATATCTTTAAATCAAAGGGTTTATTTTAAAGAATTAATTGTAAAATAATTTTGACTTGAAATATTGATTTGAGTAATTTGTAAATGATCAAATATTAACTAATTTGTAACTAGTGCAATGCACAAGCTTGTTACAATCATTTTACAGTTTATTTCATGAACCACATTTAAAGTATTAAAAATAGATTAAATGCCATGTATATTGCATTATGTAATAAAATATTATATAGCAGTAACTATTTTTGCATTAAACTAGCTTGTTCTATCTTAAATGAATACTTCATTTCTATTCTTTACAACATAATCAATATTATAATAGAAAATAAGATATATTCTTTTCTTTACAATTGATTTTTTTTATGAATGGTGAATATTGAATACATGAAAATCTTAAAGAATGCGCTGCATTCATTCTCTTGTTTATCCAAATATCAAAAGCATTACAAAGTTGCAACATGCATTCTAGATTGACACCGATGATGGTGTGAAAGACACAGGCAACCAAATGAATGCAAAGGAAGCTCAAAATCGTTGTTCTTTGGATGTTGGGATTTTTTTAATTGAACATGGCATTCCTTTTCATATTGCCAGTAACCACTCGTTTATGAATATATGTAGATCCTTGGTGAACTATGGCCGTGGCTTTCAAACTCCTACTCCATATGAGCTTAGCACGTGGATATCGAAATAAGAAGGAAAGACTACTAAAGTCTTTGTCGATAAAATGAAAAAAAAATGGACATAAATAGGGGTTTCAATACATCTGATGGTTAGAAGGATATTAATGGAAGGAGTTTGACTAATTTTATCGTCAATAACCCCTAGAACTGTGTTTTTAAAATGTGTCAATGCATCCAATACAATTAAAGATACAAACTTATTGTTTAAACTTCTTAATATGTACCTTACTGTGTTCACAGGGTTGGGATAGCACTTTGTGTGCATTGCATATATATGGTTTTCACGCATATTGATATAGTATTTTCTATATGAAAAAGTAGTAAATATATAAGTATATGTATATATAAATGGTGTATGCATTTGAATATGATTTCAACTACGTTCGTATAGCACATTGGATGTGCATTTCTAAATGTATTTTCTTACTCAAAATCATATAGTTCTCACTAAACCCGTATTTGGCTCACTCCCATTTTTCAAACCAGTTTTGTAGGTACTTCTTCGGGGATGGTACATATACGGAGTTTCGATACCTCAAATGGCCTTAGAATCTTATAATTTTCTGTGGACGGCTTACGTTTATTGTACATAACATAAATCTGGGCACTTTGTACAATTTATTATACAATTAGAATTTGTATTCACTTTATGTACAAATGTTGGAAAGCCTTTAATTATGATTTGTGACCTCATTAGAAGGACAATATATTATATAAACATTTTATATTTCATTCCGTTGTGTTGGCGGAGAATTAACCCAAGAGGTGGGGTGAATAGGGTTTAAGGTGAATAATCGATTTTTAATAGATTCTTTTGAATGTGAGAAATTATAACTAGCAGTGAACTCAAACAAAATAAAGTAAATACCTGAAATGTAAAGGAGTTTGAGTTTAGAGAGATTTAACCACTAATCCAAGCCGTTTTGTTTACGCGGTTCGGTTTTTGGCCATACGTCTACGCCCGAGGTCGGTACTCGAGAAATTTCACTATATGATATTCTTTACGGGTCAAGATCAAAACCTTTTTATACCAATTTTCTTTTTGGGCGAAAATCAAACCTCAACAAGTGTGATACTACCCACACACTTCACGCAAGATCAAATCTCTATGAGTGTGATAATACCCACACACTCACACTAGATTTCTCTCTTGCTAACTATGAGAACACCTCTCACAAAATAGAAATGGAAGTTTTAGTGATCAAACACTAAGATTGCTTTCAAGGATAAACAATGAGAATGCTTTCAAGTCAAAACACAACTTATAAGATAAAAATCTTAAGCTCTTAAAAATAAGATGATGATGCTCTTGAGATAGCTTTTGAAAACTCAAAGTAGTTGTGTAATTTCTTGTGTATTTCTTCTTCTTTCTTCACTATATATAGCAATAGAAATATGGCCGTTATAAAAAGAGCCGTTAGAAAATTGCCATTGCCATATGAGAGAGAGAGACGAAATGAGAGTTTTGAATCTTTGAAAACAAAAAGTTCCTTTTTGAAAGACTCAGGTAACTTATAAAAAGTAAGACCAGTGGACTGGTCACTTTTGAGCTTTGAAAAATCATATTAGTGACAAAAAGGAGGACTAGTGGACTAGTCACCTTTTATTTTTGAAAACTCAAGTCGATTATAACAAGTTGGCTTGTTCTTATTTTATGAGTTTTTCTAGAGAATTTATCGAATAAATTGTATTTGTGAAACTTTTACAGAAGAACCTATATACAAAAATCTAGCTTGAATCTTCAATTTTTTGTTCTTCTTTTAGTTTCCTTCATGACAGATCTTTTTCTCTTGAGATATAAAAAGACTTGGCTTCTTCATGAGAACGAAGAGTGGTCCATTCCCTTTCCAAGTACTCAATGCTTCTAGTCTTGGTACAATTATCTTTTTGCGCTTGTAGGATTAAACTGAGACTAAGAGAGATAAACAGTTAATAGCATTTTTAATAGAGTATTTTTGTTTTAATCATCAAAATATAAATTAGATAAAGAATATTTATTTAATTATATTTCACAATCTCTCCTTTTTTGATGATGACAAAAATCTTGATATTAAAAGTTATTTAGCATAAGTTTTATGCTCCCCCTAAATATGAGCATATTGTTGACCTATAAGGTCTTAATCTCATTTTGATAATAACAATAAATCAATCATGTATAATTTAACATGTGTGTTGAAGTTATTATATCCACATTTCAATAATCATCATTCGTGGACTAAAACCGATCTATCCAAACTAGGATAATTCCTCTACAAACGTTGGACAAGACAAGAAGATCAATCTCATCACAATACATTTCATGATACTCAAAGATCAAGGATCACATGCAAAAGCTTCAAGATAAAAGCTTCAAGATAAAAGCTTCAAGTGAAGATCAAATTGAAGTAACAACTCGAAGCATTCAAAGACTCGTCTATTCGACATTTGAGTGAGTGCTAAGGATTATTTGTAAAGTTTCTTATTTTACGATTAATATAGCTCATACATATTGATATATCATTCTTAGATTGATCAAAGCAAAGTTTGAATCAAAATCATTTCAAAACATCATTATTACAAATACCGATTTTGAAATAAATTCATATTAAATTCAAATGATCATATTTTGAGTTTTCCTGAAAATAGGTGTCTTAGGAACTTATTTTTGAAGTCCCCAAAGCAATAAAATTGATTTTGGAGCTAAAATGCAAAAGTCCAAAAATTAGGATTTTGGCCTGATGGACAGAGCCCATTAGTCGACTAAGCAACTTTGCTCAGTCGACTGATGCTTCAGAATATAGCAGTTGGATTTCTGATTTTTTACCATTTTTGGTACCAAACTTCTACCAAATCTAAAAAACGGCTATATCACTTTTGGGACTATATGTACACTATCTAAAACACATTTTGAACACCTTGAATCATTCTTATACTCCATACTTCATTTATCTTCAATATCAAAAGATTCAAGAAATTGTTTTTGATCAATCATTCTTATTGAGCTATAAATCTTGATCAAACAAGTAACTCTAGTGTGAGCTTTAATTATATTCTTTAAAACACTTGAGAGTTGTTGTTAATTGGTGTGAATCACCAAACAATTTGTGTTCAATTGTGAAAGGTAAATTTCATAGGATAACAAGAAGATATATTCTTGTTTAGTGTTTGTGAGAGGTAAATCTCATAAATTTAGCAAGAGGGATTCTTGTGAGAATATTATGGTAAAGCAATATTTGTAAGAGTGTAGTGAGACAACACTTGTAAAGGTTTGATCTTCATCCGGAAGAAGATTGGAATTAGTGGAACTTCTCAGGGAACTAACCGAGCGCGGATTATGGTTTGGTAAACCAAAATCATGAGGACAAAAAGCCTTGGACTTCCAATTGGTTTAATATTTCTAACTCAAGCTCCTTATTTGATTGCATTTATAGTTATTGATTGCTCTTGGGATTGATTGCTTGAATTGTTTACTTCCTTGATATATTTGTTTAGTAAATTTGTTTTCTCGAAAAGTTTTTTTAAATTCCGCATTAAGTCTTATAAACCCTATTCACCCCCCTCTAGGGTATTTTCCGACCTACACATATATTTGACAATATGATGAATCAAATTTATATAGAATATTGCTCAACTTTGTAATAAGAAATCTTTTAAGATAAGATCTAATAAATCAAAGTGTGCTAGTATTGAATCTGTTTATATCATGATTTGTATTTTTAGCACAAGATTTATTTTTCAATCAATCACAATGTGCTAATACAAAGTTTTTTTATATTCAAGATTACACCCATTTAGCACAAGATTTAGATATAGATTTCTTGTCAAGGTTTTCTCATTCAGAGTATATATTAAGTAGATCTTTGATTGAGCCAATGATAATTGTCATATAAAATATGCATCATATATATTCAAAAGAAAACCAAGCAAGAGTATTAGTACATCTTACTCTGCCATGCCAAGTACAAGATATCTATCTTTAAAACTTAAATCAGAGATATATAACAAAAGCTATTTAATATTGAAACAAAAGGGAGAGAGAGAGAGTTATGACAAAAAGTTAAATCTTCAATAATTCCACTGACTTTGGCCTATATATATCAAGTATTTTCTCCTTTTTTGTCATCTCAAAAAGAGGATTACTCCTCAGGAGGAGGTGCTGGAGGCTGCTGCTGGTTCTCAAAGAGATATAGGAGGTAATGGCGAATATGATCCACAGTCATTTGTGTGTTTGATCCGATTAGATGAGCATCCGAGCTTGCTGTGTCCTATTCTTTCAACCTTCTTTCAATGAATTGGAATAGTTGGTTGTGTTTGTTTTGCACCATTGATATATTAGCCCGAGCTCCAGAAATCTGCCTTTCAAGGCTTTTGAATTTCGTTGACTACCGAGCCTCCATTTCCTCTAGATGTGTGCATAGGCGCTCTAGGTGATTCAAGATAGCAATATGCATATCTAAAGATGCAGCTACGGTTTGGGTTGATTGAGAATAAGATGTTTGGCCGTCTATTTGAACAAAGGAAAATGGAGTGTTTGTTCTTTCTGTTGGAGGAGGTAGATGAGTAAGTTGCCTTTCTGTCCATTCACAATTAGGATCATCTGGGTTTAGCAGTACTCTCCCCATTTGCTTGATATTGTATTCTGAGTAATGAGAGTATTTATCAACTCTTTTCAGATCTATCTCCATTTAGGTGTTAACATGAAAGTGCTTAAATATCCAAGTAAGAGCCATTCCATAAGGCAAAGCACCATAAGTTTTGGAACTACAATAAAGCATATAAGATCCAATCACATAGGCAAGATTCACTTTTCTTTTGTTCATAATGCACCATATAAGAAATACATCAACAAAAGTGATATGTTCATGGCTGGATGAACGAGGAACAATGTGAGAAGTGATGATTTAGTGGAGAATGTGATGATTCCATTTAAGATATGAAGAAATAGTTTTTGCCTTGCCCTTTGAATTTAGCTGGGTTAGTGACCATTTCTTTGACTGCAACATCAAATCAAAAATCATGATGGATAATAAGTAAGTGCATATCAAACTTAGCAATTCCAGAATTTGGGATTTTAAAGATATGAGCCAAATCTGAAATGGTGAAGTGGTGATGATTTCCACCTATGTAGAATGCGTGCTTGTCCATGTAGGTCTCTTCTAAATGAAGTCTAGAGAAGAACATCCGTGCCAATCTGTTGTAGCACTGTTCTTGTAGAGTGAGAAATGAGTCCCATTCTTGGAATTTGAGAAGAGGAGACAACTAGATTCCATGTGTCCCAAAAAGATCAAAGTCTATGGCTTTTCTTCTTACGACAGTGCGCGTAAGAAATTGAGAGTTGAAGCATGCATTTGATTCCAAGTTTTCAAAAATCAATTTGATCGAAAGAGACGGGTGGATGGATTCTGTGTCCAAGATAATGTGTTTTACGCTTTTGAGCACGTGTATTACGTGAGGATGACATGATAATGGAGGAATGGTCAGCAAAAGCTTAGTTAGAGAGAGAAAGTACTAAAGAAGATAAGATTAAAGGTTTGAAGGATTAAAGAAATAGCATGATATCTCTTTTATAGATAAGTGAACAATGAACTTAAAGTGCTTCTAGTGAATTGAAATGTTTATCAGTGGATTGCTTTCAGATCTAGATCTGAAAGAAGTGGACTGCAGTGATTTCTAGTGGACTAATGGGCTTTATAAATAGTGGACTACTTTACTCATTAGTGCATTGAATTTTTTTATTTTTTTTTTGCAGTGGACTAAAAAATGCCATAAGTTAAGTGAAAAAAAAATATAAAAGACCAGTGGACTATAGTTTATGTAGTGGACTATCCCTAGTGGACTATTAAGGAATATATATATATATATATATATATATTTATTTATTTAACATATATCATATGAGTTAGACATGCCTAATTCTCGACGAATTTTGCAAAAGCGGTATTCTTAAAGAGGTTTTGTAAAAATATCTCTGAGAATCCAGGGCCTCCGACCCGTTTTTCTTGGTTTCTAGTCGTTTGATTTCAAATTTATTGTTTTGATGGAAAAAGGGGTTTTCAGAGTCGCCAGTTTGTTTTACAAGAAACAAACAAAAGATTTTATAAAAGACAATTCAAAAACGAACTATCTTTCATAGGTTTGAAACTAGAGATATATTTGATAACTTGTTTTGCTAGGGTTCAGGAACTACGTTACTAATTGGGAAGGTGTTAGGCACCCAATTCGCCTTTTCGGTCTCTTAATGGATCATGTATTTAATTTTTATTTTAGATATCTTACAAGTAGTTTGAATTGCTTTCATAGTCCTTTTAGATAAATTCTATTTGAAACAGTATTTATGAAATCATACTCTAGTTTTATGAGCACCTACATATTCATTCTTATAATGAAATCAGAGTCTCATAGTTCCACTTGTTTGGAAACTATTTTTGTGTTTATTTTGTTTAGAAAACGTGTCAAAACAGATTTTAATTTTCTTGTAAAACTTAGAAAGTATTTATTTTGAAAGCAGTGAACTTCTTTGCAAATTATCTAATTTTCTGTATTAAAATTTGTAATTGAAATGCAATATTTAAATTTAGAAAGGTTATCGAAATGTGTACCTGATGCGTTTGAAAATAATAAAGGTTTCTTGCCTTGATGATAGCTTCCTTGCTTACTTCTTTCTCTCTTTAGAGTTTTCTCTCTCTAGAACTTTCTCTCTCTAAAACTTTCTCTCTAGAGCTTTCTCACTCTAAAATTCTCTCTCTAATAATCTTGACAGAACTTCCTATCTCTAAAACACTCTTGAGTGTTGATGATCTAAAATGAGACCCCTAAGGTCCTATTTATAGAGAGATTTTCGCCAGAAAACACTTCAAAAGATGCTAGTCGCAGGGGGTGCGGCTAGGGGCTGCGGCTAGCAACCAACCGTGTGGTTAGGAGGTAGCTGCGCGGTTGGGACTTGCGGTTTGGAGGTCGATCTTGTTCCTAGTAAGTGAAGTGGCAACATTAGTCGTAGTAGATTCTTGACGGATTCGGGGATGTTGAATCCTCGAACCAAAGTTGGGTCTTTCATAATAGTCTTCTATATGCATGATGATTCAAGATTGAATGTAAAATGCTCGTTTGTATAAAAAAAACTACATTCATATGAGAGTCGTGGATTGGGGTGATCACAATATCCGCTATTTGAATTTCAGTATTAACAAAATCAATTTGAACATCTCATTTTTACACATGATCTCGAATAAAATGATATATTATTTCAATATGCTTTGTACAAGAATGATGTACAGGATTTTTGGTAAGACTAATGGCACTTGTATTATCACATTTTATGGGTATATGATTTAAATAAATGTGAAAATCTTATAGTTAATGTTTGATATAAAGCGTTTGTGCACAATAGTTACCGGCCGCTACACATTTGGCTTAAGCAGTAGACAATGCCACCGAGTTTTACTTTTTACTAGACCATGAAACGAGTGAATGACCTAAAAAATGACACATACCGCTAGTACTTTTGCGATCTATTTACAACGCGCAAAATCCGCATCATAATAACTAAGTAAATCAATCGAGGTGTGTTTGGGGTCCCAAAGTCCCAAGTCACGTGTTCCTAATAAATAATGAAATATACGTTTAACGGTTACCGAATGTGATTCTTTAGGATTGGCTTGAAAACGTGCATATAGACAAACACTAAACATTATATTCGGTCCACTTGCCGTAAGATAAAGTAAACTACCAATCATACCTCGGTATTTCTTTATGTCGACACTTGGAGTGTTTAGTGTTTTAACATATTCTAGATCGAACTTTTTAAGGAGATCCTTCACGTATTTTGCTTGGTTGATAAAAATCCCTTCTTTGCATTGTTTAACTTGTAATCCTAAGAAGAAATTGAGTTCTCCCATCATACTCATTTCTAATTCATTGTGCATGCATGTGGCAAAGTCCTTGCATAAAACCTCATTAGTGGAACCAAATATAATATCGTTTATATAGATTTGAACAATGAGCATGTCTTTATTATGAATCTTGGTAAACAATGTAGTATCTATTTTTCTTTTAACAAAATACCTGGTCTATCATACTATGCCCCTGAAGCTTGTTTTAATCCATATAAGGCTTTTGACAAACGAAAAACATATTCGGGATAAGCATGATTTTCAAATCTAGGAGGTTGTTTAACATACACTTCTTCTTCAATATAGCCATTTAAAAAAGCACTTTTAACGTCCATTTGAAATAATTTAAAATCTTTGTGACAAGCAAAAGCAAGTAACATGCGAATAGCTTCTAAATGTGCAACGGATGCATATGTTTCTTCATAGTCAATGCCCTTCTCTTGATTGTATTCTTGGGCAACAAGTCGAGCTTCATTGCGAGTAATAAGTCCATTTTCATCCTTTTTATTTCTAAATACCCATTATCGGGTTTTAGAACTAAAGTCCACACTTTATTGTGTTCAAATTGATTAAACTCTTCTTGCATAGCCATCATCCAGGATTCATCTTGTTTGGCTTCGTTTACATTTTTGACTCCATTTAAGAGACGAAGGCTACATTATTACAAATGTCTTTTAAGGATGATCTAGTTAAAACTCTACTAGAAGGTTCACCAATGATTTGATCAATGGGGTGATAAGCAACAAATTTCCAACTATGTGGTAAGTTGTGCGTGACATGGTCGGATGTGGTCATGTTAATTTTATCCACCTCCTGAATAGGTAAAGTGAAGCTAAATGGAGTTTCAATAGGCATGCTTTTAGTTTCAATAAGATTATCGTTTTTAACAAACGGATTAGATTCATCAAAAACAACATGCATAGATTCTTGAACTACCAATGTACGTTTATTATAAACACGATATGCTTTACTATTTAGGGCATAGCCAAGAAATATACCTTCATCGGATTTAGCATCGAACTTACTAAGATATTATCGGTTATTTAGAATGAAGCATTTGCATCTAAAGACTTTGAGGAATGGGATGCTAGGTTTCTTGCCTTTCCATAGCTCGTATGGCATTTTGTCAAGCCTTTTTCTAATGACCACACGGTTAATAACATAGCATGAAGTATTAAAGGCTTCTGCCCAAAAATGTTCAAGTGTGCTATGCTCATTAGGTAAAGTTCTAGCCATCTCTTGGAAAGATCTATTATTTCTTTCAACAACACCATTTTATTGAGGAGTTATAGGAGACGAGAAGTTATGCTCAAAACCATTTTCATTAGAAAATAATTAAATATCTTGATTATTAAATTTTCTACCTTGATCACTTATAATTGAAGAGATGAGATACCCTTGATAGTTTTGAACACGTTTGCAAAAGCTAACAAATATATCATGTGTTTCACTTTTATGAGAGAGAAAAAATACCCATGTATATCTATAAAAATCATGAACAATAACGAATGCGTAAGATTTACCACCTAGACTTATTATAGGGTAGGTCTGAATAAATCTAAATGCAATAATTCAAGTGGCCTAGAGGTAGTAATATCTTTCTTTCTCTTGAAAAAGGTTTTATGTTGTTTACCCAATTGACATGCATCAAAAATTTTATCCTTAGAATAATTGACTTTAGGTAGACCCCTTACTAAGTAATTTTTAGATTAAGTATTAATAAGATCCATATTAATATATCCTAATCTTCGATGCCATAACCAATAAGTTTCATTTATAGCGGCTAGACATTTTACATTTTGAAGAGATAGATCTTCCAACTCAAAAGTTTATACATTGTTATTTCTAGATGCAATAAAAAAAAGTACTATTGTCATGGGAATTTTTTACGATGCATTTATCAGATAGAAAGCATATTTCATAACCTTTATCACAAAGTCAACTAATGCTAAGCAAGTTATGTTTCAAACCTTCAACTAAAAGCACATTATCAATGCAAGTAGAGTTATTACCTATTTTACCTATCTCGATGATCTTCCCTTTTGAGTTATCTCCAAAAGTGACGGTTCCACCATTTTTTGGAGCAAGACATGAGAACTTGCTTTTGTCTCCCGTCATATGTTTTGAACATTCGCTATCAAGAAACCATTTTGATGAACTTGACCTAGACTTCAAACAAATCTACACCCCAAATTTGAATAATTTCCCCTTTGGTACACAAAAAGTGTTGGGTCCCTTAGGGTTAGCATACATGATGGTCCTTTTAAGAATCCATGCTTGTTTTATCTTAGGACGACCCATGTAGAGACAATGTTTCGCATTATGAGAGTTTCTCTCACAATGTAAGCAAAGATAAGATGATGTATTTGAAGAACTTTTGTCAAAGAAGTTTATGTATGACTTTTGATTTTTAGAAGGATTATATCCTATTCCGGCTTTGTCAAAGACACATCTTTAACGCCTAATAGTTTATCCAAGTTTTCTTTGCCTTTAGTTAACTTGGTTAAACTTGTGGTTAAATCTTTTACTTTTTCTCTTAATTCATCATTTTCTAATTCAAGAGTAATAATGTCATTGTTTTGTTCGTCATTGATTAAAACAAACTTTTCCTTTTTGAAAGCATCTTTTTCTTCTTCAAACATTTTATTTTTGGTTTGAATAAGTAAATTTTCCTTTTTAAGAGTCACATATCCTTTTCTAAGTTCTTTAAAGCTAGTATGTAATTGTAACGCCCCGTATTTCCAATTGCGAATTAATCCTTCCATTAAGCCCGATTAAGGCTTTAACGCCGTTAGATCGTGAACATTTGGTTCTGAGCCTCTCATATTTGACCCGATATCTCTAACATGTCATATTAGGTATATTAAGTTTGTGGTATCAATCGTTTCATTATTCGGGTGGCCCGAATCGAAAACGGGAAGTAAATCACGAGTTTTGAATTTTAGGAAAAGTTGATTTTTGGCCAACTTTGAGAAGCCATAACCTTTTCATCCGAGGTCCAAATAAGTCCCCGTCTATGGCCACATCTTCATATCATTCTCCTCTACAACTTTAATTTGAAGGCCGAGTTCATTTAAAGTCATTTCGGGGGTCAAAAAGGGGCCAAAAAAACTGAGATTTTTGTCAAAAATGATGAGCTTCAGAATTTGGGGCCTTTGATCGATTAGAGGGTACCCAGCTGGTTTTTTAACCATTTTTCATTGCTTTTTATTCACCATTCTCCTTCCTTTCTTCCCATATTCGACCCACTTCCATTAGAGGGCTAGAGAGAGTGGAGAGCTCAATTTTGGTGAGATTTTGAGGGATCGTCGACCATGCTTCATCATGATACAATTTTATCATCTTCAATCATCATCAAATCATCTTCATCTTCTTCCTTCTTAAGTTCCTCCATTGTTAGGGTTTTAAGCTCCAAATTGGGGATTTCGGAATTGATGCTCCTCCAGCTCGATCCAGCGCTTGGAAGCTTCGACTATCAACCTATCTAAGGTGGGAACACTAGTATCTAACCTTTTTTTCAATTATTATGTATTACATCCTTGTTTTCTAAGCTAAAAATGAAGGTTTTACATATGAATGAGATTGATGTTCACACATGCGGTTTGGGTTTGACATCTAGGCATATATATGTTAATTTCTTTATGATCTTATTATTGTATCATATTTATTGTAAAAGATATAGGGTATGTGTGAAGTATTACAAGCCCTAGGTAGTGTTCATTAGTGCGTAAGCGAGTATACTTTATTTGGGGCTTATGTGTATCATTTTATGAACTAAGAATGAAGGGTTGGCTAGACACGACTCACACATGCCCTAGTGTGAACTTAGTACCTTGAAACATACCTATACACACAATTTTCCTATCCATGTTACCGAGTTGTCAAGGGGTTAATGTAGTAAATATATCAAAAGTTCCCTATATGCATTTTTGGGCTTAGTAGTAATTGTATATGGCTATAAAGAGCTTGAGATTACATAACCTTAGTTTGTGGAAGGAATTGCGTGTATGCATTATAATATTTGATGTAGATATTATACACGTACCATTAGCCTTTTAATATCATTACCTTGGTAGGAAAATTATCATTTTGGAAAGAAAAGATTATCTTTAGAAAACTATTAACACTCCCTCTTTAGAGTTGTTTAAGTATTGCGTGGATGTAGTTAAGTAATAATATTGGTAAGTTTCATGGCACTCGTATAGTAGATGCATTTTGAATCAAGGTGAATCTTGCGACTATTAACTATATCTACCTAATATAGATATGAATTTAGTTACACACACAGTATGTGTACGACCCCTATGTATTAAATTAGACTTTTGGTAAATCGAGGGAGACTTGAAAGATGCACATATATATGTGTGTGCTTGTGTTCATGTATTTTATATGAGAATACTCCATTTGAATATATTTTCTATTATTATTTTGATTCTTAAGGCACTAATGGTCAATGGGGTTAATTTAGCCTTGGTGGCTACATACCCTGGTCCCCGTAGAGGGACCCCGCTGTATTAGCTGCATACTCTATGATCCGTGTAGAGGAATCCCTCTTTGAGAGCGGCATACTCTATGGTCCAGCTAGGGGGACCGCGCGAGGCGCCATACCTTGAACATCTAGGTGGTCCACGGGGGGACCCAGCCTTGGGGGCTGCATACCCTAGTGTCACGGGGTGCCTCCCAATAGCACTTGTGACCGACTACACTTCATCAACAACGTGCACGCGCCCGACGCAGCACGGTCCAATAAGAGAACCAACACCACTTCATCAGCACCGTGCATGCGCCCGAGCGCAGCGCGGCCCAACAAGAGCACCAACACCAACGAGGCGCCAAGCATCATCTAGTTTTAGAATTGTGTTTAGGCCTCTCATATGTAAATATTGTTTCCATGTAACTAGATTTAGGAATTTTCTTTGTAATCGCATTTCATTTCCTTTGTAATCGTTTTCTTGTAACTTGTAAGACCCAACGTGCACTGCTACCACTATGGTATTTTCATTAAGTGGTTATATGTGGGGATAAGACTATCTGCCTCACACCCGAGTTGCCTACCAGTGCACGTTGTTTAGCACTTTGTTTCCAAGCTCTTACTTTCATTCAAATTGTAATAGCTTTCCATGTAATCGTGTTTCTTGCAATGAAGTAATTTCCATTTATGCTCACGCTCTCGTTAAAATTACTGCTATTGCATGTTATTCGTTGATTGTAAATAAAATTTGATCGCACTCGACCGGGCTATCGGTTAGCACGGTCGCTCACGCGGCCTCTTCTGTGCCATCAAAGGATGCCCCATGACAGTTGGTATAAGAGGGATTGTTTTCGATTGCTGCCTTATAAAACCCAGTTGGTGTATTCTGCTACGTTACGATGGGAACTAATAGCCAGAGAATCGAAGCCCTCGAAAGAAATATTGGCTCGCTAATGGAGAAAATGGGCGGAACGCCCTCTCTCCTCGATCATGTGCAAAGTTTGGAGTTACGCACCTAAACTATCCCAGCAGGGGATGCATCGGGTAGCTTGCCCGCACTTGTCGATCGTATATAGGATTTGGAGGAAGGCCTCCGAAATCTTCAGGGAATCCCACCAGGGGGTAACTTTGGGGAGATGATGGATGAGATGAGAACTGAAATCGATCAACTCGCCCAGAAATTGACTATATTGTCGATGGCGGTCGCTAACTCACCAGTTGGAGGTGGGGAGCGTACAAAGATAAAAGTGCCAGAACCCAAAGCATTCACTGGTGTTCGTGATGCTAGGGAATTAGAAAATTTTGTTTTTGACATGGAACAATATTTCCGTGCAACAAAGGTCGACGAGGAGGAAACGAAGATATCCTCTGCGTCCATGTACTTGTCCGGGGATGCCAAATTATAGTGGCGGAATAAGTACAACGAGGTTCAAGCTGGGGAGTGCGAGATTAGCACATGGGAGGATCTGAAAAAAGAGTTGCGTGATCGATTCCTTCCCGAAAACACCTCCCATAACGCGCGACAAAAACTCCTTCAAACGAAGCACTCAGGGAGCATCAAGGAGTACGTCAATGCGTTCACCACTATCATGCTAGATATCCACGATATGAATGATGCTGATAGACTATTCTTCTTCATGATCGGGTTACAACCGTGGGCCAAAACGGAGCTAAATCGTAGGCAAGTGAAGACGTTACCTCAAGCCATATCAGCTGCTGAATGCCTGCAAGATTACACCACCGGTTCTAAAACAAATGTCCCAAGAATTGGACAAGCGAAGAATGTGGGGGAGAGAAAACAGAATTCTCCGGCCAAACCTGATTGGAGAGGCAACACACCCACCAGGCCATTTACTCAGCAAAATAATTGCAAGAATGGGAACAAGTTCACAGGGAACTCCCAAACCGGCAACAATGGGAAAAAGCCCGTCAGCCCCGGAACGTGCTACTTGTGTCACGGTGCTCATTTCATGGCCAACTGCCCTGACAAGCAACTTCTAAGTGCTCTTGTTGTCAGGGGTGGTGGCATGCTTCCCAAAGCCCCAGCCGCCTCCGGACAATCTTATCGTACTCAACCAAATGACAATGCCGAGTTTGAAGAAGAAATTGAGGAGTATGAAGGAGCATCATTGGGCGCCTATCAGGGGCAGTTCATGCATTCTTGCAACGCAGTAACGGTTGAAGAAGATCCCCGATAAGAAGGGAAGGTGGAACCATCCTCAAAAGGGAAAGTAGGTGTGGGGAAGAGTCCTCAGAGAAATGGTCTGATGTATGTTGATATCAAGATCAACGGTAAGCCGATTCAGGCCATGATGGACACAGGCGCAACGCACAACTACCTGGCAAGCACTAAAGTTGAATGGTTAAGCCTTATCTTAGAAAAAGGAGTGGGTCGTGTGAAGGCCATCAACTCAGCCGCTCAACCTGTCGCCGGAATGGCGAAATCCGTGTTAGTAAAAGTGGGTCCTTATGAAGGGATAACTAATTTCTCGGTTGTGGTGATGGACGACTTCAAGGTTATCTTGGGGCTAGAGTTTCTGAGAGAAACCAAGGCTAGTGTCATGCCCAGCACAAATAGCCTCATGATGCTCGGCAAGAATCCATGCATTATCTCGGTGATGACCCCGTCAAGCAGTGGGAAGTTTTTATCGGCAATCTAATTGAAGAAGGGTCTCAAGCACGATAATCCCACTTTTGTGGCTGCACTGAAATGGGATGAAATTCAAGAGACATCGGGACCCTTGCCGAGATCCATTTGACAAGTGTTAACCACATTTGAAGATGTGACGCCCGACAACCTCCCAAAAAAGTTACCTCCTCGTAGAGAAATAGATCATCAAATCGAACTTCTGCCAGGTACCAAGCTTCCAGTTCGTGCAGCATATCGAATGTCCCAGCCCGAACTAGCAGAACTTTGAAAACAGCTGAAGGAGCTACTGGATGCGGGTTTAATGCAACCAGCCAAATCGCCATACGGAGCTCCTGTCCTCTTTCAGAAGAAGCAAGACGGTTCCTTAAGAATGTGCGTCGATTATCGAGCTTTCAACAAGGTGACCATAAGGAACAACTATCCTATCCCTCTAGTGGCCGATTGCTTCGATCAAGTCAGCCGGGCAAAAATATTCACAAAGCTTGATCTCAGATCCGGATATTGGCAGGTTCGTATTGCAGCAGGGGACGAGGGAAAAACCACGTGCGTCACAAGATATGGAGCTTACGAATTTCTTGTTATGCCATTCGGGCTCACTAATGCTCCAGCCACCTTCAGTACTCTGATGAATCAGGTTCTCAGGGATTACTTGGATGATTTTGTCGTGGTCTATCTCGACGACATTGTGGTTTTTAGCGAAAGCATAGAAGAACATGAACAACACCTGAGAAGGGTATTGGAAAGACTTCGAAAACATGAGTTGTATCTCAAGTTATCGAAATGTTTTTTTGCGCAGAAACGTATCAAGTTTTTGGGCCACATCATTGAACAGGGGAAAGTGCAGATGGATCTGGTTAAGGTCAAGGTCATACAGGAGTGGAGAGCGCCCACAAATGTGTCAGAACTCCGTTCTTTTCTGGGACTAGCCAATTACTATAGGAAGTTCGTGAAGAACTACTCTAGTATCGCAATGCCCCTAACGGAACTCTTGAAGAAGTTGAAAGTTTGGGATTGGTCGATGAGTTGCCAAACTGCCTTCGATGCTATGAAGAAGGCCATGTCCGAAGATCCCGTTCTTGCACTGCCAGATGTGACCAAGCCGTTCGAAGTTCATACCGATGCATCAGATGCAGCCCTGGGAGGAGTCTTAATGCAGGAAGATCACCCGGTAGCATATGAGAGTCGAAAGCTCAATGACACGGAGAAGAGGTACTCTGCCCATGAGAAAGAGTTGCTCGTTGTGGTCCATTGTCTAAGGTTATGGAGGCACTACCTTCTCGGTTCTCGATTTCTAGTGAAAACGGATAACACCACGGTTAGTCAATTCCTTAGTCAATTAAAATTAAGTTCCAAACAAGCGAGGTGGCAGGAGTTACTAGTCGAATTCAACTTCTGGCTGGAGTATAAAGTAGGTTCGACCAATCAAGTGGCGGATGCGTTGAGCCGTATAGTTGAGTTCAACCAACAGGCTAATGCGTTCCTCAATGCCATCCTTCGAATCGATAGTCAAGTATCAACTGAAATTCGAGGAAAAATAAAAAATGCACTACCGCAAGATCCAGTTTCTACTAAACTATTGAAGATGATCGAGAAGGGGAAGACGCGGCAATTTTGGTTGGACGATGGGTTCGTATTGACAAAGGGAAATCGAGTCTTTGTTCCTCGAGTATGGCAGTTGAGGCGTACTCTAATCCGAGAGTGTCGTGATACTTTATGGGCAGGACATCCAGGTCAAGAAAGGACGCTGGCCCTCCTTAAGCAAGGTTACTACTGGCCCCGAATGGAAGATGAGGTCGAAAGCTATATTAGAACTTGCCTCATCTGTCAATAGGACAAGATCGAACGAAGACAACCGGCAGGGTTATTGGAACCTTTACCCATCCCGGAACGACCATGGGAGAGCATTTCGCTCGATTTTATATCAGGCCTGCCTAAAGTGGGGAACTTGACAACCATTCTCGTGGTCATTGATCGATTCTCGAAATATGCCACTTTCATTGCGGTTCCAAAGAACACGTCTGGTGAGGAGACTGAACACTTATTCTTCAAGTATGTGGTTAAATATTGGGGGATCCATCGAAGCATTGTCAATGATAGGGACTCACGATTCACAGGAAATTTTTGGAAGGAACTCTTCAAGGTTCTCGGATCCAAGTTGTGTATGAGTTCCAGTTACCACCCTCAGTCTGATGGACAAACTGAAAGATACAATGCAATGCTCGAAGAATATCTACGCCACTTTGCTAGTGCAACTCAGCGGAATTGGGTCAAATTATTGGATGTGGCTCAATTGTGCTTCAATGCCCAGAAGAACTCCGGGACAGGCAAGAGTGCTTTCGAAATAGTGATGGGACAGCAGCCAATCCTTCCTCACACCGCCAACTCGATGACAACGTCGAAATCCCCTAGAGCCCGCAATTTCTCTGAAGAATGGAAGCAGAATATTGAATTGGCTTGTTCACACCTAGAAAAGGCCACCCATCGAATGAAGAAATATGCAGACCAGAAAAGATGACCGCTAGAGTTCCAAGTAGGGGACCTCGTAATGGTTAAGCTCCTCCCGCAAGATAGGAAGTTCTTGAGGGGTCGCGATCCACGACTTCTGCAGAAATACAAGGGACCGCTCAAAATTGAGAAGATGATTGGAAAAGTGGCTTATCGGATTGAACCCCCTAGTTGGTTGAAGGTCCACCCAGTGTTTCATGTCAGCATGCTGAAACCCTACTTTACTGATACTACAGATCCATCCCAAAGTGAGTCTAATCGTCCAGGGTTAAAACAGAAAGCAAAGGGGAAGAGGTTAGTGGAAGCCATCCTTGCTGATAGAGTGGTGACAGCTTCCCGCAAACAACACCAAGAGTTTCTCATCAAATGGGCCGGAAGAGACCCAGAAGAGAACACCTAGGAAAAAGCATCGGACCTATCCTCCTTCCAGCACCAGATTACGGCATACCTCGACAAGTTGACGAGGGCGTCAACAGCTTTAGTGGGGGAGGATGTCACGGGGTGCCTCCCAATAGCACTCATGACCGACTACACTTCATCAACAACGTGCACGCGCCCGAGCGCAGCACGGTCCAACAGGAGAACCAACACCACTTCATCAGCACCGTGCATGCGCCCGAGCGCAGCGCGGCCCAACAAGAGCTCCAACACCAACGAGGCGCTAAGCATCATCTAGTTCTAGAATTGTGTTTAGGCCTTTCATATGTAAATATTGTTTCCATGTAATTAGATTTAGGAATTTTCTTTGTAATCGCGTTTCATTTCCTTTGTAATCGTTTTCTTGTAACTTGTAAGACCCAACGTGCACTGCTACCACTCTGGTATTTTCATTAAGTGGTTATATGTGGGGATAAGACTATTTTCCTCACACCCGAGTTGCCTACCAGTGCACGTTGTTTAGCACTCTGTTTCCAAGCTCTTACTTTCTTTCAAATTGTAATAGCTTTCCATGTAATCATGTTTCTTGCAATGAAGTAATTTCCATTTATGCTCATGCTCTCATTAAAATTACTGTTATTGCATGTTGTTCCTTGATTGTAAATAAAATTCGATCGCACTCGACCGGGCTATCGGTTAGCACGGTCGCTCACGCGGCCTCCTTTGTGCCATCAAAGGACACCCCGTGACACTTAGCCTTAGGGGCTTAGATCGCAATCGTTGTGCACAGTTAAAAAATCCTAGATGTTGGTTATGAGATAGTTAGATATGAGATATGGTAGTAATATAGCTTCCATTCACATTGGTGTATTCAGCTTCCCGATGGATGAGAGAGGGGATGTAGTCCTAGGGTTTATAGCTTCCCCGGCTGCGGAGTAGTTTGTGTAGTTCTGTCCTTCGATGGACATACCTGCACAGGTGTCCCACTTGTTAAATGTTTGGAGCGTAGTCCCTGGGAAAATGGCTTGTATGGGCTTAACTCCAAATAAATTACAAGTTAGGACCAACACCCTGGGTAGTTCATTCGTTAGGAGGATACATGATTCGTTTAGAGCTTGGAGGCCTTCAGGAACCTGAGTTCTAGGCCTAGTGTACCGCACGAGTAAGCTAAGGCTGAATACTAGAGCTATGTAAGTGTATGTATATGTATGTGTACTTTAATGTATTTTATGTTATTCGTGGGAGGTAATGGTTTATCATACTGAGCATATGCTTAAAAATTATAGATTGTGAGAAGCCTCATAGTAAACCAAGTATGGATAAAATAATGTACTAAAATGTTAAAACGGTAACCACGAATACTTGGCCTTATAGTAATAATTGCCATTATACCTTTACGAATCAACCGAGGAATAGAATAGGATTCCTAGTGAGGTTTTTGGGTTGTATAACATGTTTTCCATATGATTGCATTAAACGACTTACCTATTTTTGTATAAAAGATGCATGTGTTTTCAAAAGAAAAATCATATTTTTTATATAAACCCTTATAGTTCCCACTGAGCTCGAATTTGACTCATTCCCTCTTTCCAAACAGTTTTGCAGGTCCATACACGAGGATGGCACACGTTGTATGTTTATAGAAGCTCTGATGACCTCGAACTATTTTGCAGTCCTTTAACTTAAGGACCATGCCATAAAGGCTTTTATATTATATAATAAGACACTTGCATTGTGTATAACTTTATGTTTATTAAAAAGGATTTGGAATTGATTGTATTTTAAAGTAATCTTGTATGTGGAGTATTTTTATTAAGTGATTGGCTTTGAAATGATTTGGATAAAGAATGCTTTTTTGATTTACAGGACATATATCAGATTTTATAAACTCCAGATCCCAAAATTTTCTAAAATAGATTTTAATTAAGTGAGAATGATCGTTTCATAATTTGGGTGGTCCGAATCGAAATCGAGGTGTTAATCGCGTGTTTTTATTTTACACGATTTTTTAATTTTAGCCAACTTCAAGGTATCGTAACTTCTTCGTTCCTTGTACGATTAAGCCGCTGTTTAAGCCTATGGTTAAGCCTTGATACAATATACAACTTTTGTATTTTGAGCAGAAGTCAATTCACACTCCTCGTTGGTCAAAAACAGCGTGCGAAGTAGGCTGATTAGCAAAATCTGATCGTTTGGTAACATCGTAGCAGAATACTGTCTTTAATGAATTTCTAGAAGTTATCCATCCAGAATTTGGGAAAACTTCCTCTTAAGAAGTTGTATATCTTTTAATTAGCTTTTCGTGGACATAAATATCACCTAAATCGAAATTCCGAGCGAAAAATTATGGCCGAAATACAAATAGTGCTTCAGACCTAAAAACCGCTAAAGCGCGGACCGGTATTGGGTCTTTGGCATACCGGTCCAGCAAGGAATTTTGGAGCTTTTGAGCACTTTAAAACGTCATTTACACCCCCTTTTGTCCCAATTTCAAACCACAAGTTTAGAGGCTTATAGAGAGAGAGATAGAGAGCACTTTTAAAAGAGATTTGAAGAATCATTCACCCACACGTCTTCACCACCCGAAATCTCCATCAAACCAACGCCGAATCACTATCTCACATCACTATTCATCATCTTCTTCATCTTTCTTTCCTCTATGGCTAGGGCTTGAAGCGTATGGTTGGGGATTTTGCGATTCAATAGTTCTCATCTCGATTCTGTTAGAGTGATATACTAAAAGCCATAATTTTCTTGTTGGTTTGGATATGTTATAAACTTGGTTTTGCTATTTTAATGAGAATCTGTATAGGTAATGGTTGCATTATATTATTTATTTAAATATTGTTCATGTGTGTGTCTTTTATTCCATATAGTAGATGATTTGGTGTGTAGAGTATAGCTTACACACAGAGGATCATATCATCGGTTCTTGTGAAATATAAGTTTATTGGTTCACGATCTTAGATGGAATTGGACAACCATCGGTAGGATTGTAGCACAAGTTTTAGTAGTTTATCTTGACTACAGGAAATGGTGTAGTTTTAACTCGTTGTGCTAGTACACTTTATGTGTATTGAACATGACTAGTTTGGGTTAATTATTTTTATACTGACTATATAAAACAATTTAAAATCCCATGGTTATTATGATTACTTATGCTCTTAATCTTGAAATAATTAATAGACATATATATGTAGTGTTTGTTGTTTTGACTCAATATGAGTGAGATTCATTTATGGATCAATAATCTTCGTGAATTGGATGACGACACTATATGTATGATGAATATTAATTATTGATGGAATCCACGTCCCGGTATAGGGATTGATGATAGCCCCTTGAGAAGCTTATAAGTTTTGATCATGTCAAACCCTGCAGGTGGATTATGTTAATCCGACATGTCAAATAAGTTAAGTAGTAGGCTCAAGGATTAAGAAGTCATTTAAATATAATTGTCAGTAATTTAATTTAAATGACGGTTATCTGTAATCTTAACGTGGGGAGAATAATAAGTATTTAATAATAAGGAGCTCGAAATATAATTTTGAGATAAGTACGGGAGTGCAATTATAATTCTTTAGTGGTGTGAATTATAATTTATGGAATGAACTAATTCATAGTGAAATTAGGATTCCAACTTTCCATAGGAAGCCCAAACACTTATTTCTCCTTAAGGTTCTATCGAGCCCGTGTTCTCGATTTGTCTATACCAATCCCTATTCGTGTTGAGACGAGATCAAACCAGAGGGATTGGTTTTTATTTAATAATGCGTACGGATTGAACTAACCATGTTGTCCAGTTTAAATCGATTCATGCATATTGATAATGGGTATAACGTAGAACTCGCTAACCCTTGTTTTGCAGTGTTCTTGTCCTGCTATTATGGTCACGTAATTCTGTTTTATGTGATTGGATCCCACGATGGTTTTATTCGTGGTTACTTTAATGTGTGTGATGATTTGGTTTTATTCATGGTTGTAATCGTAAATTTAATTTAGATCAGTTATGTGAACTCCTTAAACAGAGGCATAGGATCCATGTAATTAATTTCGATTTCGATTTAGATAGAATAGTTCATGTGTGAACTCCTTACGTGGAGGCATAGGACTTTGTATCTAAAGACTGTTGTCTCTTTAACGAAGATGGGGGCAGAAAGCTGAAGAATGCGTTTTTACCACGGAGATCGATTCAGAAATTAATCAAAATTCTTGGTTTCTAACGGACTGGGGAGAAGCTTAGACCATAATAGCAGGGATTTATTCTTTTCTTATTATTGAATGGTTTGATGCTTTGTGTGATTGTGTGTTTGGTAGTATATGTTTAATTATTAGGTTTCCTTATAATTTTGGACAACATGGATACATGACCACACCTAGATCACGTTTTGTTTAATACTTGTCAATTAATAATTGGGTATATAAATATAAGTATTGTGCAATTACAAAATTTAAGTTTTTTTTTTAAAAAAAGCGGTAAACTAATTTTATTGCACATAGGTCTTATGTTTCATACCCTTGTATTCTAGTTGACCAGAATTGAACATATTTTTTATAACCCTCAGATAATAATGTTTTAAATACTAAGTGGGTGAGGGATTTTTTCACATAAATATCCCACGGTCTCCATCATTGATTTGTAGATGAGATAGTTTATTCAATGTGTGAGTTACAGTGCTCACCTCCATATCGAAAAGAATATATTGTGAAATCATTGTACAAATTTCTTTGAAAGATAATTTAAATGATGTGATTTATTTTTCGTGTGGGTTTTAGTACCCACCTCCATATCGGAAAGAATAAATTACAGAATTATTGGATTAAATTAAATGGTGGTATACACTTAGATATAAATAATAGCATGCTCTCCAACTGAGTCTCTACTATTATTTATAGGACTGAATGAAGTCAGCTATTTGAATTTTATTTGACAATAAAGAATTGTCTAGATAGTATATGTTACTTGACAATAAAGGATTGTCTAGATAATAAAATTTAATAGGTTTGGACCTGTCTAAAAATAATGAATAATAGACGACCTCACTAACGAGGCATATTTTTCAAGGTTTAGGCTGCTGGCGCATACTTTTTAAAATGGTAGAGGGTACCATAGTTAAATATAGTGTTCAAAGTTGTTATTGCCCATTATAATTTGTATAGTTAAATATAGTGTTCAAAGTTGTTATTGCCCATTATAATTTGTATTATTATTATTATTATTATTATTATTATTATTATTATTATTATTATTATTATTATTATTATTATTATTATTATTATTATTATTATTATTATTATTATTATTATTATTATTATTCTCAGGATTCAAAATGGCAAACTCTTTCAACCCACTTTCTATTATACTCAACTAAAACAAATTGACTGGACCTAATTATATTGACTGGAAAAGGAGCTTGAATATTGTGCTTACTGCTAAAGAGTACAAGTTTGTGCTCACTGAGGTTTGTCCAGAAGAACCTGGTGAGGGGCGACCGAAGAGGAAACCCAGGCTTACCGAAAGTGGAAAAAGGCTGATGAGATGTCGCGGTGTTACATTTTGGCTTTCTATGTCAAATGTACTGCAACATCAGCATGAGTCTTTAGCCACTGCCTACGATATAATGATGAACCTCAAAGATATGTTTGGGGATCAGGATCGTGCTGCAAGGCAGGTTGCGATGAAGGACCTCATGAACACAACAATGGCTGAAGGAACCTGAGTTAGGGATCATGTTCTGAAGATGATTGGTCTTTGTGAACACCTCATTTTGCGACCCCCGCAAGAAATCTGATTTTCAAATAAATGAACACGCATGCATGCACGAGCATTTTTGGATGCACAAAAACTATGTACATGTGATACAGGTCAAAGAAGAAAGCCGAAAAGACCTCGGATGAGGAGTTACAGAATTATCGAAAATTGTCGGAATCGAAAACCGTCAAAACTCCTGGATACTTGTGAAAGGATTGTTAAGCATTTTGCTTCATCCTCAAACTTTGAGAGTCGTTAGACATTATCAAAAGGAGTAGCATACTCGAAAATCAGCTCAATTTGACGGTCGGATCTCCAGAAATTCAAAAAATCACGAGTTTATTTCGGGTGGTCAAATGGAGGTCTTCTCGAAGTTAAAATGGTTTGAAGTTTGGTAAGTGGATAGGCATTATTGTGGGGAAGAGCATATTAAAATTTCAGCTTTGTCGGACATGGGATCCTCAAGAATCAATTTGTCTATCGTGCAATTTTAGTCGAAATGTCCTTCGTAGCAAATTAAAATAAATAGTGGCCTTCCCGAATTCTGATAGACCACAAATTTGGACACAAGTTAGAAAACATTTGGAAGGAAAACATATCAAAAAATCAGCATAATCCAACGGTTGGAAGTTTAATTGTAGAGATTATTGTACGCAAGTACGTTTCCTACGCGGGAACAAACTCTTTGTACCAAGCCAAGGAGACCGAGTCCTTCCCGAACTCCGATCGCCTCCAATTTTTTACAGGGTCTATAAGACTTATATTGGCAATACATATCCAAAATTCAGCATGATCCAACGGTTAGAACCCGACTTGTCGTGCAAACAAGGGACCTTGTCTACAACAAGTACCTTTCCTACACGGACACAAACTCTTCGTACCAATCAGAACGAAAGGAGACCTTCCAAATTTCTGATCGACCTGAAATTTTTACACGATCTAGAAGATTCCTATTTACAACACATATCTAAAAATCAGGATGATCCAACGGTGGGAAGGCTTCGCGATAATTTCCAAGAGTCCTAGTTGCAATCTCTTTTCTTGCTCTCCAAGTATTTTGACAACTATAAATAGACCCCCCCTCCATTCATTATTCTCATCAACAATCAAGGGGATTTCGTGGTACACACCAAGATATCCTTATTCTCTCCATCCAAGGAGGCTCAGGTATAATTTCCTCTCTCTTCTTTTATTTATTCGTCAGTTTTATAATTTATATTCTTGTCTGCATAATTTCTATCACTTGATAGCTTTTCAAAACCTCTTTTCAAATTGTTTTTCAAAACCAAAGGCGTATAATAAACCCTAATCCAATTTTAAAATACTATTATTAGTTTCTTACTTTTTCAAAAGCCCGGATTAGCAGTATTGTTATACGAAGGAATCGATAATTGCTATATATCCAATCTAACTCATAGATTGCAGTGTGTATGTGACAAATACTCGATTATGAAAGCATTATTGTCATCTATATCGGTTTAATCAATAGACTTTGGTATATGATTGGTCAACTCGCCTCATATCATATCGAGTATAAGATTCCACATTGAATCAGTTTTCGAAAAGCCCAATACTTTACAAAATCACTTGTTTCATTGCATTTATTATTCTCAAATTCTCTTTTTTTTCAAATCACACACACACACACACTTATTTTTAAATCGTGGGCGAACTAGGAAACACATCGTTTTCATCCCAATCCCAAAATCCCGATTTTTAAGGCAAGTACGAAAAGCTGTAAAATAATAGTAATAGTATGCAAGAACTGAATTATAACACACGCATATCTTACTCAAGAGACCGAAAGGGCGAATTGGGTGCCTAACACCTTCCCGATTCGTAACTTAATCCCCGAACCTTCGAATCAACTGGTTTCGCATACATTGTGTATAAGAGGATATTTAGTCCATAAATACGTCTCTTTTACAAAAATCTTTTTTGCTTGTTTAGTAAAACAAACTGGCGACTCTTATTCTTTTTAAAACCGATTTCCAAATCAACAAACGGAATCGCCGCCCACGAGGACCCCCGGGCGTCGAGAACGCGGGTTCTCACAGTGGCGACTCTGCTGGTGATATTTAAGAGGATTAGACTCTAAACAAGAGTAAAATATGCGTGGATAATTTTTTTTGTTTGTATGCTTTCTTTTTTGGCCTTAGTCTTAGGATAACATAGATGCGATTTAGGTGGATACCTTGATTCCCTTTTTGTTTGTATTAATTGTTTGAGGAAAATCTTTTCATAAATAAAATTTGAAAGTACTCGAACAAACCCTAAAGCATTCTTCATAATATACCTCCATAATTGTTATTTTGCACGCACCCACTATTATCATGCATTATCGCAAGTGTGAATTTACCCTATTAACCTCGGGACCAAAGTCGTGACTAGACCGTGGACTTGCGGGTCTACACTAGCCAAAAGCGCATGGGACCACTCTCCTTGGCCAAGTACCAAACTGAGGTATATCAAGTGACGAGAACACTCACGTACCCAGAATGTATATCAAAAGGTCCTTGCACGTACTTGCCTTTGGGGTATATAGCAAGACCTAGCCAAATAGGAGGGAGCCTTAAACCTTACCCCTTTCAACCACGCTTGCATATAGGATGCGTCAACCTAGTACACACGAATTTCTGCATGTTTTCTTGACCGTCGGTCGTGAGATTAGTGAACAAAAGGCCTTGTCATACATACCACTCTTGGTTTGGCAAGTACGGTCGGTGGCAGTCCAACCCTGTCCGTAGAAATCCCTCACTAAAACTCGTTAGTGAGAATTTCCCTGTCACTATTTCCATGAAAAGCAACTATAAGAGGAGAGAACTTCTCGATTTTTAAAAAAATGTTTTTTCAAAATATTTCTAAAAAAAATCGAGTCATTTTCCAAAAATTAATTTTTAAAATCGGAAGGTTATAAGGGCACCCCGGGAATTCATATTCCTACCCTAAACCTATCCACGGGGCTCTCAAGTTGTTGCCGTCAGTCTGTTTTCACTAATCACCAAAAAGTGGTTTTCGATTTTATTTTTCTGTCAAGTCATAGTTTTTCGAGAATTATGCAACCCATGGAAAAATATTGATTTTTCGGTCAAATCCCCGACTTTTTTCTCCCCATTCTTTACCACACTCCGATTATCTATTGCTGGCAAACTAGACGACTCACGAGATCAGATTCACTACCGATCATGCCTCCTCATTGCAACACCGAGCTACTACTTCATCAAATCGGGGTCGACAATACTGAGGGTAATTACGGTGAAGCTTCTCATGCAGCGGATCCGCCGCCTGTGAGAATCCGCAAATGCGACCCCCCGGGTTCTCGTTCCCGTTGGTGGGCGTCTGAAACATCGAAAAGGATTCCGTTGTTCCATTTGCTTCTATGTGTTGATAATTCATATCGGGAGTCCCTCTATCCTATTTCTAGATGCAAGAGGGTTCGTTCAGAGTCGCCAGTACGTTTTACGAGAAAACGGACAAAATGATTGTGTAAGAGGGAAGGCTACAAATAAGCCTTTCTTTACACGTTTGTCTACGAAACCAGGATTCTATAGGGTTCGGGAACTATATTACGGTTTGGGAAGGTGTTAAGCACCCATTCCGCCCTTTCGGTCTCTAGTGGTCTTGTATGTTTATTCTATGTTGGAAAACTTGGATGCTTTTACTGATATTCTACTGCTTTCTGGAAATAACTAATGAAAACCTGATTTTCGAGCGCGTTAGGAATCTACCACAACTATGTCGCCACTTCGCTTACTAGGACGGGGATCGACCTGCCCGGTCAGGTCGCGGGGTGCGGGGCAGCGCCCCGTTAGAAAAATCGAGTTTTAAACAAGTCTACAATAAAACTAATATACAAATATCTTATTTAATTACTAGAAGAGACTTTAGTTACCTTCCCGACGATATATATAAGAATAAGAGAGAGAAAATATAATACGGCAGAGAAGACCTCCGGCGAATATTAGCTTTTCCTCTTAGAAATATTTCCAGCGGTCTGACTCTAGAAGGTGGCACACCGGGTGCCAAGATTAGATCCGAGACTCTTGCGGAAATAAATGTTATCGCAGATGCTTCCGGAGAAGGTTTAAAGATTAGAAAATATCAGAGAGAATAAGGAATTTTAGTATAGAAATTGTGGGGTGTTGGCCTATTTATACTGCTCGGGGAGGATTGTCGCGCGACATTTCTCCAGAAAAGGCAAGTGTCGCGCGACATATCTGTTTGTCGCGCGATATTCCTGTATGTCGTGCGACAAACGGCTGAAGTGATGGGTCCTGACACTGTGATGTGTCAGAAAGTGGTTGGTCGGGTGCAGAGAGGGATTGTCGCGCGACATAGTGGGATTGTCGCACGACATTCCAATGATTGTCGCGCGACAATGTGATATGTCGTGCGACAATCCTTCATAAAAAAAGGTTTGTTGCGCAACAAACCCCCCGGGTAGTTTCGGGTGCTCGGGTGTGTCCCGGACTCCAAAAATAGTAATTCTCGTAGGTCGTTAGGGTTCTTGCGGGGGTCACGGATCTGGGTGTCTACACCGCCTGGTCCCGTTCTCACACAAACCGAGGGTGGCACCTTATCCCTTGAACACCTCTATCATCTAATCCATGATCTGATCGAGTCTGTAGCCATCATGAAAGATCACCAAGTGGCCACCCAAGCCCATCTTGAGCCCTAATCACTGTCAAAACACCTGCTGAACCAAACCAATTCAATCCAAATCCATACCCAACCGAAGGCAACCAAACTCAAGACCCAGTAGCTCCACCTAACACTCGCCTCCCAGTTCATATCAACATCAACCACCCACTTCCTGTGGCCCTTGCCAACATCGTTGTACCACCGGCGCAAGATCCCGAAATAGCCTGGCTGAACCCTAAACATAACTAGCCCCTTCAAAACCATAATCCTCAAGCCATCCTTGATGTAGATCATAACAGCTCCCCGAAGACTAGCCTTACCATCATCATTCACATACACTGAGGGTGCAGAGGATATATACACTGAGGGTGTTGACAAGAAAACCCGAACAGCTCCCTGAAGGCTAGCCTCACCATCATTGTTCACACATATTGAGGGTGCCGAGGGTACATCTACTGAGGGTATCGACAAGAAGACCCGAACAGCCTCACCATCATTGCTCGCATACACTGAGGGTGCAGAGGGTATATGCAGTAAAGATTTCGACAAGAAGACCAGAACAGCTCCTCGAAGACTAGCCTCACCATCATCATTCACACATATTGGGGTTGGCGAGGGTACATCTACTGAGGGTATCAACAAAAAGACCCAAACAACTCCCTTAAGACTACCCTCTCCATTTATCATTTGCGCTGAGGGTGGCTTAATCCACACCATCACAACCCCATGGTCGTCCTATCAGCAAGAATATCTGTAAGCCTCCTGAGATTGAGGGTAAGAGCAAAAAGCAGTAACGTGCACGGACTTGAAGAAGATAACAACTTGTCAAAGATGGAAGCATGACGCAAAATCCGCAAAATCTCAAGTCGGTAACACTCCATTTCCGATATCACCTTGCACTCACTCACTGATTGACTAAAAATTAATATTTGTCTTTTTACTGTTGCTATGTTCTCGGAAAATTTTCGGTCTTGCATGCATTTGCATTTAGGTAATTTGAAGTAGCGTAACATACTCCATAAATCAGGCAACTCAAGATTCACAACCTTTTCAAAACCAAGTTTTTAAAATGATGGTGCGATGATTTAAGAAGTATGCGAATACTTGAAATGTAGGGAAGCATTGCATAAGCATTTGCATAGTGCATAAACATGAACACTTGCATAAGTGTACCGCGCACCAGTCCAAGAATACATAATGCACCGAGCTCCATGGCCTACCAGACAGGCTTCACCATTGCATCCTGGTATATACCTCGATGATTAGTCACACCACCATCACAAACCAGATCGCCATGATAAGATCACATGCCTTCCCAGAGAGGCAAGTCACTTCGTAACTCCTCCTAGAGAGTCAAAACACAATCACATGTCCTCCCAAAGAGTCAAATCACTTCACAAGCCCTCCCAGAGAGTCAAATCACTTCACAAGCCCTCCTAGAGAGGCAAGTCACTTCAAAAGCCCTCCTAGAGATTCAAATCACTTCACAAATCCTCCTAAAGAGGCGAATCACTTCACAAGCCCTTTCTACAGGCACCAATCCAAGCGCTTCCTATAGGCCAATCCAAAGCCCTTTCCACAGGCACCAATCCAAAGTCCTTTCTATAGGCACCATTCCAAAACCCTTCCTACAAGCAAATCCCAAGCCCTTTCTATAGGCACCAATCCAAGCCCTTTCCACAGACACATACTAAAGCCCTTCTTACAGGCAAACTCAAGTCTTCTCCAAAACCAAAAAGCCCCTTTTGAGAGGATATCAGAGAAAGATAGAGAGAAAGACTGGAATGAGAAAATTTCGTAAAAAACACAGGGAATAAGCCCCTACAAAAGGGACTTTTGGCCTAGCTTCTCATCGCCCAAGAAATCTTCAAGATACGCTCCTAAAGGTTCTCGGACCGAAAATCACAAACATAGCACGAAGATGTCAAATGCGAACTTCCAAAATAAACATTCTCAAAATCGCAGGGACGATGATGCTCAGAAAACCTAACAAAGTGAGAGAAAACAAAGTGGGTACAAGAAAAAATTGAAAGAGTAGAAAAGAGGATAAATCCCACAGTGCCAAAAGAAAAGAATATTGAAAAAACAGAAAAGAAAAAAAGATGGCAGCGAGAGCCACACCAAGAGTGACAGCTAGGCTAAAAAGCCCAGGGCTACGTCTTGGGTGAGGAAGGCTGCTGACATTACAAAAAAAAAAGCTGCATCAAAAAGCTTTCAATCAATCAAGGAGGAATAAGGGCATCGAAAAACAGAAAATGATGCAGGCACAAACAATTCTCCTCTCGCGAAGTCAGGAAACAATAAGCAGAATCCATCCTAGTGACAAGAAAAAAAATGCCACGGAAGCTGAGCAAGAGGCAAAGTCCAAAATTCATGCACGAGGTTCGAGAATAGAGAGAACGTAGCTCGATCATTTCTCAAGAAGAAAGAGGCCAGCCAAAAGTACTTCTTTTCAAAAAAAAAGAAAGAAAGAAAGAAAAAAAAACATCACACCAGAACTCTCTCTCTATGTCTTCTCAGAGACTCTCACCTCCTCAGCATCAACCTTCAACCATTATCCTAACCAGTAGGAATTCTCATTTCCGTAGTAGATCATCAACCCGCACATCAACCATTATCCATGCTAGTAGGAGTTCTCATATCCTCAGCAGAGCATCAACCCTCAGCCATTATCCTAGCCAGTAGGAATTCTCATTTTCGTAGCAAATCATCAATTCGCACATCAACCATTATCCAAGCCAGTAGGAGTTCTCATATCCTCAGCAGAGCATCAACCCTCAGCCATTATCCTAGCCAGTAGGAATTCTCATTTTCGTAGCAAATCATCAATCCGCACATCAACCATTATCCAAGCCAGTAGGAGTTCTCATATCCTCAGTAAATCATCAACTCTCAGCCTTTATCCTAGCCAGTAGGAATTCCCATCTCCCCAGTAGGGCATCAATCATCATACCATCAATTCTTAGCCATCATCATATCCCCAGCAAACATGCACCATAATAGAATCACTGACAGAACAATCTCACACAGTCCGTTAAAGCAGGGGCTCACCCTCTACACGGTTCACAAGTCCGTTAAAGCACGGTCTCACCCTTTACACGGTTCACAAGCACGGTTCACAAGTCCGTTAAAGCAGGGGCTCACCCTCTACACGGTTCACAAGCATGGTTCACAAGTCCGTTAAAGCAGGGGCTCACCCTCTACACGGTTCACAAGTCCGTTAAAGCAGGAGTTCACCCTCTACACGGTTCACACAGTCCGTTAAAGTAGGGGCTCACCTTCTACATGGTTCACAATCCCGTTAACGCAGGGGCTCACCCTCTACACGGTTTTTAATCCCGTTAAGGCAGGGGCTCACCCTCTACACGGTTCACAAGCACGGTTCACAAGTCCGTTAAAGCAGGGACTCACCCTCTACACGGTTCACAGATCCCGTTAAGCCAGGGGCTCACCCTCTACACGGTTCACAATCCCGTTAAGGCAGGGGCTCACCCTCTACACGGTTCCCAATCCCGTTAAGGCAGGGGCTCACCCTCTACACGGTTCTCAATCCCGTTAAGGCAGGGGCTCACCCTCTACACGGTTCCCATCCCGTTAAAGCAGGGGATCACCCTCTACACGGTTCCCAATCCCGTTAAAGCAGGGGCTCACCCTCTACACGGTTTCCAATCCCGTTAAAGCTGGGGCACACCCTCTACACGGTTCTCAAATCCCGTTAAAGCAGGGGCTCACCCGCTACACGGTTCCCAATCCCGTTAAAGCAGGGGCTCACCCTCTACACAATTTCCAATCCCGTTAAAGTAGGGGCACACCCTCTACACGGTTCTCAAATCCCGTTAAGGTAGGGGCTCACCCTCTACACGGTTCTCAATCCCGTTAAGGCAGGGGTTCACCCTTTACACGGTTTCTATTCCCGTTAAGGCAGGGGCTCACCCTCTACACGGTTCCCAAATCTTGTTAAGGCAGGGGCTCACCATCTACACGGTCTTCAAATCCCGTTAAGGCAGGGGCTCACCCTCTACACGGTTCTCAATCCCGTTAAAGCAGGGGCTCACCCTCTACACGGTTCCCAATCCCGTTAAAGCAGGGGGTCACCATCTACACGGTTCTCAATCCCGTTAAAGCAGGGGCTCACCCTCTACACGGTTTCCAATCCCGTTAAGGCAGAGGCTCACCCTCTACACGGTTTCCAATCCCGTTAAGGCAGGGGCGCACCCTCTACACGGTTCTCAAATCCCGTTAAGGCAGGGGCTCACCCTCTACACGGTTCTCAAATCCCGTTAAGGCAGGGGCTCACCCTCTACACGGTTTCCAATCCCGTTATAGCAGGTTCCCAATCCCGTTAAAGTAGGGGCTCACCCTCTACACGGTTCTCAATTCCGTTAAAGCAGAGGTTCACCCTCTGCACGGTTCTCAATCCCGTTAAAACAGGGGATCACCCTCTACACGGTTCCCAATCCCGTTAAAGTAGGGGATCACCCTCTATACGGTTCCTAATCCCGTTAAGGCAGGGCCTCACCCTCTACACGGTTCCCCAATCCCGTTAAGGCAGGGGCTCACCCTCTACACAGTTCCTAATTCCGTTAATGCAGAGGTTCACCCTCTACACGGTTCTCAATCCCGTTAAAACAGGGGATCACCCTCTACACGGTTCCCAATCCCGTTAAAGCAGGGGATCACCCTCTACACGGTTCCCCAATCCCGTTAAGGCAGGGGCGCACCCTTTACAAGGTTCTCAAATCCCCTTAAGGCAGGGGCTCACCCTCTACACGGTTCTCAAATCCCGTTAAGGCAGGGGCTCACCCTCTACACTGTTTCCAAACCCGTTATAGCAGGTTCCCAATCCCGTTAAAGTAGGGGCTCACCCTCTACACGGTTCTCAATTCCGTTAAAGCAGAGGTTCACCCTCTACACGGTTCTCAATCCCGTTAAAACAGGGGATCACCCTCTACACGGTTCCCAATCCCGTTAAAGCAGGGGATCACCCTCTATACGGTTCCCAATCCCGTTAAGGCAGGGCCTCACCCTCTACACGGTTCCCCAATCCCGTTAAGGCAGGGGCTCACCCTCTACACGGTTCCCAATTCTGTTAAAGCAGAGGATCACCCTCTACATGGTTCCCAATCCCGTTAAAGCAGGGGATCACCCTCTACACGGTTCCCCAATCCCGTTAAGGCAGGGGCTCACCCTCTACACGGTTCCCAATCCCGTTAAGGCAGGGGCTCACCCTCTACACGGTTCCCCAATCCCGTTAAGGCAGGGGCTCACCCTCTACACGGTTCCCCAATCCCGTTAAGGCAGGGGCTCACCCTCTACACGGTTCCCAAATTCGTTAAGGCAGGGGCTCACCCTCTACACGGTTCTCAAATGCCGTTAAGGCAGGGGCTTACCCTCTACACGGTTCTCAACTCCCGTTAAGGCAGGGGCTCACCTTCTACACGGTTCCCAATCCCGTTAAGGCAGGGTCTCACCTCTCTACGTGTATCTCACATCACAACAAGACACATGAATCGCCAATCCATCCCAAGAAGAGAGATAAGCAGCATAGCATGGCATCATTTACATTGCATTGTTTTCAAAATATCACTTGTGATTCATGTGAGCGCCCCAAAATGATGCGTTCTATTTATCGTCCTGGTTTCTTTGCTTCACAAAGAACCCAGGCCGAGAGGGTCTGTGAACACCTCATTTTGCGACCCCCGCAAGAAATCTGATTTTCAAATAAATTAACACGCATGCATGCACGAGCATTTTTGGATGCACAAAAACTATGTACATGTGATACAGGTCAAAGAAGAAAGCCGAAAAGACCCCGGATAAGGAGTTATAGAATTATCGAAAATTGTCGGAATCGAAAACCGTCAAAACTCCTGGATACTTGTGAAAGGAGAGTTAAGAATTTTTCTTCATCCTCAAACTTTGAGAGTCGTTAGACATTATCAAAAGGAGTAGCATACTCGAAAATCAGCTCAATTTGACGGTCGGATCTCCAGAAATTCAGAAAATCATGAGTTTATTTCGGGTGGTCAAATGGAGGTCTTCTCGAAGTTAAAATGGTTTGAAGTTTGGTAAGTGGATAGGCATTATTGTGGGGAAGAGCACATTAAAATTTTAGCTTTGTCGGACATGGAATCCTCAAGAATCAATTTGTCTATCGTGCAATTTTAGTCGAAATGTCCTTCGTAGCAAATTAAAATAAATACTCGCCTTCCCGAATTCTGATAGACCTAAAATTTGGATACAAGTTAGAAAACATTTGGAGGGAAAACATATCAAAAAATCAGCATAATCCAACGGTTGGAAGTTCAATTGTAGAGATTGTTGTACGCAAGTACGTTTCCTACGCGGGAACAAACTCTTTGTACCAAGCCAAGGAGACCGAGTCCTTCCCGAACTCTGATCGCCTCCAATTTTTTACAGGGTCTATAAGACTTATATTGGCAATACATATCCAAAATTCAGTATGATCCAATGGTTAGAACCCGACTTGTCGTGCAAACAAGGGACCTTGTCTACAACAAGTACCTTTCCTACGCGGACACAAACTCTTCGTACCAATCAGAACGAAAGGAGACCTTCCAAATTTCTGATCGCCCTGAAATTTGTACACGATCTAGAAGATTCCTATTTACAACACATATCTAAAAATCAGGATGATCCAACGGTGGGAAGGCTTCTAGATAATTTCCAAGAGTCCTAGTTGCAATCTCTTTTCTTGCTCTCCAAGTATTTTGACAACTATAAATAGACCCCCCCTCCATTCATTATTCTCATCAACAATCAAGGGGATTTCGTGGTACACACCAAGATATCCTTATTCTCTCCCTCCAAGGAGGCTCAGGTATAATTTCCTCTCTCTTCTTTTATTTATTCGTTAGTTTTATAATTTATATTCTTGTCTGCATAATTTCTATCACTTGATAGCTTTTCAAAACCTCTTTTCAAATTGTTTTTCAAAACCAAAGGCGTATAATAAACCCTAATCCAATTTTAAAATAGTATTATTAGTTTCTTACTTTTTCAAAAGCCCGAATTAGCGGTATTGTTATACGAAGGAATCGATAATCGCTATATATCCAATCTAACTCATAGATTGCAGTGTGTATGTGACAAATACTCGATTATGAAAGCATTATTGCCATCTATATCGGTTTAATCAATAGACTTTGGTATATGATTGGTCAACTCGCCTCATATCATATCGAGTATAAGATTCCACATTGAATCAGTTTCCGAAAAGCCCAATACTTTACAAAATCACTTGTTTCATTGCATTTATTATTCTCAAATTCTCTTTTTTTTCAAATCACACACACACACACACTTATTTTTAAATCGTGGGCGAACTAGGAAACACATCGTTTTCATCCCAATCCCAAAATCCCGATTTTTAAGGCAAGTACGAAAAGCTGTAAAATAATAGTAATAGTATGCAAGAACTGAATTATAACACACGCATATTTTACTCAAGAGACCGAAAGGGCGAATTGGGTGCCTAACACCTTCCCGATTCGTAACTTAATCCCCGAACCTTCGAATAAACTGGTTTCGCATACATTGTGTATAAGAGGATATTTAGTCCATAAATACGTCTCTTTTACACAAATCTTTTTTGCTTGTTTAGTAAAACAAACTGGCGACTCTTATTCTTTTCAAAACCGATTTTCAAATCAACAAACGGAATCGCTGCCCACAAGGACCCCCGAGCGTCGAGAACGCGGGTTCTCACAGTCTTCTGAATGAACTAAGAGATCTTTGGAGTTGAAATCGATGGGGAAACTCAGGTCGATATCATTCTCCAGTCGCTGCTGGATTTATTTAAGAGATTCTGACAGAATCACAACATGAATTAGCTTTATTCGTTGTTGGAACTTTTTAAAGAATTCTAAGCAGTTGAGGAACTCCTTGGTAAGTTGGCTAGTTCTCTAGTGGCTGAGAAAGCTTCAACTTCTATGCCCAAAAGCAAGAAACGAAGAAGAAAAATGCATAAGCCGCAGTCCCACAAGGAGCAGTGCGTGCAGCAGTCGCTGAACTTCTAGGAGGAGTGAAAAAGCCTATGGGCCAATGTTTTCACTGTCAGTAGAAAGTGCATTTGAAGAAAGATTGTCCCTGTTTCCTAAACCGTTATAACAACATATGTAAATTTCATCTATTTGTTGCTGTATCTTGTTTAGTGATCCAATCTACCAGTACTTGGTGTGTAGATTCGGGAGCCACTAATCATGTCTGCAATACTTTGCAGGGGTTCCAGGAAACCAGACAACGAGCAGTGCGTGCAGCAGTCGCTGAACCTCTAGGAGGAGTGAAAAAGCCTATGGGCCAATGTTTTCACTGTCAGTAGAAAGTGCATTTGAAGAAAGATTGTCCCTGTTTCCTAAACCGCTATAACAACATATGTAAATTTCATCTATTTGTTGTTGTATCTTGTTTAGTGATCCGATCTACCCGTACCTGGTGTGTAGATTCAGGAGCCACTAATCATGTCTGCAATACTTTGCAGGGGTTCCAGGAAACCAGACAACTTAAAAATAGAGAAAATTTACATATGGGCAGCTACGAATGTGACAACAGTTGTAGTAGAAGATATTTATCTTCAGTTTAGTCAGAATAGGATATTAATGATTAAGTAATGTCTATATGTATCTTCCATTAGAAAGAATTTGATTTATATTTTTAGATTGGTCGAGGACAAATATTTTATTTAGTTTAATGATAAATCGGTTATCATTAGAAAAAAATAAATAGTTTGTTTGTTCTGGTACATTAGTGATTGATTTTTACATTATTAAATCATGACTTGTCAGTATTACAACTGAGTGAATTGAATATCATTAATAGTTTACCAATTAAGAAAAAGGAACCTTCAAAATGAACCAAATGTATTTTTGGCATTTACGCCTTGGTCATATTAATCTAAAAAGAATTCAAAAACTGGTCGAAAATGGGCCATTAGGTTCATTGGAAGTGGACGCACTTCCAGTTTGTGAATCCTGTTTAGAAAGTAAAATGACTAAGAGATCATTCTCGGCAAAAGGCTACAGTGCTAAAGAATAGTTAGAACTGGTTCATTCTGATTTGTGTGGTCCCGTAACTGTCCAGGCTAGAGGTGGCTTTGAGTATTTCATCACATTCACTGATGATTACTTAAGGTATGGATACATTTACTTAATGCGATGAAAGTCTGAAGCCATTGAGAAATTCAAAGTATTCAAGGCAGAAACAGAGAAGCGTCTAGGAAAATGTATCAAAACACTACGATCAGATCGTGGTGGTGAATATCTCTTAGGAGAGTTTAGGGAATACTTGTCAAAAAATGAGATTACATCCCAGTTGTCTGCACCGGGTATGCCACAGCAGAATGGTGTAGCAGAAAGAAGGAATAGGACTCTTATGGAAATGGTAAGATCTATGACGAGTTATTCAGACCTACCTGATTCTTTTTGGGGATATGCTTTAGAAATAGCTGTATATATTTTGAACTTGGTACCATCAAAGTCAGTACGTGCTATACCCATAGAATTGCGGACTGGGCGTAAGCCTAGTCTGCGGCATATTCGGGTATGGGGTAGTCCAGCACATGTGCTGAAAGGTAATGCAGAATTGTTGGAATCAAGAATAGAAGTGTATTTCTTTGTTACGTATCCAAAATGAATCAATGGTGGTTTATTTTATAATCCTCGAGAATTTAAGGTTATTGTTATCAATGCCAGATTCTTAGAAGATGATTATATCATAGACAATAAGCCCAGAAGTAATGTTGTTGTAGTGGAAATAAGAGGAGAGAAAAACAGGGCACAATTCGTCTATACCTTTAGTACAAAAGGAAATACCACAGTAAATGGATATCGACATTCCATTACCTAGTCGTAGTGGGAGGATTGCTGATACTTGTGCACATCTTGAACAAATCACTAATACGTAGGTTCTTGAACCAGTACAACGTGTGGATAGTGGGTTAGTATGTTTAATATTTGCACAATGTACACAAACACAAGTAGTGCCTCGTCGTAGTGGGAGGGTTGTTCGTTAACCTGGTCGTTTTATATTCTTGGGAGAGTCTTATGACAAGGTCGCTGATGAATAAGAAACGAACCATTTTTAACTACAATGAAGTACTTCAAGATAAAGATACAGAAAATGGCAAAATGTTATGAAATCTGAAATAGAGTCCATGTACTCTAATAAAGTCTAGGATCTTATAAAACCACCCGAAGGGATAAAACCTATCGGATGCAAGTGGGTATATAAGAGATAGAGAGGATTAGACGAGCTTAAATCAAGGCTTGTTGCTAAAAGGGATCACTCAGAAAGAAGGGGATCGATTATGATGAAACTTTTTTGCCGGTAGCCATGCCAAAGTCTATTCAGATTCTCTTATCCATTGCGGCTCATCTTAATTACGAGATTTGGCAAGCGGATGTCAAGACAAATTTCCTTAATGGAAGTCTTGATAAAAGCATCTATGATGCAACCAGAAAGATTCATAGCAAAGGGCCAAGAGCACATGTTGTGCAAGCTGAAGAAGCCCATTTGTGGGCTTAAGCAAGTGTCTAGATCTTGGAACATCTATTTTGACCATGAAATCAAATCTTTTGGTTTTGATCAATGTTCAGATGAATCTTGTGTGTACAAAAGGCACAGCTGAAGCGCGGTGGTATTCTAGGTATTGTATGTGGATAATATATTACTTATTGGAAGCAATACGTGAATATTATCTTCAGTGATGGTATGGTTAACAAGTCAGTTCGATATGAAGGGCTTAGGAGAAGCCAGTCACATCCTTGTTATTAAGCTTATGCGAGATTGGAAAAATATGATGTTAGGCTTATCCAAAGTACTTACGTCGATACAATTCTTGCCAGAGTTAGTATACAAGATTCTAAAAAAGGGTTTCTCCTTTTTTTTAGGTATGGAATCACTCTATCCAAGATCAATGTCATAAGACACATGATGAGATAGAGAAGATAAGGGGAGTTCCTTATGCTTCGGCAGTGGGAAGCCTCATGTATGTTATATTGTGTACTAGACCATACATTTGCTTTACCATTGATATGGTTAGCAGATATCAGTCTAATCGAGGGAAAGAAAACTGGATTGTGGTAAAACATATACTTAAGTACCTTAACAGGACTTAAGTTTTTATGTTGGTTTACCAGGCAAACAGTCTAGTACCTGTTGGATACACAGACAAGGATTTTTAGTCAAAAGTTAGAATTCCAGAAAGTCAACTTCAGGTTATATGTTTACTCTAAGAGGTGGAGTCATTGATTGGAGGAGTATCATGCAGTCAGGCATTGTTGACTCCGCCATGAAAGCTGAATATGTGGCTGCTTTAAAAGCAACTAAGGCAGCGGTTTGGCTCAGGAACTTTCATATGAATCTAGATGTGGCACCTTCAGCGTTAAAAGCTATTTTACTTTATTTTGATAATAGTGAAACGGTTGCGAACTTGAAAGAGCCGATGATTCATAAGAAGGGAAAACACATAGAATGTTCACGTTGAGGGAATGGGAGTGAGATGCATAGCTGCATAGCTTTGAGTCTAAGTGGGAGATTGTTAGAGTGATATACTAAAAGCCATAATTTTCTTGTTGGTTTGGATATGTTATAAACTTGGTTTTGCTATTTTAATGAGAATCTGTATGGGCAATGGTTGCATTATATTATTTATTTAAATATTGTGCATGTGTGTGTCTTTTATTCCATATAGTAGATGATTTGGTGTGTAGAGTATAGCTTACACACAAAGGATCATATCATCGGTTCTTGTGAAATATAAGTTTATTGGTTCACGATCTTAGATGGAATTGGACAACCATCGGTAGGATTGTAGCACAAGTTTTAGTAGTTTATCTTGACTACAGGAAATGGTGTAGTTTTAACTCGTTGTGCTAGTACACTTTATGTGTATTGAACATGACTAGTTTAGGTTAATTGTTTTTATACTGACTATATAAAACAATTTAAAATCATATGGTTATTATGATTACTTATGCTCTTAATCTTGAAATAATTAATAGACATATATATGTAGTGTTTGTTGTTTTGACTCAATATGAGTGAGATTCATTTATGGATCAATAATCTTCGTGAATTGGATGACGACACTATATGTATGATGAATATTAATTATTGATGGAATCCACGTCCCGGTATAGGGATTGATGAGAGCCCCTTGAGAAGCTTATAAGTTTTGATCATGTCAAACCCTGCAGGTGGATTATGTTAATCCGACATGTCAAATAAGTTAAGTAGTAGGCTCAAGGATTAAGAAGTCATTTAAATATAATTGTCAGTAATTTAATTTAAATGACGGTTATCTGTAATCTTAACGTGGGGATAATAATAAGTATTTAATAATAAGGAGCTCGAAATATAATTTTGAGATAAGTACGGGAGTGCAATTATAATTCTTTAGTGGTGTGAATTATAATTTATAGAAGGAACTAATTCATAGTGGAATTAGGATTCCAACTTTCCATAGGAAGCCCAAACACTTATTTCTCCTTAAGGTCCCTATCGTAGCCTTATATATACGCCGGCCTAATCTCTTCTTATAATAACAATAATTCTTATGAGTTAAGGTTTGTTCTATTGAGAGAGGAGAAAATCTTGGTGATACCGTAGCCCACACTCAGTGTAAGATTTGATGGCGGAAGGAATACGATAGAAGATCTTTAGGTTTTTCGGCACAGCAGTCGTAAATCAATCGTAACTTTTGATCCCACCGTTGGATCGGGCTGATTTTTGGATTTGTGGTTCGGAATGCAAAGTTATTATTATTTTGCCAGAAATCAGGACGATCAGAAGTCGTTTCGGTGGCGAAAAAAATTAATTTTCTCAGCCCAGCGAGAATAAAAAAAAAATCTGACCAAATCGCAATCTAATGCTTTCAAACCCTAGTCTCCTCATATGGATCCTCTACATGATCCACAAAGGTGAAATCACTTTATTCTTATAGGGTTTTAGCATAAGGTTTTTTTTGTTCAATCTATACGCAATATCAAACGATCCTATATTTATGTCTCCATCAGATTCAACCCTTCAAGTACGACGACCTAGCTTCCTTGAGGTGGGAATCTAACCTTAAAACCTATTTTATAACTTATTGTTGTTGGATTATGATTTTATCACAAGTTTACATAAAAACCTAACCTTCCAAAAAGGGGGTTTTGAGTATAAGTTAATAGTTTAACTTGAACTTGAAATCAATGCTTCTAATGGTTTATATATGAATTAAATTACAAAATTTAACAAGAAACTACGATTGATTACTTGCGTCGCCCAAAAACCCACTTAGAATGTAACACTATGTGTTTATTTTAATGTTAATTACGTGTATTATGTTTATTTTGTGTGGAATTTGTAATTTTCAAAAATTATATGTCCATAATTTGGAGAATTCTCATAAATTGTAGATCTCGAAATTACGTTTCCGTGGACATAAAGAACATCTCAATCGGAGTACCGAGCGAGAAGTTATGGCCAAAACAAGAAATGGGTAGTAGGGCAGAAATTTTGCCTGTGGATCGGTATGGGGAATTTGGCATACCGGTCTGACGTATATAAATTGGGGAAAAACTTGGCTGCAGACCAGTATGCAGTTTTTAGCATACCGGTCCGGTGTGTAAAAATTTGGAGAAATTTTGGCTGCGGATCGGTACTCATTTTTTAGTATACCTATCTGCCATACGGCATAGTGCATCGACTTAACCCATTTTAAGTCGGTTTTACCCTTCTTTTTACCCAATTTCAACCCAAACCTTCCAAAAACTCCTAAAGATTTCTAAAGAGAGAATGAAAGGAGTTCCTAAGTAATTCTTGCGTGTTTTTGACTCCCGATCGAAGATTTATGCTCCATACCAACCAAATCATCCTCTTTTTCACTATTCATCATCATCAACCTTGAGATCTTTAGGGTTCCATCAAACGAGGCTCAAGCTATCATATTTTCTACTTTCTTTTGGCTTAATAACTTGAGGTAGGGTTTTTTTTTTGTTTATAAAACTTGATCAAATGGTTTTATTACTTGATAATTTTGTATTATATTTACATTTGATTAAGAACTTGGGTATAAGAAAGTTCCATGTTAATTTATGATTTATGAATATATGAATGCTTTATTTAAGACAAGATATGCCATATTTACTTGGTACAAAGTGTTGCTTAAACCAAATGAAATATCTCTTGGTGGTGTGTAGGATAATTATTGATGAAAGTGGCTTATTGATAAATTGTGCACACCAAGGGATATATGGTGGAACTTTTAGAGTATATATGACATATATTTCTTTATATGTACATTTATATCATGCTGTGCATGATACATATTATTATTGTGTCAACTGACGGCTCGAAAATCTTATGGTAAGATTTTGAACAGACTCGTGGCTTGTGGTTTGACTGGCTGTCTCATGAAAGGCCTTCATCATCTATCATTGGTTGTGAGAGCTTGTGTCTCTCAAGAACAAATTCTTGATATGATTATATAGTGCTTTCCAGGATGGGAAAATAGGCAGGGCATGCTGCCCTTGGGTTGAAAAGGCGTAAACCCTTAGGGGAGCAATGTTTGGCCACCTATAAGCCACCGGTGTGGAGCCCGGGAACCTAGGCAAATTGGCAAGGCACTATGGTTTAGTGGTTATCTGTGTTTATATAGGATCAGGGTGATTGATCCCAGGGATGTTGTTATATGTATTCATATAGGATCGGGGCAATTGATCCCAAGGTATCAGCTTAATGATTTAACATCTCGGTGGCATTGGAATATACTCACAGCTCAGACTCTCTATTATATGGTAATCGGTTGACACTGGAGGTAACCTGCATTAGCACGTTCATGCATAGTCACTTGATGAATTTGGTTCTTGTTGATATTATCGATCTAAACGTGGTTTGAAATATATGTTTATATACTTGTTTTGAACATATGGCCTATACCCCCTACTGAGCAAATATCTCACCCTGGTTTACTTTAAATCTTTACAGGTACTCATGAGTCCCGTGGGGACAAGGAAGTGACAGGATCAGGGATGAAATAGAAGATTTGATATAATGCATTTTTGATATATATATATATATATATATGTTTTTTCGAGAAGCCACGGCTAACTCGAGGATTGTATATATATTTTGGGAACGCATGTGGTTTGGGCTTATATATATATATATATATTTATATATATGTGATGCATGCTTGAACATTATACTATGTTTTTGGCGTCTTCCATATTTAAATTACTTGATAAACATGTTATTGTATATTTGTTTTCTTCTTATACACCTATGTTAGTTCTACTGAGATGTGTTAGTAACGTTCCAGGCCTTAAATACAGGTGTTATCATGTAGATTAAGGCGGGGGTGTTACATAGAACCCTATCAATTGTTAATGATTCCTATTATAAAATTTAATACTTATTCGGGTTCAAGTGGTGGATTCTTTATGTTCAACCTTTCCTTACAATTTGTTATGATGATGTAAATCATCGATATAAGATATTTTCTATCGATTACATCATACATGTTTTATGTGATTAATGGGAATCATGTTTATGGCACAATTACTATGTAAATGAGCCGATTGATATGTTATTGACATCATACGCTAGCATTAGTCCATGGTAGGTCCCGGGTTTGGTCTCTAACGATTGGGGCCAAAATTTGGGATACAGTCTCCTGGGTGCAAGACCCGAAATCGTGCATGGAAAAGAACGGGAGGCACTGTTGTTGCGTGGTTGAAAGGCCACGAAACGCAGACCCGGTTGTACTCTTGGATAGTGATGAGATTTACAAGATTACGGCTCAAGATTTACAAGATGAAATATGTTAATTGTGCCATAGGGTTCCATTTGATATCGAGCATGCGTTATACGCAGGTTTTCAAAGAAAAGGCTTCCTTCTTAGCTACTATATATATATACATATGTGAAGGATTCCTTTTTTATTTTACAAAAAAATTTTCTGAACATTGTCTTTTACACAAAGCCCATTATTTATATATATGATTCATACTGAGTCTGTTTGACTCACCCCAATTGCTTTCCATCCAGATTTCTCTGCAGGTTCTTCTGGGAAATGGGAGAGTGAAGATGCCCCCTCTTAGACTGCCTCTATACCATTGCTCTTAGAATTTTTTCAATAAGATATGTGTTCGGTTCTTGTATAAAACCCATGGTTGTTGTATTATTAGTGATATATGTATTGAACCCTTACTAATATTATTGTATGTGGAGATTGAAAATCTTGTACTTAAGACCTCGTTGGAGGATAACTATTAAATTATAGTAACTCTTTCACTTTTGTGGATGGATGTTATGTTATGGAAATCTTTCTCATTGCCTAGAATGTAAATTTTAAGTCTTTCACAGTAATTTTGCTCAGTTAATCCGCCGTCGGGGTACGGCACCTATGACTAACCAGGTTTCGGAAAAGCAATCCTTTTAACGGAATCTGGGGCATTACAAAATGGGAGTTTTGAATTTTTGAAAACAAAAAGTTCCTTTTTGAATTTTGAAAGACTCGGGTAACTTATAGAAAGTGGGACCAGTGGACTGGTCACTTTTGAGCTTTGAAAAATCATGTTACTAACAAAAAGGAGGACTAGTGGACTAGTCACCTTTTAGTTTTGAAAACTCAAGTTAATTATAACAAGTTGGCTTGTTCTTATCTTATGAGCTTTTCTAGAGAATTTATCTAAAAATTGTATTTGTGAAACTTTTACAGAATAACCTATATACAACAATCTAGCTTGAATTTTCAATTCTTTGTTCTTCTTTTAGTTTCTTTTATGATAGATCTTCTTCTCTTGAGATATAAAAAGACTTGGCTTTTTCATGAGAACGAAGAGTGGTCCATTCCCTTTCCGAGTACTCAATGCTTCTAGTCTTGGTAGTTTGAATCATTTATATACAATTATCTTTTTGCGCTTGTAGGATTAAACTCAAACTAAGATAGATAAACTGTTAATAACACTTTTAATAGAGTAATTTTGTTTTAATCATCAAAATATAAATTAAATAGAGAATATTTATTTAATTGTCTTTCACACATTGGATATCTGATCTATTTATGAATGTGGAGTTTAACTTAAAGGAATGAGACATATTTTTATACACAAGTTTTAGATTTTTTAAATTTATAGACTCCACATGCCAAAATTTTCCTAAATAAGGCTTTCAAACAAGACAAGCTTTCAAATAATACATATACTATTTTAATTTGCATCTGTTGTTGTGTACGGCACCATGATTAACTGGGTCATGGAGGTCAAATCCTCTAAATGGGATTTAGGGCTGAACCTCTTTAAGCGTATACCAAAAGAGGCGATCGAAGTGACTGACTGCACAAGTAGGAAAATCCTCTGAGGAACCTGGTACCTGATTTTAGCATATAATCCTTGTGAATGGACGTCTACAAATGGGGTAACACTGGGGCTTTTGGAATTACAACAAGTAAGGCATGCTAACCATTGAAGGATACGGGCTCATTGCTAAACCATTGAAGGACATAACATATGATTATGCAGTTAAAAATATAGAAGAACAGATCAACACGTGTAACGTTGTAAGTTCATATATATGTCTTTGTAATTGTTCTTATTCATAGTGGATTGTTGTCGGTTGGTCCTGAGGATTAGTCCTATATTATTAAGGATACTTCGTTTGATCTACTTTATATTGCTATATCTACTTTTGTATTCTAGATAAGAGCAATGATTTTTGAGAATTAAAATTGATTAAACTTAAGTTTAAATCCACTATTCTCATCACATTAAGGAAAATCAACTCTTAGAATAAAATTGATAATTGACCTTGCCCCTCCAAAACTTTCACCTTAGATAAATGAAAATGGCTATCACAACTTGTGTAGCATCAGATCTCTTGCCCCAATTTATAGCAATAAGTTACATATGCAATCAAAATAAAAAAACAAAGATAACTATGCTTTTGATTATCCTAAGATAACTAAGCTTTCTTGGAAAATAAATCTTAATCATAAACACTTTTAATTAACTTAGGATGTGTCAATATTTGTATAAGGCGGGTCTTTTTGAACTACTAGTGTTTATCCTTATCAGAATTAAAAGGTTCCACTTCAATCATATCCTTAAAAATGTTGGTTGGTCATCATGACCATTACAAGGCTCTAATTAAACCATATGCCTGCTATATGCATCAACGCAATTGGGGTTGGGAGGTTGTCCTTCAAATGAGGTGAAGTCAATTTCTTGACAAAATGAACAATCTCTTTTTATGCTAAATTCGAGACAATACAAATACTGCAATAATGGAATTAGTTAGGACTAACACAATCAACTGAGCATACTCCCTTGACATTAAGTGAGTATTATCCTATACACCCAGTTTATGTCAAATGAGTTATAATACAATGTGCTAATCAACAATTCTTATCATATTCGCCTTATGTTTAGTGAGTAAAAATGAATTCACTCGACTAATGTTAAGTGAGAAAATCTTAACATACTCTCTCTATCTCAAACGAGTAACATCACAATCATTAACGTAACAATTATGAATACAATACGTTAACATAGTTTGTTCTATAACACGTGGTCGATTTCAAGCAAGTCACTGTCCATAATTCTCGGTGGATGTTCATCGAGGGAACTTTTATCCTTAAAGACCTATATTCGGCGACGAGGTGCCAAATGTCTTTTGAAAAACTTGCTTGATATGCGCCGAGTTAGTGCACTGTTCAACTTTTTTTGGTTATGTTAAGTACATAGTGTTGTGTATGAAAACAATGGTAAATAATTAAAAAAAAAAACTGCAATGCGATATGGAAAAGTAAGCATACCTCTTCTTCATGAACTCTTTTTTGTATGTCACGCTTCAATTATACTATTTCTTTTTTTTTTGTTTAACGCTATGGTTCTTTCACTATTGCTCATTCCACAACAATGTTGTTTTCTTGTTTCTAGTAAATCAGTGGGGCTTCTTCGGTGCTTTTTGATTAAGAAAAAGAAGAGGAGCGAGAGAGTACGAGGTCTCGCTTTGATTTCTAAGAATAAGGTGTGTTTGAATGTAGCATAAGCATTTATTACCCCTTTTGATGTTAATATGATTTTATCTTCATTATTTTTAACTACTAGGTAATAACTTTTGGGTAATAGCACGATGGTGTGCTGTGCAAATAGAATATTCTTGTGTATGTTTTATGTGGGAGTGTAACTAAGCAGTCAAGCATTTTGTGGGAGTGGCAATATCAGCCACCAAGAATAAAATGTAGGAAAAAGGGGTGAAAAAAGATGAAAAATAAAATACAAAGGTGCAATAAAAAGGGAAAATGAGGAAAATTCCTTATATGATCACATTTTTACCAAAGGTCTACCTTTAATTACCATAACCAATGGTAAAGACAAAATTAGAGTTAATTGCATTAAGATTTGGCATATGTAACCAGAAATATATATATATATATATATATATATATATTATAACGCACACACACATGTTATATTGAAATTGTTTCCTAACATTAATTGTTTACTAATTTGCTAATTATATTCCTTATATCTATTGTTTTTCTAATTTGCGTTCTTTTTATCTTTATTGGATTCATTGCCCAACACCAAATTTTTGCAGAAAATTATAATTTTTTGAAAATTAGTTACAAAACTTTAATTAAAATTTCACTACCAACTTGCAGTGAAATTAACAAATTTTACTGTAAATTTGCAAGAATTTATTTTTGTCAAATCTACAAGTTTAATTACAAAAATATATGAATTACAGAAAAATTTACGAGTTTAATTGTAAAAATATGAATATGTGGAACAAAAATTATACTCTGACACGATTTGAGGACATTGAACGAGGTGACTTTTACCTGGCATGCTTAGTCAGTAGTTGATTCACTTTTTTTTATTTTACAACTTATACGCTATTCCCGTGTAATCCTTCTATCCATCATACACTTTTATTCCACTTCTAACCCTAATTCTCTTTGTCATGCACCTTCGCTCCGATTCTAACCCTAATCTCTTCCCCACGATTCAGCATTGGTGTGTCTCTAGGTGTTCTCACTATAAACTATCTTGACAAAGATCCATTACAAGTTTGTTTTCTAAACTTTTAACGTGTTCAAGGCACAAAGAAAGTTTATTCAATTCAGTAAGTTCTTTAACCTCAATCTATTGATGTTTCTTTTGCTTTTTACAAGATTAATTATACATAAAAACTCTATCAATCCGTATTATTAGTTTATAATGAATGCTCAAAAATCAATAATTAGTTTTTTCTATAAAGTTTTAAAACTCAATCGGTTTGTATTATTAGTTTATAATGAAAGCTAACTAGTTTTTTAAGCGTAAGTTTCACTCATAAGTTGAAAGTTTTAATTATACCTAGAAGTTTTAAAAAAACTTAATGATGAACTAATTTTTAAGACGCAGAACTCCTTCAACTTATTAGAGAAAAACTCATTAGTTAAAAACTAAGTGCTACTTCTTGTGTTCAATTAAAACTTTACATTAACAATCTCACTCAAATTTTCCAAAGTTCCCGCAGAGGAAGTCCCTGAGCAATGAAGGAAGCGTGGCGAATTCATTTAGAGGCTTCCTTCCTCTTAAGTGAGAACTGTACCGAAGAGGTCATAAAACCGATATTCAAATCAAGTCTAAATTGATTGAAGAAGAAAGAAACTTAGCATAAAAGAGTGGAGGATTTTTGATTGGGTGGGTTCAAAGGAAAAAAAGGGGCTTTTTTCTCCCTTACTTCATTTTTCCTTATTTATATTGTCCCCAACTTAAACACCGTTGGCCCATATGTGTGAGGTTTTATCTTAAAAGGCCTCGTTACTATGTGGTGACACTACCCTACTTATATACCTATGTTGATTTATACAATTTTTCCATTTGGGATCAATGATTTGAGCCAACCATTCTCAACGTTTATATGTGTTTAAAAACTTAGTTTTTAGTTAATAAGTTGGAAGAAGAGTAAAGAAAGTTTTAATTATACATTAAAAGCACATAGTTTTTTAAGAATAATGAATGCTGAACAAGTGAATAGAGGTTGCGAGGAGTTTTGGTTTTATTACTACTAAGTTGATGCCATTTTAGAAATTTCCCATGCCTTCAATTCCCATCTTATATATGTGCAAATTCGAAAGAAAAAAGTTTTTATCTCATTCGTCATATATGCGTTTAATGAAATGTATTAATCTCAGCCCCTATGTAGTCTTTGTATGTACATATATATATATATATATTAATTTTGTTTATCACATTTTAATTTTAATAAGAATTGGAATTATGTAGTAGTTTATCTTGGAAAAAAAACATTTTGTTTTAACAGTTGAAGGATGAAGCATGCTTTTGTTTTAAAAAATAATAAAAATTCCACATGTAATGACTATATCTGTGATAAATTTTTTTAATTGTTTTCTTTTGCTTTCACAATATTTAGTTAGTTTTGTATTCCCTTCATCCAAAACTAAGAGCCCTTTTTTACTATTCTATTGTCAATGGTTGAAAATACAACTTATTTGGTATCTTAAAATTTGGTACATTCTTGAAAAGAAAGTGGACTCTTTGTTTGGGACATGGTAAAAAAAAAATGTGTTATTAAGTTTGGACGGAGCTAGTACTATTGTTTAATGTTTAAAGCCCATGTCTATATGTCCATGCTTCTAATGAGTTTCAAACACTAACTTAGGTTAAATATCTCTATATTGAACTATAATATCATGTTGTGCAAATTGTGAAATTAATGCATTTGAGATGGTTTTAACTAGTTTTACTTGTGCATGAATAGAAACTGAAATTGTGGCAAGATCTCGTTTAAATGGGTAAATTCATGAAAACGTAACAAATAAGGCAAGTGTTGATGATTGTCTAAAAAATGGAGTAGAAGAGAAGGTATGTAAAAGTACCAGAAGTATGAATGTCTTTTGATTCAGTTGATGAATTAATGGAATACAACATTAAATTTGGGAATGAAAAAAGGATTTTAGATGAAAAAAAAGGTCTTCCGTAAAGGAAGAAGATGGACAACTGAATTGTGTTATCATTGCATGCTCTCGATCAAGTATATCTCGAAGCAAGTCAAGAAATGCCTTCAAAATACGTCTAACAAGCAGAACAGATTGTAAGGCAACGTTCTATGCCATGACCAAAAGTGGATGTTGACATCCATAAGTATCAAGCACAATCATGATTTGAGTCCATAGAAATCCCAATATTATAAGACAAATCAAGTTATGAAAGCTTATGTAAAAATAAGGCTTAAAATGATTGATAGCACATGTATTTGACTAAACAAACAATATAATTCTTTTTTGGTGCAAGTTGGTGGGCATGAGAATGTGCCATTCACATAGAAACATTGTTACAATTATCTTAACAAAGCTCACTAGCTAAGACTCGTGGTTGGAGATGCTAGTGCACTTCAAATCTACTTCTTGAAAATGCAAGCTAATAATTCTAATTTTTTTCTATTTAATGGACTTGGATGATGATGGTAGGTTGAAAATTGTGTGTTGGGCAGATGAAAGAAGTAGAGTAGCTTATGAGGAGTTTGGTGATGTTATGACATTTGACACTGAGTAATAAGTATAAAATGCCATTTGCCCCTTTTGTCAGTGTCAACCATCATGGTCAATCAATACTCTTGGGATGTGGGTTGATTTAAGATGAGGATACTGAAATGTTTATGTGGCTTGGATGCATGGATGGTTGAGCTCCTTCTACAATAATTACTAACCAAGACAAAGCCATGCAAAAGGCTATTAAAGTTGTTTTCCTCAACACATGTCATAGGTGGTGTTTGTGGCATATTACAAAGAAGTTTCCAGAAAAGTTGCAAGGTTACAAGCAATACTAGTCCATCAAGTATGCAATGAAAAGTGCAATTTATAATTCTTTGACTCCTAAAGAATTTGAAAGAAGTTGGAATAGGTACCGTTCACCGAGAAGTTTAATATTCAAGACAATGATTGGTTGCTTGGCTTGCACCACAAGAGGCGGCGTTGGGTTCCATTATTTCTAAAAAATATTTTTTAGGCAGAATGCCATATATTCAAAAAGCGAGAGTATGGATTCATATTTTGATGGATATGTTACATCATTAACTACCTTTAAACAATTAATGGAGCAATATGAAGTAAGGTGCAAAAGGAAAACTAAAAAGATTTCAACTCCAAGATCCCTTGTTTACGAGATATAGAAACAATGTCAAGATGTGTACACCACATCAAAATTCAAAGAGTTTCAGATGGACCTAACAGGGAAACTTTTATAGTGAGGTGATTTCCATTAAAGAGGAATGTGGTTGTCAAGTGTATGGAATTTTAGAAGATATGTCTAGAGAGAGTAGTAGATAAGCCATTTTTAATAATGGTGACATCAGGTGTAGCTGTTGTTTATTTCAGTTTAAGGGAATCTTATGTAGACATGGTCTTACTATCATGATTCAAAACAAGATTTAGATAATGCTTGAAAAATATATTATTTGGCGATGGAGAAAAGATGTAAAGAGGCACCACACAAAAGTCAAAATCATATATTCTGATTGTACAATGAACCCTTAGAATGAAAGCTTTGACTTTTATGAAGCTATAAACATGGCAGTTGATAATGAAAATAAGATAAAAATGGTAATGCAATGGATTAAATTGTTATCTAAAGAATTGAAGAAATGTTACAGAGTTGGTGGGAATAGTCGACAAGCATCAGTAGCAAACAACCAAGTTAATGTAGAATCACCTAATGGTGTTATAAATCATTCAACAAAAGAACAATCGTAGTCCTCTTGCAGTTCGTTGTAAATGTCGCTTCTTAGTAAAAGAAAGCAAGGTCAATTGGAGCGAGTTATTAAAAAGATGGAAAAAAGGAGAAGGAAGGATAAAGATAAGGAGAATAATAGAGTTAAAGAGAAGACAAATAAAAACATCATTGAGATGAATCTGAAAAAAATAGCCTTTCATTCACTTTTAACTATATATAACTTACTAAGCTTCCCTCTCTCTTTGTATTTGTGAACACCTCATTTTGCGACCCCCGCAAGAATCCCGAACTCTAAAAAAATAAAGACGCATGTATGCACAAGCATTCCTAGATGTATATATTATGTACATGTGATACAGGTCAAAGAAGAAAGCCGAAAGGACCCCGTATGAGAAGTTACAGAATTATCGAAAATTGCCGGAGCCAAAAACCGTCAAAACTCCTGGAAACTTGTGAAAGAAGAGTTACGAATTTCGAATCATCCTCAAACTTTGAGAGTTGTTAGACATTACCATAAGGAGTAGCATACTTGAAAATCAGCTCAATCCGACGGTCGGATCTCCGAAAATTTAGAAAATCATGAGTTTATTTTGGGTGATCAAATGGAGGTCTTCTCGAAGTTAAAATGGTCTGAAATTTGGTCAGTAGAAGTTCTTATCATGAGTAAGAACATATTAAAATTTCAGCTTTGTCGGACATGGGATCCTCAAGAATCAATTTGTCTACCTTGCAATTCTAGTCGAAATGTCCTTCGTAGCAAATTAAAATAAATATTGGCCTTCCCGAATTTTTATCGACCTCAAATTTGGACACAAGCTAGAAAATATTTTGAGGGAAAACATATCCAAAATTAAGCATAATCCAACGGCTAGAAGTTCAGTTCTCGAGATTGTTGTACGCAAGTACGTTTCCTACGCGGGAACAAACTCTTTGTACTAATTTAAGGAGACCGAGTCCTTCCCGAACTCCGATTATCTTGAAATTTTTACAGGGTCTAAAAGAGTTATATTGACAATATATGTTCAAAATTCAGCATGATCCAACGGTGAGAAACTGACTTTTAGTGCAAACAAGGGACCTTGTCTACAACAAGTACCTTTCTTATTGGAAACAAACTCTTCGTACCAATCAGAACAAAAGGAGCCCTTCCCGAATTCTGATCGACCTAAAATTTTTACACGATCTAGAAGACTTCGATTTTCAACACATATACAAAACTCAGGATGATCCAACGGTGGGAAGGCTTCGCGATAAGTTCCAAGAGTCCTAGTTGCAATCTCTTTTCTTGCTCTCCAAGTATTTTTTTCAACTATAAATAGACCCCTCCTCCATTCATATTTTTCATCAACAATTAAGGGGATTTCGTGGTACACACCAAGAGATCCTTATTCTCTCCCTCCAAGGATGCTCAGGTATAATTTTCTCTCTAATCTTTTATTTATTCGGCAGTTTTATAATTTATATTCTTGTCTGCATAATTTCTATCACTTGATAGCTTTTCAAAACCCCTTTTCAAATTGTTTTTCAAAACTAAAGACGTATAATAAACCCTAATCCAATTCCAAAATAGTATTATTACTTTCTTACTTTTTCAAAAGTCCGGATTAGCGGTATCGTTATACGAAGGAATCGATAATCGCTACATATCCAATCTAACTCATAGATTGCGGTGTATATGTGATAAATACTCGATTACGAAAGTACTATTGCCATTTATACCGGTTTAATCAATAGACTTTAGTATACGATCGGTCAACTCATCTCATATAATATCGAATATAAGATTCCACATTGAATCAGTTTCCGAAAAGCCTAAAGCTTTACAAAATCACTTGTTTCATTGCATCTATTATTATCAAACTCTCTTTTTCAAATCACACACACACTTATTTTCAAAATCATGGGCGAACTAGGAAATACATCATTTTCATCCCAACCCCAAAATCCTGATTTCCAGGCAAGCACGAAAAGCTGTAAAGTAATGGCAATAGTATGCAATAACTGAATTATAACACATGGATATCCTACTCAAGAGACCGAAAGGGCGAATTTGGTGCCTAACACCTTTTCCCGATTCGTAACTTAATCTCCGAACCTTCGAATCAACTAGTTTCGCATACATTGTGTATAAGAGGATATTTAGTCCATAAATACGTCTCTTTTACACAAACCTTTTTTGTTTGTTTAGTAAAACAAACTGGCGACTCTTGTTCTTTTCAAAACCTAATTTTCAAAACAACGACGGAATCGCCGCTCACAAGGACCCCCGGGCGTCGAGGACTCGGGTTCTCTCAGTGGCGACTCTGCTGGGGATTTTTAAGAAGATTAGACTCTAAACAAGAGTAAAATATGCCTGGATAATTATTTTTGTTTGCATATTTTTTTTTTCGGCCTTAGTTTTAGGTTAACATAGATGCGATTTAGGTGGATACCTTGATTCCCTTTTTGTTTGTAATAATTGTTTGAGGAAAATCTTTTCATAAATAAAATTTGAAAGTACTCGAACAAACCCTAAAGCGTTCTTCATAATATACCTCCATAATTGTTATTTTGCACGCACCCACTATCATCATGCATTATCGCGAGTGTGAATTTACCCTATCAACCTCGGGACCAAAGTCGTGATTAGGTCGTGGACTTGCGGGTCTACACTAGCCAAAAGCGCATGGGACCACTCTCATTGGCCAAGTACCAAACTGAGGTATATCGAGTGACGAGAACACTCATGTACCCAGAATGTATATCAAAAGGTCCTTGCACATACTCGCCCTTGGGGTATATAGCAAGACCTAGCCAAATAGGAGGGAGCCTTAAACCTTACCCTTTTTAACCACGCTTGCATATAGGATGCGTCAGCCTAGTACACACAAATTTCTGCATGTTTTCTTGACCGTCAGTCGTGAGATTAATGAACAAAAGGCCTTGTCATACATACCAACTCTTGGTTTGGCAAGTACGGCCGGAGGCTGTCCAACCTCATTCATAGAAATCCCTCACTAAAATCCATTAGTGAGAATTTTCCTGTCACTATTTTCATGAAAAGTAACTCTAAGAGGATAGAACTTCCCGATTTTCAAAAAATGTTTTCCAAATTTTTTTTCCAAAAACCGAGTCATTTTCCAAAATGAATTTTTCAAAAAACAATTTCAAAAATCGAAAGGTTATAAGGGCACCCCGGGAATTCATATTCATACCTTAAACCTATCCACGGGGCTCTCAAGTTGTTGCAGTCGGTCTGTTTTTGCTAATCACCAAAAAGTGATTTTTGATTTTATTTTTCTGTCGAGTCATAGTTTTTCGAGAATTATGCAACCCATGCCAAAATATTGATTTTTCGGTCAAATCCCCGACTTTTTTCTCCCCATTCTTCACCACACTCCGATTATCTACTGCTCGCACTGGTTGGCTAGGCTCTCAGAGATTCAAACTAGACGACTCACGAGATCAGGTTCACCACCGATCATGCCTCCTCATTGTAACACCGAGCTACTACTTCATCAAACTGGGGTCGAGAATACTAAGGGTAATTACTGTGAAGCTTCTCATGCAGCGGGTCTGCCGCCTGGTCCAGTTCTCCCACAAACCGAGGGTGGCACCTTAACCCTTGAACACCTCTATTATCTAATCTAGGATTTGACCCAGTCTATTGCCATCATGAAGGATCACCAAGTGGCCACCCAAGCCCATCTTGAGCCCTAATCACTGTCAGAACTCCTGCTGAACCAAACCAAAAATTCCAAATCCATACCCAACCGAAGGCAACCAAACTCGAGACCTAGTAGCTCCACCTAACATTCTCTAATGCATTATCCCAGTTCATGCCAACATCAATCACACACTTCCTGTGGCTCTTGCCAACATCGTTGTACCACTGGCGCAAGATCCCGAAACTGCCTGGTTGAACCCTAAACATAACGAACCCCTTCAAAACCATAATCCTCAAGCCATCCTTGATGCAGATCATAACAGCTCCCCGAAGACTAGCCTCACCATCATCGTTCACATACACTGAGGGTGCAAAGGGTATATACACTGAGGGTGTTAATAAGAAGACCCGAACAGCCTCACCATTATCGTTCTTATACACTGAGGGTGCAGAGGGTATATGCACTGAGGGTTTTGACAAGAAGACCAGAATAGTTCCCCGAAGACTAGCCTCACCATCATCGTTCGCACATATTGAGGGTGCCAAGGGTACATCTACTGAGGGTATCGACAATAAGACCCGACCCACTCCCCCAAGACTAGCCTCTCCATTTATCATTTGCACTGAGGGTGGCTTAATCCACACCATCACAACCCCATGGTCGTCTTATCAACAGAATTAGAAATTCTACCTCTGAAGAATATCGGTAAGCCTCCTGAGATTGAGGGTAAAAGAAAAGGCAGTAACGCACATGGACTCGAAGAAGATAACAGCTTGTCAAAGATGGAAGCATGACGGAAGATCAGCAGAATCCCAAGTCTGAAGCACTCTATTTCTCTTATCACCTTTCACACTCAGCTATTGACCAGAAATCAATATTTGCCTTTTCAGTGTTGCTATATTCTCGAAAAATGGTCGGTCTTGCATGCATGAATCTGCACTTAGATAATTTCAAGTAGCGTAACATACTTCATAAATCAGGCAACTCAAGATTCAAAACCTTTTCAAAACCAAGTTTTTTTAAAAAAAATGGTGCGATGATTTAAGAAGTATGCGAATACTTGAAATTTAGGGAAGCATAGCATAAGCATTTGCATAGTGCATACACATGAACACTTGCATAAGTGTACCGCGCACCAATCCAAGAATATATAAGCACCAGGCTCCATGACGTGCCAGACAGGCTTCACCACTACATCCTGGTGTATACCTCGAGGATTAGTCACACCATCATCGCAACGCCAGTCAACGCACTCCCGATCATTAAGATAAGATCACAAGCCCTCCTAAAGAGGCGAATCACTTCACAAAGTCTCCCAGAGAGGCGAATCACTTCACATTTTCTCCCCAGAGAGGTCAATCATTTCATAAAGTCTCCCAGAGAGGCGAATCACTCCCAAAGAGGTAAATCATTTCACAAAGTCTCCCAGAGAGGCGAATCACTTCACATTTTCTCCCAGAGAGGTAAATCACTTCACAAAGTCTCCCAGAGAAACGAATCACTTCACAAAGTCTCCCAGAGAGGCGAATCACTTCACATTTTCTCCTAGAGAGGTCAATCATTTCACAAAGTCTCCCAGAGAGGCAAATCACTTCACATTTTCTCCCAAAGAGGTAAATCATTTCACAAAGTCTCCCAGAGAGACGAATCATTTCACAAAGTCTCCCAGAGAGGCAAATCACTTCACATTTTCTCCCAGAGAGGTAAATCACATCACAAATCCTCCCAGAAAGACAAATCATATCCCAAGCCCTTTCTATAGGCACCTATCCCAAGCCCTTTCTATAGGCACGAATCCAAAGCCTTTTCTACAAGTAAATCCAAAGCGCTTTCTCACGAATCCAAAGCCTTTTCTACAGGTAAATCCAAAGCGCTTTCTACAAGCACCAATTCAAAGCCCTTTTCACAGGCACCAACCAAAGCTCTTTCCACAGGCACTAATCCAAGTCCTTTTTACAGGTAAAATCCAAAGCCCTTTCCACATGCACAATTTCAAAGCCCTTTCCACATGCACCCATCCAAGCCCTTTCCACAAGCACCAAGCCAAGCCTTTTCCACATGCACGAATCTAAAGCCCTTTCTACAGGCAATCTCATGCCTTGTCCAAAACCAAAAAAAAAAGAGAAAAAGCCCCCTTTGAGAGGATGTCAGAGAAAGGTAGAGAGAAAGATTGGAATGAGAAAATTTTACAAAACACAGGGAACAAGCCCCCAGAAAAAAGGACTTTTGGCCAAGCTTCTCCTCGCCCAAGAAGTCTTTAAGATACGCTCCCAAAGGTTCTCGGACCGAAAATCACAAACACAGCACAACGATGTCAAATGCGAACTTCCAAAGTAAATATTCTCAAAATCGCAAGGACGATGATGCTCAGAAAACCTGACAAAATGAGAGAAAACAAAGTAGGTACAAGGAAAAATTGAAAGAGTAGAAAAGAGGATAAATCCCAAGGTACCAAAAGAAAAGAATATTGAAATAATAGAAAAGGAAAAAAGATGGCAGCGAGAACCACACCAAGAGTGACAGCTAGGCTAAAAAGCCCAGGGCTACATCTTGGGTGAGGAAGGCTGCTGACCTTGTAAAAAAAAAAGAAAAAATAAATAAGCTACATCAAAAAGCTTTCAATCAATCAAGGAGAAATAAGGGCATCGAAAAACAGAAAATGATGCAGGCACAAAAAATTCTCCTCTTGCGAAGTTAGGAAATAATAAGCAGAATCGCCCCCTAATAACAAGAGAAAAAAAATGCCACGGAAGCTGAGCAAGAGGCAAAGTCCAAAATTCATACACGAGGTTCGAGAACAGAGAGAACGTAACTCGATCATCTCTCAAGAAGAAAGAGGCCAGCCAAAAGTACTTTTTCTTTTAATAAAAAAAAATAGATCACACCAAAACTCTCTCTTAATGTCTTCTCAGAGACTCTCACCTCCTCATCATCAACTCTCAGCCATTATCCTAGCTAATAGGAATTGTCATTTCCATAGCAAATTATCGACCCGCACATCAACCATTATCCAAGCCAGTAGGAGTTCTCATATCTTCAGCAGATCATCAACTCTCAGCCTTTATCCTAGCAAGTAGGAATTCTTATCTCCCCAGCAGGCCATCAATCATCATACCATCAATTCTTAGCCAGTATACAATCAATCATCATATCCCTAGCAAACATACACCATAATAGAATAACTAAGAGAACAATTTCACACAGTCCGTTAAAGCAAGGGCTCACTCTCAACATGGTTCACACAGTCCGTTAAAGCAGGAGCTTACCCTCTACACGGTTCACAAGTCCGTTAAAGCAGGGGCTCACCCTCTACACGATTTTCAAATTTGTTAAAGCAGGGGCTCACCCTCTACACGGTTCCCAAACCCGTTAAAGTAGGGGCTCACCCTCTACACGGTTCACAATCCCGTTAAAGCAGGGGCTCACCCTCTACACGGTTCTCAATCCTGTTAAAATAGGAGCTCACCCTCTACACGGTTCCCAATTCCATTAAAGCAGGAGCTCACCTTCTACACGGTTCCTAATTCCGTTAAAGCAAGGGCTCACCCTCTACACGGTTCACCAGTTCGTTAAAGCAGGGGCTCACCCTCTACACGGTTCACACAGTCTGTTAAAGCAGGGGCTCACCCTCCACAAGGTTCACAAGTCCGTTAAAGCAGGGGCTCACCCTCTACACGGTCCACACAGTCCGTTAAAGCAGGGGCTCATCCTCTACACGGTTCACAAGTCCGTTAAAGCAGGGGCTCACCCTCTACACGGTTCACAAGTCCGTTAAAGCAAGGGCTCACCCTCTACACAGTTCACAAGCACGGTTCATAAGTCCGTTGAAGCAGGGGTTCACCCTCTACACGGTTCACAAGCTCGTTAAGGTAGGGGATCGCCCTCTACACGGTACACAAGTCCGTTAAAGCAGGGAATTGCCTTCTACACGGCACACAAACCTGTTAAGGTAGGGAATCACCCTCTACACGGTTCACAAGCACGTTAAGGCAGGGAATCGCCCTCAACATGGCACACAAACCCGTTAAGGCAGGGAATCACCCTCAACACGGTACACAAGCCCGTTAAGGCAGCGGATCGCCCTCTACACAGCACACAAGCCCGTTAAAGTAGGGAATCGCCCTTTACACGGTTCACAAGCTCGTTAAGGCAGGGAATCGCCCTCTACACGGCCCACAAGCCCGTTAAGGCAGGGGATCTCCCTCTACACAGCCCACAAGCCCGTTAAGGCAAGGGATCGCCCTCTACACAGCCCACAAGCTAGTTAAGGCAAGGGATCGCCCTCTACACGGATCACCTTCTACATGGCACACAAGCCCGTTAAGGCAAGGAATCAACCTCTACACGGCACACAAACCCGTTAAGGCAGGGAATCACCCTCTACACGGTTCACAAACCCGTTAAGGCAAAGAATCACCCTCTACACGGTTCACAAGCCCGTTAAGGCAAGGGATCGCCCTCTACACGGTCCACAAGCCCGTTAAGGCAGGGGATCGCCCTCTACACGGCACACAAGCCCGTTAAGGCAGGGGATCGCCATCTACACGGCACACAAGCCCGTTAAGGCAGGAAATTTCCCTCTACACGGCACACAAGCCCGTTAAGGCAGGAAATCGCCCTCTACACGGCTCACAAGCCCGTTAAGGCAGGCGATCGCCCTTTACATGGCGCATAAGCCCGTTAAGGCAGGGGATCGCCTTCTACACAGCTCACAATCCCGTTAAAGCAGGTGTTCACCCTCTACACGGCTAACACACTTCGCTAAAACAGGGGGTTCACCCCTCTACGTGGATTACACATCACAGCATGGCACATGATATGTTCCAAACATCGCCCATCTATCCCAAGAAGAGAGATAAGCAGCATCGCATGGCATCGTTTTTAAAATATCATTTATGATTCATGCGAGTGCCATAAAATGATGCGTTCTCATTATCGTCCTAGTTTCTTTGCTTCACAAAGAACCTAGGCCGAGAGGGTTTGTGAACACCTAATTTTGCGATCCCCGCAAGAATCTCGAACTCTAAAAAAATAAACACGCATGCATGTACTAGCATTCCTAGATGCATATATTATGTACATGTGATACATGTCAAAGAAGAAAGCCAAAAGGACCCCGTATGAGAAGTTACAGAATTATCGAAAATTGCCGGAGCCAAAAACTGTCAAAACTCCTGGAAACTTATGAAAAAAGAGTGACACATTTCGGATCATCCTAACACTTTGAGAGTTGTTAGAAATTACTATGAGGAGTAGCATACTCGAAAATCAGCTCAATCCGACGGTCGGATCTCCGAAAATTCAGAAAATCATGAGTTTGTTTTGGGTGATCAAATGGAGGTCTTCTCGAAGTTAAAATGGTCTGAAATTTGGTCATTATATAGTTCTTATCATGAGTAAGAACATATTAAAATTTCAGCTTTTTCAGACATGGGATCCTCAAGAATCAATTTGTCTACCTTGCAATTCTAGTCGAAATGTCCTTCGTAGCAAATTAAAATAAATATTGGCCTTCCCGAATTTTTATCGACCTTATATTTGGACACAAGATTGAAAATATTTCGAGGGAAAACATATCCAAAATTCAGCATAATCCAACGGCTAGAAGTTCAGTTCTCGAGGTTGTTGTATGCAAGTACGTTTGTTACGCAGGAACAAACTCTTTGTACTAATTTGAAGAGACCGAGTCCTTCCCAAACTCCGATCATCTTGAAAGTTTTACAGGATCTAAAAGAGTTATATTGGAAATATATATCCAAAATTTAGCATGATCCAACGGTGAGAACCTGACTTGTCGTGCAAATAAGGGACCTTGTCTACAACAAGTACCTTTCCTATTCGGAAACAAACTCTTCGTACCAATCAGAACAAAAGGAGAGCTTCCCGAATTCTGATCGACCTAAAATTTTTACACAATCTAGAAGACTTTGATTTTCAATACATATCCAAAAATCAGGATGATCCAACGGTGGGAAGGCTTCGCGATAAGTTCTAAGAGTCCTAGTTGCAATCTCTTTTCTTGCTCTCAAAGTATTTTTTTCAACTATAAATAGACCCCTCCTCCATTCATATTTTTCATCAACAATCAAGGAAATTTAGTGGTACACACTAAGAGATCCTTATTCTCTCCCTCCAAGGAGGCTCAGGTATAATTTTCTCTCTCTTCTTTTATTTATTCGGCAGTTTTATAATTTATATTCTTGTCTGCATAATTTATATCACTTGATAGCTTTTCAAAACCCCTTTTCAAATTGTTTTTCAAAACTAAAGGCGTATAATAAACCCTAATCCAATTCCAAAATAGTATTATTACTTTCTTACTTTTTCAAAAGTCCGGATTAGCGGTATCGTTATACGAAGGAATCGATAATCGCTACATATCTAATCTAACTCATGGATTGCAGTGTATATGTGATAAATACTCGATTATGAAAGTACTATTGCCATCTATACCGGTTTAATCAATAGATTTTGGTATACGATCGGTCAACTCGCCTCATATAATATCGAATATAAGATTCCACATTGAATCAATTTCCGAAAAGTCTAAAGCTTTACAAAATCACTTGTTTCATTGCATCTATTATTATCAAACTCTCTTTTTCAAATCACACACACACTTATTTTCAAAATCATGGGCGAACTAGGAAATACATCGTTTTCATCCCAACCCCAAAATCCCGATTTCTAAGGCAAGCACGAAAAGCTGTAAAGTAATGGCAATAGCATGTAATAACTGAATTATAACACATGCATATCCTACTCAAGAGACCGAAAGGGTGAATTTGGTGCCTAACACCTTCCCAATTCGTAACTTAATCTCCGAACTTTCGAATCAACTGGTTTCGCATACATTGTGTATAAAAGGATATTTAGTCCATAAATACGTCTCTTTTACACAAACCTTTTTTGTTTGTTTAGTAAAACAAACTGGCAACTATTATTCTTTTCAAAACCGATTTGCAAAGCAACAACAGAATCGCCGCCCACAAGGACCCCCGGGCGTCGAGGACGCGGATTCTCACAGTATTTTTTTTTTCATGTTTTATTTTGGTGTTTGTATAGGTTTTTAAAAGTGAATATGATGAATTTCTTACACAGGGAGGATGCCATGAATTTTTAATAAATAAGGATATTCAAGATTCAAGAAAGCTCTATTTGGTGAGGATGTTTTATGTGTCATAATCAACAAAAAATTCATTCATTATTCGTTCTCGTAAAAATTAATGTCCTCTTTATGTATAAGGTTTCTCAAGTTGGATATGGGGACCCCCAAGCAGGATATTCTGAAATTCAATTAAGCTAAAGTGTGTAAGATCCTATAAAGTTTGATTCAGTGAGATCATTTTAAAGGACAAGGTTAACATAGGCTTTTATTTTAAATAATTAAATAAACAATTCCTTCAATATAAATTATCTTATAATTGGCAGGATTTTTCTATTGGATACATACAAGGACATTCTATACTAGGATTTACACATCCAGGGTACTCCTAAATAATGACAAGTCATTTTGGTGCAGAAAATTTTATGGTTTTGTTTTTGGTGGGAGTCACCAAGACACCCCCAAAAGGCTTCTTACTAGTTAAGAACTAAGGATCTACCCATTATACTACTAACATGGGATATTTCGGGTCGTTACAGATGGTATCAGAGCGGACCCTGGACTATTACCACGTGACGTGTGGACATTTTCGGTCAGGTCTGTGTCTAGCTAGAGCCGAGATTGATTATGTGTAACCCTGACCTGACGAGGACATCAGGGATTTAACGAGGGTTGATTGTGGGTTGGGTCTGTGTCCTCGTTAGGGATTTAACGAGGGTTGATTGTGGGTCGGGTCTGTGTCCTCGTTAGGGATTTAACGAGGGTTGATTGTGGGTCGGGTCTGTGTCCTCGTTAGGGATTTAACGAGGGTTGATTGTGGGTCGGGTCTGTGCCTAGCTAAAGCCGAGATTGATTGTGTATGACCCCGACTTGAGGAGGACGTTAGGAATTTAGCGGGGGGAGCTCTGTAACGACCCGGTCCCGAGCTTAGCAAGTTATTGTCCGCTTTGGCACAAAGCCACACAATTTTGTTTTGACTAGAGTCACCAAGACAACCCCAAAAGACCTCTTACTAGTTAGGAACCAAATGCGTACATATGAACCAAGGATCTTCCTATTATACAAACGATGTAGGATATTTTGGGTCGTTACATTAGTTACACTTTCTAATTTTTTTCCCTCCTCCACTCCAGCCCCTCCTTTGACACCCACTATCTTTCCTCTCTTAGCCACCGTCACTTCTTGTGCCTCCACCGACTCCTCTCAACATCCGCAATGACCTCGACCGGTTTGGTTTACTCAGTCGACCCCTAGTTTTTCTTGCCATCGCTTGTACAATCATAAGGTTTGATTTTAATTTAATCACTCAAATTCAAGCTTTGTTCTTTCCATTATGAATTATTATAGATTTTAAGCATTCTGATATTTCATCTTCCTATTCCAGAAGTCCAGCGACTAAGTTCATCTTTGGCTTCCCTAATCGAGTGTCTTTTACATTTAGCTTATGTGTATATATAGCCATACTTATTGGTTTTTGCGTTGTGTTTCTTAAGCCCTAGACTTCCTCTCAACATTAATTTGGGGATTCTCACTTACCATAAGAAGTTCTAGAATCAGATTGAGAAAATTAAAGGTGAATATTCTAATTTAATGGTTTTTCTTTGTTTTTTGAATTAGAGACTTTTTTTATTCGAAGAAAACTTTTATTTCATTTTCAATGTAAGAACTACGAAGTTATCATTTTGAATAAAATTGAGGGCTACTAATGAGCTTGAATCTGCCACAATTGGAGGCAATTTTATATGTCATTGGCTTCAAAGATTAAATTATTAGCCTGCCCTATAAAGTTCCAATATATATACACTCGGTTTTGGAGTCGTATCAATTACTCGCCCAAACAATCAAATGGTGTGTATATCTCTCATTATATAACTGTTTGCACTAATAGCTGTAAAAATCCTTGGTGGCCAGCATTTGCGCCCCAGCACGAGTATGGGTTAGTCGAGGTGCTTTTTTATTTTAAATTGCCAATTTTTTGAATTAATACTATATCGCTAGGTAATTTCTTAATTTAGTAATCAGCTTCAAAAACTATATAAGATATAAAACAATTTTTATATAACGTGAATTTTTATCTTACGTCATTCCAATGCCATTTTGTATGGCTACCTATGTTATAAGCTTTGAATTTTAGTGAGTTTAGTTGTGCAATTGGGCATTTTTATGTGAAATCGTGAAGTTATACTATTGAATTGAATTTGCATTACTTATTGAATGATTATTTTTCATTTTATGATTGGATTTTGAATTTGGGTGCACAGTGTACTACTTTGTGATCCCTAAGTTTGTGAAGAATTTAAATTTGGTTAAAGCATATATAATTGATAAAAGGCGATAACCTTAACAATAATCCCCACCTGGTATCCTTAAATTTGGTCAGAGAATATATAATTGATTTTTTCTCTTTTCTTTTTTTTAAAAAACAAGGAGGATTAAGTCTCTGTCCTTTTTAATTATTACAAATAACAAAAAAGACCTCCCTATCACGGATGAGACTCGAACTCAATATATCTAAGATCTAGGTGAATAGCCTTTATCATTAAGCCAACTGTGACGCCCCAAATCCCATTTAGAGGATTTAACCTCTAGGACCCAGTTAATCACAGTGCCATAGGCGACAGCGAGTGCAAATTAAAATAGTTTATGTATTATATGAAAGCATATCTTGTTTAAAAGCCTTATCTAGGAAAAAAACATTGGCATGCGGAATCTATAAATTTGACAAAACCAAAACCTGTATATATAAAAATATAAGTCTCATCTTTTTTAATCAAACTCCACATTCATATATAAATGTCCAACCACTAAAAGTAACAAATGTTTATACAATCAAACCCCTCCAACAAGGTCCCAATCAAAGATTAATATGTTATACAACATTTATACAATAAATAATATATTTAAGTCAACTATAAATCCAATTATACAAGGTGTCCAAAATTAATCCTTAAGTCGTCCTTGGATGACTACAACGTTCTAGATGATCAAAAGCTTTTTAAACCTGTACTCGTGCCATCCCTCAAAGAATACCTGCAAAACTGTTTTGGAAAATGGGAGTGAGGCAAATACGAGCTATGTGCAAACTATAGGATTTTTAAATAAGAAACTACAAATTTTCATTCACATGCAATGTGAGATAATAAAAGTAATTTGATATGCATTAAGCTTATAAGTTTGTTCCATTTCAATAACTCTTTATAAATATTAATGTAATGAAAACCATTTTATATGTAATGCACCCCAAGTGCTATCCCAACCCTGTGAAAATAGTAGGGTACATATCGATGAGATAAAAGTAAGTTATAAACAATATACACATCATTTTGACAAATAGCCCTCAACTCATGTTATAGACCTGACGTAATGCTTTATGATCCTTCTGTCTTTGAACCCTACTATGTGTGCTTTTGGGTTTAAGTTCTAGTGTAAAAAGTCTTTGAAAGGTCAAGCCTTGATAGATTTTACTGCCGCATTCACCTATGTAGACAAAGTTAGAGAAAGGCTACCTCCACAACTGCTCCCACATCAAGATCCAAACAAATCTCAGTCACAACAATTACCACACTTGCTGTCATAGGTATCCATTTGGATTGTCCATACTTATGGGGCCTCCAACAAACAAGGCACAGGCGCTGGTGTTCTATTAACCACCCTTATGGGGATACTATAGAAATAGCCCTGTGATTTGCTTTTTGTGCTACCAATAATGAAGCAAAATATGAGGCCATTTTAGCAGGCTTCAAAATTGTCAAAGACTTAGGAACAGAATAGGTTGTGGTCTACAATAACTCCCCTGTTGTTCTAGGACAAATTTTGGTTCTAATGTTGTAAAGCAAAATCATTTGGTTGCTTGCCTTTCGAAGGTTTGAAGGAGAATCAAGTAATTCAAGAAGTTAATCTTCATCAAAATCCCCAGAGCTTAGAACAACAAGGCTTGTAGGCTAACCAATAGGATAAACTCCATTCTTCCTTGTTTTCGATACAAAAGTAGTCATCCTTGTTGAAATGAGGTCAAATCTTACAGGGTTACACACCATAACCCTGAACATAATGGTGCAGAGTTGCTAGCCAACTTGGATCTTTTAAAAGAAAAAAAATAACAAGCTTATATATGAGAGATGACATACAAACAAAGCATGGTGATAAGCCACCCGCAACCCAGAGACCTGTCCTAAAGAAGGTCAATTTAATGACTAAAATCTCACAACATGCAAAGTTAGGTGCGAAATGGGAAGGTCGTCCTTACATCATCTTCAAGGTTGTGAAGCTTGGAACTTAAGACATTAAAAATTCAAATGGCGAAGAATTGTCCAGGCTATAAATTTTGAAAGTTTTTTACACTATTCATAGGGTGGTCAATCCAAGTGAAAGACTTATATAAAAATGTAACTCTTTTAAACAAGTCCTAGGGGGGGTCAACCAAACTGGAAGACTTGCCTAAACGAGTAATTTTCAAATAAAAGTTAAATACTCAATAAATGACCTCATGACAGGCAGGGCTGTAACACCTAATAGAATGCATATTACATATGCCTTTAAATAAAATTCTTAAGGCAAAATAATCCCCTAAAAATTCTTTATTCAGATGTCAGAAATGACAATAACAAGGCTACAACAACCCAATAACATTTTTGAAAAGACCTACTTAAAAGTAAAAGAGCTTTCTCAAACTAACCTCTCCAAGCCTACTGAAATCCAAAAATCTATATTATGTTAGGTCAAATTAGTAAAAGTATATAGCATTGTATGGCACTGCTTTGCATTTTGACAGACCTTTTGGAAAAGTACAAAATTATTTTAAAAATTTATATTTCCCACAAAGTTCAAGTAAATTTTACTTAACTGTTTTATTTAATTTACTTTTTTTTTTCTTTTCTAAATTTCCTTTGTTTTATGGGGAATGAATGCTAGGCCTTAGGGCTGTGCTGACTAAACCCTTTAAAAACTAAGAAGATTTCCAAAAAAAAAAGACAAAAAGAAAAATACACAAGTAATATAAGCTAACAGTTAATACACAAGCAATATAAGCTAACAACTATACCCAAACGTAGCATTCATTAATTATGTGAACACCTCATTTTACGGCCTCTGCAAGAATCCCAAACTCTAAGAAAATGAGCACACATGCATGCACAAGTATTTCTAGATGCATACATACCATATACATGTGATGCAGGTCAAAAAGGGAAGCCAAAAGGATACCTGGATAAGAAGTTATGAGAATTACCGAAAACCGCCAGAGCCGAAAATAGTCAAAACTTCGAAAAACTTGTGAAAGAAGAGTTCCTCATTTCTAATCATCCTCAAACTTTTAGGGTTATTATAAATTTCTACAAGGAGAAACATACTCAAAAATCAGCTTAATCCAACGGTCGGATCTCTAGAAATTCAGAAAACCGAGAGTCTTCTTCGAGTAATCAAAAGACAACCTTCCCGAAGTCCAAATGAGTTCAAATTTGGTCAGTAGACAGTTTATACCATGGGGAGAAACATGTTAAAAATCAGATTAATCTAATGATTATTTTGGCCAAAATTGTGAAAAAACTATTGCGCGTGTAAATTAGGGGATTGTTCACGGACACACACTTCCAGCTCGGCCCATTAATCATTCTACAGCTATAAATAAACCTGCACTAACCCCATTTGAGGCATCAATCAACTCTGGGACTTCGGGAACAGTGCTCTAAAATAGTATTCTACTATTTTCGAGGCTCTCAGGTATTTTTTTATATTAATTCGGCTTTAATTCTTTATCAGTCCTTATTTTATCAATTATAATTGATCAATTGCATGTAAAAATTGCTATTTATCTCAAAATCACTCCATATTTAATATTTAAACCCCGTTTTCAAAATCGAAGGCTTAGAACGAGCTGTAAACTATTTTTAAACATATTTTTATCAGTTAATTTCATAAAATCTCAATTTTATCAGTCTCGGTTTACAAAAGAATCAATACACGTTTGTATCCGGTTTAATTTATAAATTGCGATGCTTACGTAAATATCCAATATGAGAGTACTGTATTCGTCAATGTCGGTTTAAATTATTAAACTATGGTACACTATTGACAAACGAATCTCGAGGTTTACCGGATATTAGATTCCACATCGAATCATCTTCCAAAAAGCCCTAAATCTTTTTAAAAACACTTGTTTTGCTATCTATCATTATCAAAATCATCTTTCAAATCACACACACACACACACACTGATTTCTAAAAACGAAGGGCAAAATAAGAAGCACATGATTTTCATCCCTACCCCAAAATCCTCTTTTTTTCCTAAAACTATGGACCAATACGTAATAACATCAATTTGATGAAGACATAAATACAGGATCGTTTGATATTACGTATAGATTGAACAAAATAATTTACTAAAACCCTATAAGAATAAAGGGATTTCACCTTTGTGGATCATGTAGAGGATCCATATGACGAGACTAGGGTTTAAAAGTATTAGATTGCGATTTGGTCAAATTTTTTAATTCTCGCTTGGCTGCGAAAATCGATTGTTTTCGCCACCGAAACGACTTTTGCTCGTCCTGATTTTTCTTAATTTAATGGTAACTTTCCGTTCCGAACGACATATCAAAAAATCAGCCCGATCCAACGATGCGATCAAAAGTTACGATTAATTTACGACAACAGTACCGAAAACCTAAAGATCTTCTATCGTATTCCTTCCGCCATCAAATCTTGCACCGAGTGTGGGCTATGGTATCACCAAGATTTTCTCCTCTCTCAATAGAACAAACCCTAACTCATGAGAATTATTGTTATCTGAGAAGAGATAAGGCCGGCGTATATATAAGGCTACGATATGGACCTTAAGGAGAAATAAGTGTTTGGGCTTCTTATGGAAAGTTGGAATCCTAACTCCACTATGAATTAGTTCATTCCATAAATTATAATTCACACCACTAAAGAATTATAATTGCACTCACATCCTTATCTCAAAATTTAGTTTCGAGCTCCTTGTTATTAAATACTTATTATTCTCCCCACGTTAAGATTACAGATAACTGTTATTTAAATTAAATTACTGACAATTATATTTAAATGACTTCTTAATCCTTGAGCCTACCACTTAACTTATTTGACATGTCGGATTAACATAATTCACCTGCAGGGTTTGACATGATCAAAACTTATAAGCTTCTCAAGGGGCTATCATCAATCCCTATACCGGGACGTGGATTCCGTCAATAATTAATATTCATCATACATATGTCGTCATCCAATTCACGAAAATTATTGATCCATAAATGAATATCACTCTTCATGAGTCAAAACAACAAACACTACATATATATGTCTATTAATTATTTCAAGATTGAGAGCATAAGTAATCATAATAACGATGGGATTTTAAATTGTTTTATATAGTTAGTATCAAAACAATTAACCCAAACTGGTCCTATTCAATACACACAAAGTGTACTAGCACAACGAGTTAAAACTATACCATTTCCTATAGTTAAGATAAACTACTAAAACTTGTGTTACAATCCTACCGATGGGTGTTCAATTCCATCTAAGACTGTGAACCATTAAACTTATAATCCACAAGAACCGATGATGTGATCTTCTGTGTGTAAGCTATACTCTACACACCAAATCATCTACTATATGGAATAGAAGACACACACATGCACAATATTTAAATAAAAAATATAATGCAACTATTGCCCATAAAGATTCTCATTAAAATAGCAAAACCAAATTTATAACATATCCAAACCAATAAAAAAATTATGGCTTTTAGTATATCACTCTAACAATCTCCCACTTAGACTCAAAGCCATGCAGCTATGCATCTCACTCATATTCCCTCAACGTGAACACTCTATGTGTTTTCTTTTCTTCTGAATCCTCGATTCTTTCGAGTTCGCAACCGTTTCACTATTATCAAAATAAAGTGAAATAGTTGATAACACTGAATGTGCCACATCTAGATTCATATGAAAGTTCCTGAGCCAAACGGCTGCCTTAACTGCTTCTAAAGCAACCACATATTCAGCTTTCATGGTGGAGCCAGTAATGCATGACTGCTTAATACTCCTCCAACCAATGACTCCACCTCTTAGAGTAAACACAAAACCTAAAGTTGACTTTCTGGAATCCTAATATTTGACTAAAATTCTATTATGTGTATCCAACAGGTACAACTGTCTGCCTGGTAAACCAACATAAAAACTCGAATCCTTTTAAGGTACTTAAGTATATGTTTTACCGTAGTTCAATGTTCTTTCCCTAGATTAGACTGATATCTGCTAACCATATCAACGGTAAAGTAGATGTCTGGTCTAGTACACAATATAGCATACATGAGGCTTCCTACTGCCGAAGCATAAGGAACTGCCTTCATGATCTCTATCTCATCATGTGTCTTATGACACTGTTCTTGGATAGAGTGATTCCATGCCTAAAAGGGATAAACCCTTTCTTAGAATCATGTATACTAAATCCGGCAAGAATTGTATCGATATAAATACCTTGCAATAAGCCCAACATCTTATTTTTCCGATCTCGCATAAGCTTAATACCAAGGATGTGAATGACTTTTCCCAAGTCCTTCGTATTGAGCTGACTTGATAACCATACCATCACTGAAGATAATATTCACATATCGCTTCCAATAAGTAACATATTATCCACATACAATACCTGGAATACCACCCTGCTTCCTTTGTGCCTTTTGTACACACAAGACTCATCCGAACATTAATCAAAGCCAAAAGATTTGATTGCATGGTTAAAACAGATGTTCCAAGATCTAGACACTTGCTTAAGCCCATAAATGGGCTTCTTGAGCTTGCACAACATATGCTCTTGGCCCTTTGCTATGAATCCTTTTGGTTGTATCATATAAATGCTTTTATCAAGACTTCCATTAAGGAAACCTGTCTTGACATCCACTTGCCAAATCTCCTAATCAAGATGAGCCGCAATGGATAAAAGAATCCGAATAGACTTTGGCATGGCTATCGGCAAAAAGGTTTCATCATAATCAATCCCCTTCTTTCTGAGTGAACCCTTTTAGCAACAAGCCTTGATTTAGGCCCGTCTAATCCTCTATATCTCTTATATACCCACTTGCATCCGATAGGTTTTATCCCTTCGGGTGGTTTTACAAGATCCCAGACTTTGTTAAAGTACATGGACTCCATTTCAGATTTCATAACCCTTTGCCATTTTCTGTATCTTTATCTTGAAGTACTTCATTGTAGTTAAAAATGCTTCGTTTCTTATTCATCAGGGACATTGTCATAAGACTCTCCCAAGAACATAAAACGACCAGGTTGACGAACAACCCTCCTACTACGACGAGGCACTACTTGTGTTTGTGTACATTATGCAAATCTTGAACATACTAATTCACTATCCACATGTTGTGCTGGTTCAAGAACCTACGTATTAGTGATTTGTTCAAGATGTGCACAAGTATCGGCAATCCTTCCACTACGATGAGGTAATGGAATGTCGATATCCATTTACTGTGGTATTTCCTCTTGTACTAAAGGTATAGACGAATTGTGCCCTGTTTTTCTCTCCTCTCATTTCCACTACAACAACACTACTCCTGGGCTTATGGTCTATGATATAATCCTCTTCTAAGAATCTGGCATTGATAATAATAACATTATATTCTTGAGGATTATTAAATAGACCATGCTTAGTTCCTTTTGGATATACAACAAAGAAACACACTTTCGTTCTTGATTCCAACTTATCCGCATTACCTTTCAGCACATGTGATGGACTACCCCATACCCGAATATGCCGCAGACTAGGTTTACGCCTAGTCCGCAATTCTATGGGTGTAGTAGGTACTGACTTTAATGGTACCAAGTTCAGAATATATGCAGCTATTTTTACAGCATATCCCCAAAAAGAATCAAGTAGGTCTGAATAACTCATCATAGATCTTACCATTTCTATAAGAGTCTTATTCCTTCTTTCTGCTACACCATCATGCTGTGGCATCCCCGGTGCAGACAACTAGGATGTAATCCCATTCTCTAATAAGTATTCTTTGAACTCTCCCAAGAGGTATTCTCTACCACGATCTGATCGTAGTGATTTGATACATTTTCCTAGACGCTTCTCCGTTTCTGCCTTGAATTCTTTGAATTTTTCAAAGACTTCAGACTTACGTCGTATTAAATAAATGTATCTATACTTTAAATAATCATCTACAAATGTGATGAAATACTCAAAGCCTCCTCTAGTCTAGACATTCATGTGACCATACAAATCAGAGTGAACCAGTTTTAACTATTCTTTAGCGCTATATCCTTTTGCCGAGAATGATCTCTTAGTTATTTTACCTTCTAAACAGGATTCACAAACTGGAAGTGCCTTCACTTCCAATGAACCTAATGGTCCATTTTCGACCAGTTTTTGAATTCTTTTTAGATTAATATGACCAAGGTGTAAGTGCCAAAAATACATTTGGGTCATTTGAAGGTTCCTTTCTCTTAATTGGTAAACTATTAATGCTATTCATTTCACTCAGTTGTAGTACTGACAAGTCAAGATTATTAATGTAAAGATCAGTCACTAATGTACCAGAACAAACAAACAATTTATTTTTTCTAGTGATAACTGATTTATCATTAAAATAAACAAAATATTTGTCCTCAACCAATCTAGAAATAGAAATCAAATTCCTTCTAATGGAAGATACATATAGACATTCCTTGATCATTAATATCCTATTCTAACTAGACTGAAGATAAATATCTTCTACTGCAACTGTTGCCACATTCGTAGCTACCCATATGTAATTTTTTTTTATTTTTAAGTTGTCTGGTTTCCTGGAACCCCTACAAAGTATTGCAGACATGATTAGTGGTTCCCGAATCTACACACCAGGTACTGGTAGATCAAACCACTAAACAAGATACAACAACAAATAGATGAAATTTACATATGTTGTTACAACGGTTTAGGAAACTGGGACAATCTTTCTTTAAATGCACTTTCTACTGACAGTGAAAACACTGGCCCATAGGCTTTTTCACTCCTCCTAGAGGTTCAGTGACTGCTGTATGCACTTCTCCTTGTGGGACTGCAGCTTATGCATTCTTCTTCTTCATTTCTTGCTTTTGGGCATAGAAGTTGAAGTTTTCTCAGCCACTAGAGTACTAGCAAGCTTACCAAGGAGTTCCTCAGCTACTTGGAATTCTTTAAGAAGTTCCAACAATGAATAAAGCTTATTCATGTTGTAATTCCGTCGGAATCCCTTAAATAAATCCAACAGTGACTGGAGAACGATATCGACTTGAGTTTTCCCATCGATTTCAGCTCCAAAGATATCTTAGTTCATTCAGAAGACCGATCATCTTCAAAACAAGATCCTTAACTCGGGTTCCTTCAGCAATAGTTATGTTCATGAGGCCTTTCATGGAAACCTACCTTGCGGCATGATCTTGATCCCCAAAAATATCTTTGAGGTTCAGCATTATGTCATAGGCGGTGTTAAAAGGCTAATGCTAATGTTGTAGCACATTTGACAAAAATGCTAGAATGTAAAACCACGCCATCTCATCAGCCTTTTTTCACATCCGACAAGCCTAGGTTTCCTCATCGGTCGCCCCCTTACCAGGTTCTGCTGGACAAGACTCAGTGAGCACAAACTTGTACTCTTTAACAGTAAGCACAATGTTCAATTTCTCTTTTTCAGTCAATATAATTAGGTCCAATCAATTTGTTTTAGTTGAGAATAATTAAAAGTGGATCGAAAGAGTTTGCCATTTTAAAACTTGAAAATCACATACAAATTATGATGGACAATAATAACTTTGAACACATATTTTAAATATGGTACCCTCTACCATTTCAAAACGCGTTCGCCAGCAGCCTAAGACTTTGAACAATATGCCCCGTTAGTGAGGTCGTCTGTTATTCATTATTTTTTTAGATAGATGTAAACCTATTAAATTTTACTATTTAGACAATGCCTTATTGTCAAGCAATACATACTATCTAGACAATCCTATATTGTCAAGTAAAATTTAAATAGCCGACTTCCTTTGGTCCTACAAATAATAGTAGAGACTCAGTTGGAGAGCATACTATTATTTATATCTAAGTGTATACCGTCATTTAATTTAGTCCAATGATTTTGCAAATTATTCTTTCCGATATAGAGGTGAGCACTAAAACCCACACGAAAAATAAATCACATCATTTAAAATTATCAGTCAGTGAAATTTGTACAATGATTCCGTAATTTATTGTTTTCGATATGGAGGTGAGCACTATAACACACACGAAGAATAAATTACATCATATACAAATCAATGATAGAGACCGTGGGATTTTTATGTGAAAAAATCCCTCACCCACTTAGTATTTAAAAGATTATTTTCTGAGAGAAAATTTTATATTAAATTCTAGTCAATTAAAAAAATACAAGGGTATAAAATATAAAAGACGTGTGCAATAAAATTATTTTGCTGTTTTTTTTAAAAAAAATTATATTTTTCAATTAGGTAAAATTTATATTTATATACCCTTTTTTAATTTGACAAGAACTAAACATAAAATAAAAGGTGATCTAGGTATGATCATGTATCCATGTTGTCCAAAATTATAAGGAAACCTAATAATTAAACACATATGACCAACACACAATCACACAAAGCATTAAACCATTCATAATAAGAATAATTAAATCCCTGCTATTATGGTCCAAGCTTCATCATCCCTAGTCTGTTGAAAACTTGTAACAACCTATGTCGCAACTTCATTGACTATGTCAGGAATCAACCTTGGTGAAAACGCCTTCTTCAACGTTCTTTGTTAAAGAAAACGCAATCTTAGATACAAAGGTTCTATGCCTCCATTTAAGGAGTTCACACATAAACTATTATATCTAAATTGTAAATAAAATTACATATATCCTATGCCTCCTTTTAAGGAGTTCACAAATCTGATCTAAATTTAATTTACAACCATGAATAAAATCCAAATCATCATGCACATTAAAATTAACCACAAATAAAAATATCCTGTGATCCAATCACATAAAACATAATTACGTGACCTTAATAGCGGGACAAGAACACTGCAAAACAAGGGTTAGCAAGTTTTACGTTCTATCCAACAACATGCACGAATAGATTTAACTGGACAACATGGCTAGTTCAATCCGTACGCAGTATCAAAGAAAACCAATGCCTTTGATACCAATTGATGGAGACATAAATACAGGATCGTTTGATATTGCGTATAGATTGAATAAAATAATTTACTAAAACCCTATAAGAATAAAGGAATTTCACCTTTATGGATCATGTAGAGGATCCATATGAGGAGACTAGGGTTTGAAAGTATCAGATTGCGATTTGGTCAGATTTTTTAATTCTCGCTTGGCTGCGAAAATCGATTGTTTTTGCCACCGAAACGACTTCTGCTCGTCCTAATTTTATTTAAATTAATGGTAACTTTCCGTTCCGAACGATATATCAAAAAATCAGCCCGATCCAACGGTGCGATCAAAAGTTACGATTAATTTACGACAGCAGTACCGAAAACCTAAAGATCTTCTATCGTATTCCTTCCACCATCAAATCTTGCACCGAGTGTGGGCTATGGTATCACCAAGATTTTCTCCTCTCTCAATAGAACAAACCCTAACTCATGAGAATTATTGTTATTTGAGAAAAGACAATGCCGTCGTATATATAAGGCTACGATAGGGACCTTAAGGAGAAATAAGTGTTTGGGCTTCCTATGGAAAGTTGGAATCCTAATTCCACTATAAATTAGTTCATTCCATAAATTATAATTCACACCACTAAAGAATTATAATTGCACTCCCATCCTTATCTCAAAATTTAATTTCGAGCTCCTTGTTATTAAATACTTATTATTCTCCCCACGTTAAGATTACAGATAACCGTCATTTAAATTAAATTACTGACAATTATATTTAAATGACTTCTTAATCCTTGAGCCTACCACTTAACTTATTTGACATGTTGGATTAACATAATCCACTTGCAGGGTTTGACATGATCAAAACTTATAAGCTTCTCAAGGGGCTATCATCAATCCCTATACCGGGACGTGGATTCCGTCAATAATTAATATTCATCATACATATAGTATCGTCATCCAATTCACGAAAATTATTGATCCATAAATGAATCTCACTCTTAATGAGTCAAAATAACAAACACTACATATATATGTCTATTAATTATTTCAAGATTGAGAGCATAAGTAATCATAATAACCATGGGATTTTAAATTGTTTTATATCATCAGTATAAAAATAATTAACCCAAACTGGTCCTATTCAATACATACAAAGTGTACTAGCACAACGAGTTAAAACTATACCGTTTTCTATAGTTAAGATAAACTACCAAAACTTGAGATACAATCCTACCAATAGGTGTCCAATTCCATCTAAGACTGTGAACCATTAAACTTATATTCCACAAGAACTTATGATATGATCTTCTGTGTGTAAGCTATACTCTACACACCAAATTATCTACTATGTGGAATAGAAGACACACACATGCACAATATTTAAATAAATAATATAATGCAACCATTACCCGTAAAGATTCTCATTAAAATAGCAAAACCAAGTTTATAACATATCCAAACCAATAAGAAAATTATGGCTTTTAGTATACCACTCTAACATAATTAACATGCAAATGTTCGATTATAATTTCACGCATATCCTACTTAGAGACCGAAAGGGCGAATTGGGGTGTCTAACACGTTCCCGATTCGTAACTTAATCCCCGAACCCTTTTGAATCAATTGGTTTCGCGTTAATTTTGTTTAAGAGGGCGTTTAATCCATAAATATTCCTCTTTTACACAGACTTTTGTTTGTTTAGTAAAACAAACTGGCGATTCTGATTCCTTTGCAAATCGTCATTTTTTTCCTTATAATAAAACGAATCGTTTTCCAAAAATTTAAACCGAGAAACCGGAGGAATTGCCGACACAAGGGCCGGGCGTCTAAAAACGCGGGTTCTCACAAATTATATAAGATTTGGATTACATAAGGGCAACTACGAAGGATAGCTATGGTCCTTTGCAAACAAAAAAAGGGAAATAAAATTCCTAAAGAGCTTAATCATGGGGCTGGTGCTTCCTCGTTCCGATCATCTTGGCGCTGGGAGGGCTGGCTTCATCAAAAGGTTCTTTTGGATAGAGGATGCAACTCCACTCTCCCACTTGGCTAACACATGGGAAACGTGTTCTCAAAGGTATTGGAGGATAAAGAAAGCGTCAGACCTCATCTTCTTCACTTTTTCATCCCACTCAGGAGTCAGGTCAAACTTTGAAGGGACTGTATGATTACAAACTTAAAAGGGGTCCTCTATAGCAGCAGTCTTATAGTAGAGAAAGCCCACAATGAAGGTGTCAAAAATCTTCACCCATGGCTCATCAATTTGGTAGAATATGCCTATGGTTTGCTGATCCCTTTCGGAAAGACTAGCCTTTAAACAAGCTATATCATTCTCCATCCCTTTGACCATTCCATTTTATTTGTTTAGCTTCGTGAATGGCTACTTGTTCATTTTCTTCTCCTCATTTAGCTCTATTTGGGTTACTGCAATCTTGGTGGCCAGTTCTGATGCCTCATCTTTTGCAGCCTGGGCCTCCTTAACTTTACCCCTATTGCTAGCTCCACCATATCTCTGTTGTCCCTCATAGCCTTATTACAGTAGGTGGCAACTTTAATGTTCCTAGCTAGCTTTGCATTGTCCATCTGTGCCTTGTCGAACACATCATTCACCCTCTTATACTTAGTAGAAACATACCCCAACCTATTCGTGGTCACCTCCAACTAGTTCCTCAACTCCTCCACCTCAGGACTGTCCTTTTTAGCCTCATGTACCATACTTACTAAATCATCAAAGAAGCGCGTGCATTATAAGAAGATAAAGAAAGACCAGCTTAAGAGAAAATAAGGGAGAATTGACGCCGATTAAATAAAGCGTTGCGATATAGCCCAAGTGCAGGCACGTCAAGTTGTAATATAGTCTCGGAAGTCCGAGTGTCGAACCACAGGGATAAGTGAAAAGGAATGGGATGGATTACGGATTAAGTGATTTTCAGATTTTGTGTGAGTTGGATTTGTTGTAGAACAACGTAAATGTAAAACAATTACGAAAATTAATAAGAAAGCACTAAGGTAGGTGGAGGTTAGTTACGATTTAAGAGACGGTGATCGGTAGCTCATACAAAGATTTCAACACAAGGTTTCTCAAGATAAGGGGAATGTTAGTGTATCTCTCAATAGCAAGGGGTGCGACGCTAGGCGCCTCATTCCCGGATTGAAGCTATATCAAGAGAGAAACAAACAACATTCCACCAAAGACGAGGTTATCGTTCCTATCTCTTAGCTACGGGTGTGAAGCAAGGCAACCCATTCCCGATGAAGCTAATCCGAGATAGATATGACAAACTCATCATAAAAAGATTTAACATAAAGCAAGTGTATGAAATCTCATGATTTAAAGAATGAAAATTATAAAGTGAATCCTAACAATGAAACGGAATGAAGTTTATGGGATAAATTCATCAACTCATCGTTTATCATTCATGGTAGAAAATAAAGAGTCTAAGTATCACATAAAGTGTAAGAAGCACTCAATATTTCAATAAATGAATCAAAGATAAGCTAACAAATTTATAATCCATCTATGGAGTTTTATGAACTATTTATAAATCCTACAAAAAAGGTCAAAAACTCCATGAATGGGGGAAAAAGACTACAAGCTTTCTAGAACCATATAAATATGTTGTAAGTTCATTATCTTCCAAGAACTAAATATACAAGGCATATGAAGTCTTGACTTAATATGAAAATACCTAGAAAGCATGAATTAATGGAAGATATGATGAAGAAGAAAAGGATTCACAAATATTTATCAAACTTTATACATGGATTGAGCCATTAATCACCAAAAATCATATCGCAATCAACCTCCGTAACCTTAGTAATAGACTACTCCATAATAGATGCAAAAACAAATATTATAGAAGAAGAAATCATTCTTACAAATCAAAAACTTACAATGGAGAAATGAAGAACAATGAAGAACTAGCTCTCCCTTCTCTCTAGAACTCCTAAAATGTAAAAATCTAGATAATCATCTATATCCCATCTCTAAGACTAAAACTATAGCTAATGGAGTACAAAAACTAATAAACAATACAAGGGAAAATATCTAGGAACATCCATCCACGAAATAAGGCTAAAAGCAGGAGTTGGTGGATTTCCCCGCCAGGCCATGATCGATCATGGCCAACCCATGATCGATCATGGCCAACCCATGATCGATCATGGGGTCTTCTGCCTGAATGCCAGTTTGTACCATGATCGATCATGGTTAACCCATGATCGATCATGCTTATGGGAAATTCCTCAGATCATCATTTTGCGAGCTTTTCACTAGCGCTTGATCAATCATTCGAAGGCCATTGCATCCTATGCCTATAAACACATAGAAACACAACAAAAGCACACCTAGCGGGACGATGTTAGATACAAGACTCGCTAAGACACTAATCTCGAGATAAGTGGATAATTAGGCAGAATTAAAGCAACAAACGCGTCATGCGACTCCGGGAAAGAGCTTATGCATGACAATATTATGCATTTATCAACTCCCCTCAACTTATCTCTTGCTAGTCCCTTAGCAAGACAAAAATATGATATACAAAAAGATGTTAACTTCTAAGTTCCCAAAGAAGAATCTCGTGAAGGTTTTCAGAAATGATACCTACAAACATTAGGAGTTTGATCATGATGAATAATGAGAATGAAGATTCAAGTTTCAATTTGCAAAGCAAGAGGCATTACTATCAATTTTCCAGAACGATGGACTTTTGAATGATCATCTAATTCGCCTATCTCCTTTAGAACACAATCCCATATTCTCCAATGCTCACATACTAGACTTCGATTCAAGCAATTCAATATAAACACAAAGAGTCATAGTCATTTGAGAAGGAAGAGAGAACTTTTTCAAAAACAAAAGCTCCGAGATTTGTCGATTCTAAGCACTTTCTTTATCTTTTCTTGGAAATTTTGCTAAATTAGATCAGGGCGGTTTTCATTTCTATGGGGGGCAGCGGTCTCACTTATGAAATTTCTCAATACTCTACTCAATCATTGGAGCTCGAAGGAAGCTATTCACCCTTTCCCATATGGTAACCTATACCCATCCATAATATTAGACAAAAAGACTTAAGATTTAGTCAAGTGAAGCTTTAAGTCAATATTAGGATAAAAGTCATCCAAGTTATCAAAGTGCTATGCTTTTGTCCTCTCATTGGAGGATCTTTTCGAAAGAGCTTCCATTATTTTTGGACAAAAATTTCTCTTCTCTTAATGAAAATAAATCTACGTGTTATTACCGAATTGGAGACAACCGAAGCAATCTAGCATGCGGAGCAAGAGAATATAACGGGATATGAGACTAAGTGGAGCAAGGCAATTTAGATTATCATTCAAATTCCTATCCAAATCAAAGAATTCATGCCAAAAGCTAAAGAAACAATAGTCTTCATCGAACAAAATATCAATCAATCAATTATCAATTTTCAAACTTCTCAAAAAAAATTTGAGCACATCTCTTCTACTCATGGAAAGACACAAAGGCAAGCCAAAACAAAATAAACACAAAATAACGTACCCCCCTCAACTTGAAAGAAACATTGCCCTCAATGGAAAGAGAACAATAAAATTGCACGGAAGGGCTACTTTGGCTTTGCTTTCCATGAGACAAAAAAAAATAAGAGATAAACAACCACTATTCACAAAACGGGTTAGAATTAGAATTCAGAAGCAAAAACCATAACATTCAACCATTAAAACCAAGTTCTAAAGTTAACATCATGTCAGAAATCTAATACAACCCAAAAGAAATAAAATAAAACTATGCATAAATATAACTACTTAAAGAGTTTTTCAGGATTTGCAACTATCATCACATGTCGGGAGGTGGGGGTGGGGGAAAACGACCATACAACGCCTCGAACTGCTGGCGTATGAACTCCTGCTGGGTCGCCATCTGAGCTGCAACTCGTGCCTCGACCTGAGCTGCAATATCTGCCTTCAAATGGTCCTGACGCAATACCATAATCTCAACCCTCTCATTGATGCTAGCAAACCCAGTCTGCATCAAAGCAGTCATCTGCTCAAACTGATCTCTCATGAATTCCCTAGTGTCATCTACTGGCCCAGAGCTTGCCCTTCTTCTTCGCCTTGAGGGGCCCGGGAGATCTGCTCCTGCTTCTTCTGCCCCCTCTTCTTCAGACTCAACTTGAGGAGGAGCGGTTGAAGAACTTGGCCGGTTCCTTAATTGACCAGCGGCTCGAGTTTGGGACGATCGGTTAAGTGGTGCTCGAGGCATTTTCTTCACATCCTCATCTCTCTCGGTTACCCCCGCTCGCAAACATACCTTAGTGATCAACGACCCAAATTTGATTGTTTCGTTGTGGGCGACTAAGTCTATGATTCTAGCAATCCGCCCAATGATGTGACGAAGCAAACAAATGCGCTTGTTTGTTGCAATAGCGTATACCACATACGCTTGAGAAGGGTACAGGTGTTGGGTATGTGAAGTTGGGTCCAAAGCATTGGCAATTACTAGCCACAATGTCCTAAGGCTGTCATGTAAATTGCTCCTATCGAATTGAGTTCCAATCCATTCCATTGGTCTACCGGCTATAAATGTAGCTAAATCATTAGCTCTTGGCTCTTCATAAGGGGTACCATCCGAATAAGGGAGGTCGTGGGCATTGGGTGGTAAGGCCGGGATTCCCGTAATCGCACTCAAAACCTCGAGGTTAAAATGAACCGTTTTGCCTCGAACATGAGCAACATATGCATATGATGTATTTGGAACTTGAATTAAACTTGCGATAAATTCACGACAAATGGTGAGATTACATTGAGTACCTTGTTCACGCAAGTAGTTAATCCACCCCGGATATCGCTCAAACGTTGCTCGTTGAGGGAAATCGTCCAGCGAACCAATGTAGACCGGCCTCTCAATGACTACCGTCCTCGTCTTGAAAGCGTAATTCCACCAATCGAATTCTTGGCGGCTTCGAAATCCGCGGTAGCCACCCCTTGCGGCTTGAATTTCAAGTGGCTTAGTGGGAGGGTTAGAGGAAGCCATGAAAGAGTAATGTGTCGCTTTAGAGGAGGGAGAGATGAGGAATTTCGAGATTTGATAGGATAGGGCTCGAAATTGGTGAGGAGAGAGAGAAAGGGGGATTTTTGGGATGGGATGGATGATTGAGGTTTGAAATTGGAAGATTTGATGGTTGATTCTAGGTTGGGAAGGTTGGAAATGGTGTTTGGGGAAGGTTTGGGATCAATGGGGGAAGAGGGGCTAGGGTTTGGAGAGGATTTGGGAGAAGGAGAAGTGAGAAATGGGGGTTTAGAAACGGCGCCCCTGTTTTATTACGGGACCATGATCGATCATGGTTAACCCATGATCGATCATGGGTCATTCTGCCCAAGTGAAAATTTGTACAATGATCGATCATGGAATCCCATGATCGATCATGCTGCCTTCTGCCCAAGTGAAAATTTGTACAATGATCGATCATGGAATCCCATGATCGATCATGCTGCCTTCTGCCCAAGTGCCTCCTCTTCCATGATCGATCATGAAATCCCATGATCGATCATGCCATATGCTGCCTGAGAAAAATTTTCTACCATGATCGATCATGGGAAGGGCATGATCGATCATGGACCAATCTGCCAGAAAAATTTTCTTTGCCTTCTTTGCACCAAAACACCTTACTGCTCCCCTCAACTTGATCCGTTTAGACTTAATGACACCCGATTCTCCGATGATGATTCCTGAAACTCAAAACCACTAAAAAAAAACATTATTTACAAAATCGACCCATGCCTTTTAGGCATAAGTCGGGTCTTCGAGTGGGGTGGACTCCTCTCGAATTGGGAATTCCAAAAACGGCTTAAGACGTTGTCCATTCACCTTGAAAATGTAGCCGGTTTTGGGATCCTCAACATTCACAGCCCCAAAAGGAAATACATGACGGACTATGAAGGGGCCGGTCCAACGAGACTTTAACTTTCCCGGGAAGAGATGCAGACGAGTATCACAAACAAGAACTTTGTGCCCAAGTTTGAATTCTTTTCTCAAAATAGATTTATCATGAAAAATTTTGGCACGTTCCTTGCTTATCTTTGCATTGTCATAAGCATCTCTTCTCAGTTCCTCGATTTCATCAATTTACAACTTACGGTCAAGCCCGGCCTTTTCCAAATCACAGTTAACCATCTTAGTTGCCCAGTATGATTTGTGTTCCAACTCTACTGGCAAATGACATGGTTTTCCGTACACAATGCGATAAGGAGACATATCTAGAGTTGTTTTATACGCAGTACGGTAAGCCCAAAATGCATCGGTCAGTCTTAACGACCAATCCTTGCGATTCGGGTTTACCGTTTTCTCTAGAATCTGTTTGATCTCCCTATTTGCCAACTCGGCTTGACCATTAGTTTGAGGATGATAAACGAGCGATACTTTGTGGTTTACACCATACTTTTGCATTAATGATCGAAATGGTTTGTTACAAAAGTGAGTACCGCCATCGCTTATTATTGCCTTGGGAGTGCCAAAACGTGCAAGAATGTGTTCTTTCAGAAATCGGATCACCACTTTGTGATCATTTTTCTTGCATGCTTGGGCTTCCACCCATTTTGAAACATAATCTACAGCAACTAAAATGTAAAGATTACCATAGGAGGATGGGAATGGTCCCATGAAGTCGATGCCCCAGCAATCAAAGATTTCAATCATCAGAATGGGATTGAGTGGCATCATGTTCCTCTTGGAAATCCCCCCAAGCATTTGGCATCTTTGGCATGCCTTGCAAAAGCGTTGCGCGTCCTTAAAGAGCGACGGCCAATACAATCCACTTTGTAAAATCTTCGCGGTGGTCTTCTTTGCCGAGAAGTGTCCTCCGCAAGCCTCAGAATGACAGAAGGATAGAGTTCTCTCCACTTCTTCCTCTGGGATGCACCGCCGGATAATCTGATCCGCACAATACTTAAACAGGTACGGTTCATCCCAATAGAATCGACCCACTTCACTCAAAAACCTTTTTCTATCTTGTGCGCCCCATGCTTTTGGTATCTTGTCGCTTACAAGATAGTTTACAATGTCGGCATACCATGGGAGTGTCGAGATTGCCAACAGTTGCTCATCCGGGAACGAATCTTGGATCGGGCTTTCTTCAATGTAGTTTGTAAAAGTGAGACGAGACAGATGATCGGCTACCACGTTCTCGACTCCCTTTTTGTCCTTGATGCTTAAATGGAATTCTTGCAATAAGAGTATCCACCTCAAAAGCCGCGGCTTGGCATCTTTCTTTGTGAATAGGTACTTTAACGCCGCGCGATCCGTGAAAATCACAATTGGCGATCCTATCAAATAGGATCGAAACTTGTCTAGGGCGAAGACAATTGCTAGGAGCTCTTTCTCTGTCGTGGTGTAATTCATTTGCGCATCATTCAAAGTTCTACTTGCATAATATATCATACCCGGTTTCTTGTCTTTCCGTTGACCAAGAATCGCTCCCACCGCATAGTCACTTGCATCGCACATAAGCTCGAATGGCAAGCTCCAGTCCGGTGTCTGCATAATAGGCGCAGTAGTAAGCATATGCTTCAGAGAGACGAAGGCTTCCTCGCACTTGGCATCCCACTGAAAGGGTGCATCCTTGAGAAGTAGATTGCACATCGGCTTGGAAATGGAACTGAAATTCTTGATAAACCTCCTATAAAACCCGGCATGTCCTAGAAAGGATCGAACATCTTTGACATTCTTGGGTGTAGGAAGTTTAGCAATCAACTCGATTTTTGCTTTATCCACTTCAATTCCTTCTGACGAAATGATGTGCCCCAAAACAATTCCCTTGGTAACCCATAAAATGGCACTTCTCCCAGTTCAATACCAATTGTTTTTCCGCGCATCTTCCCAAGACCTGTTCCAGGTTAGCCAAGTAATTGTCGAATGACTTACCATAGACGGTAAAGTCATCCATAAAAACTTCCAAAGTCCTTTCCACCATATCGCTAAAGATACTTAGCATACACCGTTGGAAAGTGGCCGGTGCATTACATAGACCAAAGGGCATTCTTCGATAAGCGAAGGTACCAAAAGGACATGTAAAGGTGGTTTTTTCTTGATCATCTAGGTCAATCTCGATTTGATTGTACCCGAAAAAACCATCGAGGAAAGAGTAATATTCATGACCCGCTACCCTCTCTAGAGTTTGATCCAAAAAGGGGAGGGGGAAATGATCTTTACGAGTTGCCTCATTGAGTTTACGGTAGTCAATACACATTCGCCACCCGGTGGTGACTCTTTGCGGAATCAACTCGTTTGATTCGTTTTTGACTACCGTAAGACCTGATTTTTTCGGTACCACTTGAGTTGGACTAACCCATTTACTATCCGAGATCGGATAAATGATCTTTGCATCCAACAATTTCAACACCTCGTTCCTAACCACTTCTTGCATGTTAGGATTCAACCGGCGTTGAAATTGTCTCGATGTTTTTGCCCCATCCTCTAAATGAATTTTATGCGTACAAATCAAAGGGCTTATTCCTTGAAGGTCGGCAAACGTCCAACCAAAAGCTTTTTTATATTTACCAAGCAAATGAACTAACCTTCCTTCTTGGTCATCCGAAAGTTCGGACGAGATGATGACGGGGTAAGTGTCTGAAGCTCCTAAGAAGGCATACTTCAAGTTGCTAGGCAATAGCTTGAGATCCATTTGTCCTTCAAGCTTTTTGATGGGAGATTGTGTGTTTTCCTCTTTTTCCGAGAATTCAACCTGTTGGTCACACAAGGAAAACACTTGCATACAATCCTCGGGTTCATCGGAAGTGGTTAGATAACCTTCCGTTGATTCCGATTCGAAGTTCGCCACAAAGTGGTCTTGGATACATGACTCTATCATGTTCACGTGTTCATTTTCCTCATTATCATCGTCATCTCTTTGATTGCTCAAAGAGAACACGTTTAGCTCTAGAGTCATGTTGCCAAATGTTAACTTCACGATTCCATTCTTGCAATTTATTATGGCATTAGAAGTAGCAAGAAATGGTCGTCCGAGGATGACCGGAATCTCGTTGGCGGGATTTGACACGAGTTGCATGTCGAGGATGATGAAATCAACCGGAAAATAAAACTTGTCGACTTGGACAAGCACATCCTCGACTATCCCTCTCGGGATCTTTACGGATCGGTCCGTCAATTGAATAGTAACCCTCGTGGGTTTCAACTCACCTAACCCCAATTGTTGATATACCGAATATGGGAGCACATTCACGCTTGCTCCCAAATCTAACAAAGCATTTTTTATCCTACAATTTCCTATGACACACGAAATTGTGGGACAACCGGGGTCTTTGAACTTGGGGGCTCTCGTGCCTTGCATGAGGGAGCTCACTTGCTCCGCCATAAAGGCCTTTTTCTTGACATTCAACCTTCGTTTGGTAGTACATAAGTCCTTAAGGAACTTAGCGTACGAAGGTATTTGCTTGACCGCGTCGAGCAATGGAATGTTGATTTTCACTTGCCTAAAGACATCCAAGATCTCGGTGTTAGATTTGGATGGTTGGTTCAATCTCTCCGAAAATGGGACTTTGATCCCATTTTTGATCTTTTCGAGATCCTCCTTTCTTTGTCTCTCTTCCTCTCTCTTCTTTTCTTCACTCACAACCTTCTCAACACCCGAAGGCTCAACTATGTCCGCCACCTTGGGGGTTTTAGGAACAATAGTCTTGTCTACCTCCTTCCCACTCCTCAGGATCGTGATAGATTTGAGTTCTTCTATCTTGGTGCTAGACTCTCCTCCCTCTATGACTTGAACTTGCCCTCTAGGATTAACTAAAGGTTGAGAGAGGAACTTTCCCTTCTCTTGAGTAGCTAGGGCGGTGGTGAGTTTAGACATTTGAGTTTTTAACTCACCTACATCACGATCCGTTTTGTCCACAAATGACCTCAACAAAGCTTCCAAGTTTTGGTTGGGATTTTGATTCTGAGGTGGAACAAAAGAGTTTTGAGGTTGTTGTTGCCTTTGGTTCTGATGATATTGGTTATGGTTCTGACTTTGATTTCCTCCCCAACTGAAATTGGGGTGATTCTTCCATCCCTCATCGTACCTTTGAGAGTAAGGATCATTTTGGTTACGGTTTTGGTTGTACTGGTGTAAAGCATTGACTTGGGCGGGATTTTTGAGGACTTCCCGAAAAGCGGGAATGGTAGGGCAATCCTCGGTAGTGTGTCCTGAATTTTCACAAATGACACACAACTGACTCGAGGATACTACGTTGACCTCCTTAAGCTTACTTGCTTCCATTGCCTCTACTTTCTTAGACAATTGGAATAACCTCGCACCCATGTCATCCTCGTTGGACACTTGGTACAACCCACCCCTTCCTTGAGTTTTGGCTTTGGGTTCCTCGGAATAGGTGTTCCAATTTTGAGCACCTTCCGCTAATTCATCAAAATACAATAAAGCCTCCTCGGGATTCTTACTCAAGAATTGACCATTACACATGGTCTCAACAAACGTACGCATATCAGGGGTGAGAGATTCATAGAAAAAACTAACAAGGCTCCACGTTTCGTGACCATGGTGAGGGCATGCGTTTAGAAGTTCCTTGTATCTTTCCCAACACTTATAAAAAGTTTCATTTTCTTTTGGCGAAAAATTAGATATCGCCCTTCTTAAAGCATTGGTTCTATGAACGGGAAAGAATTTTTTTAGAAATTCCGCTTGAAGCTCTTGCCAAGACCGAATTGATTGTGGTCTTTGAGCATTTAGCCAAATTTTTCCTTTATCTTTTAGGGAGAAAGGAAAGAGTTTTAAACGCATGACATCCTCATTAACATTTGCCTCACGAAATGTGGAGCAGACTTCTTCAAAGTCTTTTAAGTGCAAGTATGGGTTTTCCGACTCCATACCATGAAAAGAAGGGATATGTTGAAGCATACCCGGTTTGAAAGAGAACGCTCCGGCTTGACCAGCGGGAAGCACAATGCACGAATTCAAAGTTGCCCGAGGCGGTTGAAGGTAGTCTCTCATGGTCCTAACATGAGGAACATTGTTGGCACCTTCCCCTTCATTATCGCTCTCGTGATCCGCGGCTCTACCTTGGTTTGCCATTCTTGGAGATGTGGGAGGGCTAATTCGAATATCCACGAACAATCGCCCTTGCATGGGCTTGGGCAACGATTCGAATTTCTCCTCGGGAACTCTACAAAATCAAACAAAAATAAGGGAGAAAAATAAATTAATAAAATGAAGAGATACTCACAGAGAATGGTTTTATACAAAACCCGAGATCCGCCTTTTGCCTTAGTCCCCGGCAACGGCGCCAAAAACTTGACGCCGATTAAATAACGCGTTGCGATATAGCCCAAGTGCAGGCACGTCAAGTTGTAATATAGTCTCGGAAGTCCGAGTGTCGAACCACAGGGATAAGTGAAAAGGAATGGGATGGATTACGGATTAAGTGGTTTTCAGATTTTGTGTGAGTTGGATTTGTTGTAGAACAACGTAAATGTAAAACAATTACGAAAATTAATAAGAAAGCACTAAGGTAGGTGGAGGTTAGTTACGATTTAAGAGACGGTGATCGGTAGCTCATACAAAGATTTCAACACAAGGTTTCTCAAGATAAGGGGAATGTTAGTGTATCTCTCAATAGCAAGGGGTGCGACGCTAGGCGCCTCATTCCCGGATTGAAGCTATATCAAGAGAGAAACAAACAACATTCCACCAAAGACGAGGTTATCGTTCCTATCTCTTAGCTACGGGTGTGAAGCAAGGCAACCCATTCCCGATGAAGCTAATCCGAGATAGATATGACAAACTCATCATAAAAAGATTTAACATAAAGCAAGTGTATGAAATCTCATGATTTAAAGAATGAAAATTATAAAGTGAATCCTAACAATGAAACGGAATGAAGTTTATGGGATAAATTCATCAACTCATCGTTTATCATTCATGGTAGAAAATAAAGAGTCTAAGTATCACATAAAGTGTAAGAAGCACTCAATATTTCAATAAATGAATCAAAGATAAGCTAACAAATTTATAATCCATCTATGGAGTTTTATGAACTATTTATAAATCCTACAAAAAAGGTCAAAAACTCCATGAATGGGGGAAAAAGACTACAAGCTTTCTAGAACCATATAAATATGTTGTAAGTTCATTATCTTCCAAGAACTAAATATACAAGGCATATGAAGTCTTGACTTAATATGAAAATACCTAGAAAGCATGAATTAATGGAAGATATGATGAAGAAGAAAAGGATTCACAAATATTTATCAAACTTTAAACATGGATTGAGCCATTAATCACCAAAAATCATAAGACTACTCCATAATAGATGCAAAAACAAATATTATAGAAGAAGAAATCATTCTTACAAATCAAAAACTTACAATGGAGAAATGAAGAACAATGAAGAACTAGCTCTCCCTTCTCTCTAGAACTCCTAAAATGTAAAAATCTAGATAATCATCTATATCCCATATCTAAGACTAAAACTATAGCTAATGGAGTACAAAAACTAATAAACAATACAAGGGAAAATATCTAGGAACATCCATCCACGAAATAAGGCTAAAAGCAGGAGTTGGTGGATTTCCCCGCCAGGCCATGATCGATCATGGCCAACCCATGATCGATCATGGGGTCTTCTGCCTGAATGCCAGTTTGTACCATGATCGATCATGGTTAACCCATGATCGATCATGCTTCTGGGAAATTCCTCAGATCAGCATTTTGCGAGCTTTTCACTAGCGCTTGATCAATCATTCGAAGGCCATTGCATCCTATGCCTATAAACACAACAAAAGCACACCTAGCGGGACGATGTTAGATACAAGACTCGCTAAGACACTAATCTCGAAATAAGTGGATAATTAGGCAAAATTAAAGCAACAAACGCGTCATGCGACTCCGGGAGAGAGCTTATGCATGACAATATTATGCATTTATCAAGAATATAGATGGAACTAAAGAAGGAAATGGATACAACTGAGTTACAGACATGGGAGGCATGGAACTAGAACCCTAGGATGACTTTCTCCGGCCCTTGTTTCTTTGTCTCTTCTAGAAAATCAAGATCAAAGGGATGGAGGGAGATCCCTTGAGCAAACCAGCCCGAGCCATCTGCGGCATAGCGATTGTTGCTCTTAAATAGAGAGGTAGAACTCCCCCCAATCTCAAAGAGATGGCATACAAGAAAGCCAAATCACAAACCTAAGCTTCCATCCCCTCCAAGTGAAATAGGAGGCAAGGGACCTTTTCTCTCACCCACCAGCTCTGTGTTGGCAACTTTAAAGACCTCATATTTTATCTTAGCGACAGTTATTAAGTTAGAAAAAATAAAAGCATTCTCTCCAACTTAGGGAAGTTCTGTGTGTCAAAAGGAAGGGAGAGTGCTTGTTTTGAAATAATGAGGAGGGGTATATGTTTTTATAGGAAGGTTGGGGGTGCTTGTGAAGAAAGAGGTGAACTTAAATTAATTACTTGGGCGAGGGGGGTGGACTATCTCAATGGAAGCTCTTTTTTCTTTCCTTCTAGGTTATCGTCAGAAGACCTAGCCTTTGCTATGATGGTTCATGGCTTCTTCAGCAAGGCTAGCTTGCTGATCAAGTAGCTTGCAAGGTTGCAACCTCAAAGATCTAGAAAAAAGACAAGGCTACAGGTCATAACTGAAGAAAAAATATAAGGTAAATAATTATAAAGAGGAAAACAACACTTTGGTGATGTTTGGTTGATGTTTTGAGTTAAGTTTTTAAATTGAGTTTTTAAAATCTGGTGTTAGGTAGAATTTAGAAGTATGTTGAAAAGTGAATTTGATTTTTGTTTGAATTTTTTTCAACCAAAAAAAATCTAATCAAAAAATTCAAAAAATAGTCACAATGGATCTTATATTATAGATCTCGACGAGTAGGTTTCAAATATATATTTTTTATCTAATTTTGATTTTTGGATTTAAAGTTATAATGTTTTAAAAGTTTTTTTAGAGAGAGAAAGTAAAGTGAAATAAATTTTGAGAAGTGTAAAAGTAAAGTTGATTTTAAGTTAAGTTTTTAAAATTTTGAAAAATAAACGCCCACCAAACAAACCCTTTACTTTTCTTTTAACCCTTAACCTGCTTGAAGGGCTTTACATCCAAGGCTGGGACGTCATCATCCAGTATAATCATTTTATTGAAGGAGCTAGTCCTTAAACCATTTTCACTTGATACCGTGGGCACCTATTTATCCTTGATTTGAGATGGCTGCAAGACTCTTAGAGACCTAGCTACTACTCCGTGAGGGTTTTGCCACTACATCTTCCCTTAATACTCTTAACATGGCCAAGTTCTTTGGAGTAAACGACATGGGCAGGCAGATCACGAAGCTTAGAACCTAAGCCAAACCTCTAAAGGTTGACAGGGTGTATAATCTCTTTATACTGGAGGGAGTACAAGTTCTTCACCATCTTTTTCCAGGCAGTCTTGGTAGGTGTGATTCTTCTTTGGCTTATTAGTCAAAGAAAAAGAAGAAAATCATTAAAATGAAGTGATATCAAAGAACAAACCTAAAAGTCAAAAAAATTATGCTCCCAACCAATGACAAAGACATAAAAGAAGTTAGTCTTCCAATTTGATCTCAGACCATTAGAGATGCCTTGCACGATCTTATCAGACCTAGCTCTGACTGGGAAAGTGTATAAGCCCATAGACTGGTGACTGATCTCCTTGGTTGGAAAAAGTTGAGCCACTCCTCTAGAGTTATCTCGTGCTTACCCTTAGATATAGCCCTGGCCTAAACGTGAGATATGGGTAATCAAGCAGGCCTTAGCATTGGGATGAATTTGGTAGGGAGTAAGATCAAGGGTAGAGATAAACTCTTTAACAGTCTCATCAAGGGGAAATGCAACCTTATCTCAAAATAGATCTCGTATAAACAACCCTTGTTAGGCCTGTAGAAGCTTGCGCTCTTGTTCTCCGCCAAAATACGAATTCGAACAAATGAAGGATCTAGAAGGCTTCCATCATCCTGAGGAAATCAGCAACCCCTATATCTAAGGCCACGTAAGTGGCACTATCTTCATCCAGAAGAGAAGTATAGGCCTTCACGGAGGCCAAGTCTCCCTCAACGGTAGGAGGGAGAAATTTTTTCATAGTCAGTAAAATTGGTTTAATTAATGGTCTTGATGTCGTTGGTGTGGGTTATAACCCTCGTTACGAGGGAGCGGTGTGGTGTTGGTGCTACTGTGTTAGAGGGTAAGGCTATTTAATCTTTTGAAGCGTTGGTTTGTGCAGGCAATTAGGATATTTGAACCATAATAAGAAAAAAATAATAGTAAAGGGTTTGAGGGACAAAGTATGGGATTAAGGCCAAGAGCTTTAGTCCCTTTGAGCTTTTTTACCTACCACCCAACCACTAGGCAATCCTAGATGTCTCAATTGACCCTATTTTTAAAGAGGCATAAAAAGGGTTGAAGAGATTAAAAGTTGGGGTTTAAGAAATTTAGGGTTAAAAGCTCAAGGTTGAATAGGACGTCTCCCTTTATCAGAGGCATATGTGTTTAATGCTCCAAATTAATTATTAAAAATGTGTCATCTTCTAGGGATAATTAATTGAAAATCACCCCAAGGGATAGACGACCCGAAAAGCAAGTCTATAAGGATGCAAGTACAGGATGCAAATACACGTCAACAGTTTTCAGTTTTGGTAGGACAAAAACTCACCTCTACTAACAGGTGTCCTCCACTCCCAACTTTTCTAAGTTAAAAGTGTATGACAGGGGCAGGTGACAAAGGTAAATTTTGGTTTAAAAAAATTAATGAGTCAACGTCATATGTGAAAGCCACGACAACAAATGTTATGGACCCCACTGATGACCTAACAGGCCTACGCGATGAACATGCAGGGTTGATGACCCCACATAAATGTCTTCCACGTGTTCGCCTGACCTAGTGAAGATTATTGAGCAAGTTCGTAAGGCTGGCAAAGCTCTAAAAGGTTTGTAATAGACTAAGGTCAAAAAGCAGTTGGCTTTAATAGTGTTTTCTGGCAGCTACGTACATTGTTTTCTACCAGAACACCACATTCGCATTAAATGAATTCCAACCATCTTGGTAAGGTGGTTGGAGTGGAGACTAAGCAATACTCAAATCGAAAACATGGGTATTTTACCCATTATGATATAGGGTTAGGTATAGCAGTCCTGATTTCTTGGAATCAAGCATGCTTAAAACTCATATATATATGTATATATCATTTACTCCAGGAGAAGGAAAGAGAAGGAGGAAGAGACACGCAATGAGACGGCAAAAAAGTGGTTTTAGTGGCTCAAAAACACTTAGTAGGCAAGCCTGTAGAGAATATTGAATCAAATATTTATTATCTCATAGTCTTCGCATCTATTTAGAATTTACAACTATTTAAATTAGTTGAAAGATGGCTTACTTTTGCTTAACATTATTCTAATACAAAGGTCCCTCTGAGCTCCGAGCTCATTCAATATTAGTGGAGTAAGATTCCACACAAAATTGAACCACATCTATACATTTTGCATTGTTACTACTTATATCATAAATGTCCAAGTCATACTCTATATAAGTCAAATGCTATAAGATAACAATTGCAAAAACATCTGATGGCCAACGGTTGGCCACTGTTTCGTAAATAGGGATTAGTCAAGATGCGTGAATGCTAGCCCGTACACCTATTGACACTAAAAAATATCTAGATAAAAGAAAGAATGTTTGAATTAATCTAATAAGATTTACACACCATTAAATCATATTTCTAACTGACCTTAACTATGATGATAAATAGGGGCAAAGGCAGGCAGGGGACTAGGGGGCCATGGTCCCACCTGAATTTTTTAAATAAATTAATGAGTATTTGGGTTTTTTTTGTAATAGTGTAGAAAGTCAGGTTATGCTAGCATAACTAGAAAACTTTAGTGGTGAGGAGCCTCTGTACGGCATGCTTTAAGAATTCGGGGTATAGTTTAATAATTACAATATAGGTTAGGTATTTGAATAAGCACTCCAACCCTCTTGTTATTTCTTCCAACTACTATTTCCATTCTTCTTCTTCTTCGTTGTTCTACAGACCGCATGCAGCACTACAGCAGATACTTCTTTCGAGCCCCTTTTTATTATTCCACAGCTCCGCACTCTGCTTCCTTATTTTTCTTCCTCATCCATAGCTCTTAGGTCATATTTCTTTTTTATCCTATTTTTTTATTAATATTTTGAATATTAAGATTTAGGTGTTTCTTGAATATTAACTTATTTTCTTTTTTGATAATATATTAATATTAATTAATATAGTTGTTTATTGGTTGTTGAGGTTTATTTGTTTATTAATATATTTGTTTGTTGGTTATTATTTATTAATGTTGATTTGCTTATTAAATTGTTATTTGATAAGTTAATATTGAGATTAATATATTTGTTTATTGGTTATAGTAGGTTGAATATTGAGTTGATAAAGATATTTCAAAATATATAACTAATTTTAGTATATCATTTTTAACTTTTCAGAAATAGAATGGAGAAATGTTTTAGTAAAGTAAGAGTAAGTTTCACTTATCTAAATGTTGGTTTGAGTTCTATACCAAATGTTGATTCCACTTTTTCGAATGTCGATTTCACTATTCCAAATGTTTTTTCCAATTTAGAGCTTCAATGTGATCTTGGGTTAAGGAAAAGTATACATGATTATGATGTTAATATTAAAGAGAATGTGAGACGAGCATACTTGCAAAAAAGGCCTTGTCAACCAAAAAGTCATGATTTTCCTTGGAGTGGTTCTGGACCTTACAAACGTAGATTTATTTCATCATGGTTTAATGATTACAATGGTTGTTTGGAGTACAGCATTTCAAAAGATTCTGCATTTTGCTTTTATTGCTATTTGTTTAAACCAAAGTTAAATGGTGGGCAAGGGGGTGGTGATTCATTTATTGGTAAACAATTTAATAATTCGAAGAAAAAAAAATTGTTAAACAAACATGTCTGAGAGCACAATAGTTTGCATAACAAATGCATGAAGGCTGCCGAAGATCTAATGAAACAACGACATATAGAAAATTTTTTGTCTAATCATTCTGATTAATCTCGAATTGATTTTTGTATTCGATTAACTGCCTCAATTGATTACGTTAGGTTTCTTTTAAATTAAGGATTACCTTTCCGTGGACATGATGAATACGAGGACTCAAGTAACCGAGGAAACTTTCTTGAGCTCTTTCAAATTTTTGCCAAGCATAATGAGGAGGTCAAGAAAGTTGTCTTGAAGAATGCTCCTGAAAATCTCAAATTGACATCGCATCAAATTCAATGTGACATTGTTAATTCCATAGGAATTGAGACTACAAATGTAATCATTAGAGAAATTAATGATCAGATATTTTCAATCTTAGTTGATGGAGCTTGTGATATATCTATAAAGAAGCAAATGGCTGTCGTTTTACGTTTTGTTGACGAGAAAGAGGGGGTTTTTTATGGAGCGATTTTTAGGGATTGTACATGTTACAGATATAACTAATTTATCACTTAAGGCAACTATTGAGTCTCTTCTTTCAAACATGGGTATAATTTATCAATTTTACGAGGGCAAGGCTATGATGGAGCAAGCAATAAGCGAGGAGAATTTAATGGTCTTAATTAAGAGTTTGATATTAATGGAGAATAATTCTACTTATTACGTACATTGTTTTGCTCACCAACTTCAATTAACACTTGTAGCTGTTGCCGAAAAGCACTCAAAAATTTCTACATTCTTTGATGTTATTACAATGTTGTCAAATATTGTTGGAGCTTCATGCAAGCACAGAGATATCCTTCGAGAAAAATAATATGAAAAATTGATCAAAGGAATTTATGTTGGGTAAATTTTGACAGTTCCGGATTGAATCAAGAAAAAACATTAAAACGGGTAACATGCACATGTTGGGGTTTTCATTTTGGCACACTAGCTTGTTAGCTTAATTGACTTATTTTCTTCGGTTATTAATGTTCTCATAATTATTGGCAATGATGGACAAGAGCCAAAGCAAAGAGCAAAAGCAGACACTCTATCGGAATACATTAAGGTTTTTGAATTTGCATTTATCTTACACTTCATGAAAAATGTGTAGGGAATTACAAATGATTTGTCACTAGCATTACATAAGAAAGACTAAGACATTGTAAATGCCATGGCTCTCGTAAGAACAACAAAGCTACGCCTCCAATAGTTGAGGGATGATGGATGGGAATCTTTGCTAAATACGGTGTTCTTATTTTGCATTAAGCATAATTAATCATTGTAGACATGGACAATTCGTTTGTAAAGCAAGAAAAATTACGTCGCAATGTGGAGAGAAACACAACTATGCATTATTATTGTGTAAAATTATTTTACACCGTGATAAATAATTACTTCAAGAGTTGAATACCCATTTCAATGAGGTAAACATGGAATTGTTGTTGTGCATGGCATGTCTTAATCCAAGAGATTCATTCTCCGTTTTTGATAAGATAAAGTTGCTCCAATTTGCGGAATTTTATCCATCCGACTTCTTAATAATATATTTAAGTGCACTTGAATATCAACTTGATAACTATATTTTGGATGTGTGTTCAAATGACCAATTTTTAGAAGTAACGGGGGTTAGTGGGATTGCTAAGAAAATCGTTCAATTGAAGAAGCATCGCACATATCCATTTGTTTATATGCTCATCAAGTTGGCTCCACTTTTACCTGTTGCAACTGCAACGGTTGAAAGAGTTTTTTCTGCAATGAAACTAATTAAGACTCAATTACGAAATCAGTTGGGAGATGATTTCATGAATGATTGCTTGGTAACATATATCAAAAAAGATGTCTTTGAAGTTATCGACATTGAAGATATCATTCAGTGTTTTTAAAATATAAATGGTTCAATTGAAGAAGCATCGCGCATATCCATTTGTTTATATGCTCATCAAGTTGGCTATACTTTTCCTTGTTGCAACTGCAATGGTTGAAAGAGTTTTTTCTGCAATAAAACAAATCAAGACGCAATTACGAAATCAGTTGGGAGATGATTTCATGAATGATTGCTTTGTAACATATATTGAAAAAGATGTCTTTGAAGTTATCGACAATGAAAATATCATTCAGCGTTTTCAAAATATAGAGTCTCGAAGGGGAATATTGTAACTAAATATATGTCATTTTAATTTTTGATGTAAAAGACAATAAGTATTTAAATATAATATTTTGATTTTGGCCTTATTATAGTATATAAAAAAATTTCTTGTAGTGTTATTAATTTAGCCACACTTAAATAATGGGGGCTACTATTGACACACACCAAAACAATATCTAACACTCCAAATTGATTCGGCCCTTAAGGACCGAGTATACGTCCACATACTCGGTTATTAAAGGCCGAGTCAGTGTAATTTTTTTTACCCAAAAATGGTTTGGTCCCTAGGCACCGAGTATGTACACATATACTCGGTCCTTGCGGAGCGAGTAAATATGACGGAGTGTTAGTGAGTGTTTTGGTGTGTATCAATAGCACCCACCTAAATAATATTCTTGGCTCGGCTTTTGGCGATAATTACTCCCCCCAAAGTCAAACTTGAGCAGTGTTCAAATCATTCACAACACCATCCGAAAGTGGTCTATCATAAAACAGAATTTGGGAAGGTCAAGTACGGTGTTGCAAGAAAATAGTGCAATGCTTAATTCAGCATTCTTACATCATATATCTATAACCTTTTTAGCTCATATAATATTATTTCACCGGCCTACTTAATTAAATTTCTGCATTTGCCATTTTGTCCTCAAAACTCAGCTATGTTTTAACAAAATTACATCAATTTATTTTTTCATTATATTTAAACAAAAAAGCTCAATCCTTCTACCAAAAAAATAGATATAAAACAAAAATAATTATATATATACTTACGTGTCTCAACTCGTTTTGAGACTTGATGGCATGGCATCTTGCTTTATTGTCACCCTTTATTAGCTTACAAGAAATGTACAATTTTTTTTTGGGATAAATGATTATAAAAATATAACTGACATTTTCAACCACTAAGACCAACGACCTCATTTACGTCAATAATAATAAAAAAATTAATTCTTAATACTCCCTCCATATATGGTAATGCCTTCATATATTAAGGAGTAATTTTACATGTACATAAAAATTTGATATAAAAAAATAATATATTAATAAGTCAATTATTCATTGATTAGAATGAAATATAATATAATTCTTTTAATCAATATATAGTGAATATATTGTTATGTTAGTTTTTTATGTTAGATTTTTATATCCATATAGAATTACTCAATATTGAGGCTCCGTTTGATTGCAAAGATGGAAAAATAAAATAAATTTAGTTAGATTATATGAAAAGATATAAAATAAGGTGAGAAATGTTGCTCATTTTATGAGTATATATTCTTCATCCTTCAATATTTTTGGTGGAAATTTTTACTCACCACCAAACAAAGAAAATTTCTTTATGGAAAAATTTAAAAATCAAGAGGATATCACTTCTATCGTTCAACTTATTTTTTATTTTTTTACCAAAACTAGTTCAATTTATTTTCTTTTTCTACGTCGCAATCAAACATAGCCTGAAAGTGTGAAAGGAATCTCACTTCAAAGAATTTTTCTAAAGCATGTGGCTGACATTTAATTTGTACTTTCTAGACTGAGATTTAATTAAAATCTTACTTATGGACTGCACTTTTATGGTCTATCAACTGATGACCCCATCTCTTTTATGTAGTATGTCTATTCCACTAGCTATGTTTACTGATGAAATTCTATGGAAATTGACTTGATCCAATATGGTATTTTATTTTGTTAGATTTATGATCATATTTAGATTTGTTCAGATAAGATTATATTTCATTCATTTAAAATTTTAGGTATATAATTAGTTTGTAAGTAGATAAAAATTAATAAAACTAACATAAAATTTAAGCTTAATAACACTCAAATTTATTCGTTTCTTCTAAAAAGAAACTTATAACTAATAATAAGTTGAAGCATAAATATGTGTCTTGGATCGGATTGGATTGCGAATAGATCGGATTGACATAAATTCATATCCAATTTGAATATAAGGTTTGGATTGCAAATAGATCGGATCGGATTTGAATATACGGATCATAAATTTCAATCTATATTCGAATAAACGGATTGGATTTGATTACAAATTCGATCCATTGACATGCCTTAGGAACAAGGGAGGACTCGGGAATTTTTTATGGGGTGGGTTGAACTAAAGTTACATCTCAAAATTTTTTATTTTCAGGTCGTTGATATTCCAATAATTTTTTAGATTTGACTTAAATCTTTTATTTCAATAAAGTAGGGTTTTTTTTTAATTAACCTTTTTAAAAAACAAATCTTGTATAAACTAGTTTTGACAAATACTGAATTTTTTGATATATATGTTAGTGAAAATGATCTACATGTTTAGCAGTTCATCTCTCCTAAATTTCTTCAAAAAAATCAACCGCTAAGTTGGTAAACTAAACATCTAAAATTTCAATAGTCATAAATGTGCAGATATATCATTTTTTAGTTAAACCACTTCTCGGTTGAAAATTTTGATAAAATTTGATAAAAATGAACTATATTAATTAAGTTGTATGTTTGGTTGGCATTGAAAAAAAAAAAAGAGCAATTTATTTTTAATATAGTGGGAAACGCATGATTTGAAGATATTGTAGGCTTAATCAGCTAAGTGAGTTTTATTTAAATGCAAGCAGTAAGATGAGAAAAACACTTTACATGTACTAGTAATGTCTGTGCTAACAATTTAATTTACTTTGAAGAGAATTGTGTAGCAATAGTAAATGGTTGGATTTGAAGTCAGTTATGCCAAATTCGACCTCGGCCCCTCAAAATATAACTAATCCGACCTCAATCTAAGGTTAAAGTGAGTTTAACTATGAAAGCTCAAAAATGTTACATTTATTACATGGCCAAACCTGTATTTAGAACATATCCGTGCTAAAAAAACAAAACATATTTGTATTTAGTGTTCTATGCTATATATATATTCAGCCCTTAGGGTAATGGTTGGTCAAAAATTTGTTGTAATGGATAGGTCATTAATTATGCTAAATATATATATATATATATATATATTCAGCCCTTAGGGAAACCAAAATTATAGTTGATTAATTATATAAATTACTTTAACGGAATCTTTTTTTGTTGTCCTGTACAATAATATTAATCTATTTTTGTATATATCATTTGTAAACTTTAAAAAACAAAAATAACAAAATAATAATAAAATTAATGTCTCTAGAAAAAAATGAACTTTAAAGATTATTAAATTATACCCTCCTTTTTGTGCCTCATTTTTAACTTCACCGGCCTAAAAGATTTGAGTCATATTCTTAATTTTATGTCTCCCTTTTGCATTATTCAATTTTTTTTTCTAGAAGAAAAAAGAAATTAGTATCAGTGCCGGATGTAAGGGAGGCTTTGAAAATATGAGTACCACCATCTATATTTTTGAAAATTTGAATAGTACCCCTTTACTGGCCCCTTTAAATTTTTTTTGTATAGGTAGAATTTATAACCTTTGGGGTTAAACATATAAATAAAAATTATAATCTTGCATATAATAGATTCTACTATTATCAAAATGTGGAGAAAGCAATACGTAAGAATTGCGGGCCTTTGCCGGTTATCTTATTTTTAGTATGTTTTTAAATTAATTACTTTTATGTCAAAAAATAAATACATTTATGCTTGTATTGTGGCCCCCTAATTTCGAAATTCTTGATCCGCTATTGTTTACCATTGTATATTAACTACTCTTTAGCAAACAAATGGTGACTCAAAAGTCTTTTATAATTGTGTTTAATTGATAAATTAAAATGAGCCATAAAATTCCAATAGTAAATCTAAATAAACTAATAAATTATAGTAGATATTTAGTTATAATCAAATGAATTTTTAATTTATGAATAATTGACAAGTTTTAAACACTTTAATAATGTTTGGTTAATTAACTAAATCCATATTTGATAGTCTTGAGTCATTAAATCAAAACATAAACATCAATGTTAAATCTGGGCCTCAGTTGTGAACATAAACATATAAAGAGCCCTGCATAAATTAAAATTAATTAGGAGATAAATACTTGTTTAGTTTAGCACATAAATTGAAATTAGGGTAAAATATAATAAAACCCCTTGAACTTTTGCACATTTTACTTTATCCCTTTATTTATAAAAGTCAACAGCAAACCCCCCTAAATTATTAACCTTTATCACTTTACCCCCAAAATAACATAATTGCCCCTTTTGCAAAGTCTAAGAAAGAAAAAATAGAAAACAAAATCGAAAAAAAAAAAAATAGAAAAAGGAAAGGAAAAAATAAAATAAAATAAACTTACCTTTATCTTAGATTTAACATATTCATTCTCAAATTTAAAACTTTAATTAAAGTGGGCCCGTGTGTTTAAGGCATTTAATTATCAAATCTAATATATATATATAGAGAGCGTTTCACATACGGACCGGTCCGTATGGACCGAGACCTTTAGCGACGGTTTTCCGTCGCGAATATATTGGGGGTATGTTTTTAGTGACGGAAAAGCGTCGTTAAAGGTCTCGGTCCGTACGGACCGGTCCGCATGTGAAAATTTCTGTATATATATAAATGACATATAAAATATAATATATATCATATATATATAATATCAAATATAATATTTGCATTCCACTTGGATTTAGAGAGAGAGGGGTGGTAGTTAGAAAGGGGGGGTATGATTTGACAAATATAATAAATTGATCGATTGATGGTGGCTCGGTGGGTGGGGAAAGAGTGGAGGCATATTTGTGTTTTTTCCTTTTTATATATACATATATTTTTTTGTCCTCTTTTTTCCTTTTTCTAATTTTTGTCTTCTTTTTCCTTTTTAAAAATTAGACAAAGGTAATTACGTCAATTTGGGGGTTAAGTAATAATGACTAATAGTTGAAGGGGGTTTATTATTGACTTTTATAAATTAGGGGGTAAAGTGCCAAAACTCAATAGTTTATGGAGGTTTAATGTATTTTACCCTTGAAATTAATTAGGTAATAAATGCTTGTTTAATTTATCACATAAGTATGTGAGCCGTGGGATTGAAACATAAAGACTCAAATTAAATCTCAGCCACCAGTTGAAAACACAAGTTAAGAGAGTCGTCGAATTAAAATATAAAGATTCAATAATTAAATCCGAGCTACCAGTTAGAAATATAAATTAAGAGATTTCCAGAATATTAGAACTAGTCTGATTTACTAATATATTAGATATGCCCGTGCCGATAGCACTACCAACTTAAATATGTGCCGAGTTGCTAAAAATCCATCATAAATTTGATTCATTAAGGGGATATCGTAAAACGTTGAATATTTATATCAAATTTCATTATAAGCACCATGTTACAAAAAACTTGACCCCATTCACTTGTTTTCAATATGCATAGATTGAACTCGATACTCAAAGTTAACCCACATGACAGCACTGTGGTTCTAAGATATCATAAGTCATATAATGTTCGTTTATGACCAATTTTTAACCACTTGTAAAGTTTTCATACATACCCAGAATATTTTTGTCGATTACATTTCTTGTTATAGGGCGTGAAACAAGTTTTTAAGCCTACTATTAATGTATTTAAAGAAAATTGTTATGCTTATTAGATTAGACTGGATCAAACATATTAAATTATGCGAACCTAAACCCAAACCAAACTCGTTTTGGATATATGTTATGGAACTCATAACTACCCCTATGTCTTAGAAAATCATTTCAACCGTAATTTATTATATAAATTTTCCAAAATCCCATCTCGAATCTGATTTGTAATGGAGATATCGTAGGTCCTTGAATATTTATAAAAAAAATTAATATAAGCACCAGTTTGAAGAACCCGACTTATTCTATACAATTATTGTTTTAAAAAATCTGAACACACTTCTTTTCATCATGCAAAGCTTGAACTCGATGTTCGAAGTCGATCTATCCGATAGTGTTGCAGTTATAAGATACCATATTACTTATAATATATGTCCATGATCTATGTATAATTACCTATTAAGGTTTCACAAATACTCAAAAAATATGCGTCAATTTTGTGTTGTGTTATTCGATTGTGTAAAAAATCGACAAGTTTACTATAAGGGTATTTAAAAAAATATATATATTTAGGTTGGATCAGATCAAACGGGTTAAATTTATGCCAACCTGATCGCAATCAAAACTCGTGATGGGTATTTTTTTGGAATCCAAACGGGTTAGTAAAAAGAATTTTAAATAAAAAATAAATATTATAGTCGTCATAATTAATCTAAGTTCGTCTAGATAAAAATTGAAACAGTCAATTTTGGTGCATTTCATATTTTTTTTTTTGAAGAAATAAATTATTAAGACATTCAAACATAATTTAGTAATAAAAATTTAATTCAAGAAAACATGGTTTATACTAATAAATATTATTTTTTTAAAACTAAAAAATTAAATAAATTATTCATATTTGGTTATTTAGAAATAAATTAGATTTAGATATTCTTGAAGTACTTTAAATCTAATGGAATATATAAGTATTCATAATTATGCTTTAAATTACTAGCGTGTCACGACAGTTATAAATCATTAGATCAGCATATAAATAATTGAGAATAAATCTTAATCACCACAAACTACAAGAAAAGGATCTTTTGTGACAAATTGTTTTGTAACAACTCAAAAACCGTTACTAAAGGCTTTTATTTCTTGCGGGTTTTGGTCCTATCACAAGTAAAATTTTTTGTCACGAATAGATATATTCCCGTTACGAATAAAAAGTTATTTACGACAGTTAAACATAAAACCGCAATAAATAATCTTATTTGTCATGGCTTAGCGAGTTGCTATAAAAAATATATCTTATTAAACAATAATACAATGTCATTTCATCTAAAATAATATTAATATTAAAAAAAAAGAAAAAAGAAAAGAATTAACTTAATTGAGAAATCTTGAAAAAAAAGAAGAGAAATCTTGAAAAAAAAAAAAAAGAAAAAACTTTAATTGAGAAATCCCAATTTCGTTTTATTCCCAATTTCGCTCGCTCAAACACCCTTTTCTCTCCCGCTCAGAACCCCTCTTCTCCATCGTAACCACCATAGCCTATTCTCCACCTTGAAACCCTGGTCCCATACACCATAGCTACTCACCACCATCTCCACCGTCCCTCACCACAACTTTTGTTCACTGTTAAAGATCTACTTACCCCCAAAACCCTAACCCTAACCCTAACCGGAGAAATCCACACCAAGAACCCACTACCTCCACTCCCAAGTAAGCCCCCCGCTCTCTCTCAATATATATGGCATATTAATTGGTATGAATTATTTCTCCAGTGTATTGCATATTATTTGATATGAATTATTTCTCCTGTGTATTTCATACTATTTGGTACGAATTATTTCTCCTGTGTATTTTTTGCAATGACTTTTATAAATTGTATATATATATATGTTTTTACATATATTAAGTGCTTTATGAAGAATCTGGGGATTTTGGCAATTTTGTGCATCTTTTTGTGGTTGAATGTGTTTGAATTTATGTGCTTTTTGAATCCTTTTGTTTGTTAGCGTATCAAGTACTGGTGATTGTGTAGTGTAGTGGTACTTTTAATTCTCTTCTGGTGGTAATGTAGTAGTTGGTCAAGTGAACTTTTATAACCTTAGAAATATTTGTGCAGAAGAGAGGGTTTATAAAAAGGAAAATGTTAAAAATGTTGCTTAGTCACATGTTAAAAGGATCACAAAAATGATAACGATATTGTTTTTAATAAATGTATTTATTTCTAAAGATGTTAATTACTAGCCAAATCAATGATTATAATAAACACCTCTACCTATCCTAGTTATCTAATAATTTTGCATATATATATATATATGATTGTGTGAAAATGAATATGAATAAGTGTGTCAATAAGAGGTGTGCAGTATATAGGACCGTAATAACAGCAGCCTTTCACACAATTAGATATATAGAACCCACAATTAGATAAAGGCAAGATGGTAATTTTGGATGCGAGACTGCACCGTAATGTTTGAGTAATCCTGACCCTTCCATTTCAACAAAGGGTTTAGATTTGTACAAGTCACAAACCCACTTACGAAAAGGTTAATTAAACTACGTCTTATTCAACAATATTCGCGTTGATGCAGTCGGACTATTTCTTCTCTGTCTTTTTCTGCTTCTATCGATCAGTAACATAAAAGGTTAAACTACCTTTTCTGGCTGCAAAATGAAAAAAAAAATAACCTTCTTTGTTCCTACCGGCCTCCACCAACCCCAAAGTAATTTCAGTCTTTTTTATTTGTTTTAATGAAAACCCACACAAATTTTTAAGTTTAGTTCAGGCATACTTTTGGTCGCCATAGAGTTTGAGATTCAATGCAAGATAAAAGAAAAAAGAGGACTCTAATCAAAGGTGATCTAAAAGAGAACAAGAATCGCAATTTTTCAAAGCTCCGCTCGGATTACATGTTATATCTTTTGGTTATGCAGCCGAATATGATGTTTGCAGTAGGAGGATTCAGGGGCATGTGTGCCGAGGCCAACAATTTCTTCCACAGAGAAAAAGTAGAGCATGAGAGAGGATTTTGTTTCCTTCTGAAGAGGAAAGGAGGGAAGTTAGAGAAGGGAAGTAAACCAGCAGTAGTAGTAGAAGCGTCCAAAAGTATAAAATATTTGAAGGCGGTGGATATGAAACAGATAAATGCATGCAAGAATAGACTTGGTATTAATACTGAAGTTAAAACAATTACTGTAAAGCCTCGTTTGGTTCACGGATTTTAGTACTCGGGAAAGGAAAGTTGTTCCTTTCCTTTGTTTGGTAAGCACAAATTCCGGAAACACTTTTCCGAGAGAGGGGAAAGTAGGGGGTAAAACCATTCCTCCCAAAACACATGGGATTGATTTTCCCATGTGATTTCCAAGCATTTATTACACAAATTTTAGACAATAATACTCTTACCTAAATACTTTCCATAGTTTACCAAACACAAGAAAGGAAATTTGACAGAAAATTTACTTTCCCACCTCCATGGGAAAGATATGGGAATTAATTTCCTTTCCGTGAACCAAACGAGGCCTAAAGGGAGACATAAGCAAGTTAGTTTTATTTGATGGGAGTTCACTACACCAGAATTGCCAAACAGGCACGGTTTTAAACCGTGCCAAAATACATCTGGAACGGTTTCTAGCCGTGCCTAAAACAGGCGTGGTATTTTTTTTGGAACGGTTATTTCCGTTTCCATTCCGTACTAAATATTGGTCAAACCGTACCTCTTTTAACCAAAAACAGGAACTATTTTGGCACGGTTAAAAACCGTTCCAGATCTGTTCTTCCTTCCCCAAATTTTGCAACACATTTTCGACGTGTCTTATTTTCATTTGACCATGTGTCATGTTTTTATTTGTTCATGTGTAATTATTGTATTAATCCTCGTGTGCTCTTTAATTTTTGTCACTGATTTGGCACGGTTTTTAGCGGTTCCAAAACCGTTCCAATTTTGAACATGCATTTTGCCAGCCCTCCTTCTGTTTTGTTTTTTTCCAGCCACATTTTTGGCTTTTTACAACCTGTTTCCATGAAATCTCAAATAAAATACCACAATCTATTTCAATCTCACACCAACAAATATATTTAAAATAAAAAGATAATCTAATCCATAAAAACCATCATTAAGTCGTATTTAGTAATACAACAATGCCCAAATTATTGATATTAATGTAAATACAAATTACATTGTTCTAGCATGTATCACCCTAACCAAAAAGGAGATAACAAAAAAATACTATAAAAGGAAGTTAATGCTTGGCACATATGAATCAATGTTTTTGGTAGAACACCAGCAAAGATCGCCATCTATCTTTTTTAACTTGGATCGTGAGGTAGAACTTTTAAATTGCGCATCCATTCATAAAAGCTAGGATCGTCGAAGTGAATAAAACTGCTTTTTAGCTTTGTTCTCTGTTCTCCACTCGTTATCAGTTGCGAAAATTTTACTTCCTGCAACAAACAACAATACCCCCTAATCAGTTTTTTCACTATTAATCAACCACCACATTTATTGCACACTCATGTTAGAATTGAAGATAAAGGTCAATTTATCCTTTATTTTAGCTTCAGGGAGTTTGTCCCCTTCTATCTATCTATTTTTTATTTTTTTTTACAATTCTCTAATTAAAAACAAAATATTAATTACGACAACATTCCATTATAAGCAATGGAACCAAATTATAGTGTCAACACATTATAATAAGAGCTACAACCACATATAAAGTTGAAACGAAATAAAATAGAAAATTAAAACGACACAAATTATAGGAATGTTTATCTCCCTCATGTTAGGTACATAAAATGTAAGGTCATTAGCAGCTCCTTTGTAGAGATGCAAATCAATGGATACTAGCTTTCAGATCAATTCGTAAGGGATTTAGCACGGGGTGAACTAGTTTAAGCAAGGGTGAGTTCAGCCTAGCTCAACTCAGCTTGTTAACATGAATATTGGAAGTCGGGTTTAAGTATATTCATGTATATTTTAAAGGAATTAGTTAAATGTAGCTCAATCCAAGTATATCAATATAATCACAGACTGAAGGTAGGAAAGATTCAACCCTAAGCAGCATTCTCCTTAATCTGATTGTGGTATTTAAGCCAACACTACGTCTCGCTATAACAATGCCTTTTAATAATGAATTAAGAACGTACCTCTTGTTCTCAGATATCCCATGTGTGAAGCCAACAGTACACCATAAATTGATGCTCCGATCCTTGATTACCAAAGTCCCAACTAATTTCCAACAAGAAAAGTAACAATTAATAGCAAAATTAAAAAAGAAAAACATTAATTTAAATCACATACATTGCACTTCTAAAATAATTAACTTGTCATACCATTGTTATTATGCTGAAAGAAAAGTACAACAGCTATTTTATTGAAGGGAGTTCAAGAGTACAAGAATACACATTAGGAACTACAAGCAAAAACCAATTCCAAATAAAAAATAAAAAAGATGAAAAAAGTCAAGATGTCAAAAGCATTAAGAACGTACCTCTTGTTCTCAGATATCCCATGTATGAAGCCAACAGTACACCATAAATCGATGCTCCGATCCTCAATTATCAAAGTCCCAACTAATTTCCAACAACAAGAAAAGTAACAATTAATAGTAAAATTAAAAAAGAAAAACATTAATTTAAATCACATACATTTCTAATGCAATCAAGAAAACTTGAATGGTCTTCTAAAGAATAAGAGTCATGAAATTAGAGGACACAACATCAACATGCCAAAGAAATATCAAATATCCTAATAAAGTTAAAAGTGGAAAAATAACTAACATGTAAATTTTAATATCAGCCACTGCCTAATATTGAAATTACCAGTATGTCACATTTTCACTCGTAAGCAATGGAACTAATATTCAATGGCCTTATAAGCAATGGAACCAAAAAGGTCAATTATAATAAAATTATAAAGCAAAGAGGACAAGTAAAATAATAGGCCACTGAGGATAAAATCATACCATATTTGTGCCCAAATATTTAACCATGTTCTCATGTTTGAACTGGCTCAAAAAAGAAATCTCCTGAAGTAGTTAGGAAAAACAAAAGATTTAGTAATCAACCAAAATCATAAATGCAATGGAACGATAGTTACACATAAACCACATGCAATTTGTATTCCATTAGGATAAACAAATTCTTCTCACCTATTCAAGGTGATAAATGCTTTGCATTCCCTAGCTTCCTTGATCAAGCAAAGAAACCTCATTTACAACAAAAAAATTCCATCGCTGCAAAAAATAAATAATATTAAAATAAAAACTATAAATGACACATGAATGATTTAACTATATGGTTTTAATATCAAAATGAATGGTCATACTAATTTATAAAATATATATAATGTTAACATGAGCTAAATACAAGTGTTAAAAGTACTTAGTACTTACTAATGCGGCTAATCATCGGTGGGAGGAAGAAAATCATCGTGCCAATACATTATCCCACCACGACCAATATCTTCTAATGTAGTCGCACATCCTTGTTGTCCACCCCACAAGGAATGATTAGGTATAAGTATTTTGTCGACTACCACCTTAACCTCCCTCAATTCCAAGATGTGGTCATGAACATTGGTGACAGCCCCGAAGTTAGATTTTCTACCATAACCGACAATTTCCCGCTTATAAGATAATATTTTACAATTTATCCCTTCATCTCCAACTTGAGATGGAGTTGCTAAGCTAGTAGGAGGGGCGGTCAAAGGATTTTCATTTGTATGAGCTTCATATCTATATGTACTTTTTCTAACGTTAGGTGTAGCAGTACTAACAAACTTACCATCCCTAAACTCATCAATAAATTGCTTGAATAGACCCTTCAATCCATCCACTTCTTCTGCAAGTTTATCCACTTTCTCCTCACAACAATCTCGTTTCGACTTCACCTCGGCAAGCATTTCTCGAGCAAAAGATGAATTCAACATTGCTTTTCTAGAAACATGCGAGCCTACACAACGTATGCGCCCTCTTGAATCTTTTCCAAACACTTCATTAATTGGACCACTATCCAACGTTTCTTTCTCTCCCTTCTCCTTGAAAACCTTTAAAAGAAATTCAATTTGATCCTGCAAATAAAGAAATTCAATATCTAGACTAGTAAACAAAAACTATATAAAAAAAAGAATATAAATTTTATTAAAATAATACGAACCGCAAATTTTTGATTATATGGTGCGTAGGTCCCGTCTTTCAATGAATGAGTAGCCAACCACAATTCTGCTCGACTAGGTGGACGACCATTTACCTCCTCCCATTTTTCTGCTGATCGGGCGTATCCATCACGACCCGTATTGTGGGTTCCCTTTGGCTCACCATTCACTTTGTTAGCTTTATTTTGAATTCTTATTTGCTTTTGATTTTCGGTAGCCTCGTGATCGCAAAATATCTCCCAATCCTCACTTTTTACTAATGTCGGGACTTTCTCCTTCCATTTGCTAACATCATTGCCAACAAAATTTGCTCTAAGCCTCGATTTAAACTTCTTCCACGCTTCGTTAGCTTTGCCCAAAAAGATGCCTCTCTGACTATCCTTCACTTCTGGAAATTCCTTCTACAAAATATAATATATATATATATATATATATATATAATATTATAAGTTAACAATTGATATTAAACAATACCAATTAATGCAAAATATTATAAGTTACCTTAAATGTAGACCATAGTGTATCCATATATCGCTCTGGGACAAGTTTCCACGTTTTGTAAGAGATCGGGATATGAGTCCGTGCAAGCTTTCCTAGCCTTGTAGCAGAAGGAGCTTTGTCCCCTATCGGAAGCCCATTTTCATTGAATTTTAATCGTTTTGGACTTCGACCGATCGCCGAGGAACCAGTTTCTGCGCGTGACCGAGATGTCGACCTTGGTGTTTCAATATCAGGCGTCGGATTTGACGTATCACCGACAACTGATTCCATGGTTACCTACTAAGATTTCAAGCAAAATATGACCACTTTACATGTTAAAAACATAATAAAAATTATTCACAATATATATTTTATATTAAAAAACAAAGTCAATGAAAGTAAAGTTAGAAAAAAAATTGACAATCCAAATGCTGTAAAAAAACATTAACATAGATTCAACACCGTAAATATTACATATTCAAAAAAGAGTAGAAATTTTACAGACTTTTACAATGACTAATTTGCAAAACATTCTAATTAATTTCGGTGTCTATAAGCGCAATCAGCTTTTCATTTTCTTCAATGATAGAGGTATACATTGTACGATTAATCTCAAATGAATCTATTGCTTTGCTTAATCTCTTTGGAGTATGCAGAACAATCGACCACCCATCGAGCTTGGCATTTTTACAATAAAACACTTGACTTGCTTGAGATGCAAGAATGAATGGCTCGTCTTGGATCGCATTTTTACTCATAAGCTTGCTAAGGTTAACCATTACCAATTTTGAGGTAGGATCAACTTTACAAGCATTCTTTTCATCCACATCAACCCAATTACAATAGAACACCGTATGCCCAAAAGTAGTGTAATTTAAATCAATAATATCTCGAATAACTCCATAATAAGTTGTCAAAACCCCTTTCTTGTTGTAAGCCTTCATAGATACACCGCTACTTTGGGTACTAAGGTTTTCTTCATGTGCAAAAGTGGAGAATGTATATCCATTGCATTGGAACTTGCTATAACTTGTAACTTCATGAAGTGGGCCATCTGCATAAGGTAGTATTCCCACGTCGTTCGCTCTAGAAGCCTAGAAGAAATAAATAAACTAAACTTTTAATCTATAGAATGGAAATACAAATAGAAAGATTTTTAAACCAAATAAAACACTTGCCTCATCTCTAAGCCAAGGTATGAATTCATCAATTCTATGCTTTGATGTACTCCCTTGTTGAAAATGTATCGTTGACTCAAATTTGCTACACGTGATAAATTTTTATTGTAATAAACATTAAATTCCCCAAAAAAAAAAATGAACTATGACAAAGGTTCAAAATTACATACTGACCTTTTCCATTCATATACACCTGGATATTGAAATAACACCCATCTTCTTGCTTGCTCATACTGAACTTTACTTAGGATCAACGTCTTTCCTTTGCTTAAAGCTCGTTGACCAATAGAGTCATCAAACTCATCGTCAAGAAATGCCTCAAGGTTTCGCTTATGAGTTCCTTCACCTTTCTCTGATACATATTCCATAGCATATAGTGAAGCTTCATGTAACAAATATGCATTGGCAATGCTCCCTTCAATGAACCTTTTATTGCGGGACCACTTTTTGAAAATTTTCATCTGTCTTTCAAACAACCACATTGCTCGATATCGAGGAGGTCCAACTGACAATGCTTCATCAGCTAAGTGATGCATGAGGTGGATCATAATCACAAAAAATGAGGGTGGAAAATATATTTCCAAAACACAAAGTGCTTCTACCAATGCTTTCTTTGCCTTCACCAAATGTTCCCTAAATATAACTTTAGAACACAAGACATTGAAAAATATGCTAATACGTTGTATGGCTTTATAGAAGGGCTTATGATCGGGGAAGGAATGCATAAGTAATGCAGGAAGCAAGTGTTGCATAATAACATGATAGTCATGAGACTTCATATTGACAAATCCAACGGGCTCAAGGCTAACACTATTGTTAAAACTTGATGAAAAACCAACTGGAACTTTCAATGTTTTCAAGGACTGATAAAAACTCAATTTTTCTTCCTTGCTGAGGGCGAAAGGTGCTTGTGGCATTTTTCTCTTATCACTACCTTCAACGTCTTGCATCCACAAATGTTTCTTCAAATTTAAATTTTCCTCTAACTCTTCTCGTGCTTTAATTGTATCTTTATTAGAAGGCCCCTTCAACGACAATATTGTGCCTAACAAAGTTTCCGTCACATTCTTTTCAATATGCATCACGTCTAGATTATGGCGGGTGTCATGATCTTTCCAATACTCCAAGTCAAACAAGATAGACCTCCTCGAGAAACCCTTACATGTGAGATCCCCTTTACCACTCTCCAACGGAAAATCCTCATCAAATTCATCTTCTTCCACTACTACAACATCTTTCCCCTTTCCCTTCCTTTTACGACTCTTACACACAGACTTCTTTTCTTTGCTAACCGATGAGTTTTGTTGAATCTGATCAAGGGCTAATAAAAGTTGTTCGACTTCATCGCCAGTTAATTTTCGGGGAGCAGTATCCTCTTCCAATTTACCATTAAATGTTTTTTTAGATGTATCAAACCTAAATCGATGGTCTTTGGGGAGGAACATTCGAGATTTTTGATAACAACATTTGGTAGAGCCTTTGAGATACTCAGACGGTGTGTGTTCGGAGCAAACTGGACATGCATGATGACCGTGGGTTGTGCAGCCAGATAACATCCCATACGCAGGGAAGTCGTGAATACCCCACATTAACATGGCTTTCAAATTGAAATATTCATTTTTGTTTGCATCCCAAGCTTCAACTCCAGACCATAACACCTTCAATTCATCAACCAATGGTTGGAGAAAAACATCAATACTATTCGTAGGAGACTTTGGCCCAGGTATCAAAATTGTTAACATTGAGAACTCGCTTTTCATGCATAACGAAGGTGGAAGGTTAAGAGGTTGAATAATAACAGGCCAACAACTATAACTGCGTCCAAACATGTTATTCGGGTTAAAACCATCCGTTGCTATTGCAAGGCGAACATTTCGCGCCTCCTTAGCAAATTGCTTCCACAATATATTTGCATTAACCCAATCCGAAGAATCACAAGGATGCCTTAAAAACTCCATACAAGATTTTGCCTGAGAGTGCCATGTCATTTTTTCTGATATCCATTTAACAGTGTACAACCGCTTTAACCTAGGTATTAAAGGAAAATGTCTCATTACTTTCCTGGCAACCTTGCGATACCTTACCTTCCCCCTCGCATCTAAGATCTTTTTCCCACTCTCAAACCTAGAACTCAACTTGTATCGTTTTGCACCACATTTTATGCATTCAGTACGTTCCGCATGCTCCTTCCAAAATAACATACAATTGTTAATGCACACATCATATTTTACATAATCCATGCCAATGTCCTTAATCATGTTCTTCATTTCAAGATAACTCACTGTCAAGTTATTCTCTTCAGGGAGTAACTCTTTTACCAATTTAAGAATTCCTCCCATTGCACTATCAGACAAATTAAATTGCGTCTTTAAATCATTCAATTTCACAAGTGCATACATGACTTTGTGACGTGATTCATTGGTGGAAGGGTGGAGGGGTTCAGACGCTAGTCGATGTAAACGATCATATTTCTTGCTTTTATGTGATTCGGCATCTCTTTCAAACTCAAGAGGAATTGAAGAATTTGTTTCCCTCACAAACATCTCACAAACATCATTAACTAGATTATTTAACTTGGGAGAATTTAACTCTTCCAATTCTCGAGGAACATCAGATATTGCCTCTAGTTGTGGTTGGTCGACTAGAGTTACACCCAAAGTCTCCCCGTGAAAACACCAAAAACTATACTCTTCATCGATACCATTTTTCATTAAATGAACAAATATTTCTCCTACATCAATCTGGCCAGACCCATTTCTACAATGCTTACAAGGACACGAATGCTTATTTCCGGGAACATTTTCATTAACAAATGTTAAAAAGTTTATCACCCCATTCTTATATGCATCACTCTTAAGATTTTTCTCTTTCATCCACTCTTTGTCAATTCCCGAAGACATCCTATAAACAACACAAATACATATTATAAACAGCCCCAAAAAGATATTAAAATCATTACTATTTATTTATGTCCATCTATCCAGATAGCTATTAGGGTATACATTGATAATAGTGCTAATTGCTTTGTAATGAGATTTGAACTTTTACACAATGAAAATTAGACAAATATCTAACTACAAAACTACTAAATGTTGTATATATATATATATATATATATTTTATTTAAAATTAAATTTATATTAATCGCATAAGTATGACATATGTAAAGTAAACTAGTTAGTATAATAATAATGACATGTATACTAGTATCATGCACGGTAAAGTTGTCGCATTATTTGTTTGTAGAAAAACATCAATACCACAACATCCCGCTATTTCTCGAACATCAATTCATAATTTTTTTTTAAAATTGATACAAGATTTAATACCATACGAATAATCAATAAGAATTAAGTTAATGAGGAATTTACCCGGAGCTTAATCAAATAGCAAACTTTCTTGAGGTTGAAGCACACCTCATCACAAGCTAGCTACACATAAGCCATTTGCCTATCAAATTAAGCATAACAAAATATAATATCAGCATTAGAAGTAAAAATAAAGTAGAATTGTATGTTATTTTGCCAAGTATCAAATTAAAAGGGTTTCCCATTTATTGAATTGAATATATAACATAGTAATATATTTGCTATGGCATTATAGTATAAGCTTAAAATTAAGGAACAAATATATAGCAAGAAAATTTTACCTACATTACAAAGAACAGAAGGATGTACTAGTGGGATAATATGTTTAAATGACTTGAACATAGAGAATCAAATGCGATAATATGTATTAACACAGATCTTAAATCAAACACTTGGAAGCTCTCAGATAAACCTAGTTAATCACCTTCAGTTGATAAAAACACGGATTATAAGCCCAATACAATTCCACATCAGTTAAAATATACATGTATTTATACACAAATCACAGAAAAAAATATGTTTATTTTTAGAGCAGCACATGGCAAATAGAATTGCTCTGGTGTTGAAGGAGGTCTTGCAAAAGGTCAAGAACCACAGGAAGTTACAATCTTGAAGAGAGAGAGGTGTCTTTAACTAGTAGGTGAAGAACTAACTCCCTTCTAAGATGTGCTGCATTTTGTAGATGACTTCACAATGTTATTAGGCTTACATACTTTGGGTTGTTGGTTGGTTTTCTTCATTGGAAATTTATGTGTGATTCTCTCTCTTTCTAGCGCACAGGCACACATTTTTCGTTTACAAATTACAAGATGAGGGTGACATCTTTTAGTACAGGGACATCATACCTTTATTCTACCATATAAAGCAGAGATCAAAAACAAAGGGAGTCGCCTGCTCAGTGAATTCCGGCTACTGTCTCTTAAGTTTTGCCTAACGAAATTAAATAAAATACATTTCGCACCAAACAGTTTCTTGGTCAGCGCCCCTTTGCTGAACTGGTGTAGTGATAATTCAGAATTAAATTTGAAAAGGATCTCCGTTGCAAATGAAACATTATCCCTCGAGTCAATTTAACCATTAAAACTCACCATTACCCTTCTTGTTCTTTGTAAAAGCAACTTCTTAAATGGCAGCAGCATTCAACCCATTACCTTTGTCGAAAATTTAAAAAACTGAAATCACTGATCAATTAAAAAAAAAAACTCTAAATCTGACCATTAATGATCAATTTAGAATTAATTGTTCAAATTCTACTGCTTCCCATTTTTGAGCCCACTTTAAAAAAACAGTATCCGCCCTAGGTTCTACTGGGAACGACTAGAGACATTTCTTTCAAATGGTTAGAGGACTACGTGCTTGAAAAAAATGTTTTAACCTTAGCTATTTGTCCTCATTGTAGTTAAAATAAATAGACGTCTAAATCTAAGTGGGGAACAAATTGTAGAACAAGATCCCCACCTATATGTTTTGGTTGATATTAAATAACTCGGTGAAATATATCTCATTGGCAACAAGGGTCAATGATAATTAAATTTAAGGGTCGTATTGACCGAAAATAATAGTTTAGGGCCACATTGATGCATTTGACAACTTGGAGTCATTTCACTCACATATTTTAAATACCAAAATCCCATTTTAAACGGTATCAATTAAACACTGCCAAAAAGGCACAGACACTAGCTAATATCACTACATATTTTTAAGAAAGAAAATCCACAGCATTCAAAATACACAAAAAAACAGTACATTCCCAAATCTCATAAAGAGGGGTAGCATATATAGAAGATCAGATTATAAAACGCGCACACACATTACATACTGACAATCACCATGGCTATTATTATTACATTTTATTATTACAGAGACTAGGTTTCTTCTGGTCATCAACATAAAACCATAAACCTACCCATCACACCCGAAACAAGCAAAGAAAAAGACACACAAAGACGGACAGTATGAGTCCCATCACATATTGACACAAATTTCTAGTTCCAAGTTCTTATGAAAAATAAATCTCTGAAATAAATTAAAGTTTTAGGGCTTACTCGTCTTAGTGTGTTAGGGCTTGATGAGAGGCACAACCGGTGGTGTTGATGGGGGATCGGCGGCACGAGGCAAATAGAGTAAGATCTGGAGCCGTGGTAGTGCAAAAGCAGTAAAAATAGGGCCGGTGATGGTAGACCAATGGTGGTGGTGGAGGATCGGATCGGAGGTGGTGGTGGACCAGTGGTGGTGAAGAATCGCTGGTTGTGCCGTGGGCTAGAGGGGAAAAGTGGGTAGATCGATCATTGGAACCGACTGAGAATGAGATACCGTGAGACTGAGAGACGAGAGTGAAAGTGAAGCTTTTGAGATGTAAGGGTTTTGGGATGAGAGATATGCTGAGAGCGAGATATTTTGGATTTGGTGTGGTTCAGTCGATTTGGTGTGATTTGGTGGATTTGGCGTGATAGTGTGGGAGATCTCAATACGTGTGCTGTGTGCGTGAGTGTAGCACTATAGTTTATTCTTATTTTTTTAATTTTACATATAAATTAGTCAAATAATTTTTTTATACAAGATACGTATTTGTTCTTTCAAAATAAAAAGTTAGAAAATATTTATAGCATAAAAATAAAAAATTATTTAAGGGTGTCAAAAATCAAAATATTGGCTAAAAAAAAGTTAAACAGGACCAAAAAATAATTTAAACAAAATTTTTTATTTTTTTAAAATAATATTTTTAAAAAATTAAAAATAATATATATATATATATATTTGTTCACACTATACCGACATAAGTTCACTGGGCCCAAAAACTAATATCATCAAAATTACGTGGCACCAGGCTAGTTTGACTCGAAACTGCTCAAAGAATTCATGTCACTGCCTCTGGCGGTGATGCACGCTAGTTTTCGGCCAAATTCTTTCGTTTAGACCTCCGAATTTGCGAATTTACTATTTTTGGCAGGTTTTATTTTGGTAATAACTTGAGCTAGTAAGGTCATATTTGACTTCCGTCAACTCTGGCGCGATTCTTGGCATTAACACTGTGGGATTCCATGATCTCTACGATTTTCTATTTTTGGCAGTTATTTGTTTTTTTTTTTAAATTTATTTCCTTTTTTTGTAATTTTCCTCTCTTATAAAAGAGAAACACTTAATAGTATATTTTGGTTTTTATGTTTGTTTTAGTTTAAATGGAGTGTTTGACTACTAAAATATGTTAAGACTAACTTCTTCTTTTTATAACTAAATGAAGATTTACAAAATATCATTACTAAGAAAGTATTAATTTTAAGATTTAATAAGCCAATATGGTAGTAATACCTAATTATCTTTATATGGGCAAGATCTCAAGTTATATAACCGTCATATTGGACGAAATCACTTTAGTGGTGATTCGCTGCCAGCCTTCTTTAATTTTAAGTTGTACTAGATTTTATTTTAATTTTAAGTATTACTAAACTTTTGACGAAATAATAACTAAAATAATAATAAGTGGTCCAGTGATTGAGGTACTAAACACCCTTATTAGTGCAAGGTTTCTAAGTATAACTGCTTATGATTATATTATCATATTTTGTTAAAGAATGAACAAATAGATAAAATCGACAATTCAAAAACCTGACATGGCTACAGGATTAACGAACTATGTTCAAGCTTTATAATGTAGTAGATTGATCTGGCACGATTCATCAAAATATTTAAACCCAATGTTACAGTATTTAAAATATATATCATGTTAAGTATATATAGGCACTAGTTATTTTACAAATATATGATATCAGTGAATTTCCTAATTCTATAATTGGGTAATATGTATTTTTTTACTTGAAACCAATTATATAAATTTTGATGAATGAAATTAAACTATCATACTCAATTTTCATATTCAATTTTCACAACCAAATACAATTAAATATGAAAATCGTAAACTGTCTAATTTAAAATTTGACAAATGGCAGCCAAACGGGCTATAAGTATAACAATGATGTTTTACTGAACTAATCCATGAAATCCTATCTTTTGATAAAATGCATTATAACGTTTCGAACCCCATATCTAAAATTCTTTGTTAATTTTCTCCATAGACATCAATATAAACTATAAGTACCAGTTATTTTACAATTTCATGGTAAGAGTGAATTTCCTAGTTCTAGAATTGGGTAATATCTAGTTTTTTTTCTTGAAATTAATTATATAAATATTGATGAATGAATGAATTTATAATATTCAATTTTCAAAACCAAACACAATTAAATGTGAAAATCGTAATCTGTCTAATTTATATTTTGACAAAAGGCAACCAAACGAGTCATAAGTATAACAATGATGTTTTGCTAAACTAATCTGTGAAATCCTACTTATAGATCAAATGCATTATAATGTATCGAGCTATTATTAACTTCTTAATCACGAAAAAACTATATGTTTAGTTAAAATGCAAACCATCTATTTAATTTTAGTATGACAAGTTTTAAATTTAATTTTAGTATAATACTTAGGGATTATCAAATAATTAGAATATAAAGATTTTTTTTTCATATTTAACAACTAAACAAAAGGATTAGCAAATAAAAGTACTAATAGAAAAAAATATTAATTGCAAACTTTGTTCCATAAAAAAATATTTAATGTAAGAAATATTAATTTATTGAATATTTATTATAAAAGGTTTAACTATACAATATGTAGGTTTTATAAAATAAAATTAATTAATTTGAAAATATAAATTTTTAAAAAGTCAAAATTGTCTTATTTCAAGAAAAAAAAATGAAATATGGGTATTTAAGCATAATTTTTATTTCCATTATACCAGAAAAACTTTTATATTTTTTTAAATAAAATTTAATATCTTGTAATGAAATTATGAGCGGAATTCTTGAAAAGTGATTTAAAATTTGGCTTTTCAAGTGGGCAGCAGATTTGGTCAAAGGGATGGAAGGGAATAAAAATAGGAACCCTTTTGGAACGGCTAAAAACCGTTCCTGTTTAGCTTTTCAGTTAGGCGGGAAGCTTGGTCAAAGGCGGGAAAAGAAATGAAGATAAGAACTGTTTGGGAACGGTTATAAACCGTGTAAAAACAGGCACGGCTTAAACCCTGCCAAATACGTGTCTAGACATACAAAAATCTGGCACGGTTTTTAACCGTGCCAAAATTGCGTGCCAGTTAGCGAAATCTGGTGTAGTGGTTTATTGGCGAAAGAGATGCTGCTGGAAACAGAAAGGAAACGAAAGATAAAGATAAATGGGTAGTGATGAGCAAAGTGTGGGTGGAATTGATGTCTTATGCTGCGAGTCATATTAGAGCAACCTCACACGTGCAGCAAGTGAGTAAAGGCGGTGAGCTTATTACTGTCGTTTGGGTATTGATGGCTCATTTTGGTTTGGATGATTAATTCTAGATCAACGAAAGCCATGCCAGGGCTAAATTGATTGTGGGTAAGTAGTGAAAAAGTATTTGAGATATTTTGTCTACTTACCTATTTTCACTTCAGCTTTGCCCCATTTCTGTTTTCTTTTCTTTAAATAATTAAATGTGTGTTATCTGTTTGAGACTTTGAGTAGTAGCTAAAGTATAATTTTTTTTCTTTACATTTGTTGTGATGAGAGCAATATTGATGTTTGTGTTGCTATTATTTACTGTGGAAGAAAATATGACAAGGAGTGCCAGTGTGAATCTTCCTTCTCACTTCACTTCTATCCATGGACTAAGGAGGCGTTATACTTTGCTTAAATTATGTATTCATTTCTTCTTCTTTTTTTCAAATACGTACACGAAAAAAAAAAGTCTTTCACTACAGGAAATTATATTATTCAAGTCACTTTTAAGATGTATCTTAAGTCACTTATTAGTTTTGTGGCTTAAATAATCTAAAGTAATATTGCTTAAGTCACTTTTTCATGGTACTTGAACTTCTTGAGCTACGGTCCTAAAGATGCGACTATAACGAATTAATTGAATTCTAAAAAATTAAACACAACTTGTTTAATCCATCGATGCACAATTTTGTTCACTCTTACTCTCACTCTTGCTCTCTTTCTCACTCTCTCTCTCGAGAGAGAGAGAGAGAGAGAATAATCATTCGATCAGTTCTGCCCAAATCATCTGATCAAATCATAAGCACTGGCCCGTTCAAATCATTCTATCTGTACGAATTGAAGGTGAAGGAGACACTTAGGCCTTCCTTAAATTTTTTTATTATTAAAAAAATGAATGATTGTTTATTTATATATTTTTCAACACAACTTAATTTCACAAGGATTGTATAAATGCTCAAAGTACCCCTAAGGATATTTGACAACTTGGTGGGATCCGGTGTAGTTTGTAATTGGTAAACGGGGATGCACCTTTTTTTTTCAACGCCAAATTCTGACTTTAAGCTATTTAATGCTTGATATCTAGTTTCTTCCATATTTTAGGATATGAATGAAGAGGAATGAAGGCTGTGCAAGCTAAGATGTTTAGAATAGGATTTATTTTGAAAAAAAAGTTTAGATGATGTAGACAATGGCTTTGTTTGCTTTAGACTATGTTGTATGCACTAATTTATAAGTTTGGATTGATATTGAGTAATATACTATGTTCCTTGGTGGATAATGCTTTTGGATATTGTGTTTTGATTATGGTAAACTATGTGATAAAGATTATTTGGTTTACTTAGTTTAGTTGTGGATCTAAAAAAAAACTTTATTTAGTTGTGTTTTATTGGTTTGATGGAATTTAATGGTTGTTTGTTTGTATCTTAATTATAGCAGGTTCTAAATTATCAATTGGATTAGGTAGTGGTTATGTGACACTACTGAACACTTTTTGTAATGGCTAATATGGGTTGTCATAAATAGAACACATGTTCATTTGTAACGAGAATAAGTTGTCACAAACACAAGTATTAATGACGGACAAAGTTGTGTATTTGTGAATAAGTTGTTACAAATACAAGTATTAACGACAGACAAAGTTATGTATTTGTGACGGTTATGGTTGCCACATTAACAATATAAGTAGTACTTCACGCCGTCACAAATACTCCATGACAATAGATTGATAAACCGTAACAAAAAATATTTGTGACGGAAATTTGCTGTCTCCAATTTTTTGAGACACACCTACCTTGTAACGCATCGAAAACCGTTGTAAAGCTATCACAAAAATGTTTTTGTGACGGTTTTTCACCTGTCGCAAAAGGCCCTTTTTCTTGTAGTACTTATCTTTTTTGTTTGGAATTTTATAATTATTTATTAATAGACTAGTAATACCTAGAGGTGGCATTTTCTTACTGCGAACTGAATACCGACCAAGCTAACCATTGTCGGTCAGTAGACCAACCGACTATTTTATATCGGTTACCGATGATTTGGTTACTGACCATATGCGGTTGCGAAAGTGGTTTCCAATTCTTATACTTTTGGAAAAAATCGACCAACCGAAAGATTTTTAAATATATGTATTTCATATAAATATTAGTATTACCCTCTTAACTTGAAGGTTGAAAATTGTAAATAACTAAAATAATTTATTCTCATTCTCTTATACGGTTTATCACTCTTAATTTCTCTCACCTCTCATTCTCAGTTTCTTTCACTCTCCGTCTCTCCCACACACCACAAGACCCTGACTCAACTCACTCCACTCACTACTGACTCCATCGTCCCACTCCCACTCTCGTACTCCGACAGTTCCACTCCATAATCCCCGCCCCTCACCGTCGCCGCCATGCCCTTTGCACTCCCAGTGGCCAGTTTCACTTATTCGGCTTCTCTCTAGTATGTTTTCAATTTGCTCTCCTCTCATTCTTACATTACATGCCTATTGCAGCATTGATTGACTTGGACACTTGGTTGCTTTGTGATTTATGGTTAGAAAATGGAAATTAGGGTTTAAATTTCAAACTAAATTTATAAATTAGGGCACAGTCTAAACTTGCTCTAGTTATTTATATGTATCAATGTATGTATGTATGTATGTATATACTTGCAAATTGTCCAATGGTAATTAAAGGTATTCGCTAGGGTTATATACTTAATTACTTGTATGTATCAATGGGGTTATATTCAATGTAGCAATGTATGTTAGTATGTATATGAATGTGAGTATGTGACTGTCTAATTTGTAAATGTGTAATTGACTAATTGATCCTAATTCCTAACAACAGGTATGTGCCATTCAAGCTAGTTGCTCTAAGCCTCCAATGATGAAGTATCGCTTATAAGATTTTTAAATTCATGCTTTTACTCCAAGCCTCCAATGATGATGTTTGTGAAATATTGAATATGAAGCCCTCCTGTGGATTTTGTTGTGTGTTTTGCTGTGGGTTTATGCTGTTTTGGTGTATTTTAGATTGGTCAATTATAATCACATACCGACTGAACTGACCGACCAATTCGGTAAAACCAAATATCGGTAAATTGACATTGGCAGTTCGATTGCGATTTTTAATGTTGTAAAACCGACCATGTCTGTTCGGTATCTAAACCGTGGCCACCCCTAGTAATGCTCGAACCTACGACACGATTTTTTTTTTTAATTTTAGTATGAAAATAGTTATGTAACAATGGGAAAGTGACATGCTTAAGGTAGGTTTGGCTAAACTAAAACTCAACCCATCTAAAAATAAAATTAATTTAACCCTGACTTTGGCATGAAAGACGATTAACTTTGAAAATACGAAAATTCTGTATTTATTATATGACTAAACACAACAGGCCTTGATATGCACCGATACATTGTAATTATTTAGTATTATAAGAATATTTAAAGAAAAACAATTATATATACCGGTTGGTTTGGGTTCAACAGGCTAAATTTACGTGAACCTAAACTCAACCAAATTCAAGTTGTATTTAAAAACAAACGCCCATTAGGATTTTGTTGAACTCGCTAAGTTGGGATTTTTGTTATTCTAGTTGCTCTATATTTCAAAATATTTTGACTTTTACCAAACCAAATGATATGGTGTATACTTTTTATTAGGGTATATTTTAGTTTGCCACCTCAATAATATTCATACCGCTTGCCGCCCCCCCCCCTCCCCCGGTTTGATAGATAACTAAAAGTATTAGCAAAATGGGAATATCTTAAATTATCGGTATTTTTTAAGGGATAACTCAAAAAAAACTCTCATTATGCTTTATAAACAGTTTATTGCAAAGTCTTTTTACTTTTGCAATAACATTAATTTAAGTTAAAATCTACCATTCATAAAGTATCAAAAACTATAAATAGAAACACCAATTAAAACTTATTTACTTTTTATATATATATATATATATATTAAAGTAAACAGGTTTATGTGTTTTTCTAATAAACTAAAATGATACATATATGTTATTTATTTAAATGAAAAGTCTCGTTTATCTTATTACATGGATCAATTGGATCAAATAACTTATTCAAACAAACATATGGCCATACAAGTATTAAAATACCAAGAAAAACAAGAGAAAAGAATAGATAACTATATATCCATAATGAAATGAACTTTAAAGGTTATTGTATAACAATTTCCATAATTCAAAATAAGAAAATAAAAAGGAAAAAAATGAAATAAGAAAAGAAAAAGAAAAAAAAATGTTATGTCCACCTTATGACGTGGTTGTATTTTATACATTTTATTGTGGTAATTGTAAAATTATATAAAAAACGAAAGTTTTATTATTTAATCATCCTTTGTATAAAAAATATCAAGAAAAAAAAAATTACATCCATCCTTTTATGCCTCATTTTTAACTTTTCTGTCCTAAAAGATTTTAATTTAATAGGGACTTTTATATCACTTTGTTACCTTTTTCAAGCCTTTTTTGTAAAAGAAGAAAAAATAATATACCATCATTTTTTACTAATATTTAGCAAAATAAAGGGTAACTCAAAATTATTTTTTGGTTTTCTGTAAAATTAATTTATACGGAGATATAAAATATGGTAGTATGTTTAAATAACCAAAAACATTATAGTGGATATTTTATTTATTCCGTAAAAGGAAAATAAATTTATCAACAATTATTCAAAAGTATTAGAACTTAATATATTAATGGGGTGGTGCTAGTAAGAAGGAAGGGGCAATTGACCTTCTTGATTTTTAATTTCGTTTTTTACTACATTTGGGTTATTTAAAAAAAAAAATTATATAAGGACCAATGTGAAGAACTTTATTTTTCAGAGTATCTAAGTGTAAGTTTGATCCCAATGAGATGCCATATAATTTTTGGTGCATATTGGAATTTAAACTTTAGAAGCTATTTGAAACTTTAAATTTCAGTTAAATCCTTCCACATACTCCTTTTCATTCCTTAGATCATATTTCTTCTTTTTTTTGTTTTGTTTTCTTCTACTTTTTTTATTTTGCTTTTCACTTGCTTAGTTGTTTTGCACATTTACCTCTATTGGCTCCTGCCGCCATCCGCCACATGCCATAGGTCTAGTTCTTGATTTTTCCTATTATTAGGTGTATTTCTTTATTAATATTAGGTGTATTTCTTGATTAATATTGTTAGAGTGATATACAAAAAGTCATGATTTTATTATTATTACTTTTGATATGTTATATAGACTCGGTTTTACTATTTTAATAAGAATTTTTATGGATATAATGGTTGTATTATATTATTTTAATATTATGCATGTGTGTCTTTTATTCAATATAGTAGATGATTTGGTGTGCAGAGTGTAGCTTACAGACATAAGATCATATTATTGGTTCTTGTAGAATATAAGTTTATTGGTTTACAGTCTTAGATGGAATTGGTTACCCATTGATAGGATTGTAGCACAAATTTTAGTAGTTTATCTTGACTACTAAAAATGTATAATTTTAATTTGTTGTGCTAGTACACTTTGTGTATATTGAATATGACCAGTTTGGGTTAATTATTTTTATATTGACTATATAAAATAATTTAAAATCCCATGGTTATTATGATTGCTTATGCTCTTAATCTTGAAATAACTATAAGACATATATATGTAGTGTTTATTGTTTTGACTCATTAAGAGTGAGATTCGTTTATAGATTAATAAGTTATGTGAATTGGACAACGACACTATATGTATGATGAATATTAATTATTGACGAAATTCGCGTCCAAATATAGGGATTGATGATAACCCCTTGAAAAACTTATAAATTTTGATCATGTCAAACCCTGCAGGTCGTTTATGTTAATCCGACATGTCAAATAAGTTAAGTGGTAAACTGAATGATTAAGAAGTCATTTAAATATAATTGTTAATAATTTAATTTAAATGACGGTTATCTGTAATAATAAGCGTGGGGAGAATAATAAGCATTTAATAACAAGGAACTCAAAATATAATTTTGAGATAAGAATGAGAGTGCAATTATAATTATTTAGTGTTATGAATTATAGTTTATGGAATGAATTAATTCATAATTGAATTAGGATTCCAATTTTTCATAGTAAGCCCAAACACTTATTCTTCATAGGGTCCCTATCGTAGCCATTTATATACGCCGGCTTTGCCTCTTCTTGTGGCACACGAATTTTCACGAATTTAAGGTTTGTGCCGTAGAAAGCAGTGAATGAAATCTTGGTATTAAACAATCCTGATATAATATTTCCATCAAATATTAAGTTTATTTCTTAATTAATTGCCTAATATTAGTTATATTCTTGATTAATCGCATAATATTAGGTCTATGTTAGATAATTAAAGAATTGATAGTGATTGCTCAATATTATATTTATTTCTTGATTAATTGCATAATATTAGGTCTATTTAAGGAATAATTAGTAAATTGCTTAATATTAGGTCTGCTTCTTTATTAATTGAATGGCTTTAAATTTCTATATTTGTATGCTTTAAATTCACCCCCCCCCCCCCAACGGGATGATTGAATTTCTGACTCCGCCGCTATATATTGACAAATAACACAATGAGGCTACATGCTAGAATAAGATTACCTTAATAATTACTATTATTATGTCAAAATACAAATTCAAAAGAAAACGTGAACGCTCCAAGATCAAGTTTTACTGATTGCAGGTGCAACAATATTAACTTTATTATTATTATTATTATTATTATTATTATTATTATTATTAGGGAAAACACAAATCTCATTAAATTTATATAATATTATTTTTTATTTCACTAAATGGATAGATAAATTAATTATAGATAAACATTTCATTTGTTAATATTTCCCATTTGATAAGATTTTTGTAAAGACAATTTACATTTTTTTGATATACATAATTGAATTAGTGTAAATTACATTTTAATAGGGAGCTGGAAATACATAAACAATCTAATTTTATAAATAAATATTTAATTTAATAGATAAAGTTACACTAATAATTTTGGTAGGTTTTAATCACTATCATATTTATTAGTGAATTAAACAGAAACCCATTATTATCATTTATATTAAAAATATGATATGATAATTCTAAGAGCATCTCTAACAGTCGTGTAAAAATTAAAGTGTAAATCCTATTTGTTAATCAACTTTTACACAAAAAATGAAGCTTGAAAAAATATATTCTCCAATAGTACTTTTGTAACTTCTTGTATAAATTTTGAAATAACCAATGAAATATCAACACATGTTAATTGTTATTTTATACAATTTTACATTTTTTTCTTTCAATTTTTTTTAAACATAATCTTATAGTTACAATAGATCTTGATTTATAACTCTTGATGTGTAGATTTTAAATATATATTTTTTATTAAAATATAAGTTTTGAATTTAAAGTTATTATATTTTAAAATTTTAGTAAAAAAATGGAGAAAGAAAAAGCTGACGTGGAAGATTATTTTGCACATCCAATTTACACAAAAGCCATTTTTAAAAGACTGTTGGAGACGAATTTTTTTTTACAAATTTTGTAAATTTTACAAAAAACATAAATATAAAAAATTACTGGAAATACTTTAAGTCGTTAGATAAAAATATAAACATTCATATGAAATCTTGTAAAATTCAGTAATACCTATCGTTTTCCTATATTGGAATTTTTTTATAGAGTTACATGTTTCAATCAAACTAATGGAGGAATAAAAGTGTAGGACCAATTTTAAAATATACAAATTTTAGGCTTAAGAAAGTCTCAAGTATTAGCGAATTAAGGAATAAGTCAGGCTCCAGAAATAACATTTTTCTTTTAATTAAATAACGGACTTTTTCTTTTGATGGGGTAAATAATTAATTTTTTTGATGAAATTTGGTGGGTATGATCTCCATGACGAGTAGATCAACTCCACCAAATTTCATCAAAAAATTCAATCAGCAAGTGGGTAATCTAAAAATTTAAAATTTCAACAGTCGAAATGCACACATATACATCACTTTTTAGTTTACCCACTTTCCGATTGAATTTTTTGATAAAATTTGGTGGAGTTGATCTACTCATCGTGAAGATCATTCCCACCAAATTTCATCAAAAAATTCAATCATTTACCCCCTTAAAAGAGGAAGTCCGTTATTGAGTTAAAAGAATGATACCTTTTCTTGAGCCTGAATGATTTAGGATTTAGGGTCAAATACAATCCACCAATTTGAGATAGATAAATTAATTTAGTTTGGTGGATATTTATTTGATATTTTAATATTAAACTAATAAAATATAAGTTTTATTAAAAATTAGGTCACCAATTTTTTTCGATAGTCTATCTCAAATTATCCAAATTCTAAAAAGTGGGATAGACCAAAAAAAATTGCAAATAGAAACAACCACCAAACTAAATATGATGGAGAAATACTGAAATAGACGAAATAAACTAATAAAGTATTTTATTTTATTTTTTAAATTGGCCTTATTAATTATTGAAAGAGACCCCAAAAGTTGTAAAAATTAAACAAATAAACCTCCTAATTTAGAATTTTACAAAATCTCCCTCAAGATATTAATTAAAATAACTATATATACCTACTTCAAGACTTTCCACATTCAAGAGCCTGATCTAGCTAGCCATAGTTGGCTATTCTGTACCTTTATATTGTTTTTCATGTATTCATGCAAATTAAACAATTTACACACAATTATCATCATTTTTTTTTGTAACAATCAAATATTCTTACATGCTCATCACTCAACTTTCAGTGAACCAAATGCTAGATAGGTCAACAAAAAAAAATTCAAAATTGATTGATAGATTGCTGAAATTAACAATACGTTATGTTTCAAATTTAATATCCGTTTTTCCTTTATTGTTTTGTAAAAGTGAATTCTTAATTTACGACGAAAGTGTCATCTAAAATGCTAACTTCTAATTACATTTGAATATCCGGTGGCAATTCAATCATCTTTGTCAAATTTCAATTCAGACAAACAATTATTCATATGCCACAGGGCATTGAGTGTGTTTAACGTGCCGGATTAGAGAGCCGGCTAGGATTATTTAATCCCATCAGGACGGAATAAAACAATCCCACCTCTTAGTGGGATTTGTAAATCCCTCTCTCGGTGGGATCAGAAGGTCCAGATATCTAATCTCGACGAACACTAAACATGGGATAGAATAAAGTTATCATATCCCGCCCTTTTATCCTGCGCATCAAACGCAACCAACAACCAATTGTGGAATATTTATGAGTAGTTACATTGTCCTTGCCTCCTTAATTATGACACCATCTGGAACAGACGAAGTCTTGCAAAAAATAAAGTCTTACAAATTTTTGGGATCACAATTATTTTTTTGCAGTTAATACACTTGAACCCGCAGACAGAAACTCATCGGGTAGTTTTGGACATTTTCTACTACCCTTTGCCAATAAAATAATAGCGTTTGAGAGACGGAGATAAGTCACATAGAGACGCATATGATATAGACAGAGACCGGTGAGAAAGACTGATCGATCGAGTTGTTTATTTGCTGACTTGGCGTTGCGCCATGTGGGGTTGACCCAAGATATTTGAGAGGATGCTAATACCCTTTGCCAATCAGTTCTATTTTTCATACAGATTATGTGTTAATTTATGAACTGAAACAAGCCAAATATATATGTTTTAATTTAACATTAATTGTGTTACTGTAATGGAACAAATTATCTTAATTATTCATCCAAACTTTTTACAATCTATTCATAGGTAATAAAATACCGCAAACAAACTGCAAAAAGTATATAATCTATTCATAGGTAATTATTATTATTATTATTATTATTATTATTATTATTATTATTATTGTTGTTGTTGTTGTTGTTGTTGTTGTTGTTGTTGTTGTTGTTGTTGTTGTTGTTGTCGTCGTCGTCGTCGTCGTCGTTATTGGTGAAATCTCACTTAAAACTGAACGTCTAACCGGCCATCCGGTCCACACAAGAACACCAGGCTAGGGATCCTATTTATACTTCATAGGTCCCAAGTTTTGAACAAAGTAGTAGTGGGGTGTTGGTTCCTAAACTTGAACATAGTTTAGGTTATAAGTTTGAAAGCAGAAAACAATTAAGGGCATTTCAGGGCAGGTGTGAGTGGATGCGAGTGCGTCTCTCTGTATGGAGGATAAAGACAATACTTAGCATCATAGATAAACCATTTAGCGTTTTAATCCCTAGAAAATTAAATGAGAGATATATCTATGAGAGCCAAAGACATTGACTTGTAATTAAGATAATCCTTGCTTTCTTTTTTCTACTCAAATGGGTCCAAACACTGATTTTTTGGAAATAGATTCACCTTAAAGTTTAGAGGAATCTTATCCCAATTTTCCTAGTACTGGGCTATTTTCCTAATAGTGGGCAACTAATTAACTCAAAAAAAGACTTCCTAAAGTATTTACTCCTAAATATATGTATAAAACCCCTCCAAACTTGTAAAATGGGATATGATGCTCTTTGCCTTTATTTCTTTAGAAGATGCAAAGACCATGATTTTTATAAGATGGAAAAATGCGCAAGCTAGTCCTTGCTTTCATTTTCCTACTTAAATGAGTCCAAACATGCATGGACTTTGAATTTTTTGGAAACAAGCTCATCTTAAACCGTAGAGGAATCTTACCCCAATTTTTGGGGAAGGGACCACTCCCAAAGAATTGAAATTTTTTACTACTATACTAGTATATATATAACTATGAATCAAAGAAAGTATGCACCCCTACCTGTCCTACCCTACCCTAACCCACCCCACCCCCCACCCCCACACACACACGTCTCAAGTATAAATAATTGAGTATTACCTCAGGAATAGTGCAATGACCTTATCTTCTATCTATTATATAAAGACGGAAGGCAATTCATTTGTTGTTGAAACCGTATCAGATTTTTGGTTTTCTAATTTTGCCCTGCATGCTTTTTAATCTCACAGAAAGGCTATTATTTTAGCATTAGTCATGGGATTTGAACCCTTACTCTTGCAAGGGTTATAATACTCCTCAAGTATTGGGGCACACTTATTGCTTTTTAAATTTGTTTTCTTTATATCACTTATAGCTGCATCGCAAACGCATCGTGTGTATGCAAAAATCTAGTTTTTGAAAAATTGTGTAGGGAAAACACAAATTTGTCACTAAAAATGATGTCATTATGTCATAAAAAGTAACGCCAAATGTTTTTTGGGCTAAAATTATCATTGTATAAATGAATATTTAATGGAGACATTAGAGAAAAAAGGCAAAAAAAAAAAAATCACCAGTAAAATATTAGTGGCCAAAGAATTCGCCCCACATTGTTTTGCTCTACCCAACTCAAAAGGAAAATCTGATCGGCTGCGTCCATGTATCAAAATAAATGCCTTCCTTTGTGCTTCGATGAATATATGACTGAAACAGTCAAATTAAAACTAGAGCTTGGGCTATAACAAGATGGTAATTAAAAGGAAAAATAATTAATTTATGTTAAAAGTTAAAAATTAAATTGAAAAATTAACGGGTAAGATGTTATCTTACTTTTTCGCATTTTTCATGGAATTTTTTTCTTTGGGTAGTGAAGAAAAAAAGTTTTCACAAAAAAATAAGGAAGGATATATGGAGAGATCTATTCATAAAAATAAGTAAGAGATTAAATTACTCACTTCATCTTCTAACTTCAACGACTAGTATTTTTTTTTCCACTCATTTTCCATCTTCGTTATCAAATGTGGAGCCTTTGTGACGTGCTGAATTTATTAGCACAGTGATAGAGTGCTTAGACTGACCATTACTCCAATAGTGATGAAAGGCTTTGTGAGGGCTCCTTCAAATGGTGTAGACCGGGCCATGGTACGTTGAAGTGTAATATAGACGGTGCGGTTTTTTCAGATACAAATCATATAGGGTATGACTTTGTTTTAAGAGATGAAGACGGCAATTTTTTAAACGCATGTAACGGCACTGCGGCTACTACCCTTGACCCGTTGTTGGCTGAAGCCATTAGCTGCAAGGAAGCACTCACTTGGATAAAGCAAAAAGGTCTTTTAAATATTTGTATAGAATTTGATGCATTGATGCTTATTCTAGCCCTTCGGGGTGATTAAATATTTGTATAGAATTTGATGCATTGATGCTTATTCTAGCCCTTCAGGGTGATTTTCCGGACTCTTCATACATAGGTGCGGTGATCGATGACTGCAAAAGTTTGGCGAGTGATATCAGAAATGTTTCTTTTTGTTTTGTGCATCAATCAGCGAGTCAAGTTGCTCATAGATTAGTAAGGGCGTCAGATTCTTTGTCTAGTCCTGGGTTGTGGGTATCTGTCCCCCCCCCCCCCTCCATTTTATTTCAGATGTTTTAGCAGTTGATTTATTAGAATAAAATGGTTTGCCGTTGATTGTCCAAAAAAAAAAAACACAAATATTTATTATGTTTTTAAATTACATATATTTGAATTGAACGCGTATCGTATGCCGTTGAAAAACCAATATATATGTTTAGCTCATAGGTTATTTTACAATATAATTAATCTATTATGAGGACAATGTTTTTGTTCTAAGGAGCTGCGTCGTTAATTATATCCTTGTTAAATGTTTTTATATCGTTTGCATTTGGTCACATTAAAATGACTCGTTAGTAGCAAATTCATTAATTAGTTTATTTTTTATCATCAAAGTATGTTTTTCACTTCAAATCAAATGAATCTTAAATTTTCGTATTTTTAAGTGAGAAGGCATCTTGCCCTCTTACCTAATACCTATCATCGTGCAACTCCGATTTTCAACAATTTATAACTTTAAACTTTCAGTTTTTAATCAGGATTTTTTTCCCCTTAGCAGTGGTATTGATTAACTAATCAGTTCCATTTTTCATACAGATTATGTGTTAATTTATGAACTGAAGCAAGCCAAATATGTTTTAATTTAACATTAATTGTGTTACTGTAATGGAACAAATTATGGAGTGAGTGGATGCGAGTGCGTCACTTTGTATGGAGGATAAAGACAATACATAGCATCATAGATAAACCATTTAGCGTTTTAATCCCTAGAAAATTAAATGAGAGATATCTCTATGAGAGCCAAAGACATTGACTTGTAATTAATTAAGCTAATCCTTGCTTTCTTTTTTCTACTCAAATGGGTCCAAACACTGATTTTTTGGAAATAGATTCACCTTAGGCCTCATTTGGTTCACGGATTTAGGAAACGAAAGTCTTTCATTTCCTTTGTTTGGTAAGCACAAATTCCGGAAACACTTTCCCGACATAGGGGAAAGTAGGGGGTAAAACCACTCATTTCAAAATCCATGGGATTGATTTTTCCATGTAATTTTCAAGCATTTATTACAAAAAATTTGGACAGCAATACTCTTACTTAAATACTTTTCATGCCTCACTAAACACAAGAAAGAAAACTTGACAGGAAATTTAGTTTCCTACCTCCATAAGAAAGATAAAGGAATTGATTTTCGTTCCGTGAGAGGAATGGTAGGCTACTAAATACCCTTACCCCTATTTTCCTAATATTGGGCTATTTTCCTATTAGTGGGCTACTAATTAACTCAAAAAAAAAACTTTCTAAAGTATTTACTCCTAAATACGTATAAAACCCCTCCAGACTTGTAAAATGGGATATGATGCTCTTTGCCTTTATTTCTTTTTCAATTGGAAAATTAGGGAAGAGGGGGGGGGGGGGGGGGGGGGGGGGGGGGGGATTCTAGAAGATGCAAAGACCATGACTTCTATAAGATGGAAAAATGCTCAAGCTAGTCCTTGCTTTCATTTTCCTACTTAAATGAGGACTTCGAATTTTTTGGAAACAAGCTCATCTTAAACCGTAGAGGAATCTTACCCCAATTTTCCAATACTGGAATATTTTCCAGTTAGTGGGCCAGTAATTAACTCAAGACTTTCTAAAGTAATTACTCCCAACTGCTCTTAAATGTATGTGTATAAAAACCCTTCAAACCTTAAATTTGTATTACACATCAAATATAATCCAAAACCATGAGTCCTATTACTTTTCAAAACCCTCCTATCTTTATTTTACTGTCAATCCTACTTGTCATAATGTTCATTTCCCCAAATGTTGCTTCTAGTTCTTCTACTAAAGAAGCAATAGCTCTCCTTCAATGGAAATCAAGCCTTTTAAGCCAAAATAAGTCCATGCAAAATTCATGGACTCTTCCTCCTAATAATGCCACGAATTCATCTCCCCATTCCGAAAAAAACCTAAGCCCATGTTCTTGGCTCGGAGTTTCGTGCATTGAAGGAAGTGTAATCCGATTAAACCTCTCAATGTCAGGTTTAAAAGGTAATCTTTACAACTTCACATTCTCATCCTTTCCAAATCTTACTTACTTTGACCTAAGCTTTAATGAATTCAATGGTACCATTCCCCTGCAAATTGGTACTCTATCAAATCTCAAGTACCTCGATTTGTCGGGCAATCATTTTTCGGGTATTATCCCACCAGAGATTGGGCTTTTAACAAGTCTTAAGATCCTTTATATGGCTGGAAATCAACTCACGGGCTCGATTCCTCGAGAGATAGGCCAACTAAAGTCTCTTTATGATCTTGGATTGCATGCAAACTTTCTCGAAGGACCAATTCCTTCTTCTATTGGAAATTTAAAAAACTTGGCTCTTTTGTATCTCTATAACAATAAACTTTCAGATTGCATTCCTCAGGAAATTGGAAATCTCATCAATCTCGTCGAGGTCTCTTTGGATGATAACAGTTTCATAGGTAGAATCCCTTCCACTTTTGGAAAGTTGAGTAATCTAATTGTCTTGAAATTGTTTAAAAATCAGTTGTCCGGTCCCATTCCCTCAAAAATAGGGAAGTTGAGATCTCTCAAGTCTCTCAGCCTTCAGTTAAACAATCTTACCGGCTCAATCCCTCCATCTTTGGGTGGTCTAACCTCCCTAACCAATCTTCGTCTCTACCGCAATCAGCTTTCGGGTCCCATTCCAGAAGAACTAGGAAACTTGGAGTCCATAACCAACCTCCAATTGAGTCAAAATCGACTCAATGGTTCTATTCCTAATTCCCTTGGCAAATTGAGCAAGTTAGAAACTTTATTCCTCCGCGATAATCAACTTTCTGGTCCTATCCCACAGGATCTAGGTAACTTGAATCTAGTTGTTCTGGAAATCGATACAAATCAATTGTCTGGCCACTTGCCAGAGATTTGCCTTGGTGGAAAGCTTGTAAATTTCACTGCAAGTAAAAACCAACTCATTGGTCAACTACCCAAAAGCTTTAGAAACTGCCCAAGCTTATTTAGAGTCCGCCTTGGCGAGAACAAGCTCACTGGAAATATATCTGAAGTTTTTGGCGTATACCCAAAATTAAATTTCATGGATTTAAGCGATAACGAATTTTATGGGGAGATTTCAGATAATTGGAGTCATTGTAAGCAATTGGCAAGTCTGCAGATCGCGAGGAACAATCTAAGTGGCAGTATACCAGCGACGCTTGGAAATTCTGCTAAACTAGAAGAACTTAATCTTTCTTCAAATCATTTGGCTAAAGAGATTCCAAAGGAATTTGGGAAATTGAAGCATTTATCAAAGTTGGATTTGAGTGATAACCAACTTTTTGGCTCTATACCTAGAGAATTCGACTCGTTGAGCGAGTTGTTGTATCTTGATCTGTCTGCTAATAGATTGAGTGGGCCCATAAAAGGTGTTCTTGGGGACTACTTACGTATGTTCTATTTAAATTTAAGCAAGAATCAATTTGGAGGGGAGATTCCAATTCAGATTACGAAGTTAGTCCAGCTTTCGAAACTTGATTTGAGCCATAACTCATTCTCGGGGGTAATTCCGTCTCAGTTCAAAAGCTTAGAGAATTTGGTTTATATTGACATATCATATAATAAGTTGCAGGGTCCCATACCAAACAATAAGGCTTTTATGGATGCTTCCATAGACAAGTTACGAGGAAACAAAGGTTTGTGTGGAAATGTTACAGGATTACAACTCTGCGAAAAGCCATCAATGGGGTCTAAGCATAATCCAAATAAGAGTCAAAAATTCGCTCTTACAATCGGACTCGCTTTATTTGGAGCACTTTTACTTCTTAGTACGTTGATTAAGCTTTTAATCTTGTATGAGCGAAGAAAGAGAAAAATAGAAACTAAAAGCATGGGTAAAGAATGCGAAAGTCTCTTCTCAATATTCGCATTTGATGGAAGAGCAACCTATGAAGAAATCGTAACATCTACGAAAGCTTTTGACGCCCAATATTGCATTGGTAAAGGGGGATTTGGAAGCGTTTACAAAGCTGTACTCTCCTCGGGCAATATTGTTGCTGTGAAGAAACTTCATTCAATATCGGATATGTTTGATCGGAAAGGCTTTCTAAATGAAGTGAGAGCTTTGACCGAGATAAAGCACCGAGACATTGTGAAGTTTTATGGATTTTGCTTACATGCTCATCACTCATTTTTAATATATGAGTACCTTGAAAAAGGCAGTTTGGCATCAATATTAAGCAACGACGAAGAAGCTAAGAATCTAGATTGGACTAAAAGGATAAATATCATTAAGAGTGCGGCTCATGCTTTGTCTTACATGCACCATGATTGCGCCTCGCCTATTGTTCATCGAGACATATCAAGCAAGAATGTTTTACTTGATTCTGGATACGAGGCTAGTGTTTCTGATTTCGGCACAGCAAAGTTTTTAAAACCAAACTCATCCAATTGGAGTACACTTGCAGGCACGTATGGTTATGTTGCACCAGGTAAGATACAATTTTCTTTTTTGTAACTTAGGACCCGTTTGGTTTAGGTGAAATATTTTTCACCAAGGTGTGCAGTAGTTCTTTAGGATTAAACTTTTTGCACCAGTTTCTAAGGCTTTGTTTAGAAATACGAAATTATAGTGTGTGCAATTTTTTCTTAATCATATTTTTGTCTATGTTGGCAGAGTTTGCTTACACGATGAATGTAACTGAAAAGTGCGATGTGTATAGTTTTGGAGTGTTAACACTAGAAGTGATCCAAGGAAAGCATCCCGGTGACTTGATCGCTATTGCTTTATCTTCATCGAATGAGGAGATACAGTTGAAAGACATGGTGGACCAACGCCTTTCATTTCCCTCACTCGGAATTGAGGAGGTATTGGTCTCTATTGTAAATGCGGCGAGAGCATGTTTACATGCCAATCCACAATCAAGGCCAACAATGCGTGTTGTTTCTCAATTTTTATCAACTCGAACAATTGGCCTATCGGAGATTCATGTTTAGAAATAACAAGGAGATAATTATATATCCCTTAGTATATGAGAACTTGCTGGTTTCTTTACGTTGTATTATATTTGTTATGATATCCTTGTAGGTTTTTCTTTCGATGAAATCTCATCCTCTTACTTATCCTTGTGTAACCCCCTATTTTCATCAATATGTACTATGTAGAACTTCATGTTTCTCATAAATAAATAAATAAATAAATCTTAGCAGTGGTACTTATGAGTTCATCACTTCGACTCTTCATACACATTGTGTTTTGGAAAGTGTTAGTTAATATATTAACACTATTTCTATTTACACATATTAGCTCAACTTTCAATTTACATATATTTTTTCATTACAAAAAAATCTAATATATAAGAAATAATTAATGCAAATAAAAATAAAATCAGCCCCGTCCTCCACACCCGCTCCCTATTTCTCTGTTCCCACATTTAAGAAAAATAATTCCATCCCTTCATTCTTCTAGTCTACAGTTGTTTTGATTCAACGACATGTATTCTCCGGCTCAACAGCGAAGACGGGTATCTCTGGCTCAATAGCGAAGACTAATCCCTCTAGACACTGTCAGACGCTTTTCGCGGAGAAATGTCCCAACAACGTCTGCTCCATTCACAAGCTTCTAGTATCGAACTCAGAATATCTTACTTAAGGGACTTGATCCCCTTTTACTCGGGCCAACTCATGTTGGTTAGATTCATTAATTTTATAATTGTGTTATATCTTCTATTTCACTTCTACTGAAGTAAAAGTATTAGTGAAGGATTTTAATCTGTTAAAAATAAAGATAAAAATATCTTTGATAATCAAAGAGAAAAACAACTTGAAATCTGAACATTTTTTTAAAAATAATTGTACAAAAACTCACCATAATAAGTGACTTACAATAACTCAAGGTAAAAATTTAAGAATGAGGGACATCAAATATAAATACTCAATAGACCAAAAATGATAATATAAATACTCATAAATAACGCACAATCGGCCGCTAAAGAAAACCATTTTAAATGAAACTTTGAGAACAACAATGATTAGAAAAAACCACATACAAAAAACTGAAAAAAAGGATAGGGTACAGACCTTAATTAATAATAAATTGTAATAAATTTTGTTCAAGTTCAACCCACCCAAGGAACAAATCCCGGTCTACGCCTGTATATGATTTTATTTTTTTTAAAATGGAAGGTCTAAATCCATTCCCTTTTACTATAAGAATAATAACGAAATTTCCTTCCACCTAGATGAGATTTAAACTCAAGATCTCTCTTGAGGTCTAATGTATGCCTTACAAACTAAACTCGCTCATCATAAATATTCGCAATTTAGTAAATAGCAAACTAATAGCGCTAAAAAGTTATGATTAATTTTTCGTGCATGCTTCCTTTTCTTTCTTTTTCGACTGGAAAATTTGGAAAAACAAAATCTAGAAGATATATATGCAAAAGCAATGACTTTTTTTTACCGTAAATGATGGGATATTTGCTTTCATTTTTTTACTCAAATGGTCAAAGATTCTTAGTTAATGGAAACAGACTCATCTTATATTCCTAAATTCCCTTCTAGTGTAATTGGTAAAAAAATCGAAAGGAAGACCTTCTAAAGTCTTTAATCACTCCTATCAATTGTTCCGAAATATGCATCTATAAAACCCCTTTAAACCTTATATCTTTTTCACAACTTAAAAGAAAAAAACCAAAACCATGGGTTCTATTACTTTTAAGAAATCCTTCACATCTTCATTTTACTCTCAATCTTTTTTATCATAATTGTCCTTTCACCAAATGTTGCTTCTTCCTCTACTACTGAAGAGGCAAAGGCCCCTCTTAATTCAATGGAAATTAAGCCTTTTAAGCCAAAAACAGCCCATGTAAATTTCATGGAATCTTCCTCCTAACTATGCCACTAATTCTTCTCCTCATTAACAGAAAAAATCAAGCCCAAGTTCTTGGCTCGGAGTTTCTTGTATTGAAGGAAGCATAATCCGATTAAACTTCTCGATGGCAGGTTTAACAGGAAGCTTTACAATTTTTCTTTCTTGTCCTTCCCGAATCTTACCTACTTTGAACTCAGTTTTAATGAACTCAATCAATGGTAGCATTCCCCCGCAAATTAGTACTCTATCAAAGCTTAAGCACCTCGATTTGACGGGCAATTTATTTTTGGGTATAATCCCACCGGAGATTGGACATTTAATGAATCTCAAGAAACTTCATTTCTTTGAAAATCAACTCACTGGCTCAATTCCTTGAGAGATAAAACAATTAAAGTCTCTCTATAAGCTCTCGTTGTACAAAAACTTTCTTGAAGGACCCATTCCTTCTTTTATCGGAAATTTGAGCAACTTGGCTATTCTCTATCTCTATGAGAATAAACTTTCGGGCTCTATTCCTCAAGAGATAAGTCAACTAAAATCTCTCTATGATCTTGAATTGTCCACAAACTCTCTTGAAGGACCAATTCCTTCTTGTATCGGCAATTTGAGTAACTTGGGTAGTCTCTATCTCTACGAGAACCAACTTTCAGGTCCCATCCCACAAGAACTAGGAAGTTTGAAACTTGTCTCCCTACAAATAGACACAAATCAATTATCCGGCTACTTGCTAGACCAAATTTGTCTCGGCGGAAAGTTTGAAAATCTCTCTTTATGCTACGTACAACCAACTAAGTGCTCAAGTACCCAAAAGCTTTAGAAACTGCTCAAGCTTATTAATTAAGAGTCCTACTCACCGGTAACAAGCTCACCGGAAATATATCTCAAGTTATTTACATATATCCAAAATTACAGTTCATGAATATAAGCGATAATGACTTTTACGGGGATATTTCATATAACTGGAGTCATTGTAAACAGTTGACAAGTCTGCGGACCGCGAAAAACAATCTCAGCAGTTATATACCAGTTGTATTTGGAAATTCTACTCAACTACGTGAACTTGATATTTCTTCAAATCTTTTGGTTGGGGAGATTCCTAAGGAAATTGGGAAACTAAAGTATTTACTGAAGTTGTTTTTGAGTGATAAACAAATTTCTAGCTCTATACCTAGAGAACTCGGGTCTCTGAGTAAGTTGTATCTCGATCCGTTTGCTAATAGATTAAGTGGGTCCATAAAAGGATTTCTTGGGGACTACATGCATTGTTCTATTTGAACTTAAGCAATAATCGGGGAAATTCTAATTCATATTACGAAGCTAGACCAGCTTTCAGAGCTCAATTTGAGCCATAACTCATTCTTAGGAATAATTCTGTATGAGTTCAAAAGCTTGAAGAATCTAGTGGATATTGACATATACAATAAGTTGCAGGGTCCTATACCAAATAATAAAGCTTTTATTAATGCTTCCATTGACGAATTACGAGGAAACCAGGGTTTATGTGGAAATGTTAAAGGGTTACAGCTCTGGAAAATCTCACAATTGGGTCAAAGCATAATGCAAACAAGAGCCGAAAACTTGCTCTTATAATCGGATTGCCTATTTTAGGATCAATTTTACTTCTCGGTGCATTCGTTGGCCTCTTAATTGGGTATGAGCGAAGAAAAGGGAAAATGGAAGCCTAAAACATGAGTAAAGAATACTGGAATTTGTTTTCCATATTGGGTTTTGATGGAAAAGCAACATATGATGAAATCGTAATAGCCAAAGAAGATTTTGACACTCGATATTGCATTGCAAATGGAACATTTGGAAGCATTTACAAAGCAATACTTAGCGCGGGTAATATTATAGCCGTGAAGAAGCCTCATATGATATCGGATATGGTTGATTAAAAAGGCTTTCTAAACGAGGTGAGATCTTTAACCGAGATAAAGCACCATAATATTGTGACGCTTTATGGATTTTGTTCACATGCTCGGCACTCATTTTTGATATACGAGTACCTCAAAAGAGGTAGCTTAGCATCAATATCAAGCAATGAAGAAGAAGCTAAAAAGCTAAATTGGACAAATAGGGTAAATCTCATTAAGGATGTGGCTCATGCTTTGTCTTACGTGCACCATGATTGCTCATTGCCAATCGTTCATCGAGACATATCGAGCAAGAACATATTGTTTTATTCTTCATACAAGGCTAGTGTTTCAGATTTCAGCATTGCTAAATTTCTAAGGTTGGGCTCATCCAATTGGAGCACACTTGCAGGCACTTATGGATCTGTTGCACCGAGTAAACCAAAAATGCATTTGTTTAGGGTCAAATAATTATCACCCATGTGAGCAGTACATGTTTGGGGTTAAACTTCTTGCACTGACGTTTTAAGAGTCTTTAATTAGAAACGTAAATTATGGTGTGTGCATCTATTCAGAACTGCATGCACTTTTGTTTATGGTGGCAGACTATGCTTACACAATGAAGGTAACTGAAAAGGGCAACGTGTATAGCTTTAGAGTGCTAGCACTAGAAGTGATCAAAGGTAACCATCCTAGTGACTTGATAAATATTGTATTATCTTCATCGACCTAGGAGATACAGATGAAAAACATGGTGGACCAACGCCTTCCATTAACGCTCATTCCAAGTTAAGGAGGTGGTGTTATCAATTGTAAAAATGGCAACAACATGTTTAAATGTTGATCCACAATCAAGGCCAACAATGCTTGTTGTTTCTCAGTTTTTATCGACTCGAACAATAGGGCATCTAGGAGGTTAATATTAAGGAATAACAAGAAAATAATTACGTATCCTTTAGTATGAGAATTTACTGGAATCTTTATATTATATTATTCTTATTATAATATCTTTGTAGTTTCATCTTTTTAGGAAATCTTGTCCACTACCTATCCTTGTGTAACTTTTATCTTCATCAATATATAGATCTTCATGTTTCTTATCATAAAAGAATTTCATAGCAATGGTATTGTTGGAAAAAATAATACAAGTAGGTGTACTTGAATACGCAGCGGATTTGATATGGATCTTGTGTGATTGGTCTTACGATACTCACATTGTGTATCGTTATGCAAACGTCTACCACTATGCCCACAGCTTCAGATACTCCTCACTGAGAACCCTAGAATGTGCGTAGAAAATAGATGACGGCTACTTTTCAGTCTATTGTTGTGTGTTATAATTTAGGTCTCAAGACCTAAATATATATATATATTATGGTTAAAAGGGTGCAAACCCTAAAGCCCACTATGGGTGTCTTTGTTGGGCTATCCCAACAGGCCCAAAACCCAACATCTCCTGCTCACACATTGTGGGCAAATTATTGCACTTCCTTTCGCACCATTCTAGATTCCCCATTCATACTTAGTAAATGAGTTGTGCGACCACGAGCCACCTGAAAAGGATAAACTTGGAGTATTATGCCAAAATTCAAAAGAACCAGCATAGAACATCCTTATAGCATCTCATTATACCCCTAACCTATTCAGCCACATTCAGATTAAGCATCTCCAATCCCTCGGAGTCACATCTCGGATCTATGCTTAAAACTCTCTCATTTTATTCTCACATCTACGTCGCTATTTCGAGAAAGCGACATAACTTGGTACCAGTGATCATAAAACTTGAACGTGCTGCTAAACAGTCATCATTTCGCCCTCATATCACTTAGATTATGTCCAATTGCTTTCCCAACAATGCCCATTTAGGCCGAATCAGTCTTGACCACAGGATACAAATATCAAAGTAGCATACACTAAACTTCCTCTTCGTAATACAGTCAAAAGTCACATAGGGAAAAATAGTAGAAGATCATACATATTGTACTAATCTATAAGGACTCACACAGTTAAGAAGCAGGGATTATTCTATCACTTCCTTATATGGGTCGCTAAGCGCATGTAGTATATATGACTTACATGCTACGATGGAGTTCTCTTTCAATAAAGAGCATATGTCACTACCAAACACCATACAGATCTTAGTCCAGTCGCTGCCAAGCGCCTGACCCAAAAATCCACTTATTCGCTTATCTTAGCGCCTAGTTGGAATTTCGTATCCGGCTATCTACAGGTTATATATGGATAGTGGGGTATCCATATTTAGTCTTCAAAATACTTAATCTTAGCCCTTTCTAAGTCAACATTTCAATCATTGTCAGCTTAGCTCGCTATCACAGCGCCACAAGCTTAATGTGTCTCATTTTTGCTTGCCCTTCAGGCGCCAAAAGTGATCACTCGTGTGAGAGAGTCGATCAATGCCTATTGACATACTCATACCATGATATCCCAATCATGGGTAATGTATGTGCTAGCAGTTATATTAAAACAATAGTATAAGAGCAATAAATTCCTAGAAATTTATTAATAATAATGTCAATAATATCAAACATCCTACATGGTCAAAAAATAATCACAACCTATGTAACCCTAGACTCCTAACATAAGCCTGATAAACGTCTCTCACTATAGGCTTAGTCAAGGGGTCTGCAACCATGCGACTAGTAGAGATATGTTTAAGGACCACCTCCTTTTGCAGAACCATGTCACGAAGAAAATGGTATCTAATGTCTATGTGTTTAGTTTTCCCATGATACTTGGGATCCTTGGAGTATGCAAGAACTGCCGAGCTATCACAGTATATAGTAACCGGCTCCGAAGCGCTTTTAACAATGCCAAACTCTCAAAGGAATCTTCTTAACCAAACACCTTCTTGAACAGCAGCTGAATAAGCAACGTACTCCGCCTCCATCATAGATAGTGCAATGCAAGTCTGCTTTTTGCTGCACCATGATATTGCTCCATTGTTGAGTAAGAAAGCATAGCCTGATGTAGATTTGTGTCCGTTTAGATCACCTCCCCAGTCAGCATCGGTATATCCAACCACACGCAAATCCAATGCTTGATAGCAAAGCATATAATCAGTTGTCCCTTTCAGATATCGAAGTATTCTCTTCACTGCTTTCCAATGAACAATGCTAGGATTCCCTTGGAATCTATTGACAAGACCAACTGCATAGCAAATATCGGGCCGTGTACACATCATCACATACATCAGGCTACCAACAGCGTTAGCATATGAAACACGGGCCATCTTCTCTTTCTTATCAAGAGTCTTAGGACACATATCCAGATTTAAGGTATTACCCTTCTCAACAGGAGTGTCAATGTGTTTACAAAATTGCATCTGAAAACGTTCAAGTACATTTCTTGTGTAAGTCTCTTGAGACAAACCAAGAAGTTTCCTTGATCGATCTCTTTGGATCTTAACTCCGAGCACATAACTTGCCTCGCCTATGTCTTTCATTTTAAAATTTGAAGACAACCACGTTTGTGTGGCGACAATCATCTATTTGTTATTTCTAGCTAATAGTATGTCGTCTACATACAAGAAAAAGGATCAAGAAACTATTCCTAGAACGTTTAACGTACACACAGTGGTCCTCCTCGATCATCGTAAACCCATTTGAAAAAATGGCTCGATGGAATCTCAAGTACCATTGTTTAGATGACTGCTTCAACACATAAATGGACCGTTTGAGCTTGCAAACTTTGCGCTCTTTCCTTCTACCTACAAAACCAACAGGTTGATCCATATAGATTTCCTCATCTAATTCTCCATTGAGAAATGCAGTTTTAACATCCATCTGAAAAAGTTCTAAATCCATATGAGCGACAATAGTTAGAATGAGGCGGATTAAGGCAAACCTTACTACCGGTGAGAAGGTTTCCTCATAGTCAATGCCTTCTTTTTGGGTGTAGCCTTTCGCTAGAAGGCGAGCTTTATACCTATCAATGGAACCATCTGCCTTGCGTTTGACTTTTAGAACCCATTTGTTTCTAATAGTCTTTTACCCTGGCGGAAGATCTACCAAGTCCCAGACATTGTTCTTCTTCATAGACTCTGTCTCATTAATCATTACAACTTTCCATTTAGCCGAAGTAGGGGATATGATAGCCTCCTGATAATTTCTAGGCTCATCTACATCTTGCGGAGCACACATGAAAGCTGCCACCTCAATCTCAAAACGACAATGTGGGACACTTTCACGATTACTCTAGGCAATCGTGGACTATGGGAATTGGCCTCTAACGGAGGGACGCTCCCAATGAGAGGTCGCATGCTCCCACTAGGAGTGGAGTCATTCTCAGCATCCACATTTGGATTTAAAACGCCTTCATTTGATTCTACCATTTTAGACAACTCAATGTTTATGTCCACATCCCCTCTATTGGGGAATTCCTTCTCTAGGAAATCCACATCTCGTGACTCAATCTCAGAAATAGTTTCATCTTCTTGTTCACCAAGCATTACATAACCTTTAGATTCTTCAAAATATCTAATGAATATGCACTTATGCGCCCTAGGGCCTAGTTTTCCATGTGAATGGGAACTAGTGTGAACATACCCTACCACCCCCCCATGGGCGCAAATGGCTTAAGTCGGACTTCCTGCCCGTCCAAAGCCCATAAAGCGTTGATGAAACAAATTTGAAAGGCACACGGTTGAGGATGTAGGCTGCAGCTAAAATAGCATCCTCCCAGAAAGATATTGGGAGGTTAACTTACGCCATCATTGATCTAACCATATCCAAAAGGGTTATATTCCTTCTCTGCTACACTATTTTATTGCAGAGTATATGGAATAGTTAACTGTCTCTGGAATCCTTTTTCATCACAGAGCTGCTTGCATAGCTCAGATAAGTACTCACGTCCATGATCAGTATGGAGAGCCTTAATGGTCCTCCACTTTAATTCTCAACCAAAATCATAAATTATTTAAACCAATCCAATGCCTCAGACTTATGGGAGATCAAATATACATAATTGTAACGTGTATAATCATCTATAAATGTGATGAAATAGTTAGCACCATGCCTTGCCCTCACACTGAGTGGGCCACAAATGTCTGAATGAACTAATTGCAAAGGAAAAGATGCTCTAGTGGCTTTTCTAAACGGTTTCTTAGTTGACTTTCCTACTAAGCAATGCTCACAATTAGGCAAATTCACTTTAACGAGCTGACCTAACAAGCCATCTCTAGCCAATCGATTCATTCTGTCCTAGCCAATATGACAAAGTCTAGCATGCCAAATTGCAGAATTACCAGCAGTAGTCAAGAAAGAAATAGAATTATTATTACTAGAATAATTAATATCCAAAACAAATAATCCATCCAAAATAAAACCACTACCATAAAACATTGTTCCATTAAAAATGTTAACATTTTTGTTCTCGAAAACTACTTGAAATCTTAGCCTAAGCAAAGCAGAAATTGATAGAAGATTCCGTCAAACATCAGGAGCAAACAATAAATCATGGATCAATAGGTTGCGTCCACTGCGCATGCTTAGCTTGTAGGTACCAACACCTAAAACTTGAACAGCTTCTCCATTGCCCACATAAATTACTTTGCTTCCTACTAGTATCTGGCGGTACTCCACATATCCAACTCGATCCCTCACGACATGTTCGGCTGCTCTTGAATCCACAATCCAATCATAGGAAGGATGAGCTACCATAACATGGCTTATTATATAAACAAGAGGAGAATTATAATTTAATAGTACCTTCTTCGGCTCAGTGAAGTCATGAGCGAAATGACCTTCCTTACCACAGTTGAAGCATGCTTTGCTGGCATTGCCCTTCTTGCCACCACATTTGCCCCGCTTGCGTTTGGCAGAGTTTGCCTTCTTAGGCGCAAGGTCATCATCGTTCTTCTTCCCATTATTCTAATCCTTGTGCTTAGACCTAGCTGTCTTGTGCAAACTAGAATGAACCATGTAAGAGGAGTTATTTGCTTTAGCAGCTTCTAACTCCAAATGATGCGCTAGATCATCAAAAGTTTTAATGTTCTCATTGTGCGTCATATTGACTCTCATATGTTCTCACGAATCAGGTAAGGAATGAATCCCAACTTGAACCTGCTGCTCATCGCTCAAGCTGTTCCTAGCTGCCTTGAGCTCGCAGATCATAGTTGACATCTGTCTAAAATGCTGCTTCATCGGAGTGTTTGAGTGCATCTTATACGAGTTAAACTTCAAGGTCAACGCGACCAATCGAGTAGCTGAAGTTGAACCAAACTTAGCTTTCAAAGCATCCTACATTTCTTGAGCAGTCTTACAATCCTCGAACGCCTTGATCAAGTCACTGTGCATGCTGCTAAGCATAACAAAGCGCACACAACGATCGTTCTTGACCCACTCTTTGTAGGCCTCATGATTGCGCTAGTGTTGGGCACCATTGCCATCCTCCAGTGGTGGAGTCAAGGATTGGATCAAGGTTTCCAAAACCTTTTGCTCATAAAGGAGATATTGAATCTTACAGTGCCAAATATCATAATTGTTACCATCCAATTTCTCACCGTTGTTTAAGTCAACAACAATACTTTTGAAGCCATCTAAACGCGCAAAAGGAATAATGATATTTAATACGGACATTATTATTAGCACAACACATAAAACAAACCTTTTGCAGCACAAATCTTAAACAAAATTTAATAGTTCTCACATGACACGAGATCGAAAGATCACTACGCTCACAATCATCTCCCCCATCATGTGATATTATTAAATTAAAATTTAAATATGCGCAAAAGTGTATAGGAGCTTTAAGCTACCACTATACTCCCATTGTACCAGAATTATATTCCACAATATATAGACCAGGTATAACATGCAACACATTGATATATAATAGTGAATTATATCAAAAACAAATTATATGGTACCAACTAATTAAATTCTCCCACCAGCCGTTCGTGAGAACGTACTAGAAAATAAGGTTGAATTTCGGATAGTAAGGCGTGCTCATGCCTTATCAAAACAACACTTTTGCTTTTTGGGAACAATTCCCAGCTTCGGCGTGCCCACGCCTTATCAAAATACTTCTTTTGATTTCTGGGCTAAGAGGTATAAGGAATTTTGAAAAAATTCCTCCCTTTTTTTAAAAAAAAAAACGTGTCCCCAAATTCAAAAAAAATCGGCGGCCACAATTTAAAAAAAAATTGAAAATCGTGCCCCCATATTTTTTTTTATTATCTAACGATCTCACCGTATATCATGAAATCAAAACAGAATATACACATATATGTGTAGATCTCAACTTCATGTAGTGAATAATGTATACATGTATATGGGCTACTTGAAACTGAAGTAGAAATTTCATATCATATATACGGATGCATCATATTGGGAATATATAAATCAATATATGTACGATACAGTAAGAAGGCACGCATGTAAACATCAATTAATTAGCATAGATACACAAATACATATATATATATGATTTAGTATAAAGACCAACCTTCTCCCTCTGATACCAATGTTGGAAAAATAATACAAGTAGGCGTAGCTATATACGCAGCGGATTTGATATGGATCTTGTGTGATTGGTCTTACGATACTCACGTTGTGTAGCATTATGCGAACGTCTACCACTATGCCCACAGCTTCAGATACTCCTAATTAAGAACCCTAGAATGTGCGTAGAAAAGAGATGACGGCTACTTTTCAGTTTATTGTGTTGGTCGGATTTCAACCCTAGAGGGGTAAATAAGGTTTAAAAATCTTTAATGCGGAATTCAAAACTTTTTCAAAATGTTTAAGTAAAATAATTTAGCTAAATAAGTTTATCAAGGAAAATAATCAATCAAACAATCAATCCCAAGAATAAGCAACAATATAAGCAACTTCAATCAATGAATATAATGAATAAATAAAGAGATTGAGTAAGAAAGATTGAACCAATTTGAAGTCCAAGGCTTTTTGTCCACACGGTTTTGGTTTACCAAACCATAGTCCGCGCTCAGTTAGTTCGCCGTTTCACTATTCAATCTTCTTCGGGTGAAGATCAAACCTCAATACAAATGTTGCTATGCACACAACCCTCACAATGTAGCTATACCCACTACACTTCTCACAAGATATGATCTCTTGCTCTATAAAGAGACAAACTCTTTTTTGAAATGAAGAATTAATTGTTTGTGATGATACACACCAATACAATAACTCTCAAGTGTATTTGAAAATTACAAATGAAGCTCACACTAGAGTTATCAAGATTGATCAAAAATATATAGCTCAAAAGATGAAAGATTGATCAAAATGTGTTCTTGAATTTTTGTATATTTGAATATATGAACAATAGAGTATTAGAATGATTCAAGGTATGTTAAAACATGTATAGGACCTCATATTTATAGCTTGCAAAACCATATGGCCGTTGGGGATGATTAAGAAAGGTTTTGGGTCAAAGGTATACATTTTCAAACTTTCCAACAGCTAGTTTTGACAAAATTTCAAATTTGTTTTGATAATTTCTCCCAATTTGACTGTTGGATCATGCTCAAATGTTAGTCAAAAGTGTTAACAGATGTTGTCTAACTACTGTAAAAAATTTAAAATGATCGGAGTCCGGGAAGGCCTTCATCTTACCGTTAGATTAAAACTGTGCGAAAATTGAGCGAATTTTAAATGTAAAATAAAAACATTTTTGCAATTTAACAATTTAGTTCCAAATACAATTCTAATGATTTTTGAACCTTAGAGATATGTTTCTAAGATACCTATTTTTATTAGAGCTTAAAATATTATCATTTTTAATTAATATGAATTTATTTTGAAACTCGGTCTTTGTAAAATGAGGTTTTTCAAAGAAATTCAATTTCAAGCATGTTTGAATCAATCTTTAAAAGATGAATAAATACGTTTGAGCTATAAGGATTTGATCAATAATATAACTTTATATAAATTTTAAGCACTCACTCAATTACTGAATTAACGAGCCTTTGAATGCTTTAATTTGTTTCTTCGAATTGATCTTCACTTGAAACTTTTTCTTAAAAGCTTTTCATATAGTCTTTTGATCCTTTGTGCTTCATGATTTGCATTGAGAGATTTGATCTTCCTTGTCTTGTCCATTGATCGAATAGTGAAAGAGTGATCATTGTCTTGTCCAATGATCGAATAGTGAAAGAGTGATCCTTGTCATGTTTTTCTTGAATTTTCCAAGTAAACGAACTATATACTTATATTAAGAAACATGTTAAATTACACATGATTGATTTATTGTTATTATCAAAATAAGATTAAGACCTTAGGTCAACAATCTCCCCCTTTTTGATGATGACAATAAATTAATGTGTGTTTACAATAACAAGCATAAATAGCATATAAATGTAAATAAATAATATGCTTTCCCTCAATTTATGCAAAAATGACAATTAAAAAGTATTGCAAATATTTGAGATAGTTTGAAAAATAAATAAAGATATATATATTTTAAATAAAACTTTCAAAAGTATGAATGTAGAAAAGCATTTAAAGTCAGTTTAAAGCATTTAAAATCTTACCACAACATTTAAGATCAGTATAAAAAATCTTACCGCAGCATCAACATCATATACACATTTTCTCTCCCTATGCAAACATCAAAAAGGGATCTAGGCCGTGTAAGGGCGCTGGAATTTAGATGCACGCGGGCGCTATATATTTTGACTTTTTGCTTTAAGAAGACAGCTTTTCGTTTTTGGATTAATTTTTTTTTTAATGACAGATAATTATTCTTTGAATGCAAAATCATTGTTAGTTTACAATAATATGCAAAATGAAGACTTCCAATATTAATCCAAGTTAAGCATAATTAATGAACCTTTTTTTTTTATCAAACTAGATGTCACAAGCTCTAGTCATACCAAGTTCACGACGGATAGCATAAAAACGATCGTCCGGGAGTGGTTTAGTGAAAATATCCGCAAATTGCGATTTGGTGCTAACGAATTCAATATCAACATCACCTTTTTGCACATAATCACGAATAAAATGATGTCTTATCTCAATGTGCTTAGTACGTGAATGTTGTATGGGGTTCTTGATCAAGCTAATAGCACTTATGTTATCACATTTAATGGGAATATGGCTAAGACTAATTCCAAAGTCTTCTAGTTATTGTTTAATATATAAAGGTTGTGCACAACAACTTCTGGCCGCCACGTATTCGGCTTCGGCCGTTGAAAGGGCCACCGAATTTTGTTTCTAACTTGACCAAGATACTAGTTCGTGTCCTAGAAAATGACATGTGCCACTAGTGCTTTTCCTATCGATTTTGCAACCCACAAAATCCGCATCGGAATAACTTATTAGGTCAAATGTGTTCTCTCTTGGATACCACAAACCCAAAGAAATAGTACTGGAAAGATAACGGAATATACGTTTTACGGCGTGTAAGTGGGATTCTTTTGGATTCGCTTGGAATCGTGGGCATAGACAAACACTAAACATGATATTCGGCCTAGAAGCCGTCAAATGAAGTAAGCTACCGATCATACCTCGATACTTCTTGATGTCGACACTCTTACCACTTTCGTCTTTGTCAAGTTTCAACGTTGAACTCATAGGCGTACTCATTGATTTAGCACCTTTCATGTCGAACTTCTTCAAGAGTTCCTTCACATATTTCTCTTGATTGACAAAGATCCCATCTTTGCATTGCTTTACTTGCAATCCGAGAAAATAATTCATCTCTCCCATCATGCTCATTTCAAATTCCTTTTGCATACAAGTAGAAAATTCTTTGCAAAGATTGTCGTTAGTAGAACCAAAAATAATATCATCAACATAAATTTGCACAAGTAGCATATCATTGGCATGATTCTTAATGAATAAAGTAGTGTCTACTTTGCCTCTAACAAATCCATTATTAAGAAAAAATGAACTTAATCTATCATACCATGATTTAGGTGCTTGTTTCAATCCATACAAAGCTTTTGACAATTTAAACACATAATCCGGATAGACATGATTTTCAAAACCGAGAGGTTGTTTTACATAAACTTCTTCTTCAATGAAGCCATTCAAAAACGCACTTTTAACATCCATTTGATATAACTTAAAATTTTTGAAACAAGAATAAGCAAGTAGCATGCGAATAGCTTCTAAACGTGCTACGGGTGCATAAGTTTTCTCATAATCAATGCCCTCCTCTTGATTGTATCCTTGGGCAACAAGTCTAGCTTTATTTCTAACAATAACACCATTTTTATCCTTTTTATTCCGAAATACACATTTAGTGCCTATAATAGTATGATTATTTGGTTTGGGAACAAGTGTCCACACTTAATTTCTCTCAAATTGATTGAGCTCTTCTTGCATAGCCATCATCCAAGATTCGTCTTGTTCGGCTTCATTTATGCTTTTAGGCTTATATTGAGAAACAAATGCCACATTATTGCAAACATTTTTTAAGGATTATCTAGTCAGCACCTTACTAGATGGCTCTCCAATAATTTGATCAATAGGGTGGTTGGACACAAATTTCCAACTCTTAGGTAAATTATTCGAGTTTTGCTCGGCCTTACTTTCTATCTCCTTAGAAGATGTTTGAGCACTCGATGGTTCTTCCTTAGATGTATCATTAATTTGAATATCCGAAACTTTTTGAATAATTTCAACATCATCATCGGAATGCACTATGGGTGCAAAAGGATTAGACTCAATTACTGAATTAACGAGTCTTCGAATGCTTTGATTTGTTTCTTCGAATTGATCTTCACTTAAAACTTTTTCTTAGAAGCTTTTCATATAGTCTTTTGATCATTTGTGCTTCATGATTTGCATTGAGAGATTTGATCTTCCTTGTATTGTCCAATGATCAAATAGTGAAAGAGTGATCCTTGTCATGTTTTTCTTGAATTTTCCAAGTAAACAAACTATATACTTATATCAAGAAACATGTTAAATTACACATGATTGATTTATTGTTATTATCAAAATAAGATTAAGACCTTAGGTCAACATACTATTGTGTGTCATAATTTAGGTCTCAAGACCTAAATATATATTTAGGTTAAAAGGGTGTAAACCCTAAAGCCCACTATGGGTGTCCTTGTTGGGCTATCCCAACAGGCCCAAAACCCAACAGGTATTGATTAGTTCATCACTTCTATTATTTCTACATATTTTGTTATATATGGAAATTGTGTAAATATCTTAAGAGAAATAAACAAAACATTAATTGGTTCAAACAATTACCAATAACAAAAAACGAAAAAGAAAAGATAATTACGAGGACAAAAAAGGCAAGAAGAAGAAACATTGAAGAGTGTCTAAGGGATACAAAAAATAACCAAGAAAGTAGTTACCTTTAAGTGTCTTATTGTCAATGAACAATTCATTATAAATATTCGCCTTAGCTTTTTATAATTTATTCAATGGCCATAAACCACTAAAAACAAACTTAAAAATATGAGACGGAGTTTACACTATTCAAACTAATTATTCGGGAAAAATGGATATTCTGGAGTGAGTTAGACTAGTGATTTGTGAATGTATGAAAGTTAAAAAGTAAAGCAAGCATGTTCAAGTATATATTGTGCCATATGAACTATCTCTTACACCGAATTCATATCTTTTTTACACTAACCAAAAACAAGATTTTTTTCACGCCTTATATGCGGCATTTTGACAAAAGTCTGTAACAATCATTGACTATGACAAAATTCTGCACTTATTGACTTGACAAGACCTTGACAATTGTTAAATTATTTCTCAGTCCAAGGTAATCGAAGCTTTCACCCTTTTGTCACTGATTTTGACCTTAATTGAATTTTTTGGAAAATAAGGTATGATTGTTTAAGATTTTTTTTTTCGGCGTGGGGGGGGGGGGGTTGGAAGGAGGTGTAATAAAATAGTTTAATTCACATAATAAAAATTCTTTCAGTCTAGTTAAAGCATAACCTAGATAACTATTTTGTTCACTCGTTATGTTTCTTAATTTCTATAGTTAATGAACCCCATTGATGTATAATTTATTCCATTATATAAAAATGATTAAGATTTAATATTTTAAAGAGTTGACACACGAACTCTTTTAAAAGAAAATGATTATATTGGCACCATGAGATTTGAATATTTAATCTTGGCTAGAAATGAGTAAGTTTTTACCACCCAAAATATATGTGTTAAGAAACTCCTTATTTACTAAATTAGATATAGAAGGATACGTAGTGCATGTGTAGTTTTATGCACACGCAAATGTTATTTAGAATGAATATATATATACATATATCTCAAAAGGTTGCACTCAAAATGATGATGATAAGGGTAGAATGGAAACACAAATAATATATATCAAGAATTGTACTCTTTACCTCAAATAGTCAACACTCATAAATAACACTAAAGCATCTTTACTTTTGTTAAATGTTTCTCCTTAAACTATACACATGCAAGTAAAACATACAATGACATTGTATGTGTAGGCGCTCTAGTATATATATAGGAAGGCTTAAGTTACACCGGTGTAAGATTAAGAAGTTCTACACATATCTGATTGATTTGATAAGGGGCTTCTGGATCTCCAATTAACTTATTTTTTTGCACGCATCTTTGATGTATAATAATCATATAATTTTGTAGTTATATTAATGAATTCAACGCATCTTTGCAACATTTTTTACATGTGTCGTTCATTAGAAACGTTTGTGCCAAAAATATCACAATTGGGCAACACATGTAAAAAAAAGTGAAAGACTTTATGTCATTTATATAAAGTAGATTTTTGCACACAACGATGCGCTTGCAATATAGATATAAGTGATATAAAGAGACAAAAAAATTAAAAAGTAATAAGTGGCCAAATGGTTGATGGTACCTTGCAAAGTTTCAAATCCCATTTCGTTCGCAAGGATAATATTTTTTTGTGAGATTGAAATATAGAAGGGCAAAATCGAAAAATAAAAAAATTGACACTACTTTAAAGCCAATAAAATCTCTTTCGGCTTAATATAATAATAAATGTTGATTTTTTCCCTTTTATTATCCTTTAGGCTCTATTTTTTTCCGTTGAAACAAATTAAATTTACTACCACAAATTCCCCTTGCTACTTAAAGCAAAAACGAGCCCTAAATTTTCAAACACCTCATTTCTTAATGCAATGAGCCTTAATTTTCCTCCCCTTCTCCTCAACTTCCTCAGCTTTAACGCAGGAAAACTCTTGAACTAGTTCTCACCATTGGCTCTCCACCTCCCTCTTTCTCCTTTTTTTTCCTACTCCACTCCAGCCCCACCTCCAACACCCACTGTCTTTCCTTTCTCAACCACCGTCATTTCTGGTGCCTCCACCGACTCCTCTCAACATCCACAATGACCTTGACCGGTTTGGTTTGCTCAGTCGACCAGTAGTTTTTCTTTCCATCGCTTATACAATCACAAGGTTTGATTTTAATTTGATCACTAAAATTCAAGATTTGTCCTTTCCATTATGAACTAATATATATTTTAAGCATTCTGATATTTCATCTTCCTATTCCAAAAGACCAGCGACTAAGTTCATCTTTGGCTTCCCTAATCGAGTGTTTTTTACGTTTAGCTGATGTTTATATATAGCCATACTTATTAGTTTGCACTGTGTTTCTTAAGCCCTAGACTTCCTCTCGATATTAATTTGGAGATTCTCACATACCATAAGGACTTCTATAATCATATTGAGAAGATTAAAGGTGAATATTCTGGTTTAATGGTTTTTATTTGTTTTTTGGATTAGAGACTTTTTTTATTCGAAGAAAACTTTTGTTTCGTTTTCAATCTAAGAACTAAGAAGTTATCATTTTGAATAAAATTAAGGGCTACTAATGAGCTTGAATCAACCACAATTGGGGGCTATCTTATACGTCATTAGCTTCAAAAATTAAATTATTATTCTGCCGTATAAAGTTCCAATATATATTGTAATACCCCGTTCGTCATTTTCACCGCATTAATCTTCATTTGTTCGCTAATTTCACTCTGAGTGATGAAATCTTGATTTATGGAGTTTCGTAGTATTCTATCACTTAGTACAAGTCATATTAGTATACTTACACTTGTGTCAGCAATTGTTTCACGATTCGGGTGGTCCAAATTGATATCGGCTTTTTAATCATGCGTTTTGGTAGGTTTTAATCACTATCAAATTTATTAGTGAATTAAATAGAAACCCATCATTATCATTTATATTACAAATATGATATGATAACTCTAAGAGCATCTCCAACAGTAGTGTAAAAATTAAAGTGTAAATCCTATGTGTTAATCAACTTTTACACAAAACATGAAGCTTGAAAAAAAAATATTCTCCAATAATACTTGCGTAACTTCTTGTGTAAATTTTGAAATAACCAATAAAATATCAACACATGTTAATTGTTATTTTTTACAATTTTACATTTTTTTTCCTTCATTTTTTTAAACATAATCTTGTAGTCACAATGGTTCTTGATTTATAACTCTTGATGTGTAGATTTTAAATATATAATTTTTATTAAAATATAAATTTTGAATTAAAAGTTATTATATTTTAAAGTTTTTGTAAAAAAATTGAGAAAGAAAAAGCTGACGTAGCAGTGTAAAGTGGAAGTGTATTTTACATATCCAATTTACACAAAAGCCATTTTTAAAAGACGGTTGGAGGCGAATTTTTTTACAAGTTTTGTAGATTTTACACAAAACTTAAATATAAAAGATTGATGTAAATGCTCTAAGTCGTTAGATAAAGATGTAAACATTCATATTGAATCTTAACTTAACGTTGTTTCCCTTGTCTACGTTCTTCCAAAATCTAATCAAACAAAGATAGACCCTCACTTAACCAACTCCTATTTTGCCTCAACACCTTAGAAAATAATTTGTAAAATTCAGTAATCTCTATCGTCTTCCCATATTGGATTTTTTTTAAATATAAAATTACATATTTCAATCAAATTAATGGAGGAATAAAGTGTGGGACCAATTTTAAAATATACAAATTTTGGGCTTAAGAAATTCTCAAGCATAAGGGAATTAAGGATTTAGGGTCAAATACAATCCACCAATTCGAGATAGATAAATTAATTTAGTTTAGTGGATATTTATTAGATATTTTAATATTCAACTAATAAAATATATGGTTTGTTAAAAATTAGGTCACCGATTTTTTTCAAAGTCTATTATAGCACGTGGTTAAATTAGTAGCTAAGGCCGACTAACTTAAATATGATAATTATTTGGAGAAAGAGACGAAAGAAACTAATAAAGTATTTATTATTTATTTATTTATTTGGATTTATTAATTATTTAAAGAGACCCCAAAAGTTGTAAAAATTAAACAAATAAGCCTCCTAATTTAGAATTTTACAAAATCTCCCTTAAGATATTAAAATAACTATATATGCTTACTTCAAGACTTTCCAAATTCAAGAGCCTGATTTAGCTAGCTGTTAGACCTTAAGTAGTTGGGGTTGAGATGCGCATGACTTGGTTGCACCAATGCCAAGGCATGTTCGGTAGAAATAAGGGGTGCAGGAATTTAGAGGCTTCTGTGTGGGCAGCTAGACTCTATTCGATTATTCAGCCAAGATCGTGGGCACTTGGGCTGCAGTAACTTATGAGACCTGATGTGCACTACTATCACTTTGAATATTTCATTAAGTGGTATTATAGGGGGCTGGTGTGAGCTGTGGCATGCAGTCCCAATGCGAGCTAAGTGTGGCCTGGGCGTCCGACACAGCACGTGGGTTACTAGAGTTGCATTGTGGGCTTAATGTTGCCTAAGTCATGAGTAGCTCATTACTTGAAATTGTGGGAATTCGAAAGAAAACTGAAACTACGTCAGTTTGATACATGGCTATGCATTGGCTGAGACAACAAGCAGTTGTGGGCTGTTGGATGTCTGATTGGGACAAGGGGAACTTTCCTTGCACATGTTTGGCACAAGACAAGGTAGTTTTGTGTGGACAAAACTACCTAGCAGTTGTGTGTGTTGGTTTCTTGTCTTTGAATTTGAATTCCTATGCAGTTGGGGTTGTCAATGATGGAAACTTAGTTCCAGAATCGTTTAATATTGCGTATAGACCGAACAAAATTTTTATGTAAAACCCTAGTACGGAATCGAATTTTACTTTCAAGATCTCTCTAATTTGATCTCGTCTTAGCACGAACAGGGGTTGGTGGAAACTAATCGAGAACACGGGCTCGATAGAACCTCAAGATCTTCTATCGTATTCCTTTCGCCGTGCAATCCTGTACCGAGTGTGGGTTGCGGTATCACCAAGATCTCATTCTCTACTCTCTACAGGACAAACCCTAAATTCGTGAGAATTATTATGTCGAGAGAAGAGGCAAGGCTGGCATATATGTAAGGCTACGATAGGGACCCTCAAGAGAAATAAGTGTTTGGGCTTACTATGGACAACCGGAATCCTAATTCAACTAAGAATTGATTCCTTCCATAAATTATAATTCACACCACTAAAGAATTATAATTGCACTCCCGTCCTTATCTCAAAATTATATTTCGAGCTCCTTATTATTAAATACTTATTATTCCCCCCACATTAAGATTTCAGATAACCGTCATTTAAAATTAAATTACTGACAATTATATTTAAATGACTTCTTAATCCTTGAGCGTACCACATAACTTATTTGACATGTCGGATTAACATAATCCACCTGCAGGGTTTGACATGATCAAAACTTATAAGTTTCTCAAGGGGTTATCATCAATCCCTATACCGGGACGTGGATTCCGTCAATAATTAATATTCATCATACATATAGTGTCTCCATCCAATTTACGAAGATTATTGATCTATAAATGAATCTCACTCTTAATGAGTCAAAACAACAAACACTACATATATATGTCTATTAATTATTTTAAGATTAAGAGCATAAGTAATCATAATAACCATGAGATTTTAAATTATTTTATATAGTCAGTATAAAAACAATTAACCCAAATTGGTCTTGTTCAATACACACAAAGTGTACTAGCACAACGAGTTAAAACTGTACCATTTCCTGTAGTCAAGATAAACTACTAAAACTTGTGCTACAATTCTACTGATGGTTGTCCAATTCCATCTAAGACCGTGAACCAATGAACTTATATTCCACAAGAACTGATGGTATGATCCTCTGTGTGTAAGCTATACTTTACACACCAAATCATCTATTATATGGAATAAAAGACACACACATGCAAAATATTTAAATAAATAATATAATGCAACCATTGCCCATAAAGATTCTCATTAAAATAGCAAAACCGAGTATATATATCAAAACCAATAACAATAAAATCATGGCTTTTAGTATATCACTCTAACAGTCAACTGCAGAGATACAATTTGTGTCTAAGTCAAATATGTTGGCTAGTTAGACAAATTATGAGAATTTGTATTCCTTGTAAACTATTGGGGCAATAGAAAAGGTTTGGGAGTGTTGTCCTTGTATGTTGCATGTTCTTATTATCTGAATTGTGTGTGTGCTTGTATTTGCTGGTTGTTTGTGGAAACAACGCAATCATTTGGTAAGCCTCTATCGAAAAAAGAGAATTACCTTGTGACACTAGCCATAGTACGTTGGCTCTTCTATACTTTTATATTGTTTTTCATGTATTCATGCAAATTAAACAATTTACACACAATTATCATCATTATTTTTATAACAATCAGATATGCTTACATGCTCAGCACTCATCTTTCAGTGAACCAAACGCTAGATAGGTCAACAAAAAAAAATAAATTCAAAATTGATTGAGAGATTGCTGAAATTAACAATATGTTATGTTTTCTAATTTAATATCCGCTTTTCTTTTATTGTTTTGTAAAAGTGAAATCTTAATTTATGACGAAAGTGTTATCTAAAATGCTAACTTCTAGTTACTTTTGAATATCCGGTGGCAATTCGATCAATCATTTTTCTCAAATTTCAATTTAGACAAACAATTATTCATATGCCACGGCATAATTGAGTGTGTTTGACGTGCCGAATTAGAAGCCGGATATGATTATTTAATCTCATTCGAACCGGATAAAACAATCCCACCTCTTAGGTGGGATTTGTTAATCCCTCTCTCGGTGGGATAAGAAGGTTAAGTGGATAAATAATCTGTCCAGATATCCAATCCCGACAAACACCAAATATGGGATAGCCCTTTTATCCTGCGCATCAAACACAACCGACAACTAACTGTGGAATATTTATGAGTAGTTACATTGTCCTTGTCTCCTTACACCAGTTGGAACAGACGAAGTCTTGCAAAAAATAAATAAAGTCTTACAAATTTTTGGGTTCACAATTATTTTTTTGCAGCGAATTGCGTTTGAGAGATGGGGATAAGTAACATCTGAGTTGTTTATTTGCTGGTTAAATTGGGCTAGAGTGGACTATAATTATTGTAAATTTAATATAATATAACAATGTATACATATATTGGGATGACCATATCTAGCCCTAATTGAATTGGCCCTTGGTCGAGAGAACAATAGCTTTGAAAAAAGGTGGGAAATGTTATTGCTAAAATAGTTTTAACTTCTATGAAAACAATGATGAATCTAGGGGGAGATAGGGGAAGGGACCACTCCCAAAGAATTGAATTTTTTAACTACAATACTAGTATATATATAACTATGAAACAAAGAAAGTATGCACCCTTACCCGCCCTACCCTATGTACCCCCCACACCACACACACATCTAAAGTATAAATAATTGAGTATTACCTTAGGTATAGTGCAATGACCTTATCTTCTATCTATTATATAAAGATGGAAGGCAATTTGTTTGTTGTTAAAACTGTGTCAGATTTTTGGTCTTCTAATTTTGCCCTTGCATGCTTTTTAATCTCACAGAAAGGCTATCATCTTAGCATTAGCAATGGGATTTGAACCCTTACTCTTACGAGGGTTATAATCCTTCTTGTCATAATGTTCATTTCCCCAAATGTTGCTTCTACTTCTTCTACTAAAGAAGCAGTGGCTCTCCTTCAATGGAAATCAAGCCTTTTAAGCCAAAATAAGTCCATGCAAAATTCATGAACTCTTCCTCCTAATAATGCCACCAATTCATCTCCCCATTCCAAAAAAAACCTAAGCCCATGTTCTTGGCTCGGAGTTTCATGCATTGAAGGAAGTGTAATCCGATTAAACCTTTCAATGTCAGGTTTAAAAGGTAACCTTTACAACTTCACGTTCTCATCCTTTCCAAATCTTACTTACTTTGACCTAAGCTTTAATGAATTCAATGGTACCATTCCGCTGCAAATTGGTACTCTATCAAATCTCAAGTACCTCGATTTGTCGGGCAATCATTTTTCGGGTATTATCCCACCAGAGATTGGGCGTTTAACAAGTCTTAAGATCCTTTATATGGCTGGAAATCAACTCACGGGCTCGATTCCTCGAGAGATAGGCCAACTAAAGTCTCTTTATGATCTTGGATTGCATCCAAACTTTCTCGAAGGGCCAATTCCTTCTTCTATTGGCAATTTAAAAAACTTGGCTCTTTTGTATCTCTATAACAATAAACTTTCAGATTGCATTCCTCAAGAAATTGGAAATCTCATCAATCTCGTCGAGGTCTCTTTGGATGATAACAGTTTCATAGGTCGAATCCCTTCCACTTTTGGAAAGTTGAGTAATCTAATTGTCTTGAAATTGTTTAAAAATCAGTTGTCCGGTCCCATTCCCTCAAAAATAGGGATGTTGAGATCTCTCAAGTCTCTCAGCCTTCAGTTAAACAATCTTACAGGCTTAATCCCTCCATCTTTGGGTGGTCTAACCTCCTTAACCAATCTTCGTCTCTACGACAATCAACTTTCGGGTCCCATTCCAGAAGAACTAGGAAACTTGGAGTCCATAACCAACCTCCAATTGAGTCAAAATCGACTCAATGGTTCTATTCCTAATTCCCTTGGCAAATTGAGCAAGTTAGAAACTTTATTCCTCCGCGATAATCAACTTTCCGGTCCTATCCCACAGGATCTAGGTAACTTGAATCTAGTTGTTCTGGAAATCGATACAAATCAATTGTCTGGCCACTTGCCAGAGATTTGCCTTGGTGGAAAGCTTGTAAATTTCACTGCAAGTAAAAACCAACTCATTGGTCAACTACCCAAAAGCTTTAGAAATTGCCCAAGCTTATTTAGAGTCCACTTTCGCGATAACAAGCTCACTGGAAATATATCTGAAGTTTTTGGCATATACCCAAAATTAAATTTCATGGATTTAAGCGATAATGAATTTTATGGGGAGATTTCAGATAATTGGAGTCATTGTAAGCAATTGGCAAGTCTGCAGTGATGGAGACATAAATACAGGATCGTTTGATATTGCGTATAGATTGAACAAAAAAATTTTGCTAAAACCCTACAAAAATAAAGGGATTTCACCTTTGTGGATCATGTAGAGGATCCATATGAGGAGACTAGGGTTTGAAAGCATCATATTACGAATTGGTCAGATTTTTTTAATTCTCGCTCGACTGCGAAAATCGATTGTTTTTGCCATCGAAACGACCTCTGATCGTCCTGATTTTTCACATAATAAATTTAACTTTGCGTTCCGAACGTCATATCCAAAACTCAGCCCGATCCAACGGTGCGATCAAAAGTTACGATTAATTTACGACAGCTGTGCCGAAAACCTAAAGATCTTCTATCGTATTCCTTCCACCATCAAATCTTGCACCGAGTGTGGGCTACAGTATCACCAAAATTTTCTCCTCTCTCAATAGAACAAACCCTAACTCATAAGAATTATTGTTATTATAAGAAGAGATTAGGCCGGTGTATATATAAGGCTACGATAGGGACCTTAAGGAGAAATAAATGTTTGGGCTTCCTATGGAAAGTTGGAATCCTAATTCCACTATGAATTAGTTCCTTCCATAAATTATAATTCACACCACTAAAGAATTATAATTGCACTCCCGTCCTTATCTCAAAATTATATTTCGAGCTCCTTATTATTAAATACTTATTATTCTCCCCACGTTAAGATTACAGATAACCGTCATTTAAATTAAATTAATGACAATTATATTTAAATGACTTCTTAATCCTTGAGCCTACCACTTAACTTATTTGACATGTCGGATTAACATAATCCACCTGCAGGGTTTGACATGATCAAAACTTATAAGCTTCTCAAGGGGCTATCATCAATCCCTATACCGGGACGTGGATTCCATCAATAATTAATATTCATCATAGATATAGTGTCGTCATCCAATTCACGAAGATTATTGATCCATAAATGAATCTCACTCATATTGAGTCAAAACAACAAACACTACATATATATGTCTATTAATTATTTCAAGATTAAGAGCATAAGTAATCATAATAATCATGGGATTTTAAATTGTTTTATATAGTCAGTAAAAAAACAATTAACCCAAACTGGTCCTATTCAATACACACAAAGTGTACTAGCACAACAAGTTAAAACTATACCGTTTTCTGTAGTTAAGATAAACTACTAAAACTTGTGCTACAATCCTACCGATGGGTGTCCAATTCCATCTAAGACTGTGAACCATTAAACTTATATTCCACAAGAGCCGATGATAAGATCTTCTGTTTGTAAGTTATACTCTACACACCAAATCATCTACTATATGGAATAAAAGACATACATGCACAATATTTAAATAAATAATATAATGCAACCATTGCCCATACAGATTCTCATTAAAATAGCAAAACCAAGTTTATAACATATCCAAACCAACAAGAAAATTATGGCTTTTAGTATATCACTCTAACATGCAGATCACGAGGAACAATATAAGTGGCAGTATACCAGCGACGCTTGGAAACTCTACTAAACTAGAAGAACTTGATCTTTCTTCAAATCATTTGGCTAAAGAGATTCCAAAGGAATTTGGGAAATTGAAGCATTTATCAAAGTTGGATTTGAGTGATAACCAACTTTCTGGCTCTGTACTTAAAGAACTCGACTCGTTGAGCGAGTTGTTGTATCTTGATCTGTCTGCTAATAGATTGAGTGGGCCCATAAAAGGTGTTCTTGGGGACTACTTACGTATGTTCTATTTAAATTTAAGCAAGAATCAATTTAGAGGGGAGATTCCAATTCAGATTACGAAGTTAGTCCAGCTTTCGAAACTTGATTTGAGCCATAACTCAATCTCGGGGGTAATTAAGTCTCAGTTCAAAAGCTTAGAGAATTTGGTTTATATTGACATATCATATAATAAGTTGCAGGGTCCCATACCAAACAATAAGGCTTTTATGGATGCTTCCATAGACAAGTTGCGAGGAAACAAAGGTTTGTGTGGAAATGTTACAGGATTATAACTCTGCGAAAAGCCATCAATGGGGTCTAAGCATAATCCAAATAAGAGTCAAAAATTCGCTCTTACAATCGGACTCGCTTTATTTGGAGCACTTTTACTTCTCGGTGCGTTGATTATGCTTTTAATCTTGTATGAGCGAAGAAAGAGAAAAATAGAAACTAAAAGCATGGGTAAAGAATGCGAAAGTCTCTTCTCAATATTCGCATTTGATGGAAGAGCAACCTATGAAGAAATCGTAACATCTACGAAAGCTTTTGACACCCAATATTGTATTGGTAAGGGGGGATTTGGAAGCGTTTACAAAGCTATACTCTCCTCGGGCAATATTGTTGCTGTGAAGAAACTTCATTCAATATCGGATATGTTTGATCGAAAAGGCTTTCTAAATGAAGTGAGAGCTTTGACCGAGATAAAGCACCAAGACATTGTGAAGTTTTATGGATTTTGCTTACATGCTCAGCACTCATTTTTAATATATGAGTACCTTGAAAAAGGCAGTTTGGCATCAATATTAAGCAACGACGAAGAAGCTAAGAATCTGGATTGGACTAAAAGGATAAATATCATTAAGAGTGTGGCTCATGCTTTGTCTTACATGCACCATGATTGCGCCTCGCCTATTGTTCATCGAGACATATCAAGCAAAAATGTTTTACTTGATTCTGGATACGAGGCTAGTGTTTCTAATTTCGGCACAACAAAGTTTTTAAAACCAAACTCATCCAATTGGAGTACACTTGCAGGCACGTATGGTTATGTTGCACCAGGTAAGATACAATTTTCTTTTTTTAAACTTAGGACCCGTTTGGTTTAGGTGAAATATTTTTCACCAAGGTGTGCAATAGTTCTTTAGGATTAAACTTTTTGCACCAGTTTTCTAAGGCTTTGTTTAGAAATACGAAATTATAGTGTGTGCAATTTATTCTTAATCATATTTTTGTCTATGTTGGCAGAGTTTGCTTACATGATGAATGTAACTGAAAAGTGCGATGTGTATAGTTTTGGAGTGTTAGCATTAGAAGTGATCCAAGGAAAGCATCCCGGTGACTTGATCGCTATTGCTTTATCTTCATCGAATGAGGAGATACAGTTGAAAGACATGGTGGACCAACGCCTTTCATTTCCCTCACTCGGAATTGAGGAGGTATTGGTCTCTATTGTAAAAGCCGTGAGAGCATGTTTACATGCCAATCCACAATCAAGGCCAACGATGCGTGTTGTTTCTCAATTTTTATCGACTCGAACAATTGGCCTATCGGAGATTCATGTTTAGAAATAACAAGGAGATAATTATATATCCCTTAGTATATGAGAACTTGCTGGTTTCTTTACGTTGTATTATTTTTGTTATGATATTCTTGTAGGTTATTCTTTCGATGAAATCTTATCCTCTTACTTACTCTTGTGTAACCCCTATTTTCATCAATATGTACTATATAGAACTTCATGTTTCTCATAAATAAATAAATCTTAGCAGTGGTACTTATAAGTTCATCACTTCGACTCTTCATACACATTGCGTTATGGAAATAGTGTTAGTTAATATATTAACACTATTTCTATTTACACATGTTAGCTCAACTTTCAATTTACATATATTTTTTCATTACAAAAAAATCTAACATATAAGAAATAAGAAATGCAAATAAAAATAAAATCAGCCCTGTCGTTCCACGCCCGCTCCCTATTTCTCTGTTCCCTCATTTTAGAAAAATAATTTCATCCCTTCATTCTTCTAGTCTACAGCTGTTTTGATTCTAACGACATTTATTCTTACTTTCTAAATTATTAAAATTTATATTTGTGTATTTACATTTTAGAAAAAAATTTAAAAAAAAAATTTCCCACTATGGTATCTTTTGCTCAACAGCGGAGACTAATCCCTTTAGACACTGTCAAAGGCTTTTCGCAGAGACATCTCCTAACAACATCTGCTCCATTCACAAGCTTCTAGTATCAAACCCATAATAGCTTGCTTAAGGGACCTAATTCCCTTTTACTTGGGCCAACTCATGTTGTTTAGATTCATTAATTTTGTAATTGTGTTATATCTTCTATTTCACTTCTACTAAAGTAAAAGTATTAGTGAAGGATTTTAATCTTTTAAAAAATAACGAAAAAAATATCATTGATAATCAAAAAGAAAAACAACTTGAAATTTGAACACTTTTTTTAAAAATAATTGTACAAAAACTCACCATAATAAGAGGCATACAATAATTCAAGGAAAAAATTTAAGAATGAGGGATATCAACTATAAATACTAAATAGACCAAAAATAATAATATAAATACTCACAAATGACGCACACTCGACCGCTAAAGAAAACCATTTTAAATGAAACTTTGAGATCAACAATGATTAGAAAAAAACACATAAAAAAAACTAAAAACAAAACAAAAGGAATAAATCTTGGGTTCGAACCTTAACTAATAATAAATTGTAATAAATTTTGTTCCAGATCAGCCCACCCAAGGAACAAATCCCGGTGAGCCCCTCTATATATATATTTTTTAAATAATGGAAGGTCTAAATCTATTCCATTTTACTATAATAATAATAACGAAATCTCCTCCCACCCAGATGAGATTTAAACTCAAGACCTCTCTTAAGGTCTAATGGATGCCTTACCAACTAAACTAACCAACTCAATCATCATAAATATTCGTCTAAACACTATACAAAATCTTTTTTATTTCACAAAATTTTATTTACCCGGTTTCTTCGTTGAAAAATTTTTAGGGACGAAAAAATGATTTCCTAAAAGCTAATTTGCAATTCAGAAGTTAATTCATTATACTTACCTTTGAAAATATGTATCACGTGTAGAACCATGAGATTAGTTTTTTAGTAAGTAGCCATACTTGATGGATAGATCGCCATTTCAAGATTTTCCAATCCCCTTCTCCATTTTGTTTGATAAGGCACGGTTAATTTATATATAAAAAAAATCATGCTTGCTTTTTTAATAATAATAATAATAATAAGAGGAAATGGATTATAAGATCTCGCTCTATAATGTTTTATAACTCTAAGTACGAATTCATATTTAATAAAGATAAGTACGACTAATTTCATAATTTAATTCTAAATTAAGGACACTTTTGATAATATTGATTTATTTTAAGGATAATGACAAATATTGATGTACAAAAATACCCCTGATAAAACCTCTCTTAAACCTTCACTTTTCCTAAAGCACAATCGTCAGTTTTCCCCTGTCTTTTATACAACTACCACAATCAAAATTCCATCTCTATTTACGCGATCAAAATTTTCTCTCTCTATATTTTCTCTACACGTTCTTTGTTTGTATCTACAATCTTAGTTTATTCTTGATTTTGTTCTGTTTTTCGTTGTTGATTTGTTCTATACTATCGCTTCATTTTTTAGTTAAGGTACGCCTTCATTCTTTTGTTCATTCATTGTTTATTGTTCATTGTTCATTGATTTGTGTTCATGCGTTGAATCGAGTATTCGTTGAGTTATTTTGTATTTATGTTTTGCGTTGATTTTGAAGTTGAAAACACATTTCTGCATATGATTAGGTTTATCATATGTTTTGAACTTTTTTTTCTTATGAGTTTGTGTTTATGTATTCAAATGTGTTCATATATATTCAAATTTGTACGTAAATTTTGTTAACATTTTAGTTTTGTAGCATTGGATGGGTCCTAAACTGGTTTAGTACCTTCTATTTAGTTATATATGTTCTTCTGTGGTGCTAAAACGGTTTAGCACCATTCTAGTTTTGGACATTTTGGTGCTAAAACTTATGAACACCTCATTTTGCGACCCCCGCAAGAATCTCGAACTCTAAGAAAATGAGCACACATGCGTGCACGAGCATTCCTAGATGTATACATACCATATACATGTGATACAGGTCAAAGAAGGAAGCCAAAAGGACACCCGGACTATAAGTTACGATAATTATCAGAAATTGCCAGAACCGAAAACCGTCAAAACTCCTGGAAACTCCTAGAAGGAAAGTTCCCCATCTCTAATCATCCTCAAACTTTAAAGGTTGTTAGACATTACCACAAGGAGAAACATACTCAAAAATCAGCTCAATCCGACGGTCGAGTCTCCAAAAATTCAGAAAATTGGGAGTTTATTTCGGGTAATCAAAAGACGATCTTTCCAATGTCCAAATGAGCTAAAATTTGGTCAGTAGACAAGGTATAAAATAGGGAACAGTATACTAAAAAATTAGATCAATCCAATAAGCCATTTGACTGAAATTGAAGAAACCGCCCACGGACACACACTCTAAAGGTGTGTCCACACAACACAAAGGGTGTGTGTCGTGTAGACACACCCCTGAGAAGTGTGTCCCCGTACAAACCCCTCCCAACCATTGTTTTTGTTTTTCGTGTTTTAATACCTTTTGACCTCTTAAAACCATGAAATTTTGTGGAAAGCTAGGAAATGATATAAGGAATAACATAATAAAAAAATCAGCCCGATCTGATAGGTCAGATCTCCGGGAATTCAAAAAATTGGAAATTCAGCTTGGGAAATCAAACGAAGGCCTTCCCGATGTCCAAAAATTCTGAAATTTGAACTGTAGGTAGGTATTAACATGAATAACAACATGTTAAAAAATCAGATCAGTTCAATATTTTGTTTTGCTGGAATTGCAAAAACCGTCACACGTTGAGTCAAGGGTTTGTCCGCGGACACGAACCGAGGTGTTTGTCTGTGAACACAAGCCTCTAGGCTGTGTCCCCACGACACAAGGTGCCTGTGTCGCCCAGACACACCTTTGAACTTATGTCTGCAGACAAACAATTCCTGGCCCAGCCCATTTGTTGGTCGAATAATGAACTTAGAGGGGGTGAATATGGTTTTCGAAATTAAATGCGGAATTAAAATATTTTCAAAAGAGTTTAAGCAATAAAATTTAGCTAAACAAATTTATCAAGTAAATTGAAATTTAATCAAGCAATCTCAACACATAAGCAATTATAAATGTAAGTAAATAAAGAGATTAAGTTAGAAAGATTAAACTGATTGAAGCCCAAGGCGTTTTGTTTACATGGTTCGGTTTCCTAAACTATACGTCCGTGCTCGATTAGTCCTCCTAGAATTTCTACTATCCAATATTCTTTGGGTGAAAATCAAATCTCAATACAAATGTTGTTATGCACACAACACTCACAATGTAGCTATACGTACTATAGTCCTCACAAGATATGTTATCTTGCTTTATAAAGAGACAAAGTTTCTTTTGAAATGAAGAATGATTTGTTTGTGGTGATACACGCCAATACAATAACTCTCAAGTGTTTACAAGATATGAAAAGTAGCTCACACTAGAAGTTATCGAGTTTTGATAAAAAATATATAGCTCAAAAGATAAAAGATTGATCAAAATGTGTTCTTAAATCTTTGAATATTTGAACTTGATGAAGAATAGAGTATTAGAATGATTCAAGGTAAGTAAAAATGAGTTTAGAATCTCCAATATAGAGCCCCTAAGACAATATATCCGTTAGAGCCTTTTAGGAAAGGTTGTGTGCAAAAAGTGGGGCAAAAATTACTTTTCCAACATCTAGTTTTGTTGACCAGAAATTCAAATTTGCTTTGATCATATCTCCTAATCCGACTGTTGGATCATGCCCAAATTTTGGTCATAAGTGCTAAGGGATGTTGTCTAATTACTGTAAAAATTTCAAAGAGATTGGAGTCCGAGAAGGCCTCCATCAGACCGTTAGTTCAAAACTGTGCCAAAACTAAACGAATCTAAAATAGAAAATAAAAACATTTTTGCAATTTGTAGTAATTTAGTTCCAAATAAAATTCTAATGATTTGTGAACCTCAAAAATATGTTTCTAATATACTTATTTTTGTGAGAGCTTAAAATATGATCATTTAAAATTAGTATGAATTTATTTTGAAATTCGATCTTTGTAAAATGATGTTTTTCAAAGAAATTCAATTTCAAGCTTGTTTAAATCAATCTTTAAAAAATGCATGAATATGTTTGAGCTATAATGATTTGATTAAATAAGAAACTTTACATAAATTTTCAGCACTTCTTCGAATTGATCTTCCCTTGAAGCTTTTTCCTAGAAGCTTTTCATGTAGTCTTTGATCCTTTGTGCTTCATGATTTGCATTGAGAGATTTGATATTCATTATCTTGTCCAATGCTTTGTTGACATGATCGGATATTGATAGAATGATCCTTGTCATGTTTTTCTTGAATTTTCCAAGTAAAAGAACTATATACTTATATCAATAAACATGTTAAATTACACATGATTGATTTATTGTTATTATCAAAATAAGATTAAGACCTTAGGTCAACAACATTTATTATTCTACAGCTATAAATACACCTGCACAAACCTTATTCGAAGCATCAGTTAGCTTTGGGACTTCAGGAACAGTGCTCTCATGTATTTTTTATAGCAGTCCGACTTTAATTTTTTATCTGTCTATATTTTATCAATTATAATTAATCAATCGCATGTAAAATTGTTGTTTATCTCAAAATCAGTCCAGATTTCATATTTAAACTCTATTTTCAAAACCAAAGGAGTAGATGGAGTTGAAACCATTTTTAAACATATTTTTATCAGTTAATTTTATAAAATCTAGGTTTTATCAGTCTTGGTTTACGAAGGAATCAATACACATATTTACCTGGTTTAATATATAAATTGCAGTGCTTACCTAAATATCCAATATGAGAGTACTGGATTCATCTATGCCGGTTTAAGTAATTAAACTGTGGTACACTATTGACAAACAAATCTTGAGGATTGTCGGATATTCGATTCAAAATCGAATTAGCTTCCGAAAAGGCCTAAATTTTTCCAAAAACTCCTATTTTGCTATCTATTATTATCAAAATCATTTTTCAAATCACATACACACCGATTTCTAAAATTGAAGGGTGAAATACGAAGCACACGCTTTCCATCTCCACCCCAAAATCCTGTTTTCCTAAAATTATGAGCTGATACGCGATAACAACAATAAGCATGCGAATGTTCGATTATAATATCACGTATATCTTACTCAGAGACCGAAAGGGCGAATTGGATGCCTAACACCTTCCCGATTTATAACTTAATCCTCAAACCTTCGAATCAACTGGTTTCGCATTAATTGTGTTTAAGATTTCGTTTAATTCATAAATGTTCCTCTTTTGTATAGACTTTTGTTTGTATTACTAAACAAACTGGTGACTGATTCCTTTTACAAACTGTCACATTTTCTTTATAATAAAATGAAACATTTTCCAAAACTATCTGAAAAACAGGAAGGAACTGCCGCCAAGGGGGGCGGTGTCGAGAACGCGGGTTTTCACAATGGCGACTTTGCTGGGGATTTTTAAGAGGATCAGACTCTAAACAAGAGTAGAATATGCGTAGATAATCGTTTCTGCTTGCATGCTTTCTTACTTGGCCTTAGTCTTAGGATAACATAGACGCGATTTAGGTGGATACCCTAATTCCCTTTTGCTTGCTAGTAATTGTTTAAGGAAAATCTTTTCATAAATACAAATTAAAAGTACTCGAACAAACCTTAAAGCGTTCATCATAATATACCTCCGTAAGTGTTATTCGGCATACTTTATGCTTCATGATTTGCATTGAGAGATTTGATCTTCCTTATCTTGTCCAATGCTTTGTTGACATGATCGGATATTGATAGAGTAATCCTTGTCATGTTTTTCTTGAATTTTTCAAGTAAAAGAACTATATACTTATAACAAGAAACATGTTAAATTACACATGATTGATTTATTGTTATTATCAAAATAAGATTAAGACCTTAGGTCAACAATCTCCCCCTTTTTTATGATTACAATAAATTAATGTGTGTTATCAATAAAGAGCATAAATAGCATTTGAGTATAATATGCTCCCCCTTAACTTATGCATAGGTAAAATAAATAACAATTATAAAGCATTAAAGACTTACCAACACCAACACCATACACACATTTTCTCCCCCTATGGCAACATCAAAAAGGGATCCAGACCGTGCAAGGGCGCTGGATTCTAGATGCGCGCAGGGGTGCTATATATTTTACTTTTTGCTTTAAGGAGACAACTTTCCATTTTCGGGATCCTTTCAATGTTAGATGCCTTTTGTTCCCTCTTTCTTGTTATCTCTCTCAAGATCCCATTTTCTTCTTTAAGCTTTTATAGGGAGTACCCAGGAGGAAGGGAAAGTAAATCATAAGTATGCCGAACACCTTTCGTTCTATAAGTTCTTCTTGTGCTGTTTGCGCTTATAGCCACAAAGGATGTCTGCCATGGTGTGAATATGCAAAAAAAATTCGGGATGTGATTAGTCGTCGAGATTATCACAAAATCTTCACTGTTTTCAGGATAAAGAGTGTTGCAAGGTTTTTGCAAAATGTTCCTGAACATTAATATCTTGAGACTCTCAATTCATTTATATTTGAAGCTAAGGCAAGAGTCGAGAATTCCAGTAGAGATTGTACTGCGCTCATTGTTTCTCTTAGACAGAAGGTAGAAAGAGTTACAATCACGGGTGACGGCGTTAAAGGCTTTGCAATTACGGGTGATGGTGTTAGTGGCTCGATTAGAATGAGAGTCTTCCAGCGCTAACCCATGCTTTTCCTTTGTTCCTCCTGGAGGTTCTTCAGGGCTCCTATCGTCGACAGAAAATGTTGCACCTGATATTAGTCCGACTGCCGTGAATCTTCTAGAACATGGGGTTCTTCTAATCGATGCTGATTTGTTGGCATATCCTTCTTCTGGAAGACTTTTAAGGCTCCTTATGTCGGCAGAAGAAGCTGCACTTAATATCCTTCTGACTACCGGGAATCTTTCAGACCAAAGGGCATTTCTGACTGAAGTGGGTTTGTCGATATATCCGACTCTGTCAGATTACCAAGATACTTTGGATGGTTTTCATCTCAATTTTCTCAAAGTGGTGCTATTGCGGAGGTTGCCGAACTAATGAGTCCTGATTGGACAGTTCTATTAGATATAGAGCGTAGTTTTGTTGATTATTCTTCTTCTAATTTTGATGTTGTTTTGAATTTTGGTGCTGATGATCTTCGGATTCTTTGCCCCCCCCCCTTTTTTAACGACAAATAATTATTCTTAGATTGCAAAATCATTGTTAGTTTATAATAACATGCAAAATAAAGACTTACAATGTTAATCTAAGTCAAGCATAATTGGTACAAAGAGTGTATGCTTAAAGTTAAGCAGTTTTGATCTAATTAATGAACTTTTTTAATCAAACTAGATATCACAAGTTCTAGTCATACCAAGTTCACGACGGATAATACAAAAATGATCATCGAGAAGTGGTTTTGTGAAAATATCCGGAAATTGCAATTTAGTGCTAACGAATTCAATATCAACATCACATTTTTGCACATGATCACGAATAAAATGATGTTTTTAATGAAACCAACTAGGGGGTCGTTTTGCCTAGGTTGAATTTAGGATTTTTATCAAAAATAATTTGAAATTTGATAAGCAGAATTAAAACCCGAGGTCTAATCAATTTTACTATCGAAACATGTGTTGTGTTATCTACCAATTATATCAAGCAATCACACAACACTAGGAATTTACGAGGTATCCTTACTTGCGTAGGACTAATCATCGGGATTAACCAACAGTGCTTCACTATGATCAAAACGGAATTACATACTCGATGACTTACAAAAATTACTTACCCACAATTTACGCAATAGTCTCGCCAATATTTTGAACGTAGAATCTAATTGCAATTGGCTTGGCGTAGCGCTTCCCGTTTTTTCAACCTTTCCGGTTTACCCGTTGCCTCCTTCCACACACTTGATCACAATCCTTCACCACCATCTGGGATCTCCCTTATCACGCGTTAGCCACTTTGCTCACCCCGTCTCCAATCGCAACCGAAGGCACTCCCACAGGATCGTGAACGTTTGGGACCCTAGCTCTTAAAATTGAAGAACAATATGATCTCCTATGGCATGTAAACAAAACCTAGGTTGTGTTTCAAAACTCTAAAAAATTGATTCTACCGCTTGGATATTTTCTCTCCCAAAAAGCTCTCTAGAGTCATATCTTTTTTACTCAAACCAATGGTTATATTTATAGGAAAAATATAGAGTCAAAGTCCTTTTTGGAATAGGTTAATAATATTAAAAAAGAAATTTTTGTGATAAAAAATCATGCTCAGAAAAATACACGCCAGACCGGTACGGGTCTCGATAAGTTGAACCGGTCCGAAATTAGAAAAGTAATTCCATGGAATTTCTACCCGCTGGATCGGTCCAAAATTGTTAACTTGTACCAGTCCGCTGCTTATAACAAATGCACTGCTTTCCTTTTTCAATTTGAAAAGAACCACACGTGGGCATGGCCCACCAATAATTATGGTTGTGCATCATTTACTTTTAAAAGACAAGTTTGAGTTTTTCAAACTTTTCTTTTAAAATCAACGAATTACTTTTCTTTTTTTTATTAATTAAATAAAATCTTTATATTATTTATTTATTTATTTACTTTATTTCACCGTATTAAATTCGTTTGGGCACTAATTCGACTCAAATTTCAGAGATAACTTTATGGAACATGTTAGACATGAAAAAAATAAATTTTCTCAATAATTTGTGCCGATGGGACTTTTCGGATTATAGTAAAACTCGGTAAAAATACTTAAAACTAGATTTGACTCAAAAGACTTTTCGATTCGAATTTAAAGCTCAAACACCACCTATATTTTGAATCAAACCATATTACCAACTTACCTTAGATCCTAAATTATGTGCGATGTATCCGGTAAGTTCAGCGAGCTTTCGTTAATTATCGTGTCTTCAAATCTTCAATTCGACTCAAACAATTACAAAGGAAAAAGTATTCTTGGCATCGGAATCAAGCCAACTAAAAATATAAACCTAATAATCTCCCCCTTTGGCTATTCCGATGACAAAATAAATACAGCTACTACAATCGCTTTCGACGCGGTATCTATAACATCTCATTACATACTCTAAGTCGAATTAGTCCACAACAATAAAACTCAAAGACATGCCTAACTCTAAATCTCGATGTCGACTGCAATGCTTCACAAGGCAAAAGTGCGAGCTGGATAATCAACCTTTTAATCCTGAAGCACCAAAGCTCAACAAACACTTAGTGAAGCACGGGCGTAAAGAGATAATCAAATAAGCAAAATATATATATATATATCCCTCAAAACATTCCTACTTTACTACTCCCCCTCATATGAGCATTCTCCCATTTTATCTCTCCCCCTTTTTGTCATAGGAATAGATAAAGTAATGAGCATGAAAAGCAGTAAAGCATAGAAAACAAGATCATGCAAAGTAAATAATAAGTAATCCAAATAGCATATCCTGTTCAAATAAAGAGATACTAGCTAGCAAAGATATTCACTAATCTCAAAACTTCTAGCTAAGACCTCAAGAAACCCTTTCTTCACCAATTCCCAATCTTTCCATGGATTTGGTTTGGAATTTCGAGAGAAAAATTCCTCAAAAAATAATATTTAGCACAAATACTCGACATGCATTGCGATGTAACATGTATCAAATCTGGAGTATATCAATTAAATTTCAAAACACTTGAGTTTCATTAATATGATATATGTACTATGCATATAACAATTCATCAACAATTCAACATATATACGCCAAGCAACACAGAGTACAAGTATATATCCCATGGTGCTATAAATATGGATCATACAAAGTGCTATCGAATAATTATGAGTTTTGAAACACTCGCACATCCATATACAAGAGAATTTAGAAAGCCTCTCAACCATTATTTTTCAACTAATTTCTTTTCTCCCTCAGAAGCAATCCTTTTTTTTCTTTTTCTCAAAATATGCAACTTTGCATTTAAAGTTGTGATGTTTTTGTGCAATCATCTTTCCTTATTCAATGAAGGCTTTCACCCCTCGTGGAGGCCAGCTATTTCCTTTTTGCTAGCTTTCGGTTCTCCTTCCACTATGGTGCCCTTTTCCATCCCCTCTACGTCTTTTTCCTCACATGCTTGTCTTTTAATTTTATGCTCAAAACTACATCACCATAGTCTCACTACATTAATCACAATGGTTTTCTTATACTCTTTCTCCCTAAATAAACACTATATTGGAGCTTTTGAAGTTTCAAATTAAAGGTAAGAGCCTAACCCAAGTGATTATTCAACATGCATCAATGTAGATCATGCAGTGTAGTGTGTGGGATATACACAAAAACTCTTATGTGATTGAAATAACATACTACCGGTTATAGAATTGTCAAAGCATTATGCGCACATATCTCCAAATTAAGCATTTAAATATGAAAATTTAGAGATATCCAGAATCGAAAGCAATTACAATCACATGCATGCAAGTAATGAATTTTTCAAGGAATTTAGGCAATATCACAATCGAAAATTCAAAACCAAAATCCACATTGCTTCGGTACCTATGCGAGGAGCTAAAACCATTCGAAGCAACAAATTCACTTAGCAGAGCCATCCATCTAACCAATTCCATGCTAGGCGGACTCCCTATCACCTAAGTAGGTACAATGGTCCCTTTCAGGACCCAAATCTTCCTAATTCGTGGAGTCCTATCTTTCTTGTTCCTCACTATCCAAAACCCTAACACTCTTATCATTGTTCTTTTTTCCTTTCGGTTTAGGTTTCGGTCTAGGGATTGGAACACTCTTCGGCATTTGATTCAAAACTTGCCAACAAAATTATCTCAAGTGACCTCTCTTCTCACAGTACTCACACCCAAAGGACTGTGGGAGTTTGTTCTTATACACATCAAAAGGTATCACTTGATCTTCAAGAACTTCCGAGTGGGAAACTTTTGGATACAATAATTTTTGAGCAAAACTTGTTTTCCTATTTGAATGTTCTTGGCTTTCTTTGAAGTTTGAGGAGTTCTATCGATAAAACTTTTTGACTTTGAAGAACTAACACCCTTAAAACTTGAATTTTGAGAAGTGGCCTTCACAAAGACAGTCTTGGTTTACTTTTTAGCATCAAAATTTGAAAATCCAAGTCCTTCTTTGTTATTTCCACTCTTTTAATTTGAAAGCATTGATTCAAGTTTCTTAGAACTAGTTTTTAACGCAACTTTGACAATTAAAGCATTTTCAAGTTGTTGAGTTAGATTGCAAACGCATTCCTCTAGTCGTTTAATTTTATCCTCATACTCCAAATTTTCCTTTTTTAAAGAACTAATTAGACCAAGACAATTTTCTTTTTCGCTTTCAAGTTGTCTAATTTTCTTTAAAAATTCGGTCTTCCCGGCCTTTGAATTTTCAAAACTTGATTTGTCCTTTTTCAAATCAATAATCTCTTTTTTAAAAAAAATATTTTTGGACTTAAGTTTTGAATTTTTCACAAAAAGTTTTTGACATTCTAGAAAAAGAGCGTCATAGACCGATTGAAGATCCGAAAAGTCTTTCTCGTCATCGGAAAGTTAATTCTTGGAAATCTCTTGATTCAGCTCTTCTAAGGAAACTTTTGAGGCAAAAGCTAAATAATCATGAGATTCCTTTTGAGTGTCCAGATTTTCCTCATCATCACTAAGCGTGGCATGCATTCCCTTCTTACCAAGCTCTTTCTCTAATCTCCTAATCCTAGTAGGGCATTCAAAAGCTTTATGACCTCTACCTTGACACTCAAAGCAATTCTCAATCGATTAGGGTTTATTCTTAAAATACCCTTTCCCCAAATTCCCAAAATTTTGACCACCATTGCCTGATTTCTGATTTTGCTTCATGAATTTATTGAAATTACGCGCAAAATTAGCTATCTCTTGAAAATCAGGCATAGAGCATTCATTAGATTCAACTATGTTTCCATCTTTAGCTCTAAATGCAATAGTTTGATCCGCCTTGTCCTTTTGAATCTTATATTTTGAAAGCCGATTAGATTCAAAAGTTTGAAGAGAGCCAATTAATTCGTTTTCCATTAAGGAATCTAAATCCTTGCTTTCTTCAATGGCAGTAATTTTTGGGAGGAACCTATCAGGCAAAGATTGTAGGATTTTCTTTACAAAGCGAGGTTCATAAATTATTTTGCCAAGGTTGTAGAGAGAATTCACTATGTCTTTAAGCTTACTATGAAAAGTATTAAAGGATTCATCTTTTTTCATCGTTATAGTTTCAAAATCTGTCATGAGCCTTTGAATTTTAGAACTTTTCATAGTTGAAGTTCCTTCAAAAATTATGGTCAAAATATCCCAAGCTTGTTTGGAAGTAATGCAATTTGAAATATTTTTAAATTCTTCCTCAGAAACATGAGCCATGATTGCATTTAGACCTTGAGAATTAAACTTAGCTGCTTCTAATTCCTTAGCAGTCCACAAGGCTACTGGTTTAGGTCCATTATTCCCATCTACATTCATAGTGGGTCTAGTATAACCATCTAAAACAGTTTGCCAAATTCGCTCGTCTAAAGATTGTAAATAAATAGTCATGCGAATTTTTCAATAATTATAATTAGACCCATTAAGCGTAAGAACCTTGGACTTAGACGAATCAATCTTGGTAGCCATGGAAAACCAAACAAAGAAAAACAAACAAATAGACGCAAATCAACTTAAATGCAAATCCTAGCAAATTAAGGAAACCTCCTCTGATACCAATTGATGAAAAAATTAGGGGATCATTTTGCCTAGGTTGCTTTTAGAGTTTTTATCAAAAATAATTTGAAGTTTGATAAGCGAAATTAAAACCTTAGGTCTAATCAATTTTATTGTCGAAACATGTGTTGTGTTATCTAGCAATTATATCAAGCAATCACACAACACCAAGAATTTACGAGGTATCCCTACTTGCCGAGGACTAATTATCGGGACTAACTGACAGTGCTTCACTATGATCAAAACGGAATTATAGATTCGATGACTTACAAAAATTGCTTCCTCACAATTTACGCAACAATCCCGTCAATTCCTTGAACGTAGAATCCAACTGCAACTGGCTTGGCGTAGCGCTTCCCGCTTTCTCGGCTTTTTCAGCTTACCCATCGCCTCCTCCCACGCACTTGTGAGCGAATCCTTCACCCCCGTCTGCAATCTCCCTTATCGCGCATTAGCCACTTCGCTCACCCCGTCTCCAATTGCAATCGAAGACACTCCCGCAGGACCGTGAACGTTTGGAACCTAGTTCTTAAAATTGAAGAACAATAGGATCTCCTATAGCATGTAAACCAAACCTAGGTGGTGTTTCAAAACTCTCAAAAATTGATTCTAACGTTTGGATATTTTCTCTCTCAAAAAGCTCTCTAGAATCATATATTTTTTACCTAAACCAATGGTTATATTTATAGGAAAACTATAGAGTCAAAGTTCTTTTTAGAATATGTTAAAAATATTAAAAAAGAAAATTTTGTGATAAAAATTCATGCTCAGAAAAATACACGCCGGACCGATACAGGTCTCGATAAGTTGGACCGATCCGAAATTAGAAAAGTAATTCCATGGAATTTTTACCCACCGGACCGGTCCAAGAATTGTCAACTTGTACCAGTTCGCTACTTATAACAAATGCACTGCTTTCCTTTTTTAATTTGAAAAGAACCATACGTGGGCATGGCCCACCAATAATTATGGTTGTGCATCATTTACTTTTAAAAGACAAGTTTGACTTTTTCAAACTTTTCTTTTATTAAAACCAACGAATTACTTTTCTTTTTTTATTAATTAAATAAAACCTTTATATTATTTATTTTTCTTTTTACTTTATTTCTTCATATTAAATCCGTTTGGGCACTAATTTTACTCAAATTTCAGAGGTAACTTTATGGAACATGTTAGACATGAAATAAATAAGTTTCCTCAATAATTTTTGTCGATGGGACTTTTTGGATTACAACAAAACGCAGTAAAAATACTTAAAACTAGATTTGACTCAAAAGACTTTTTGATTCGAATTTTAAGCTCAAACACCACCTATATTTTGAATCAAACCATATTACCAACTTACCTTAGGTTCTGAATTATGTGCGATGTATCCGGTAAGTTCGACGAACTTCTGTTAATTGTCACGTCTTTAAATCTTCAATTTGACTCAAACAATTACAACGGAAAAAGTATTATTGGCATCGGAATCAAGCCAACTAAAAATATAAACATAACAGTCTTATCTCAATGTGCTTCGTTCGTGAATGTTGTATAGGATTCTTGATCAAGCTTATAGTACTTATGTTATCACACTTAATAAGAATGTGGCTAAGACTAATTCCAAAGTCTTCTAATTGTTGTTTAATATATAACGTTTGTGAACAACAAATACCCGCCGCCACATATTCGGCTTTAGCCGTAGAAAGGGCCACCGAATTTTGTTTCTTACTTGACCAAGAAACTAGTGAGTATCCTAGAAAATGACATGTGCCATTAGTACTTTTTCTATCAATTTTACATCCGACAAAGTCCACGTCGGAATAACTTATCAAATCAAAAATTGCTTCTCTAAGATACCATAATCCTAAAGAGCTAGTGCCGGCTAGATAACGAAAAATACATTTCATGGGATGTAAGTGTAAGTCGTTTGGATCCTCTTGGAATCACGCGTATAAACAAACACTAAACATGATATCCGGCCTACTTGCCATCAAGTATAATAAACTACTAATCATACCTCGATACTTTTTTATATCCATGCTTTTACCATTTTTGTCTTTGTTAATCTTAAACGTTAAGCTCATTGGCGTGCTCATGGACTTTTCGCCTTCCAAGTCAAACTTCTTCAAGAGTTCTTTGATGTACTTCTCTTGATTGATGAAAATCTCGTCTTTGCATTGCTTGACTTGCAATCCGAGAAAATAATCCATCTCTCCTATCATGCTCATCTCAAATTCCTTTTGCATACAAGTAGAAAATTCTTTACAAAGATTGTCGTTAGTATAACCAAAAATAATATCATCATCATAAATTTGCACAAGTAGCATATCATTGTCATGATTCTTAATGAATAAAGTAGCGTCTAATTTGCCTCTAACAACCTCTAGGTGCTTGTTTCAATCCATATAAAACTTTTAACAATTTAAACACATAATCTGGATAGGCATATTTTTAAAACCGAGAGGTTGTTTTACATAAACTTCTTCTTTAATGAAGCCATTCAAGAACGCACTTTTAACATCCATTTGATATAACTTAAAATTTTTGAAACAAGAATAAGCAAGTAGCATGGAATAGCTTTTAAACGTGCTACGGGTGAATAAGTTTCCTCATAATCAATGCCCTCCTCTTGATTGTATCCTTGGACAATAAGTCTAGCTTTATTTCTAACAATAACACCATTTTCATCCTTTTTATTATGAAACACCCATTTAGTGCCTATGATGGAATGATCATTAGGTTTGGGAACAAGTGTCCGCACTTTGTTTCTCTCAAATTGATTGAGCTCTTTTTGCATAGCCATCATCCAAGATAATGGAGACCTAATTATAGGATCGTTTGATATTGTGTATAGATTGAAGAAAATACTTTTGCTAAAACCTTATAAGAATAAAGGGATTTCACCTTTGTGGATCATGTAGAGGATCCATATGAGAAGGCTAGGGTTTGATAGCATCAGATTGCTATCTGGTCAGATTTGTCAATTCTTGTTGGGCTACGAAAATCAAAAGTTACGATTGATTTACGACTAGAGTACCGAAAACCTAAAGATCTTCTATCGTATTCCTTCCGTCATCAAATCTTGTACCGAGTGTGGGCTACGGTATCACCAAGATTTACTCCTCTCTTAATATAACAAAGCCTAACTCATGAGAATTATCGTTATAATGAGAAGAGACAATGCCAGCGTATATATAAGGCTATAATAGGGGCCTTAAGGAGAAATAAGTGTTTGGACTTCCTATGAAAAGTTAGAATCCTAATTTCACTATGAATTAGTTCCTTCCATAAATTATAATTTGCACCACTAAAGAATTATAATTGCATTCCCGTCCTTATCTCAAAATTATATTTCGAGCTCCTTGTTATTAAATACTTATTATTCTCCACACGTTAAGATTACAGATAACCGTCATTTAAATTAAATTAATGACAATTATATTTAAATGACTTCTTAATCCTTGAGCCTATCACTTAACTTATTTGACATGTCGGATTAATATAATCCACCTGTAGGGTTTGGCATGACTAAAACTTATATGTTTTTCAAGGGGCTATCATCAATCCTTATATCGGGACGTGGATTCCATCAATAATTAATATTCATCATGCATATAGTGTCGTCATCCAATTTACGAAGATTATTGATCCATAAATGAATCTCACTCTTAATGAGTCAAAACAACAAACATACATATATATGTATATTAATTATTTTAAGATTAAGAGCATAAGTAATCATAATAACCATGGGATTTTAAATTATTTTATATAGTCAGTATAAAAATAATTAACCCAAACTAGTCCTATTTAATACACACAAAGTGTACTAGCACAACAAGTTAAAATTATACTGTTTCTTGTAGTCAAGATAAACTACTAAAACTTGTGTTACAATCTTACCGATAGGTGTCCAAATCTATCTAAAACTGTGAACCATTAAACTTATATTCTACAAGAACCGATGATACAATCTTCTGTGTGTAAGTTATACTCTACACACCAAATCATCTACTATATGAAATAAAAGCCATACATGCACGACATTTAAATAAATAATATAATGCAACCATTGCCCATAAAGATTCTTATTAAAATAGAAAAATCGAGTTTATATCATACTCAAACCAACAAGAAAATTATGGCTTTTAGTATAACACTCTAACAATCATATCATCTAATAAGTTGCAAGGTCCTATACCAAACAATAAAGCTTTTATGGATGCTTCCATAGACAAATTATGAGGAAACAAAGGTTTTTGTGGAAATGTTATAGGATTAGAACTCTGCGGAAGTCCATCAATAAGGTCAAAGCATAATCCAAATAAAAGCCAAAAATTCGCTCTTTTGGGAGCACTTTTACTTTTCGTTGGGCTTTCAATCTCGTATGAGTGAAGAAAGAGAAAAATGAAAACCTAAAACATGGGTAAATAATGTGAAGGTGATGTAACGTCCCGTATTTCATTTCCGCGACAAATTTCCCTCTTAAGCCGCTTAAGGCCAAATCTCTATTGGACGAGCTAATTTTGTTCTGGAGCCTCTGTAATAGATCGAACACTTCGAACAAGTCATTTTAATATTATTAAGTATCTTTGCATGGTTAGAAAGCAATTTCGGATGCCGCGGTTGAATTTGGCGGCTAACGGCTAAAATTCAAACTTTTGCCGAAATGAGTTTTTGGTCAACTTTGAAAGGCCATAACTTCTTCATATGAAGTCCAAATGAGTCCCTGTTTATGGCCATGATTTCATCTCATTCCCCTCTACAACATTTATTTGAAGGCCGAGTCAAATTGAAATCATTTCGGGGGTCGAAACGAATCGCGAAAATTAAGATTTTGTTGAAAAAGTGTTGAGCTTCAGAATTTGGGGCCTCTGATCAATCAGAGGGTGCCCAACGGGTTTTTAACCCTTCTGCCCTCTCATTTTTTCATATCCTTCCATTCCTCTTTCACCCATTTCTCACCCAAGCTTCCTTCTATATTTTAGAGAATAATAAGAGAGCTTAAGGGAGAGATTTTATGAGTGACTATCTTAAGTCTATGACCTCATCCAAGCTTGCCATCACCTCCATCCTTCCATCCATGGCTAATCCACCATTTCTAGGGCTAGGAAGCTCAAAATTGCGGATTTTGGAATTTATACTCCTTCAGCTCTATCCAACGCTTGGAAGCTTCGACTATTAACCTATATAAGGTAGGAACACTAGTATCTAACCTTATTTTCAATTATTACGTATTACATATTTGTTTTTTAAGCCAAAAGTGAAAGTTTTGTATATGAATGAGATTGATGTTCACACATAGGGTTTGGGTTTGGGTTTGGCATCTAGGCATATATGTGCTAATTTTTCTATGATCTTATTGTTGTATCATATTTATTGTAAAATATACAGGGTATGTGTGAAGTATTACAAGCCCTAGGCAGTGTTCATTAGCGCGTAAGCCCGTGTACTTTATTTGGGGCTTATGTGCATCATTTTATGAACTAAGAATTAAGGGTTAGGCTAAACACAACTCACACATGCCCTGGTGTGAACTTGGTACCTTGAAACATACCTATACACACAATTTTCCTATACATGTTACCGAGTTTTCAAGGAGTTAATGTTGTAAATATATCAAAAGCTCCCTACATTCATTTTTGGGCTTAATTAGTAATTGTATATGGTTATAAAGAGCTTGAGATTACATAACCTTAGTTTGTGGAAGGAATTGCATGTATGTATTATGATATTTGATGTAGATATTATACACGTGCCATTAGCCTTTTAATATCATTACCTTGGTGGGAAAATTATCATTTTGGAAACAAGAGATTATTTCTAGTAAACTATTAACACTCTATCTTTAGAGTTGTTCAAGTATTTTGTGGATGTAGTTAAGTAATGGTATTGATAAGTTTAATGACACTCGTATAATTGTTGCATTTTGAATCAAGGTGGATCTTGCGGTTATTAATTCCATCTACCTAATACAGATATGAGTTTGGTGATACATGTAGCACGTATACGACCCATTTGTATTGAATTAAACATTTGGTAAATAGAAAAAGACTTAAGGATGAGCATATATACATATATATGTGTGTGTGTGCATGTGTGAGTGTCATATGAGAATGCCCCATTTGAATATGCTTCTCTTTAATGTTTCGGATTCTTTAATGTCACATGTATATTAAATATATTGTAAGTTGAATATATCTATCTACCACATACATATATTTGGTGATACATATATAGTTTGTGTATATGGAGACTAGTAGGAAAATTAGAGATATTTATATATATGTGTGTGTGTGCGTGTGCGTGGGTATATGTATGTGTACTATGCATAAATATATTCTTTGGGAGAATACGTTTTATTGATTTTCTAGTTTTGTAAGGCACTAGTGGTCTATGGGGTTGACTTAGCCCTGGTGGCTACATACCCTGGTCCGTGTAGAGGGACCCCGCTTTTAGAGCATCATACTCTATGGTCCGTAGGGGGATCCCACGATGCGACACACCCTACACCATCTGGGTGGTCCACAGGGGGGCCCAAACCTTAGGGGCTGCATACCCTAGCCTTGGGGGCTTAGATCCGAATCGCAATGCACTGTAGAGTAAATCCTAGATATCATATGTGGATTGAGATTGAGGAATATAAGATTAATTCCTATACTTCTCTTATGCCCCTTATTATTATGATATACTTCCTTATTTTGGTTTATTGTACTTTGGAGATGTATATACGAGTGTTGTCTCATGAAGGTTTTCAGGAATGATACCTACAAACATCAGAAGTTTGATTGTGATGATTCAATTTGTAAAGCATGTAACATTACTACCAAATCTCTAGAATAACGGACGTTTGAATGATCATATAATTCACCTATCTCTTTTAGAAATCAATTCCATATTCACAATACTCATATACTAGACTTCGATTCAAACAATTCAATGTAAACACATAGAGTTATAATCATTAAAGAAGGAATAGAGAACTTTTTTGAAAAAAAAAGCTCCAAATATTGTCGATTCTAAACATTTTTTTATCTTTTACTTGAATTTTTTGTCAAAAATTGTCAAGGAGACTAGTATGCTAAAGGGGCATCAAAGAGTTTCAATGCTTATATTTCAAGCGAAAAGGAAGCTATTCACCCTTTTCCAATTGCTTGCCTTTTCCTTAAAACAAATATTCGGATAAATCAACTTTGAAAATTACCAAGTGAATTGATTAGGTCGGATTAAAAATAAAAGTCATCCAATTTGACAAAGTGCTATGCTTTTGTCCTCATCATTGGAGGAACTTTACGAAAGGGCTTCCATCATTTTTGGACAAAAATTCCTCTTCTCAAAATGAAAATAAATCTAAGTGTTACTACTTAATTAATAAAATCGAAACAATCAAGCATATGAAACAGGAAATATAAAGGGATATGAGTCTAAGTGAAGTAAGAAAATTTAGATTATCATTCAAATTCCTAGATGGATCAAAGAATTCATGCTATTAGCTAATAAAACAATAGTCTTCATTTAAAAAAAAGAGCATATCATTTATCAAATTTCAAATTTCACAAAAAAAATTGAACATTTTGAACACAAACTCTAGAATACTTGGAAATAAACAAAAGAAATCCAACGATATATAATAAATGAAATGCATACCCCCCCCCCCAAATTAAATCAAACATTGTCCTCAATGTTAAGAGAACGAGTAAAAACGGAGAGTTTTTACTTAGCTATGATTTCCATAAGACAAAAGAAGATATGATAGTTCAACAAAAAATCTATACAAACAACTAAACGATAAACGGGTTAGAATTAGCATTAGCAAAAATCATAACATTAAACCATTAAAAATTGAGTTATAAAGTTAATATCATGTTCAAATTATAATACAACCAAAAAATAAAATAAACTAAAACAACGCATTAAAATAAAGAGAGTTTTTAGGATAATAAAAGCTATCACATGTCGGGAGGTAGGGTGGGGGAAATCATCCAAAGAATGTCTTAAACTGCTTGCGTATGAACTCCTGCTGAGCCACTATGTGTCGCTCCATCTATACCGCCATCACTCTTGCTCCAATTGGTCTTGGCGTTGGCCTACTGTCTCGACCCTCTCATGCAAGCTCGCGAATCCGGATTGCATTACAATGTTTATCTGCTCAAGGTATACACTGATCAAATCCATAGTTGAGTCTAGCTAGACATCTACTAAACTGATGCTCATCCTGCGGCGACGCCTCGAGGTCTATGGAACATCGGCTCCAACTTTTCAACCCCATTTTCCTCTATTTAATCACCAGGTGGTGAAGCGGCTAAAAAACTTGGTCAATTTCTCATTTGACCGGCGACTCGAGCTAAAGAGGACTTGTTAATGGGCACACGCTGCATTTTCTTTTGGTCGGTGTCCCTTTCTTGGACACCGGCTCTCAAATACATAAGAGTTATTAAGACACCAAATTTAATATTTTCATTATGAACAACCGTGTTATAAACCTTGGAATTTCTCCCAAAAATGTATCGAAGCAAACAACAGCACCTATTAGTTGCAATTGCGTACATAAGATAGACGTGATGTGGATAGAGATGTTGGATTATTTCTATCAAATTGTGACCCTATCCAAGACATGGTTCGGCCAGCCAAGAACATGGCTAATTCATCATGCGTGGGATGTAGTTTCTATCAAAAATGGAGAGGTCGTAGCTATTTTTTTGCAAAATTGAAATTCTCATGATTTCACTCAATACCTCGAGGTTAAAATGAATCATTTTCCCACGCACATGAGAAATATATGAATACATAGGATTAGGCAAACGTACAATTGTAGTAGCGAATTCACAATAAAGAGTAAGATTGCATTGGTTACCTACTTATCTCAAATATTTGATTCCACCATTGATGTTGATCGAATGTCTCCCTCAGTCCAAAATGCCAATGAAGATTGACTGCTCGATCACCACCGCCCAGTTCTTGAAAGCGTACTCTCACCAATCATATTCTTAATGGCTTCAAAACCTATGAAGACCTAGATCTCCGACCCGTCCTTTTCGGTTTCTTGTTTTTCTTGTTTTGAAGGAAAACGTGTTTTATAGAATCACCAGTTTGTTTTACGAGAAAACAAACAAAAGATCGTATGAAAAACAATTCGAAAATGAATTGTCTTTCATACGTTTAAAACCAAAGATTCATTGCTAATTTGTTTTGCTAGGGTTCGGGAACTATGTTACAAATTGGGAAGGTGTTAGGCACCCAATTCGCCCTTTTGGTCTCTTAATGGACATATATTTAATTCCTATTTTAGACATCTTGCAAGTAGTTTGAATTGCTTTCAGAATAGTCTTTTTCTAATAAATTCAGTTTAAAACAGTATTTATGAAATCAGAGTCTCGTAGTTCCATTTGTTTGAAAACTGTTTTTGTATTTTTGTTTTGTTTTGAAAACGTGTCAAAACAGATTTTAGTTTTCCCGTAAAACTTAAAAAGGATTGATTTTGAAAGCAGGGAACTTCTTTGCAAGTTATCTAATTTTCTATATTAAAACTTATGCAGTAATTGAAATCAGAAGAGTGGTAGAAAGACGTACCTGATGCGCTTGAAGAATAAAAACTGCTTGCTTGCCTTTTTTCTCTCTCTAAATACTCTCTTCCTAATGATCTAGACAGAGTTTTCTCTCTCTAAAACTTACTTGAATGTTGATGCCTAAAATGAGACCCCAATGGTCCTATTTATAGAGGAAAAATGGCATGGGTAATCGCGCGGCTAGGAGCTAGCCGTACGGTTGGTAGGGGTGCAGTTATGGCGAGCAGCTAGGGTGTGCAGCTCGGGCATACGGCTCAAAACCAACTGTACGGTTAGAAGCCAACCGTGCGGCTAGGGTATGCGGCTCGAACGTGCGGCTCAAAGCCAATCGTGCAGCTAGGAGGTAACCGTGCGGTTGGGGAAGCGGCGACATTGGTCGTGGTAGATTCCTAACGCGCTTGAAAGTCAGGATTTTTTTTAATGGTCTCCTATATGCATGACAACTCAAGACTTGATGCGAAATGCTTGTTTTGTATGAAAATCAGGTTCACATGAGAGCCGTGGATTGGGGTGTTCACAGACCCTCTTGTCCCGAGATTCTTGCTCGCAAGGATTCTGGGACGATAATAAGAAGACAACAATTCATGACTCTCGCGTGAATCTCAACTTCTTGTTTTATTCATGAAAATCTTTGAATCGAAATATACCCTTATGGCAGGGGAATTTTGTGGTGCTTTGGGCAATGTGATCCATGGTTGACCTTCCTCTCGGCCAGGCTATCTCTGATACATCAATATATTCTCTCGTCTGCCCTCAGAGGACCCATCTCAATCCTTCTTTGATTTTTTTCAGCTTATCAATGTTTACCCTCAGCTTATGGGATACACCAATCTTGCCATTTACCCTTTTAATGGCCAATTTTCAGGAACACTTCTCGTTCTTTACAAATGTGTTTGAAAAAGTTCTTGGAGTTCAGATTCTTTCAGAATGACACCTTCTTGACTTCATCGTGATAAAACTTCCCATTCTTCTGGGGAAGAAATGGTTACCAAGAGTAGCAGGGTTTGCTCCTTTCGCACTATCTTGTTGTCGTAACCATGTGGTAAAACTCCATAATTCTTGGGAGGATGTTAATGGTTACCAAGAGTGGTCGGATCGGCACCTGTCACACCATCTTGCTGGCATAATCGAGGTTATCTATCAGGAGATATTCCTTTGTGATAGTTTTTTAAGAAATGGCACTCCTAGCCACCTTCAGAAGGAATGTCATATTTGCGACTGCCAAGAGTGGGGGGTTTACACCTCTCTCACCATCTTGCTGGCACAGCCAGAAAAGGTTGAGTTAAGATTGCTAAGAGTGATTGATCCTCTCGATAGGACGTCATATTGCTGACACAATCTGGGCTGATTTGTAAATTCCCATAGAACGCGTCCAAAAGGGAAAAAAAGGTATGATATGTTAGCGACTGCCAAGAATGGGGGATATGCACCTGTCGCACCATTTTGCTGGCACAGCCTAAGGGGTTGTGTCAGAGACTACCAAGAGCGGCGGGGTCAGCACCTGTCACACCGTTTTGCTGACATAGTCTAAGGCTGAACGTCAGGAGATATTCCCTTATGACGGTTTCCAAGAAATGGCACTCTTGGCCACCCTCAGAAGGTATGACATGTTAGTGACTTCCAAGAGCGAGAGGTCTTCATAATAAGACTTTGTATTTGCTGACACAGTCAAAATAGGTGATGTTAAGACTGCCAAGAGCGGCGGGGTTAGCACTTGTCACATCGTTTTGCTGCCATAGTCTAGGGTTGAGATTGACTCCGTCAATAGGGTCTTCTTCAAAATCACATTATTTCATCAACTTTATGTCACATCACATAATTCGAGACATGTTCATGAGGATATTTGTCCATATTTTCTCTTATCCTTCTACACTTCTTCTTGTGTTGCCTCTGGTCTTGGCTGTTGATCATATATACCTACTCATCTTATGGCAAGAAAGTTATGCTAGAGAAAGAATGGAAAGTTCAAGTGTTGCCTTTTTCAAAACATGTTCTTACCCTCAGTTTGACTCTTCTTCTGTCATCAAGAAATTGGGTTGGTTCTCTTTGAATCTCAGACTTTCGTGCATAGTGGTGGACTCAGTTCTTAACTAAACCCTCTGGCTTTACTTCTTTGAACATAAGGATAAAACACATTTGAAAATCCCAATTCCTTCTCCAGTTACCCTCTGGCTTATCAGAGGAAGGTGCTGGTCCGCATCGTTTTCTGTTTTTTATGCCCTTATTGCTCCCTCGTTTGCATTATTTTTTAGAATATCCGGCCCATTGTTTTGGCTTTCGGATATATTTTTTTTCTTTTTTTTTCAAGCAGGAGCCTTACTCACCTAAGACGTAGCCCTCTACCTTTTTGACACAGCTATCACTCTTAGTGTGGCTCTCCATGTTAATTTTTCTTCCTTTTTATTTTTCACGCTTCTCACTTGGACCAACGGGATTTTCCCCTTTTCTACTTTTTTAATTTTTTCTTATACCCGATTCTACTTTTACACCTTCCTCTTTTACACCTTCCTCTTTTGCTATATTTGAACTGTGCTTAGGACTGATCATTCCTCAAAGCTCGGCTCCACCACAGATCTCAAAATTCAGCTTTTAAGCTTTGTATCTTACTTCATCGTGTATGTGTTAGTGATTCTCAGTCTGTTCATCTTAGAAAACTAACCAGAAAGTCTTTCAGACGTCCAAGGAGTCAATTTTGCAAAAATTTTGTCAAAACTTTGTTGATTTTGTCGTTTGGTATTACCCCCCCCACTTGTTGTGTGACAAGGAACTTGTCACACAACAAGTGTCCAAATGACAAAGTGAGCTGCACAACAAAAATGTCACATTTTTCCATTTAAACTTTCAAACTTCTTATTCTCTTTTTAGCAATACGTTTTCTAGCTCACATACTCACTTTTTAGCAATTCCCTTGGTCATGTATTTCGTAATGATCAGCCACGGCTGTTTCTGTATGCCAGAACAGTATGTGTGGATTTTAAGGGACTCTCTGGGGTCGAACGGATCTGATAGAGATTGATGTATCATCATATAGCACTTTGGCCTTTATTGGAAGGTCATTCGTGGTGTATAATAGAGCCTTTGGCACACAAGATTCTCTGACGTGTATGGGTATGTTTTAATTCAAATTTCTCGTTTTGAGAAAATTATGTGAATATGTCATTTATGCTAGAAAACATGAGATATGCATGCAATGTGGTGGGTCTGGTGGCCTTTTGTGCAATTTTGATTTATGAAAATGTTTTTGTAAAGTTTTTAGATTTTAATATCACCCCCAGTTTAAAATACCCCAAATTTTTATAGGAAAATAACACATGCGCCCCATCTTAGAGTTCAAGCGATGCTAGATTTTTTTCAAATTACCACTGAATTATGGAATGTACTTCTTTCTTCGATGAGATGCTTCATCCATGCAACGCATACTAGTTTGATTAGGTTATTCCATGTCTTGATGACTATGACTTGTTTACTTTATAAGGCTTCAGATGCATCAGTCGGGCTATACATCTACCCTCAGTGAAAAATTTCATCCGTACAACACATTCTAGTTTAATTAGATTACTCCACGTCTTAATGACTATGATTTATTTACTTTGCAAGGTTAATGAGAGATAATGACATCCAAGGATATCTTTGCATGACCGATCTTCATGCCTCTTCAACACGAATTTTTCCATGCGGTCTAGCTTCATTCAATTCATTTTTGGTTACATTGGTCTGGGATAGATCAGTTGTTATTACCTGTGCGACTGGCCGGGTGAGGATGAAAGACAAGTCTTTTAGAAATACTAATTCATCAAAGCGTCCGTATTTGGATGAGAATGTGAGATGAGTCTTTGAAGATGCCATTCCGTCAAAGTATCTATACTGGATAAGAATGTGACATGAGTCTTTGAAGATACCATTCCATTAAAGTATCTGTATTGGATCTTCCACTCCATATTTAGAATTGTCCTTACCCCATTTTTCAGTCACATTCAGAGTTTTGATATTGATCCATCGAAGTATCAGCCTTGGAATCTTCCCTAATAATCCTTAAAACGGTCCTTATCCCCTGTTGTAACTTTACTCAAAGCTTTAATCTCATTTGAAACCTTCTTTTCCAATGCATATTTAAAGTGATCTACTCCCTCTTTTGCAATCTCCTTCGGAGTTTCAATCTTACTCGAAACCTTGTAGCTCAAGTATCTTCACTGGGTCCTTCTACCTCAAGAGTAATTCATACTGCCCCCGTACCCTTTACGTGTTAGGTTTTCCTTTGAAAAAAATTCCTTGGAATCATTATATTTATGTAGTATGGGTGTTTTGAAGCTCATTTTTATATATTATTTTATGAAAATGTTAGCGCTTTGTAATGTGCATTTTATTCATGAAAGTATTGGTTATTATATAACATGCTTTATGCGCAATTCACCCCCAGACCCATGCAAAATTCAAATGCAAAGATCGTTCTTTCCAAAAATCTGGCAATTATAAAGGGTAATTCATATTTTGTTTTGTTTCAGTTACAAGAAATCCTAAAACAAATTTGCTCGAGACCTTTATTAAGATTTGTCCTTTTCCCCACATTTTACCATAGAAACTTCTCTTTACAAATCCTTCATCGTTCCTCGAACTGACTTATGCCTTTAAATGAACTATTCTACCATTTCTTCATTATCTTATTGTGGGTGAATGAGATTGTTTTATTAGAATAGATCGGGCTTGATGCCACTTCTCAGGTTGCCTACGTTCCCCAATGTTCTAACATTCCAAAAAATCCAATATGAGGCACAGGTCTTCGTAGTTCTTGTTTACAAATGACAAATGATAAATCTTCAATCACTGTTTTTCATATTCTCCATCACTGGTTACAAATCTTCAATTTCTAGCTACCAATCTTCAATCACTGATGGTTTAGAGGAGACGGGTCTGGTATCTTTCTTGCTTGGATAAGGTCTTGAATAGTATGTCGAAGAGACATGCAATTGTCTATTATGTGTCCCACATTCTAGTGGTATTCGCATCTTTCATTGAGGTTCCAATTAGTGGGGACTGGATTGGGTATCGGCTGTGGGTTCAACGGATAGATCATTCCTACATTCTTCAACTCCTTGTATACTTTGCTTAATGGACCTGGCAGTTGTGAAAAATTCCTTTTCCTGGGTCGGACTCGGTTCGCCCCCTATTGTCGATGTAATCCTGGTATCCCGAAGGAGAAATGTTAGTGACTGTGGGGAATGGATTGGCAGAATAGTCAATATTGCTCTGAACAAAAGGGTTGTATGTCGAAATCTGGTTCGCAGCTGGGGTTGAAGCTTTCTTGTATTATGCACTTGACTTTCTTGCTTCAGCTTGTTTTGCCAATTCTTCTTCTATCTTATTTCTCACATGCAACAAGGCTTTGAAGCGGTCAAAGAATTGGTGACCCATCTTATTTTGAATTTCTGCTTTCAGATTCTTAACGATCATTCCCAATTGCTCCTCTTCATCCATTCGTTCCACCATTTGTGCAGCGAGTGCCCTTTACCTTATGACAAATTCACTCAAAGTTTTATCATCTTTTTATTTTTCCATTTCAAGATGTTTGCGAATAATCTTTAATTCTTCATTAGTCTTCTATTGGGCAATAAACTCGTTCACAATATTAGTCCATGACTGCACCCGATGTTTCTCTAATCCCATGAACTAACTTTGGGCTGGACCGGCTAGAGTTAAATGAAAAGACTTAGCTAACTTAGCCTCACCTATATCATAGATCTTCATCGCCCATACATAGGACCTCAAGTGCAACTCGGGTAGCGCTGTCCTTGTAAACTTCTCTATTGTGGGCATCTTAAAGCCAACCGAATAATGAGCTTCTGGGTATAGATTATAGCTCTAGAGTTGTGTCAGGTCATTTGATCCCTCGGCTACCTTCTGCGTTAAAGCCCTCAATTGTTCTTTAAGCTCGACTAAGGTCTTATTCTCTTTCGGAATCACCTCTTGTGGAAGAATGACATCATCCTGTATACTCATCGGACGTGGAAAAGGCTCATAGTATGGATCACGATAAGGATGATGTGGTAGTTTCCATTATTGAGCGTGTTGGGCTGCTTCGGGTGAGACTTCTTGGTGTAGCCAATTCTCGATTGGATCAGGTCGCCTATGTGGAGTATATGGTTCAATAAGAGTTGGAATATCAGAGTGAACAGATAGTGGCGCTGGTGGTACAAGCAGGGCCTCTTTTATTGACTCATTCACAACTGGTTGACCATGAATGGATGGCGGCATAGGTGGTGCGGGCAGTGTCTCTATTGTTGGCTCATTCATAACCCTTCAACCTCTGTCTATCTCATCCAGCTGAGCCTTGGTGGTTCGTTGATCATCTAATAGCAATGCTAGGCTCTAGCTAATGTCCCCGACATTCGATACATCTCTTCCGGGGTTGGTATGGTTATAGTATCCGACCCTAATACAGTGTTTGTTGGATCCACAGAAGTATGCCCTGGCGGCATTCCCCGGTTGATATTCTGCTGAGACACCCCTTGATTTTGGTAGGAAGGACCTGGTGGTAAAGCCACTGTATTGAAAGAGTTTTTAGTGACCCTATTCGAAGTTTGTGGTTATTGGTGTTCCATATCAGCTGGTGTGTCCGGTTGAACCAATCTACCAATGCTATCCCTTCCAGCCCAAATGGAAGCCAGATCAAATATAAGTCTTTCGAATGAGAAAAAGACAAATCTCGATGCGTATAGAATATTCTCCCGAAAATAAAAGAAAATATAAACTCTTAATACTTGCCAGATTCCCAAAAATACATCGATCGAATGGACTCTTAGTCATACTAAAATATTTTTCTTTAGGTGAGATCGAAAACAGACCATACAGTGACAACTTGAGAGCCCCGTATAGAGGTAAGGTAGGAACATGAATTCCTTGGGTTCCCTTGACCTCTGAATTTGAAAATCATTTTGAAAAGATTTTTTTAGAAGAAATTCTCTTTTAAAAAACACAGGAAGTTCTATCCTTATGATTTACTTTGTCCATGGAACCAGCAATAGGAAAATTACGAAGATATCAGTCTCCGTGAATTTTTACGACGAAGGTTAGGCAACCTCCGGCCGTACCTGCCAAAACCACGATGGCATGATTGACAGGGCATTTGTTCACTAGGTTCTCAAGACTGATAATCATTAAAACAATGCATAAAATCTCTTGTATTCTAAGTTAACTCTTTTATATGCAAGCATGGTTAAATAGGGTAAGGTTTAAAGCTCCCGCCTATTTGGCAAGTCTTACAATATACCTCAATAGCGCAGGTACGTGTAAGAACCTTTTGATATACATCTCGGGTACATGAGTGTTCTCGTTACTCGATATACCTCGATAGGTACTTGGCCAAAGAGAGTGGTCCCATGCGCTTTTGGCAAGTGCAAACCCGCAAGTTCGCGGCCTAGTCACAACTCTGGTCCCGAGGTTGATAGGGTAAATTCACACTTGCGAAAATGCATGATAGTACGTGAGTGCGTGCGAAATAACAATATGGTGTTTCATTATTGATTAATGCTTTAGGGTTTGTTATGGTATTTTGCATAATATTAATTGCAAAAAAAAATTTCCTCACATAATTAGCAAATAAAGGCATCATGGTATCCACCTAGATCGCTTCTATGTTATCCTAGGACTAAGGCTTACAAGACCTATACCTAATAAATAACATGAATTAAATATATGATCCATTATATTAGAGCTTAGGTCTCAACATCCCCAGCAGAGTCGCCACTATGAAGACCCGGATCCCCGACCCGTCCTTCTTGATTTCTTGTTTTTCTTGTTTTGAAGGAAAACTTGTTTTGTAGAGTCGCTAGTTTGTTTTACGAGAAAACAAACAAAAGATCGTATGAAGGACAATTCGAAAATGAATTATCTTTCATACGTTTAAAACCATAGATTCATTGATAATTTGCTTTGCTAGGGTTCAAGAACTATGTTACGAATTGGGAAGGTGTTAGGCACCCAATTCGGCCTCTCGATCTCTTACTGGATCATGTATTTAATTCCTATTTTAGACATCTTGCAAGTAGTTTGAATTGCTTTCAGAATAGTCTTTTTCTGATAAATTCAGTTTAAAAATAGTAATTATGAAATCAAACTCGAGCTTTACGAGCACCTACATATTCATTTGTAGAATGAAATCAGAGTCTCGTAGTTCCATTTGTTTGGAAACTGTTTTTGTATTTTTGTTTTGTTTTGAAAACGTGTCAAAACGGATTTTAGTTTTCTCGTAAAACTTAGAAAGGATTGATTTTGAAAGCAGCGAACTTCTTTGCAAATTATCTAATTTTCTATATTAAAACTTATGCAGTAATTAAAATCAAAAGAGTGGTAGAAAGACGTACCTGATGCGCTTGAAGAATAAAGACTACTTGCTTGCTTCTTTTTCTCTTTCTAGAACTTGCTCTCTCTAAATACTCTCTTCCTAATGATCTACATAGAGTTTTCTCTCTCTAAAACATACTTAAATGTTAATGCCTAAAATAAGAACCCAAAGGTCCTATTTATAGAGAAAAAATACAGAAAAGTGGTCTGGGTAGCCGTGCGGCTAAGAGCCAGCTGTGCGATTGGTAGGGCTGCGGCTAGGGTGTGCGGCTCAAAGCCAATCGTAGGGCTAGGAGGTAACCATGCGGTTGAGGAAATGTCGACGTTGGTCATGGTGGATTCTTGATTCGCTTGAAAGTCAGGATTTTTCTTAACGGTCTCCTATATGCATGACAACTCAAGACTTGATGCGGAATGCTTGTTTTGTATAAAAATCAGGTTCACGCGATAGTCGTGGATTGGGGTGTTCACAGAACCCACAGTAACCACCTTTCATTGGTTGAAGGATTTTTAGCTTTGTGGGAGGATTAAAAGAAGCCATTGATGTGTATTGAGGTGATTTGGGTGAGAAGGGATGAGAAATTTCGAGATTTGAAGGGTTAGGGCTCGAAATTTGGTATTGTAGAAAAAGGATAGCGATTTTCAAGTACCCATAATCGATCTTGGGTTTGCACTGCATGGCATTTTTGCTAATTTAAACCCATAACACCTTACAACTCCCCCTATCTTGGCCTGAACATTCCCGTATTGACTCGAAACTCTAAAAAATAATCTTGAAACTCTAAAAACAAAAACAAAAATCATTATTTACAAAATTAACCCATGCTTTTTAAGCATAGGTCGGGTCGTTGAAAAGGGTGGACTCCTCTCGAGGTGGGAATTCCAAAAAGGGCTTAAGGCATTGTCCGCTCACTTTGAACTAAATGCCAGTTTTTGGATCCTCAACATTCACAACCCCAAATGGGAATACATGCTTAACAATGGATGGGCCGGTCCAACGAGATTTCAATTTTCCCTGGAATAAATGCAATCGCATGTCATAAATTAGAACTTTTTGCCCGAGTTTGAATTCTTTTCTCAAAATAGATTTATCATGGAAAATCTTGGCACGTTCTTTGCTTATCTTAGCGATATCATAATCATCTCCCCTCAATTCCTCGATTTTTTCGATTTGTAACTTACGATCCAAATCAAAATTAACCATCTTAGTTGCCCAATATGATTTATTTTTCAATTCTATGGGCAAATGACATGATTTTTCATAAACAATCCAATAGGGAGACATATATGGAGTTGTTTTATACGCAGTGCGCGCGGTACGCCAAAAACCCATTGGTTAGTCTTAAGGACCAATTTTTACGGTTCGGGTTTACCATTTTCTCTAGAATTTGTTTAATTTCCCTATTGGCTAGCTCGACTTGACCGTCAGTCTAATGGTGATAAGCGAGTGATACTTTATGGTTTACACCATACTTTTGTATCAAAGATTAAAACAATTTATTGCAAAAGTGAGTACCACCATCGCTTATTGTTACCTTAGGCGTGCAAAAATGTGATCTTTTAATAAATGAATCACAACTTTATGATCATTTTTTCTTGCATGCTTGGGCTTCCACCCATTTCGAAATGTAATCTACAATAACTAATATGTAAAGATTACCGTATGAGGATAAGAATGGTCCTATAAAGTTGATGCCCCAATTATCGAAGATTTTTATCATCGAGTGGCATCATGTTCCTCTTAGAGATTCCTCCAAGCATCTGACATCTCAGGTAGGCTTTACACAAGTGTTGGGTATCCTTGAATAACGACGACCAATACAATCCGCTTTACAAAACTTTGGAGGTGGTTTTCTTTGCCAAGAAATATCCTCCACAAGCTTTCAAGTGGCAAAAGGACAACTTTCTTTCTAATTCTTCGTCTGGAATGCACCGGCGGATAATCTGATTCGCGCAATACTTTAATAAATAAGGCTCATCCCAGTAGAATCGACTCACTTCACTCAAGAATCTTTGTCTATCTTGTGCATTTCATAATTTTGGTATCTTGTCGGTTACAAGATAGTTAATGATGTCCATATACCACAAAAGTGTTGAAACCGCCAATAATTGCTCGTCCGAGAAGGAATCTTAGATTATACTTTCCTCGATGTTGTTGGTGAAAGTGAGTCGAGATAGATGATCGGCCACCACATTCTCTAATCCCTTCTTATCCTTGATGCTCAAATGAAATTCTTGCAACAAAAGGATCCATCTCAGAAGCCATGGTTTAGCATCCTTCTTTGTGAACAGATATTTCAAAACTGCATGATCCTTGAAAATTACAATCGGCGATCCTATTAATTAGGATCAAAACAATTTCCGTTACAAAGTATAATCTGTTCACAAAGACAATGATCCTTGCAAAGACAATTTCCAAGAGCTCTTCTCAGTCGTTGTGTAATTCATTTAGCGTCATTGAGAGTCTGAATTGCATAGTAGATTACACCTGATTTTTTGTCTTTCCGTTAACCAAGAACCACTCAAATTGCATAGTCACTTGCGTCTCACATGAGCTCAAAAGGCAAGCTACTGTCAGTTGTTGCATTATTGGCGCGATAGTGAGCATATGCTTAAGAAAGGTAAAGGCTTCCTTGCACTTAGCGTCCCATTCAAAAGGTGCATCCTTAAGAAGAAGATTGCACATCGGTTTAGAGATGAAACTGAAGTTTTTGATAAACCTCCTATAGAACCCGGCATGTCTTAGAAAAGATTGGACATCCTTCAAATTATTGGGTCTAAGAAGCTGGGCAATCAACCCAATCTTCGCTTTATCCACTTCAATTCACTTTGAAAAAATAATGTGCCCCAACACAATACCTTTGTAACCATGAAGCGGCACTTCTCCCAATTCAAAACCAATTATTTTTCCGTGCATCTTTCCAAAACTTGTTCAAGGTTAGTCAAGCAATTGTCTAATGACTTACCATAGATGGTAAAGCCATCCATAAAAACTTCCAAGGTCCGTTCCACCAAAGCGCTAAAGATACTTAGCATGCTTCATTGAAAAGTAACCGGTGCGTTACATAATCTGAAAGGCATTCTTCGATAGGCGAAGGTGCCGAAGGGACATGTAAAGGTAGTTTTCTCCTAATCATCCAAATCAATATCGATTTGGTTGTATCCCAAAAATTTGTCTAGGAACGAGTAAAACTCATGTCCAACTACCCTTTCTAAAGTTTGATCCAACAAGGGGAGTGGGAAATGATCTTTACGCGTCAATTTATTTATTTTACATTACTCAATGCTCATTTGCCACCCTATAGTGACTTATTGTGGAACCAATTTGTTGAATTCGTTCTTGACTACAGTAAGACTCAATTTTTTCGGTATTACTTAGGTCGGACTAACCTATTTACTATTCGAGATTGGATAGATGATATTTGCATCTAACAATTTCAACACCTCATTCTTAACAACATTTTGCATGTTAAAGTTCAAATGGATTTGAAATTGCCTTGATGTTTTAGCCCCGTCCTCTAAGTGAATGTTGTGTGTACAAATTAATGGGCTTATTTCTCGGAGGTCGGATAAAATCCAACCAAAAGCTTTTCTATGTTTTCCAAGCATATTTATTAAACTTACCTCTTGATCATCCAAGAGTTCAGATGAAATAATAATGGGGTAAGTGTTGGGGCTCCTAAGAAGGCATACTTTAAATTGCTTGGCAATGGTTTGAGCTCCATTTAGCCTTCAAGCTTGTTGGTGGATGTTTGTGTGTTTTCTTATTGATCATTGTAAAGTTCAACCTGCTTATCAAACAAAGAAAATATTTGCATACATTCCTCGGGTTCATCGAAAGTAACTAGGAAACCTTCTGTTGAATCTGATTTGAAATTGGCCACAAAGTGGTCTTGGACAAATGACTCTATCATGTTCAGTTTTATCATCATCATCATCATCTTTTTAATTGCTCAAATAGAATATCTTAAGCTCGAGAGTCATGTTTCCAAAAGCTAACTTAATAATTTCATTCTTGCAATTTATAATAGCATTAGATATGGCAAGAAATGGTCGTCCAAGAATGACTACAATCTCATTAGTAGGGTTCTACATTGGTTGCATGTCGAGGATGATAACATCAACTTGTGACGCCCCAAAATCCCGTTTAGAGGATTTCGCCTTCGAAACCCGGTTAGTCATGGTGTCGTACGCGACGACGGGTGTTATAGTATAAAAACTGGAGACTTTTCAAAAATATATATATACAATTAACGTAGTCATTTTAAGGAATATCCGACATGTGGAATTTATTCGTATGATAAAACCAAAACTTGTAAAGATATGTAAATAAAACCATTTCTAATAAACACTCCACATTTTCAAAGAACATAAGTACAACCTCAACTTCAACAATGTCTATATATAATACAATGCCTTCCCAGAGGCTCCAAGTCTCTTTTAAAACTTTACATCAATAAGTTAAAAGTACAATAATTCATCTAAAAGGAGTAATATAAGTAATTTTCAAACAACTTAGTTGGTCAGAGGCCATCAGAGCTAACTAGACTTTGTACGCGTACCATTCCCGAGAACAGCTGCAAAATTGGTTGGAAAATGGGAGTGAGCTAAACGGGCTCAGTGGGAACTATAAAGGTTTTTATAAAAAAAAATAGGTTAGAAAACCATGCATGCCATGCTATGCATTATAATGAAAATAGTTTTCGTTAATAAGATGCATACGTATAACTCTTCTTCACATAAAACCACTCTTCGTAATATATAGTTCACACTTTAGTACAAATGCATATACTTCTGGAGTAGTCAATATCATGAAAACATTTCATGCCATGCATATATATAATGTCCTCTATCCAAAGTATAAGAAAGGCAATATATGTATATCTCATCATATTATATATGCCACAACACTGTGACCAGATCTATCACATCAATCATATACATAAACGTCACGTCTAGAATTTTATCTACGTGTGCACACGGATCGCAATCAAACTCGGTTTCTTCTGCCCCCAAGGCAGGGACCACCTACTGGATCCACCTAGACAGAGAATGCCCCCAAAGTAATAATATAAACTCATGTAGCCACCAAGGCTATACGCTACATGTAATAACCAAGTATCTACCTGGTACGAACGGTATGGCCATCCGATAATAAATCTAAACAATATTCAAAGGATAATAAACTCATCAAATCAAGGAAATCATAAGAACATAGAATTCAACATGTGTAGATTTGTATATACATATATTCCATATGTATTTGTACAACTAGTATATATCCATTCTAGTTATATGTACAAATGCATACTATAGACTATGTGGTGGTATTGTTGTTGTACTTGGGCTAGGTCCGCCAGGTCCGTCAACTAGTGGCTTGGTTAAAATATCATGAATTTGGGAGGCACTATAAGATTTCCGTCAATGTGGCACCAAGCCAATTATAGTCTAGTTTTCATAGTATATAAGTTCTATGTAGACCTCCCCTTAATATCACAATAATTCATTTATACATAAAAGGCTTATAATCCTGCTCAGCATAGTTACGGACTGGCCAAATAAGTAACAAAACTCATAAATTATAAACCAACAGCCGAAGTACAACAATAATATCACCAATAGAAGTGATTAAGGCCAAAACATACTTTTAAAACCATGTATAGCATTGTAAGTATGCGTACCATAGCATACAATTCACAATCATACTCGTATATAGGGGTTTTATACCAATCTTTCCAAAAACCACATATAAATTAGGGCTTTTTATAAAATCAATAATTTATGCTCATATCAAGTCCAAATTAAACAAAGAATTAAAAGAAATTTAACCAAATCCCCATGAATATGAAATTTTGAGTAAAAACCCTAGGTTTGGTTTGATTTGGTGCAAATACGTTATAATAACTTGCAAACAAGATTTAATACTATTGTTCCCACCTATTGAGGGTTAATCCTTCGAAGAATTTCGGAAGAAATGAGCCGAAGAAGCGTAGACGCAAAACCCCCCAAATTTAAGCTCCAAAACCCTAGCTATGGTGAACCAAAGGAGAAAGATGATAAAGATGATGATCTTGTGTGAGGGTAGGAATTAAGAGGGATCATCCATAAGAACCCCCAAAATAGTCACTCAATCTCTCTCTAAGAGCTCTCAAGGGTATGGTGATCAAATAAGAAGAAATAAGGTGAAGAGAATATATAAAAAATCTCGCTAGCCCGATGTAGTCGACTACTTCAATATCATGTAGTCTACTACATGAGGTAGTCGACTACTTCACTTCCCATGTAGTCGACTACATGGCCCATAATTGCTTCCTTCAGCTTTTTGGTCACCAAGCCGACTTCGCCTGCCCTTTTCATCATCAAGGAGTGGGAATTGGGTCTCGCCTAAAACACGAAAGTTGTAGAGGGCTATGAAATCTAAACATAAGCACAGACAGAGATCATTTATGATAAAATATGAAAAAGTTACGAAGTTTCAAAGTTGGTATAATACCCGTATTTTTATTAGTTTAAAAACTAATATATTTTGGTATAATATATACACGTGTGTGTAAAAACATAAGTATATGTATACTTATGTATGGAGACTCATTTGAGTGCTATGTGGTAAAGTAATTATTTATACATATGGTTAGGTGTGAGTTTTGTGTGTGTCCACGTTGGTGGACTAAAATGTGTAAAGTGCTTGCTTTTTATAAAATAGGTTAGTTACCATTTTTTGAAAACCAACTTAGCAAGTAAGGAGTTGGTGGGTCCTTTAGTTTAAGTCTAACCTTTACATGTATATTTGTTCTATGCGTGAGTGGGAGAAGTATAAAAGGAAAGTGGAGACAGGGAGGGACAAAGGAAGGCTGTGGTTTTTTTTTGGAGGATTATGGTGTTATTTTATTATGCTATTTTTGAGCTAAGGGGTTGTAATTAACATGCATATAAATCTCTAGAGTATCCATTTGTTGTCATGTTCGTTGCATTCATCTTAAATTCATTGTTTTTATTGAATTCGGTGTATTTATTTGGCCTCATTAATTGGTGTTATAGATTGACGTTGGCTTAATTACTGTGGAACCAATTGGTGCATGGTTAAGTTTACTTGTTAATCAGTCCTAATAAGCCACAGTCGCGTAAAGCTTAGGGATAAGTTTTGACGTGGTGAGGTGGCTGAGGCAGGTAATTTTTAACATGTTACCGAGAGGGGCCGTGTAAGAGGACGGTTGTGGTCCGTTGAATTTATTGAGTAGAATTTTATTGGTGATAAAATATTCTATTGAGATGCTTTCACTCATGTATGTCATGTACTGACCCTTTTCATTTTTTTATGCTGCATGTGATTAGAGACTGAGTCAAATTTTATTTTTTTATTGTATTTTTTTTACCAAGCCAGGTTGGGTCAAATCATTACATTTTTTGTATCAGAGGCTAGGTTGTGTTACCCTTTCGCTTTTGGGTGAGAGTTTCATTTTTAAATTTCGAGGAGGAAATTTTTTTAAAGAATAATAAATTGTAATATCCCGTATTTTTATTAGTTTAAAAACTAATATATTTTGGTATAATATATACATGTATGTGTAAAAACGTAGGTATATGTATACTAATGTGTGAAGACTCATTTAAATGCTAGGTGGTAAAGTAATTATTTATTTATACAATTAAGTGTGAGTTTTGTGTGTCCACATTGGTGGACTAAAATGTGTGAAGTGCTTGCTTTTTATAAAATAGGTTAGTCACCATTTTTTGGAAACCAACGTGGCAAGCAAGGAGTTGGTGGGCCCTTTGGTTTAAGTCTAACTTTTATATGTTTATTTGTTCTATGCATGAGTGGGTGAAGTATAAAAAAAAGAGTGGAGACAAGGAGGGACGAAGGAAGGCTGCAGGTTTTCTTGGAGGATTATGGTGTTATTTTACTGTGCTATTTTTGAGGTAAGGGGATGTACTTAACAAGCATCTTGTAATACCCCGTCATTTCCATCCATTGTAATTGCCTTCATCCGACCGCTTATTTCACCGTGAGTGGTGAAATCTTGTATTATGGAGCCCTGTAGCATTCTACGGTCTTGTATTGGTAGTATTAACTTCTTGATACTCATATGAGTGATCATTTAGTGATTCGGATAGTCCAAATCTATATCAACTTGTAAATCGTGCGTTTTGGTCTTTCGCGTTTTGTTGATTTCAGCTAACTTTGGGCCATCGTAACTTCTCCGTCTCTTATTTGATTTGGTCACCATTTGTGCTTATGTCTAAGTTTCATACAATTCTACAACTTTTTTGGTTTGTCTAAAAGCCAATTCATACTTCTTGTTGGTCAAAACATCATGCAAAATAGGCCGGTTAGTAAATTCTGAACGTTCAGTAATGCTTTGGCAATGAGCTATCTTCAACGAATTTCTGGGAATTATCCATCCAGAATTGGGCGAGACTTTCTCTTAGGAAGTTGTAGATCTTGTTAGAGTGATATACTAAAAGCCATAATTTTTTTATTTGTTAGAATATGTTATAAGCTTGGTTTTGCTATTTTAATGAGAATTTTTATGGGCAATGGTTGCATTATATTATTTATTTAAAGATTGTGCATGTGTGTCTTTTATTCCATATAGTAGATAATTTGGTGTGTAGAGTATAGCTTGCACACAGAAGATCATATCATCGGTTCTTGTGGAATATAAGTTTAATGGTTCACAGTCTTAGATGAAATTGGACACCCATCGGTAGGATTGCAGCACAAGTTTTAGTAGTTTATCTTGACTACAGGAAACGGTATAGTTTTAACTCGTTGTGCTAGTACACTTTGTGTGTATTGAATATGACCAGTTTGGGTTAATTGTTTTTATACTGACTATATAAAACAATTTAAAATCCCATGGTTATTATGATTACTTATGCTCTTAATCTTGAAATAATTAATAGACATATATATGTAGTGTTAGTTGTTTTGACTCATTAAGAGTGAGATTTATTTATGGATCAATAATCTTCGTGAATTGGATGACGACACTATATGTATGATGAATATTAATTATTGACGGAATCCACGTCCCGGTATAGAGATTGATGATAGCCCCTTGAGAAGTTATAAGTTTTGATCATGTCAAACCCTGTAGGTGGATTATGCATGTTAATTCAACATGTCAAATAAGTTAAGTGGTAGGCTCAAGGATTAAGAAGTCATTTAAATATGATTTTCAGTAATTTAATTTAAATGACGGTTATCTATAATCTTAACGTGGGGAGAATAATAAGTATTTAATAATAAGAAGCTCGAAATATAATTTTGAGATAAGGACGGGAGTGCAATTATAATTCTTTAGTGGTGTGAATTATAATTTATGGAAGGAACTAATTCATAGTGGAATTAGGATTCCAACTTTCCATAGGAAGCCTAAACACTTATTTCTCCTTAAGGTCCCTATCGTAGCCTTATATATACGCCGGCCTTATCTCTTCTCATAATAACAATAATTCTCATGAGTTAGGGTTTGTTCTATTGAGAGAGGAGAAAATCTTGGTGATATTGTAGTTCACACTCGGTGCAAGATTTGATGGCGGAAGGAATGCGATAGAAAATCTTTAGGTTTTCGGTACAACAGTCGTAAATCAATCGTAACTTTTAATCGCACCGTTGGATCGGGCTGATTTTTTGATATGTCGTTCGGAACGCAAAGTTACATTTATTGCGCAAAAAATTAAGACAATCAAAATTCATTTCGGTGGTGAAAACAATCGATTTTCGCAACCCAGTGAGAATTAAAAAAATTGATCAAATCGCAATTTGATGCTTTCAAACCCTAGTCTCCTCATATGGATCCTCTATATGATCTACAAAGGTGAAATCCCTTTATTCTTATAGGGTTTTAACAAAAGTTTTTTTGTTCAATCTATACGCAATATCAAACGATCCTGTATTTATGTCTCCATCAATTGGTATCAGAGGGATTGTTTTTCTTTGATACAGCATACGGATTGAACTAGTCATGTTGTCCAGTTAAATCTATTAATGCATGTTGTTGTTGGATAGAATGTAGAACTCGCTAACCCTTGTTTTGCAGTGTTCTTGTCCCGCTATTATGATCACCTAATTATGTTTTATGTGATTGGATCCCACGATATTTTTATTCGTGGTTAATTTTAATGTGCATGATTGTTTGGGTTTTATTCATGGTTGTAAATTAAATTTAGATCAGATTTGTGAACTCCTTAAAAGGAGGCATATGATCTATGTAATTTTATTTACAGTTTAGATATAATAGTTTATGTGTGAACTCCTTAAATGTAAGTATAGGACATTTGTATCTAAGATTGCAGTTTATTTAACGAATAACGTTGAAGAAGGCATTTTCACCAAGGTTGATTCTCGACATAGTCAATGAAGTGGCGACATAGGTCGTTACAGGTTTCCAACGAACTAGGGATGATGAAGCTTGAACCATAATAGAAGGGATTTAATTATTCTTATTATTGAATGATTTAATGCTATGTGTGATTATGTGTTGGTCATATGTGTTTAATTATTAGGTTTCCTTATAATTTTGGGCAACATGGATACATGACCATACCTAGATCACCTTTTATTTTATATTTAGTTCTTGTCAAATTAAAAAAGGGTATATAAATATAAATTATGCGTAATTGAAAAATATAAAGTTTTTTTTTAAAAAAAAGCAGCAAGATAATTTTATTGCACCTGTCTTTTATATTTCATACCATTGTATTTTAGTTGACTAAAATTTAATATAAAATTTTCTTAACCCTCAAAAAATAATGTTTTAAATACTAAGTGGGTGAGGGATTTTTTCACATAAAAATCCCACGGTCTCCATCATTGGTTTGTAGATGATGTAATTTATTCTTTGTATGTGTTATAGTGCTCACCTCCATATCGGAAAGAATAGATTGCGGAATCATTATACAAATTTTACTTACTGATAATTTTAAATGATGTGATTTATTTTTTTTGTGGGTTTTAGTGCTCACCTCCATATCGGAGAAAATAAATTGCAGAATCATTGGACTAAATTAAATGATGGTATACACTTAGATATAAATAATAGTATGCTCTCCGACTGAGTCTCTACTATTATTTGTAGGACCAAAGGAAGTCGGTTATTTAAATTTTACTTGACAATAAAGGATTGTCTAGATAGTATATTTTACTTGACAATAAAGGATTGTCTAGATAGTATGTATTGCCTGACGATAAATGATTGTCTAGATAATATGTATTGCTTGACGATAAATAATTGTCTAGATAGTAAAATTTAATAGGTTTACATCTGTCTAAGAAATAATGAATAATAAACGACCTCATTAACGGAGCATATTGTTCAAAGTCTTAGGCTGCTGGCGAACGCTTTTTGAAATGGTAGAGTATACCATATTTAAAATGTGTTCAAAGTTATTATTGTCCATCATAATTTGTATGTGATTCTCAAGTTTTAAAATGGCAAACCCTTTCGATCTACTTTTAATTATTCTCAACTAAAACAAATTGATTGGACCTAATTATATTGACTGAAAAAAGGAACTTGAACATTGTGCTTACTATTAAAGAGTACAAGTTTGTGCTCACTGAGTCTTGTCCAGCAGAGCCTGGTAAGGGGGCGACCGATGAGGAAACCCAGGCTTGCCGAAGGTGGAAAAAGGTTGATGAGATAGCGTGGTTTTACATTCTGGCATTTTTGTCAAATGTGCTACAACATTAGCATTAGTCTTTTGCCACCACCTACGAAATAATGCTGAACCTCAAAGATATTTTTAGGGATCAGGATCATGCCGCAAGGCAGGTTTCGATGAAAGGTCTCATGAACACGACTATTACTAAAGGAACCCGAGTTAAAGATCTTGTTTTGAAGATGATCGGTCTTCTGAATGAACTAAGAGATCTTTGGGGTTGAAATCGATGGGGAAATTCAGGTCGATATCGTTCTCCAGTCGCTGTTGGATTTATTTAAGGGATTCCGACATAATTACACATGAATAAGCTTTATTCATTGTTAAAACTTCTTAAAGAATTCCAAGCAGTTGAGGAACTTCTTGGTAAGCTAGCTAGTACTCTAGTGTCTGAGAAAGCTTCAACTTATATGCCCAAAAGCAAGAAAGGAAGAAGAAGAATGCATAAGCTGCAGTCCCACAAGGAGCAGTGCGTGCAGCAGTCGCTGAACCTTTAGGAGGAGTGAAAAAGCCTATGGGCTAATGTTTTCACTGTCAGTAGAAAGAGCATTTGAAGAAAGATTGTCCCTGTTTCCTAAACCGTTATAACAACATATGTAAATTTCATCTATTTGTTGTTGTATCTTGTTTAGTGGTCCGATCTACCAATACTTGGTGTGTAGATTCGGGAACCACTAATCATGTCTGCAATACTTTGCAGTGGTTTAAGGAAACCAGACAACTTAAAAATAGAGAAAATTTACATATAGGCAGCTACGAATGTGGCAACAGTTGCAGTAGATGATATTTATCTTCAGTCTAGTCAGAATAGGATATTAATGATTAAGGAATGTCTATATGTATCTTCCATTAGAAAGAATTGGATTTCTATTTCTAGATTGGTTGAGGACAAATATTTTGTTTATTTTAATGATAAATCAGTTATTATTAGAAAAAATAAATAGTTTGTTTGTTCTGGTACATTAGTGATTGATCTTTAAATTATTAATCCTGACTTGTCAGTACTATAACTAAGTGAATTGAATAGCATTAATAGTTTACCAATTAAGAGAAAGAAACCTTCAAAATGAACCAAATGTATTTTTGGCACTTACAACTTCGTCATATTAATCTAAAAAGAATTCAAAAACTGGTCGAAAATGGACCATTGGGTTCATTGGAAGTGGAGGCACTTCCAGTTTATGAATCCTGTTTAGAAGGTAAAATGGCTAAGAGATCATTCTCGGCAAAAGGTTATAGTTCTAAAGAACAGTTAAAACTGGTTTACTCTGATTTGTATGGTCACATAAATGTCCAGACTAGAGGAGTGTAATACCCCGTACTTTAAATTGTTTAAAATTGAATTATATTAACTTATTTAAACTCATGTAAGTGATCGTTTGATGATTCGGGTGGTCCGAATCAATTTCGGTTGGTAAATAGGAAGTTTTAGTCCTTTGCGATTCGTTAATTTTAGCTAACTTTGAGTTATCGTAATTTCTTCGTTATTTATCCAAATAAGATTTTGTCTGTGTTAGTGTCTAGTATTTATACCAATTTACAACTTTTGTGTATTGACCGAAAGTTAATTCGTACTCCTCGTGGGTGAAAACAGGGCGCGAAGTAGGCCCATTGCAAAATTCTGGTCATTCGGTAGTGCTTTGGCAGAGCGCTGTCTTCGGCGAATTTTTGGGAACGATTGGTCCATAATTTAGAAAAACTTCCTCTTAAAAAGTTGTAGATCTTTGAAATACCTTCCGTGGACATAAAGAACACCTCAATCGGAGTTCCGAGCAAACAATTATGGCCAAAACAAAAACAGTGCTTCAGAGCCCAAAAATTAAAGCGCGGACCGGTATGGCGTTTTTGGCATACCGGTCCGGTACCAAAATTTGGGAAAAATTGACCCCCACGGACCGGTATTGGGTATTTTGCATACCGGTCCGCTAATTAACTATTTTCACCGACTTAAGCACGTTTTTAAGCCATTTTTACACCTTTTTCACCCCAACGTCATGCCAAACATTTCCATACTCCTCTAGAGAGTTCTAGAGGGCTCTAGAGAGAGAAAGAGAAAGATTTCTACGCATTTCTTATCCCCGATCGAAGAATCAAAGCTTCAAATCAATCAAATATCATTCTTCTTCATTATTCATCATCTTCTACCTTGGTTTTCTTCTAAAAAAGCTTAAGCATGAGCTTTGGCTACGCGAGTTAGGGTCTATACATCATTGATTAGGGGGTTTTATTATTCTAAGGACGTGGGACGCAAGAGCTTGAGGATTTCACCGAACGGGGTTTCGATTTACAACTTTCTTCATTCTTTTAGTCTATACACTTGAGGTAGGGGTTATATGTTTTCCAAACTTGATGATATGATTTTATTTATCTAAAGATGAGTGATTTTATACATATATGTTCAATATGAAGCATATACTTCCTTGTTATTGATTATACAAGAATGATTTTATACATATATGTTAATATGTTGATCATATCATTGGATATACATAAGTTTTGCATGATTGGGTTATGATTTTAGGATATGAAGCAAGATATGCCATCTAAGCTCCATAATTACATGTTATTGATTCAAACGGATGTTCTTTGGATGTATATGTGTTGGTTTGACAAGAAAATGATCAATAAAGGGTTTCGTATACACCAAAGAACATGGACGTGAATTGGTTAAAGTTTATATGGCATATGTGGTTCCTATTGTATCTATGATGCATGAGTTGAAACAAGATATACCACTTGAACTTGACATCTATGTAACATAGACTTGTAATTGATGTTCCTTGGACATATACGCTTGGTTGAATCCAAGTGGATTTGTAGATGGATTATGTATGCGCTAAGGAACATAGATACATGATGAATGAAGTTTAAGTGGCATGGGTTGTTTCTAGTTTACAATTAAAAGCATGGATTGCACGTTATGCATAATTATTGTGTCAACCTGGCATCTGGATGATCTCATGGCAAGCTCAGAGCATTATTATGGCATATGGTGCGGAAATTGTCTCTTGGGAGAATTATATCTCTTCTCCATGATATGGATGGCTATCTATGCTCTTGTGGCATTCCTAAACAAGTGATTATCTATCTTCGGGAGTTTGTCATTCGTATGTGGATATATTCTCGGCTTATATGGTAGGATGTTGCCCATAATTATCTATATCTGTTTAGCCTCCGTCGGTGAAGGGGATGATTATGGTTAGTGCTTGCCGGGACGGGAAAAATAGGCAGGGCCTGGTGCCCTTGGGTTGAAAAGCCCTAAACCTCCGGGGGCTCAACTCGTCGTCGGCTGTCTAGAGCTCGCGGTGAATAGTCCAAAAATCTAGACAACTGCAAGATACTAGTGAGTCATCGGTTGTCTAAAGCTCACGGTGAATAGTCCGAAGATCTAGACAATTGGTGTGATAATGATCGGTTCATGTGATATTGTGGACTATGGTTCAATTGTTAATTATCTATTGGTATTCACCCGAGACGAAGAGGCCATATTCTGATTGTATATGTTATGATCTCGATGCTCATAACTCTTGGGGGCAGTCAGGCCCAATGTCGTTATGATTATGAAGCTGTTTAGCTTCAGTATCTCTTGAGGGCGGTCAGGTCTAGTGTTATGATTATTATGGTTCGGTTTAGCTTTGGCACTTCTCTTGGAAAGGTGGCCCACATTCTGTTCTAGTGATTCGACGTAATGGTTGACAGAAAGGGAGGTAACCTGCATATGCATGAACATGCATTATTTTTGTGAAATCATAATATTTACATGGATTGATGGTTAAGGAGTAGATTATCATCAAATTGCATTGTTTTATAGAATTATGGTTGAAGTATAAACTATTACCAAATTAATGATTTTGCTATTTAAACACGTTATCCCTTATATCCCCCTACTGAACTTAGAGCTCACCCCGTTTTCTTTTAACTAATACAGGTACACAGAGGATGTGTGATGTTAACAAGACGGCGGGTCGGAATCAAAATAGAAGGCTCTGATACAGATACATTTTTATTGTGTATATGTTATCTCGGGAAGCCACGGCTAGCTCGGAACGTCGTATATTATTAGTGAACTTACTTACTTGGTTTTGTATAACAATTATATGTACGCATGAATGTTTTTGCACAGAAATATCACCTTATATCTTGTGGGATGACACATGACATTTACTGTTTGAATTTCTTTGTAAATTTACATATGTACCCATTTTAGTCAATCTAAGATGGGTTAGTAACACTCCAGGCCTTAGCTATGGGTGTTGTCCTGTAGTTAAGGCGAGGGTGTTACAAGGATGCTTTGAGTATTTCATCACATTTGTAGATGATTATTTAAAGTATAGATACATTTACTTAATGCGATGTAAGTCTGAAATCTTTGAAAAATTCAAAGAATTCAAAGCAGAAACGGAGAAGCGTCTAGGAAAATGTATCAAATCACTACGATCAGATCGTAGTGGTGAATACCTCTTGGGAGAGTTCAAAGAATACTTATTAGAGAATGGGATTACATCCCAGTTGTCTGTACTGAGGATGCCACAGCATGATGGTGTATCAGAAGGAGGGAATAAGACTCTTATAGAAATGGTAAGATCTATAATGAGTTATTCAGACCTACCTGATTCTTTTTGGGGATATGCTTTGGAAATAGCTGCATATATTCTAAACTTGGTACCATCAAAGTCAGTACCTGCTACACCCATAGAATTGCGGACTGGGCGTAAGCCTAGTCTGCGGCATATTTGGGTATGGGGTAATCCAGCACATGTGCTGAAAGGTAATGCAGATAAGTTGGAATCAAGAACGAAAATGTGTTTCTTTGTTGCATATCCAAAAGGAACCAAGCATGGTTTATTTAATAATCCTCAAGAATATAATGTTATTGTTATCAATGCTAGATTCTTAGAAGAGGATTATATCATAGACCATAAGCATATGAGTAGTGTTATTGTAGTGAAAATAAGAGTAGAGAAAAACAGGCCACAATAAGTCTATACCTTTAGTACAAGAGGAAATACCATAGTAAATGGATATCGACATTCCATTACCTCGTCGTAGTGGGAGGATTGCCGATACTTGTGCGCATCTTGAACAAATCATTAATACGTAGGTTCTTGAACCAGTACAATATGTGGATAGTGAGTTAGTTCAACATTTGCACAATGTACACAAACACAAGTAGTGCCTCGTCGTAGTGGGAGAGTTGTTCGTCAACTTGGTCGTTTTATGTTCTTGGGAGAGTCTTATGACAAGGTCCCTGATGAATAAGAAACGAATCCTTTTTAACTACAATGAAGTATTTCAAGATAAAGATACAGAAAAATGGCAAAGGGTTATGAAATCTAAAATAGAGTCCATGTACTCTAACAAAGTCTGGGATTTTGTAAAATCACCCCAAGGGATAAAACCTATTGGATATAAGTAGCTATATAAGAGATAGAGAGGATTAGACGGGCTTAAATCAAGGCTTGTTGCTAAAAGGGTTCACTCAGAAAGAAGGGGATCGATTATGATGAAACTTTTTTTTCGGTAGCCATGCCAAAGTCTATTCGGATTCTCTTATCCATTGCGGCTCATCTTGATTACGAGATTTGGCAAGTGGATATCAAGACAGGTTTCCTTGATGAAAGTCTTGATAAAAGCATCTATATGATGCAACCAGAAGGATTCATAGCAAAGGGCTAAGAGCACATGTTGTGCAAGCTCAAAAAGCCCATTTATGGGCTTAAGCAAGTGTCTAGATCTTGAAACATCTGTTTTGACCATGCAATCAAATCTTTTGGTTTTGATTAATGTTCGGATGAGTCTTGTGTGTACAAAAGGCGCAACAGAAGCGCTGTGGTATTCCAGGTATTGTATGTGGATAATATCTTACTTATTGGAAGCGATATGTGAATATTATCTTCAGTGAGGGTATGGTTATCAAGTCAGCTCGATATGAAGGACTTGGGAAAAGTCAGCCACATCCTTGGTATTTAGCTTATGCGAGATCAGAAAAATAGGATGTTGGGCTTATCGCAAGGTACTTATATCGATACAATTCTTGCCAAATTTAGTATACATGATTCCAAGAAAGGGTTTCTCCCTTTTAGAAATGGAATCACTCTATCCAAGAACAGTGTCCTAAGACACATGATGAGATAGAGATGATGATGGCAGTTCCTTATGCTTCGGCAATAAGAAGCCTCATGTATGCTATTTTGTGTACTAGACCAGACATTTGCTTTACCGTTGATATGGTTAGCAGATATCAGTCTAATCCAGGGAAAGAACACTGAACTGCGGTAAAATATATACTTAAGTACCTTAAAAGGACTCGAGATTTTATGTTGGTTTACCAGGCAAACAGTCGTACCTATTGGATACATAGACCAAAATTTTTAGTCAAATGTTAGGATTCCAGAAAGTCAACTTTAAGTTATGTGTTTATTCTAAGATGTGGAGTTATTGGTTGGAGGAGTGTCAAGCAGTCATGCATTATTGACTCCACTATGAAAGCTGAATATGTGGCTGCTTTAGAAGCAGCTAAGGCAGTAGTTTGGCTCAGGAACTTCCATATGAATCTAGATATGGCACCTTCAGTGTAATCAGCTATTTCACTTTATTTTGATAATAGTAAAACGGTTGCGAACTCTAAAAAGCTGAGGATTCATAAGAAGGGAAAACACATAGAGTATTCACGTTGAGGAAATGGGAGTAAGATGCATAGCTACATGGCTTTGAGTGAGGAGAAAATCTTGGTGATACTATAGCCCACACTCGGTGCAAGATTTGATGGCGGAAGGAATACGATAGAAGATCTTTAGGTTTTCGGCACAACAATCGTAAATCAATCGTAACTTTTGATCGCACCGTTGAATCGAACTAATTTTTTGATATGTCGTTCGGAACGCAAAGTTACAATTAATTCACGAAAAATCAGGACGATCAGAAGTCGTTTCGGTGGTGAAAACAATCGATTTTCGTAGCCCAGCGAGAATTAAAAAATCTGCCCAAATCGCAATCTGATGCTTTCAAACCGTAGTCTCCTCATATGGATCCTCTACATGATCCATAAAGGTGAAATCCCTTTAATATTATAGGATTTTAGCAAAAGTTTTTTTGTTCAATCTATACGCAATATCAAACGATCCTGTATTTATGTCTCCATCAGATCTTTGAATTACCTTTCTGTGGACATAAATATCACCTCAATCGGAGTCCCGAGTGAAAAGTTATGGCCAAATTACAATCAGTGCATCAAGGCCCAAAGTTTACAAGCGGACAGGTTTAGAGAAAGTGCAGACCGGTTTGACCTTTATAAATGGGTGGTTTTTTGAACTGCGGACCGGTCTGGTCTTTTTGTAAACCGGTCCGACAATAAAACTGGGCATATTTTGAGCTTTTTAAAGCATTCTTTACACCCCTTTTGCCCCAACTTCGACCCAAGACACCCACACACACCTAGAAGGTCCTAGAGAGAGAAAGAAGAGAGATTCTTAAGGAATTCCCACACATCTTTCATCCTCCACCAAAGATTTGAGTTCTAAATCATATAAACCCTCATCCAAATCACTATTCATCATCTTCTACCTCCTTCTTCCTCCATTGAAGCTTGAGCTTAAGCTAGGGTTTTGCGATTCAGCTTCTATGCTCTTTCAGCTTCGAAATTCGGTTTTTCTAAGGTGGGAACACTACTACAAAACCTATTGATAGAATATCACTTCTATTGCATGATTTGAACATTAAATACATGTTTTGATTTACACACCACAAGATTTATGACGAACCCATCTTATAGTTATACCGTTGACCTAGAAAATTGGGGGTTTTAGGATTTATGGATATAGAATGGTTGATTATGGTTTATTGATGATAAATATACATAGATACACCATTATATGTGATTATAGGGCACTACTTATAGTATTTACACTAAGAACCCATTAGGGCGAAGTGATACGCAACAGGTCTAGCCCCTTGTATGAGATATGATAGGCACTAATAACGAGAATAACTACGATGCTCTCTAATAATGTAGTGAACATAGTTGGTGCGGCATAGGTTGCCTTTGTTGTGTTTCTTTATAGCTAAGAAAGCCGAATATACACACTGGTTAAACTAAAAGCACGATAATCAATGCCTAGCTTGACAGAATGATGTGAGAACCTTAATAGAACTCATATGGCCTTAAATTTTTACCTATGTAGTGCCTTGTGAACATGAAACACTAATAATGAGCTAGTTGGCCATATAATGAGAATAACCAAGTGACAATAAGACTATAGATGTAATACGTGATAACGACGTATATGATGAACTGATTGGCCGAATAGTGTGAATAACTACAAGGCGGTAAGGCCTTGGATAGATGGCTTGATAATGGTGATACTGATAATCATTAACGAATTGTGGGCTGTTAGATATTGTATTTATATTTATGGATTGCTATATATGTGATGAATGATGTGATTGATGATATATGCATTATGAGGAACGATACGATATTCCTGTTGATACGATCACACATATGGGCTGGATATGATAAGCCGAGCATCAGGTAGCTCCCAGTGACTCGAAGATGGGTCGCTTAATTGCCACCCTTTAGTAAAATTTCCTAAACCGTACACAAAAAAAGAGGATCAGTGTACTCTGCCGGGTGGTTAAAATCCCGCGAAAGGAGAGCCCACTCTATGCATCTTGTTTTTCGACTGACTATGTGTCCCCGGTCTATAAAGTTTTCCTGATAGTAGAGTAGGTCCTGTGTGCCACTACTTTTTAATTTGTGAGTTTTTCAAAAAGCAGTGGACTACTAATGGACATCACCCTGCTAGGGTGTCTCCTAGTGTAGTTCTTTTCAAGTGTCGACGTGACTTGTATGAGGTGTTCTCCCCGTTAACTATTCCGAGTGTTATTCCATGAAAAATGTCTTGAGGGTTATCTTTAAATGATTTACTTGGAGAACCAAGTCCCTGACCCACTCCTCACTTGGAGGAGACATGGACAAGAGCTTTGGACCCTTCGGAATCCGTTGTTCTGGGCCTAGGCTACTGTGGGGTAAAACTGAGGCATTATGCGAAAGTTATGATACGGACCAATGTGATGTGGTAGGATGTTATTATTATTATCTTTGTATCATATCTGTGTTGTTTTATATACAATGCTTCGGATGTGTGTAGAATGTTAGATGAATGCGTACACTTATTAAACGGATGATGATAGACATAGGAAAGTGTTTGGCCATTCATAATACATTAACGTACAAAGTGGAAAGTATTATTAGCTATTGGCCTTAAAGAGATAGTATACGGGTTTGAGGAAATGTGCGGTTTATGAAGTTAGTTGCATGGACCATAAAGAACCTAACATACTAATAACTGAAGTGGCAACTATAACTAATGTAATATCTAGATAGGAAAATATCGAGGCATGACGCTTAGGATGGATAGGCTAGTGAGAAAGCCTAGTAGTCAGCCAAGTATGGAATCTATAATATGTTATCATAAAAGAGGAAACAAAGAATACTTAGCCTATAGTTATATCTTTCAATAGTATTGCTAGATAGATAGAAATGGTGTTGTCACAAGCCATAGAAGGGATCCTCATAGCATGACGAACCGTAGGAAGCTAGTCTGTAAGTGTGATGACCTTAGACTGATTGTCCTCGTGAGCTATGACAAACATGAGGGGTTTCTCTTATGGAATACCTTGAGGTGAGTAGGTTGTCAGGTGTTAGCTTCCAGTGGCTAGGATAGGAGTCCTAATGGGGTTTGCATGCACTCGTGTGTGGTTTGCATTGCATTGCATGGTTTTCAAATTAAACTATTGCATTAAAGTAAAGCATTTACTTTCTATATATAAATGCACGCACTTATGTTTGTAATATGTATCTTCTCTACAAAACCTATATAATTCCCACTGAGCCTGGATTTAGCTCATTCCCTCATTTCACTAGTTTTGCAGGTCAGGTTTCGGGGATTGGAGCGTGGTACTCTTTTCTAAAAAGCCTCTGATGTCCATGGACCTTTCCTAGTCCTTTTTTGACAAGGATTGTTGTATATATATATAGTTTTAGTTTTGTGATATGTAAATGGTTTTATTATGAACTTATGTAAGTGATGTTTATATGTGGACTACAATTAAATGTTGATGAATAGGATTTCATTTGTATGAAAATGATTTCAAACCTTACAGGTTTGATTGTTATTTAAACAAACTCCAAATGCCGAAATTTTATAAAAATGAATTTTATTCAGATTATATTTTATTCGAGAAAAAGTTTTTAAAAGTTGTAATTTTTATATTTTAAACCTGCCGTCGCGCACGGGCATCCGTGATCTACTAGGTCTTGAAGGTGAAAATCTCATAATGGGATTCAAGATGTCACACATCTAAATCTCTAGAGTATCCATTTGTTGTCATGTTCGTTGCACTCATCTTGAATTCATTGTTTTGATTGAATTTGGTGTATTTATTTGGCCTTATTAATTGGTGTTATATATTGACATTGGCTTAATTACGGTGGAATCAATTGGTGCATGGTTAAGTTTACTTGCCAATTAGTTCTAATAAGCCACAGTAATGTAAAGCTTGGAGATAAGTTTCGACGTGGTGAGTTGGCTGAGGAGGGTAGTTTTTAACATGTTACCGAGAGGGACCGTATAAGAGGCCCGTTGTGGTCCGTTGAATTTGTTGAGTAGATGGATATTGTTTTTGAATATTTTATTAGTGATAAAATATTCTGTTAGAAGTTAGGTAGTCTTATGTGCTGAAATATGATCCCCCATAATCCAATTATAATAGTGGAGATCTTTGATGTGTGGGGGATAGATTTTACGGGACCCTTTCCTAACTCATTTGGCAATCTCTATATTTTAGAAGCCGTTAACTATGTGTTAAAATGGGTCGAGGTGATTGCGTGCAGAACAAATGACTACAAAGTGATGATCCAATTTTCGAAAGAGAATATTCTTGCACATTTTAGTACACCTCGCGCTATCATTAATAATGGGGGTCGCATTTTTGCAATAGACCATTTAAGAATCTAATGATAAATTATGGAGTGATTCATAAAGTGTCAACCGCGTACCATCCACAAACTAGTGGACAAGTTGAAATTTCAAATATGGAGATCAAGCATATCTTAGAAAAGACGTAAATCCCAATAGGAAGGATTGGTCAATCCGACAGACAAACGCTTTGTAGGCGTACCGTACTGCGTATAAAACTCCTATTAAAATGTCTCTCTACTGTTTAGTGTACGGAAAGGCATGACGAGGACATTTGGGATTTAATAAGGGGAGATTGCAACAACCCAAAATATCCCATATCGGTAGTATAATGAATAGATCATTGGTTCATAAGTACCCACTTGGTTCCTAACTAGTAAGAATCTTTTTGAAGGTGTCTTGGTGATTCCTGCTAAAAACAAAACCATGCAGCTCTATGCCAAAGCGAAAAATATCTTGCTAAGCTCGGGACTAGGTCATTACAGATGGTATTAGAGCAGACCCAGGACTACTACCACGTGACGTGTGAATATTGTGGGTCGGATATGTGCGGCTGACGACGAGCCAAAATTGCTGGATACGGCTAGCTAGAGCCAAGATTGATTGTGTGTGACCCCCATAAGCTTGGGACTGTAACGCCCCGTATTTTCATTTGCGATTAATCATTCCATTAAGCCCGGTTAAGGCTTTATGGCCGTTAAATAGTGAACATTGGGTTCCAAGGCTCTTTTATTTGACCTGACAACTCTAGCGTGTCATATTAGATATATTGAGTTTGTGGTACCAATCGTTTCATTATTCGGGTGGCCCGAATAGAAAATGGGAAGTAAATAGCATGTTTTGAACTTTTCGGAAAAGTTAATTTTGGCCAACTTTGAGAGGCCATAACTTCTTCATCTGGGGTCCAAACGACTCTCCGTTTACGACCATTGTCTTTATCTCAGTCACCTCTACAACTTTTGTGTTTTGGCCGAGACCTAATTCCCACTCCCCGATGGCCAAAATTAGGCGTGAAGTTGAGCTCGTGACCAAATAGCAAAATTGTGTGCTGTGAATAGTGGTAGTCGACTACATGGTTTTTGATGTAGTCGACTACATGCACCTGGGCGAGATTTTTATATTTCTTTCCTCCCATTTCCTTCTTCTTTTCACCCAACTTTTAGAGAGCTCTTGGAGAGAGACTTTAGGGGCGATTTTAGGGGAAATCGCATGATCGTCCAAGGTCCTTCCTTTCGCAACACACCCACGCCATCATCACCATCTTCATCATCTTCTTCTTCCTTTGGTCAGTTGTGGCTAGGGTTTTGGAGCAAGGTTGGGGGTTTTCGCATCTACGCTTCTTCGGCTAGTTTTTTCCGGAATTCTTCAAAGAATTAACCCTCAATAGGTAGAAACAATAGTATTACAACATGTTTTCAAGTTATTACATCTTATTCACTTCGAATCAAAGCTTATGCAATGACTTTGTATATAATTTTCTACAAATGCATGTTCATGGGGTTTTGGGGTAAATTCTTCTTGATGTTTGGTTTGATTTGGACTTGATATGAGTATAAACTATGGATTTTATAAGAAGCCCCAATTTCTACATTGTCTTTTGAAAGATTTGTACAAAACCCTCACTTACGAGTACAATTGCAAACAATAAACTATGATACGCATACATATGATCCTGTGCTTTAATTTGAATGTATTTTTGGGACAAATTATAAATATTTGTGGTATCATTGTTGTGTTTGAGCTACTGGGCCATATTTTTATGAGCCTTCCTACTTACCTAGCCAGTCTGTAAGTATGCCGGGCAGTAGTACATGCCTATTTGTATGAACAAAGTAATTCGATCTTAAGGGGAGGTTATATGGGACTTATACACAATAGACATTGTGTTATGCTTGGCTTGGTGCTAAGTTTATAGAAAACTTACCTCACCTCCTAAATTCCTGGTGTTTTTGTTAAAGTTATAAATTAACGGGCTTGGCTAACGTGGCCTAAGTATAACAACGATACCATTGCCCCTTTTCCAGCACACATATGTATGCGTATATACATACATGTATATAGTTATGTATTTGTGGATACTCTAACTATAGTAATGCCTATATATGTATATTGTTGAGATTTTGTTTAGTTTCGTATACAGGTTAGCCACACCGTTCGTACCAGATAGAGATTTGGTTATTACCTATAGCATATAGCCTTGGTCGCTACGTGAGATTATTATATTGCCTTGTGGGCATTCTCCATCTAGGTGGACCCGGTAGGGGTCCCCTGCCTTAGGGGCAGAAGAACTCGAGTTAGATCGCGATTTGTATAAACACGTTATGGAAATCTTAGATGTGACGTTTATATATGATTTATGATTGATAAATCTGGTCGCGGTAACTTGGCATTTTCTGTATAAATGAGAGTATTCAGCCTTCCGATGGATGAGAGTGGGGATGCAATCCTAGCGCAAGCTAAGGTTGAATACTTGAGATATAAGAAACTTGTATATATGTGTTTTATCATATTTCGGGTGGGGAAGCATCTATATGCATTGCACAAAATGATTTCCTTGCATGGGCAAAATAAGAAGTACACATATATATATATCTATACTTATGAGATATGATATACACATATATATATATATATATTACAAAGATCGATATCATACCAAAACGCCCCACATAAACAAAACTATTTTCATTATATTGCATGGCATGCATGCATGGTTTTTTTAACTTATTTTCTTATACGAAAACCCTTATAGTTTCCACTGAGCCTGTTTAACTCACTCCCATTTTCCAAACCAGTGTTGCAGGTGTTCTCGGGGATGGTGCGCTTATGGAGTCTAGTAGCTCTGACGGCCTTTGATCACTAAAGTCATTTGGAAATGACTTGTATGCTAATTCTTTAATTGATAAAATGTTTATGTATTGTATTGTTATATATATTGATGTAAAGCTTATTGAGATTGGGACCTCGTTAGAAGATTGATTGGCATAAAGATTGTTTTATTTATTTTATATATTGATTGAGGACTTTACAAATGTGGAGTGTATACTAGAAATGGACTTTTTTATATATATAGTTTGACAGGTTTAGGTTTTGTCTTATAAACAAACTCCACATGCCAAAATTTTCTAAAATTATAACTTTATATGGAAAAGAAGTATGGGTTGACTAAAGAAAAATGTTGGACTACTAAGAATAGTGAAGGCTTTCTAGAATCTTAATGTACTGAGAATTTTTAATTTTCTTATGACTTATCAATCTTTTCAATAATTTTGTTTTTTTTAAATAAAATGTGAATTTAATTTTCTGATTATTTGTTTTATTAGTGAGGTTGAAATATTTTCAATGATTGCATACTAGATTTCAGATTCTTTAGTATTAGTTACATAATTAGCCATTATTCTTGTACCAAATCCTGCTTTGTCTAATTTGTTTTTTCATTCTATGCAAAGAATCTAGTCTTTTTTTCACAAATCTTGAATATGGTATGTATATATCTATATACATGTGTGTGGAGCTAAATGGAAAAAACACTAGAATCAAGCTTGCTCAAACTAGGCTATTCCATTTGCTCAAACTATTAATGTTCTTTAAATCTCAATGCACTTCAATCATTTATTGGAAAAAATATATATCAAAAAGTGGTGCAAAAAACTAGATACATAGTTGTGGAATAGAATAATAATACTTGTACCAACTTCAATGACCAAGTTAATAAACCACTAATGTCTCACAAAGTGCATTGGCGATTGTGTTGGTCTGCTTGAAACAATAAACAATGCACTTTGTAATACATCTGTTAGTTTGTTTATATGATCATTTAAGTTGCTAAATGTATCACTACTTTGTGAAATATATTATTTGATTTATTTTTCTTAGAGTTTAGGGTGCTTATAGTTTTCATCTCAAAATAAGAGTCTATTATTCATTTTCTTGAACATAATCAATGTACTAAATTTAACTTTAGTGACAAGAAACGAAAAAAAAAATATGTGCAAGGAATTTAGGTTTTATCTTCAAACATTGCTTATGTGTAATGTTAATGAGTACTTAAAAGGTTAGGCGAGTCAACCACGGACTCTTAATTTCGGATGGAGAGAGTATAACTAAACATCCGCTCTCAAGAGAAATGTTAGTTCACACTCGATCTGCAACATTCTTGTTGTAGTTTCCCGTCAATTTAGATTAAATATATATACAAACCACACAAGCAAAACATGCTTGTTCAACACAACAAAAAGTAATTGCATTCTAGTTTTCCATGAAAAAAATTAGTTCACTTCTTATTCCAACACAACAAAGTACAATAGAATTATTGTTGCTCTAACATAACAAACACAATTATATTCCATCAACTTTCAATGAATACTTATTGGAGATATCAATTGAATATAAAATAGAAATCAATTCATATTTCAACTCTAGATAGAAAAATAAATTGATACTCTTGTTCCAATCGTATACTACACCCAATCATAAGATAATTACATTATTTTTAAAATTAAATAAAACAAGAAGCTTTTTCAATAATGCGGCTTGATTCTTTAGCCTGTAATGGCATTGATAAGATCAATTTGAGAACTTTGTTCGTTTACAGTTCTACATGTATACACCTGCACCAACCTAAAATAATGCATATTTTTTTTCATGCTAGCATATGTAATTTTTCTACAATTCTCAACCCTTGCCTCCTACCAGTTCTCTTTAGTTCCATGTTTAAGTTCAAATTCTCCTAGAAAATGAACAACCAATTGTTCCTCTTAAATTACTTCAACATTCCCCCTTTCATTATTTTCGAAAAATCATTAATTTAAAAATCATGTCATCATGTTATGAGAAAGTTTGTTAAAATTGCAAGGGAGCAAGATATTGGTGTTCGGTTGGTTAGTGGAATGAAACCAGATCAACAAGAAGTTAAAAATGTACATGACGTTGACAAGAGATGTACGCTTTTTACTTCAAGATGAAAACATAATGCGCTTGAAAATCTTAGCCAAAAGAGTTCTACAACAGGTCTTATTTTATTCAGCACATTAATCTCATAATAACTATATGTGTGATTGAAAACTCTTGTCGACCTGTAAAAGGTGAAAAAAGAAAAAAATAAAAAAAAAGAAAAAAGGAAGGTTGTGAATATTGCATCAAATTAATGCAATAGAGGAAAAAATTCCAAAAACTTCTTTGAGGCATTTCACTTAATATATTCAAGTCGAAGTAGTAGATAAACTGAAACATCCCATTTTTTTTTGCTCACTTAGCGCACACATTTCGCGTATTTAGCGTGCCACATTTAGCTATTTAAAATCCGCAACATCGCATTTGGTGGATTTTTGCTACTATAGTGCGCTACGCTATGGGTAGTATATGGGTAGTCCATCAACAAAAGTAAAAACGTAGCGGAAAAAAGGTAAAAATAACTCCCACGATACATCATGTGTCAGGGGAGAATCGGTAAGTTTTGGCCGACACAAGATGTGTCGTGCCAATGAAAATTTCCCACCGCGTCTCGGCAAATGCATCTGTTCCACCGGTTGATTTTAATAAACCCATTTGATTTTATAGGCCCTCCCTCACCACCACTCCCACCACCCACCTTCCATTGTCACTATCACATTCTTCTCACAGCTTGGCCTGTGCGTGCCCACAGCAGCCGCTGTCGGCGTACCACCATTGCCACGACGAATCAAACTCTATTTGTATAACATGTATACCCCTAAGCTTAATTCAAAACTAAATTGCAATAGTATAATTTTCTCTCTTTAAAACAATTAATCTATTTTTTTTATTTAGGTTTGGATTTGTATTTAATTGGATTTCAACCCAGTTTGTAGATACATATTCAATTTTATTTTAATTTGATCTTGGTTGGATTTCCATCTGTTTGGTTTATATTTGATTAAGAGTTCAAGGAGGTGATGGTGTAGAAGGTGAAAGTGGCTAGAGAGAGAAAATAAAAGGCATGCAATCACGCGACACATGATGTGTCGTGAGAGTGCAAAATTCCTCCCCCGGCACATGGAAGCTCCCCTCCCTTGCCTTGATAGATGATACGTTGTATAGTCTAAAATTTTGTCGGCTGTTAAATATACCTCCCGCTTAGTTTTTTTCATCCGTTTTTATATTTTTAACTTATGCAATGAGGCATGCAAAAATGAAATTTTGACTTTTTAACCTATGCAATGGAGATGGCCTTAGCTATTAATAAGGGTGGTGATATTGGCACCCCACAAAACTCTTGCTAACATTCCCACTCTTATTAACACTCCCACTTTTACACTTTTATCTTAATAACACTCTCATGTTATACATACCACTCCCACTTATTTTTGGGAATAAATCCCCATACTTAATTAATTAATAACATCATTAAGTAATTAACTACATAATAACATAAAACAAATAAACCCCAAATTAACCCCAAAATTTCTCCACTATTTATACCATCTTCTTAAACAAGCAAAACTACATAATAACTTAATTTTGGAATAAGGAAAGGAAAACAAGCAAGAAATAATTAATGAAAGATAGACATACATATTTCTATTTTGTTTCATTATTTATATTATTTTCATAACCTATACATCAAGTATATAAACAATAAACACAATTCTCTTTTTAAAGCACGAAGAAGGTTAACTCGATTCTCCGTAACCGAGTTGTAGGCTTGTACACTCGACTGCTCTCAACCGAGTATGAAATTGCATAAAATGTCAAATTGATATGACCTTCATTCGGTTGAGAGCAGCCGAGTGTTGCTATATTATGCTCGACTGTGAGCAGACGAGTGACACTAATCACACTCGATTGCTTTGAACCGAATGAAGGTCCCGAGAGCATATCAATTTGACATTTTATGAGATTTCATACTCGGTTGAGAGAAATCAAGTGTACAAGCCTGTAACTCGGTTACGGAGAACCGAGTAAAACTTCTTTGTGCTTCAAACAGAAAATTGTGTTTTTTATTTATATATTTAATATTTATGTTATGAAAATAATATAAATAATGAAACAAAATAAAAACATATATGTCTCTCTTTCATTAACTCTTTCTTGCTTGTTTTCGTTCCCTTATTCCAAAGTTTCTAATTTTTCTACCATTATTCTCAAATTTTGACTTTTGCATCAATGGAGTTTTTATTCATACCATTCTTCTCAAATTTGGAGTTTTACATTAATGGGGGTTTTATTTGTTATTTTGGTGTAATCAAAATTTGTTGCTAGATAAATAAGAGATAATTATATAATTAGTGGGTTAATTAACTTTTAAGTTAAATTAAAACCAGTGGAGTGGAAATAACAATTAAGGTGGTGTTTGGTTGAAATTTTAAAATCAAGTTTTTAAAATTTCTATTAAAAAGTCAACTTTATTTCACACTTTCTAAAATTCACTTCACTTTACTTTGTCTCTCAGAAAATTTTTAAAACACCGTAACTTTAAATTCAAAAATTGAAATTTAATAAAAAATATATATTTAAAACCTACTCATCAAAATCTATAAAACAAGATTCATAATGACTATTTTTTAAAATTTTTTTCATAAATTTTTTAAATTAATTAAAAAAAACTCTAACAAAAATTAAATTCGCTTTTTAATATACTTTCATATTTTTTAAATATTTATATAAAAAACGTATTTTAAAATATCAACCAAATGCCAACTAAAACACTTTTAGTCGTAGTGGGACCAAGGCATTGGGTGCCAACCCCACCACCCTGGGTTTAAAGAAAAAGAGACCAAATCGTTTGCGCATATCTTCCCTCCAAACCTCACCTTCCATTTCTCTCTTCCCCTCCGCAACATCCGCCGCCGTCGATTCAGCTCCGGACTCCGCCGGATCTCCGGCTATCGACTTCTATCTATTCTACTAAACTTCTCTCTCCTCTAGGGTTACAAAGCATTAACCAGACTAGATAGGGAGAGTGACGGTTAGGGTTACAACTTACAAAGCGAGGATGATCGGAACTACGAAGTGCTCTGGACCAACAATGCAAGTAGGTATGTATGTGTGTATCTCTCATCTTTCCCCAAATCGAAGTAGTAGATAAACTGAAAAATCCTATTTATTTTTTGGGTGATTTACTCTGGGTGCCGTTTGTTCTTGCTAAATCTCCCATATTTTTTTACTCACTCAGCGCACGCATCTTTCATATTTAGCATGCCACATTTCGCTATCTGAAGCCCGCTACATCGCATTTGGTGAATTTTTGCTGCTATAGAGCGCTACGCAGCGCCGCGCACGTTGAAAACACTGGCAGGAAGATACCAAGAAACAAGACCCTGCATCCTTTGAAAAACAGTATTTACAGCGACCGTATCCTTTAAAATAAAAGTTGAAAGACTGCAAACTAAAAAGTTTTTCACTCAGGGATGGATCCTAATTATTTCCATTTATTACTAATCTAACACAGTCCTACTTGATATAAAGGAAAATACAGAGTTAGGCATACGGTCATTGCCTTATTTCTATCTCACAATCATAGAAAGCCGAATCCTCTGTTTCTGATCGGAAAAAAGAAAAGAAAAGAAAGCCGAAAATCCAATAATGTTCGCTGCTCTATGCAACACTGGTCATAGCTATAAAAAAAAAGGAAAGTGGGGGGACTAGTGCCTAGGGGATTAATCGGGGACTAGTTGTGGATTAATCGGATGAATGATTTGAATATTTGTTAATTATTTAAAATAACATAATCACATAATACAAATAAAATTTAACTTTAGTTCATAAAATGACAATGAAACCTTATCAAACAAATATCGCCATAATATATACATGAAAAAGAATAGATTTTTAAAACAAAAGGGAGTGAAAGACTCCATTATTCTTGCCAAATTGCTACCCTGTAAGACGAGGCGGTTGTCTAGAAGGCACTGCCTAGCGCCTAGGCGGAGACTAATTGATTTTTAGGACACTGATAACGATAGAAGTAAGTGGATTGGTAATTAGTACACAAAGAAAACCAAATTACATGCGGAAACAAGATAGCTGCAGCAGGAGGATTGTCTCTTGGTTTTATAGTTATACCCTTCCCCAAGAATATTGTACATTGGGTTTGTTTTTATTGAGTTTACTAACCTAATATTTTTTATTATAATTAAAGTTGTGCATACTAGTTTTTTTTTTTAATTGGTGGATAGCTTGTATACCAGTTTGTGTTCACATATGGTTTGTAATTGCAGGAGTTGGGGGTTAATGTTTGATACTTTGATCTAGTTTATTACTTTTGATCTCCTAATTTAGACGATCGTGGACCTATCTCTCTTTCGATCTTGTTCGAGCCACTATTGATGCTCAATCAAAGGATTTTCTTATGAGGTATTAGTTTAAAATCTCTCTCTTCTCTGAAGATGTTTAACTTTTCTTTTTCTTTCTAGAATGGATTAAGGATTAGATCTAATGAAACATATGTAATCACATGTAACACTCATCCATTGCTATTGCTTGTTGCTGGTTTAAGTAGCTGAGTGGAGAATGCTCGTAGAATGGCTGGGATTTTGAAGCCACAGGCACAGGGTGCTTTCATCATCACTCCCCACAAAGTCTCAGTCTGCATACTCCTACAAGTTTACGCACCGCCTGCTCAAATTTCAGTGCCATTCCCTTTCTCTTCTGTTTCTCAGCACAATCGCCTTGGTTTGTTTTTATTGGCACTCATAAAGGTACTCCTCAACTCATTTTCCACCTCCACAAGATTTTGCGTGCAGTACATCTGTTTTTTCCTTTCGTTTCTCCATTTTCGTTTGTGATAAATTTGATGACAGGCAAAGTCCCTATTATTGGTTACCCCATTGAAAAAGTTCTGAGTATTTGGTAGCTCTCAAGCACTATATAACTCAATCTACTGAGCCTTTTGAAACAGCAGAAAAGCATAATTTTTGTTTTGTTTAAAACTTCTAATGGTTTTAGAACATTTCAATCACATTTTCTGAGCAACCAAATAATTCACCTTTTCTTTTGTTTTATTTTTATTATCTACTTTCAGAAAGAGATGATGATTAACTGATATTTAGAGCAATGATTGCACATAATGTTTTCACTTGTCACGTTTTTACCGGTTTCCATCGCAATGGGTCTCTGCTTATTATGTTATCTATTCTCATTGGTTGTATTGTGTTTTAGTCATGTGAGGATATTTTGGAGCCAACATTGGACGAGCTTATTACAAATCTGAGGGAAGTTGGTGGGTTACTGGATCATTGGTTAAATGATCATTTAACTCGTAGGCTATCATCACTATCATCACCTGATGATTTATTCAACTTTTTCAGTGATTTGCGCGGTGAGTTGATCATCTTCTTCAGCAAGCCTTTGCCTTCTTTCTGTGTCTTGTTATTGCATTCTTCCCCCATTTGATTATTAATATTTATTTCCCTATTATTTAGGTTGTGTTTCATGTGTACTAAATTTTGATGCGATCTTCGTTAGGCATCCTTGGGGGCCCTGATACAAGTGTAGTTGATGATGACCAAATCAATTTGGACCCCAATAGCAACCTTGGAATTTATCTTCGCCGTTGCTTACTTGCCTTCAATATATTGTCATTTGAGGTATCTATTTTTCCATTTGCATGCTAATTAATCTCGTGAGAGAACTCTTTATTAGTTCTTATATTTAATGGGTTCCTAAACAATTCACATTCCTTTGGAAAGTTCTTTGTGAGGTTGGTACTAAGTGTAAAGCATCATAATCTTTCTACACTGTAATTAAGTTTTATTGGAAATACTTTCAAGAACTGTTATAGTAGGAATTTGCTGCTTCGTTATAGTTCATTTGTTTTAGCAGGAAATTCACTTCCTGAATACTTTTTATTAATAGTGTTTTTCAGGGGTAATGGGGTCCATAATGTTATATCAAAAGAATGCTCTCTAATCGTTCCGTGTGTAAATTCAGGTCCAATGTTACACCACCTTTTTCCAAGTAGAGCTCTTGATACTTCCAAACTTATAGGAGCACAATGCACTCCCTAAATCATTTACTCCTCCATCTCTCTTCCATTAATATTTATAGAGAATTTATTTTTAGAGATCTGAGCTATACTCTTGCTGCTGTTAGAGTATGGTTTGATGATTCAACGTTTTTGTATTTTAGAGATTATGCTGAAGGTAGAAGACTCATGAATATTTGAGAATTAAGAAAAATAAGAGAATGGTAGAAATGTATCATTGACACCCTTAATTTGAGGAGCCTCTCATGCTAGACCCATGATTGAGGGTCTAGAATGGAATCAGATTCATGCTAATGTATGTAGGTTTTATGTTATTGCATGCTATTTGAAAATGTATTTTTATTTTTCACATTTTGTTTTGTTTATAGTGAGTAAGTGGTATTTACAGTTCGCAGTTTGGCCAACTGTTGACCTATGACACGGTCTCTTTGTTGTCTTAATTGTCCACTGGAGTCTAATAACTTTGAGTAGGATTTTACATCTTTAGTTCCTCAGTTATATTATTCTTGCCAACTTTTGTGGATGAAGGAAGGTATGTTTGGATCAGTGTAAGTATTTACAGAGTATTTAAAAACATGATGGTGGATGTCAATGCGGAGCCAAAAGTGTTGGAGTATTTTTTTTTGATAAGAAACAAACTTATATTGATAAAAGAGAGTCAATACAAGCAAAGAGAGACTAATGGTTTACAAGGAGTCTACCTAAAGTCCCAGAAAAGGAAATGAAAGGCAACATCATGACCAACAATAACTAAACATTGAGCTAGAAATAACCAGAAAAAAAAACAAGCAACTAATTAGCTTCACACAAAACGCCTAGCTAATATTACAGCCAAAAAGCCTTCAACCCACAGTTGCACGCCAATCCCGTCTAATATCATCAACTGATAATGAGCTGAACAAACCATTAGTCCCTCTATGCTTGTATTGATTCTATATTTTCAATATAAGTTTCGTTTCTGATAAAAAATAAATAAATTATGAGCTGAACAAACTGGACGTGTAGGCCCATAAAGATGCATATGACTTAACCCTCATCCAGACTCCCTCGACGTTCTCTGATTTACCTTCGAAGATTCTTCTATTTCTTTCACCCCAAACACACCATAAAACAGCCATACATCAGAACCTCCATAAAGTTGTTGCTTAGTTAGTAATGGTTAACATTTAGTTCCAATGTTTAACACATTGGAACTTTGGAATCCTCTTGATTGATATGGGTTAAGAAGATTCTTATAAAAAACAATGTTGTTAAGATGAGATTTGTTAGGTGGAAGAGTTGTTTGTCTAGGAGGTATTCTGGCAGTGAGAGTGTTGAGTCGTATTCTTCCTCTCTATCTTCATACTTGTGTCTAGAGTCACTAATATTGTTATAAAATGTGAGTGAAAATGAGGTGCATCATTTGGGTAGAAGGATTGGCTGCGTGGTGGGTGAGTGGCCCTTACCATATTTAGGGTTGCCATTGGGAGATAATCCAAGAAGAGCAGGTTTTTGGAGTCCCGTGGTTGAAAAGGCGGGAAAAAGGCTAGATGGATGGTTTAAGGGTTGCTTATCTAGAGGTGGTACATTAACGTTGATACAATTGTTTCTTGAAAGCAAGGCGTGCTTCGCTAACAACGGGACTCTCTCTCTCTCTAGAAGATGAAAAGTCATCCTCCCGTCCACCACCTCTAACCACCGTTCTCCGCCATTCTCACCACTGTCCTTAACCACCATCTCGTCTCTCTCTCCAGAAGATGAAAAGTCATCCTCCCATCCGCCACCTCTAACCACCGTCCTCCATCACCTTCACCACCATCCTTAACCACCATCTATCTCTAAACTCGCATCCACCATTAATCGACCACCACAATCATCACCTTTTTCACCAAAGTCGACCATCTCTCACTTCCTTCCCATTAACACCGACCAAAAATACCACCTCTCCAGCCATTATCCATCACTGGCTATTACTTATTTCATTTCCCATAAACCATAGACCACTATATACATCGTTCTATCCACTTTTTGATCGTTGGAAGATGAAGGGACAACTGGACCGTCATACTATGTCTGGGAAAAGATTAAAAGGAAAGGAGGATCTGAAGAATGGTAAGTCCTCTATTAATCCAAGATTCATCCAGAGAGTAAGGAAATTTCATTTAGAACACAAATTGTTTTCCCTGAGGTTCAATAATGGGGGTGCTTCAGTCATCATAGTGGAGGAGAATTGGAAACAGAAATACACGGTTAGCATTGATTTTGGGGTGGTGGATTGGGTGGTCAAAAGCTTGAAGAAAGCAAAGTGTCAGTATGATAAAGAGAGCCTTTTTGGTAAGTTCCAAGGTTCATATGCTCTTTTTGTGTTATAGCACTTTCGTAACGAGAATGGTAGATTCATTAGTCTATCTAGAATTATAAACGGCACAGTTAAAGGCTTTGTAGCATTTCCAACTGGGAAGAAGGGTGAAGGATGGTTGGTTGTTGCTCGAGAGTTATCTTGGTTCATTTACGATCCTACTAAGCTTCGGAAGGAAGATCAGTGGAGAAATATATAGAGTAGATTGAATACATCTGCAGAGATAAAAGGTAGAGGTGGGAGAGATCATCGATCCTATGTAGAATGTGTAGCCTCACGATCAAAAGAGAAGACGAACAGGAAAGTGATGAGTAACAGCGTTGGATGGAATTTCCGGCCGGGCAAAGAGGGTATCAGTGACTGGAACAGAATTATAGTTTGTACCAGAGAAAGACTTTGGGATGGATGGGCGGATATTCAAGAATCCCTCAATAAGAAGTTCAATAGGTGCTTTGTCCTTAAACCATTCCAGGCAGATTAGGCTAAGTTTTATTGTGAAGATAGGAATGATGCAGAGTTCTTTGAATGGAATAAGATCATAGCATTGAGGGATGGTCTTACGGTATGTACACAATCATGGAACAGAGCTCCAGTTGCAATGAACAAAAAATTATCATTCACTGGGGGATGGCTGTGCATTGAGGATCTGCCTTTAAAAATGTGGACTAGGGAAGTATTTGAACTCATTGGTGTGAGATGTGGAGGCTTGCTTATGATAAAAGAACAGCAATTATGTCACAAATCTTTTCAGCAAAAATCAGAGCAAGAGGCAACAGCAGTGGCTTCATCTCGGCAGAAATTGATGTGTGCATTGAGGAGGATAATTTCACAGTTAAACTCAAGGTAATCTTGAAATTGAATTTATCAAAAAGGTACCGACAAACTGTGAACTCCGCAGTACATGACTGTAAACGCCACTGGATTGTGGTGGCTGGAAGTGAAGAAGGTGAAAAGGCAGTTGAGTTGAGCGATCAGGAAACATCCAATGACGAAGACCCAAGTGTGCAAAGATCAGTGCATAAAGGGGAGGCTAGTGCAATGAATAAAGCATTAACTTCTCGGTCAAAAGTAATTAATCACAATTCAAGCGCTATGTTGGTTAATGTGGACGATATTTTTTTTGCTTTAAAAAAGGACTTGGGAGACAATGGGCCAATTGGGCTTAATCATCTTAAAAGCCCAGTTAAATTAATGGAGGGCCAAAGCAAAGAATACTGCTTGAAGTCCAAAGGGTTCAAGAGTGGAGAAATAAGGAGTAACATCAGTAACAACCTTCTAGTGTATCATAGGAAGGAAAACAAAGAAGCTGTGGTTCTTAATTATGAAGAAGAAGCACATGAAACCAGATCTGAAGGTGAGGAGGAAGGGGATATTGATGATAATGGTGAGGATGAATCAGAAGATGATGCAAAAATAGAGGGTGATGAACAAATAGAAGTTGGGGGGGAAGGAGATGAAATGCAAGGTGATGATGACCTTATGGATTTCTATAATTAGATTACAGGAACAGAAGATGAAGTGCAGAAAGAAGATGAGGCCACAGAGGAGTATAGCACTGAGGCAGAAATTGCGCATGGCATTGAGGAGGAGGGCCTAGAGGGGTTGAACATCTTTGGGAAATCAACGCTCTTGAATACGGTACATGACACACAAATCCTTGCAATCAAGCCAAGTAAATTCACAATAACATCGCTCGTATCACCTAGCAGATTTCCGAATCAGTTTGAGGGTAATATTCTTCCTGCTTTCCCGTCCCCCTCTAATTTAAATTTGCAAGCAGTTAATTCACACACCTTGTGTACTACTGAAAAGTCGTGCGAAAGAGTTATTGAGTCTCAGTTGCCTTACACCCTGCTAAATGAGAACCAATACTTATCTAGCCTAAATGCATGCCAAGTGAAACTGAATAATCAACAGCCAATGCCATTAATCGAGCAAAAATTGGGGGGGGGGGGGAATTTGCGGGGTGTGAGGAAATTGTGAAAGGGGAGGAGTGGGGGGAAATTTTGAGTCTTTTGAACAAAATGAGTTTGACTTTGGTACCCATTCAAAACACGTTTGAGAAAAGATTTATAACAAAAAAGGGGAAGGTCAGGGGAGATAGGAAATCGACAGGAAAAAGGAGTAGGGAGTTAAAAAAATTGGAGAGTATTGTGAATTTTGAGGGAGGGAGATCGGAGAGGGAACAAAGTAAGTCAGTTGGGAAGGGAATTAGCGGTAATTTTAAATGAAAATATTAAGCTGGAATGTGAGGGGGTGGGGGGGAACAAAAGGAAGGTGGTCAAAGAATTTTTGTGCAAAAAAAAAACCGGATGTAGTAATAATTCAAGAAACAAAAAAGAAAGATATCGATAAAAAACTTGTAGGTAGCGTGTGGGGTTGTCGGTTTAAGGAATGGGTCTTTTTACCTTCAATAGGAACGTCGGGAGGGATTCTTGTAATTTGGGATTCGAGGGTCTTTAGAGGTTCTGATTCGCTCTTTGGTAATTTCTCGGTTTCGATTCTCTTAAACCCAGTGGGGGTGGGGGTGGGGGAGGAGTGGTGGCTATCTGGGGTGTATGGGCTGTGTAAATGAAGGGAGATAGATGATTTTTGGGTGGAGCTAGGGGAAGTATTTGGTTATTGTGGAGACAGATGGTGCGTATGGGGGGGACTTTAATGTGGTGAGGTTTCCGTCGGAAAAATTAGGGGGAGGAAGATGTACAAAAAGCATGAGAGAGTTTGATAATTTTATTATGGAGGCGGAATTGTGAGACATAGCAATGCATAACTCGGATTTTACATGGTTAAATATGAGGGAAAGGCTAGCTTGCTCTAGATTGGATAGATTTCTCTTTACATCGGGGTGGGAGGATTCGGTCCAATCGCTTAGGCAAGAGGCATTGGTTAGAGTAACTTTAGATCCTTGCCCGATAATTCTCGACACCAATTGCTTTAAGTGGAGTCCAACGCCTTTCCGCTTTGAAAATATGTGGCTAAGAAACAAGGAGTTTAGTGGGAAGTTCAAGGAGTGGTGGGTATCGAGTGTGCATCAAGGGTGGGAGGGATATAAATTCATGATGAAATTGGGGGATGTGAAAAGAGAGGTTAGAAAGTGGAACAAAGAGGTGTTTGGGGATATTAGAATTGAAAAAAATGCTATTTTGAGACGTATAGAGGAGTTAGATAAAGTTGATCCTCTTTAAGCTTAAATGAGGATGAGAGGTTAGAAAGAGGTGCATTGAGGAGAAAACTAGAGGAGTTACTAGTTAAAGAGGAAGTGTCCTGGCACCAAAAAGCCAAAGTCAAAGGAGTGATTGAGTGGGATAATAATTCCAAGTTATTCCATAGAGTGGCGAGTGGTAGGAAAGTAAATAACATAATCAATAAACTCGAAAATGTGAGTGGGGAGGTATTTCAAACGGAAAAGGAAATAGAAAGGGAGATCCTAAATTATTTTGAAAATCTCTATAAGGGTTTAGAGGGTTTTTAGCTTCGGGATTGACGGTCTTGATTGGGCGAGGGTGGGAACTTAGAGCATAGAAATGTAAGAGTGTCCGTTTGAGGAGAGTGAGGTACAGGAAGCTTTATTCCTATGTGATGGGGATAAGGCTCCCGGTCCGGATGGTTTTTCAATGGCTTCTTTACAAGCCAAATGGGAGGTTATCAAAAGTGATATTATGGGTGTATTTCGAGAGTTTTATGAGAATGGTGTGGTGAATGTTAAAACCAATGCGACTTTCATTTGTCTAATTCCTAAGAAGTTGAATTCAATCACAATTAAGGATTTTAGACCAATTAGCCTTGTTACTTTCTTGTACAAGATATTGGCAAAAGTACTTTCTTTGAGATTGAAAAGGGTTTTGGGGGAAACTATTGATTTGTCTCAAGCAGCGTTTGTACATGGGAGACACATACTTGATTTAGTGCTCATCGCCAATGAGGTAGTGGAGGAAGATAGGGCAAATAAGAGAGAGGGTGTGGTGTTCAAAATAGACTTTGAAAAGGCTTATGACCACATTAATTGGGACTTTTTGGATTTCGTTCTGGATAAAAACGGGTTTGGGGGAGATGGACGAGGTGGATTAGAGGGTGTCTTTCTTTGGTTAATTTCTCTGTTATGATTAATGGGAAATCGAGTGGGCTTTTTGGGGCTTCGAGGGGGTTACATCAAGGGGATCCACTATCCCCGTTCCTTTTCATAATAGTGGTGGACGTTTTAAGTAGGTTAATGAAAAGAGCATGCGAGAGGAAGGTTGTTAGAGGTTTTGAAAGTGGGCATAATAAAACTGAAATTTCTCATTTGCAATTTGCAGATGATAGCATTTTCTTTATCCCAAGCGATAGTATTGTGGTTGATAATTTGGCAGGGGCGCTTAAGGTATTCTCATTGGTATCGGGTCTAAAAATTAACATGGGAAAAAGCATTGTGGTGGGGTTGAACTTAGCTCCATAACGGCTGTCTGAAATTGCAAATATGCTTGGTTGCGGGTGTGGGGAATGGCCTCTTAGTTATTTGGGTTTACCGTTAGGTGGTAATGCAAATAGCATTAAGTTTTGGAACCCTGTTATTGAACGAGTCTAAAAAAGAGTGGAGGGGTGGCATAGAGTGTGCCTTTCAAAAGGGGGGGGGGGAGATTAACTTTGCTTCAATCGGTTTTGGGGAGCATTCCAATTTACTACCTTTTTATTTTCAAAATTCCCCAAAAAGTAGCATCAAGTTTGGAAAAGTTAATGAGGGACTTCCTTTGGGAAGGAAGAGGGGAGGGAAAAAAGACCATCTTGTGAATTGGTAGGTTGTTACGAGACCTAAGATAGATGGAGGGCTTGGTGTGGGGAACTTATCTAAAAGGAATAAGGCATTGCTTGGTAAATGGCTTTGGCGATTCCCACTTGAAAGTGATTCACTTTGGCATGTGATTATAGCAAGTATGGCACTCACCCGAATGGGTGGGACTCTTCACATGACATTAATGGCTCTCTTCGTGCTCCTTGGAAGTCTATTTCAAGGGTGTGGAGTGACTTTGAGCAAAATATTAAATTGGTTGTGGGAAATAGGGAGAGAATTCGCTTTTGGGAGGATTCTTGGGTAGGGGATAACCCTCTCAAAGTCAGTTTCCCTAGACTTTATCGAATTTCTTGTGATCATAGTGCTACCATTCATTCGGTAATCTCTTGGTCATCTCATTTAGAATATTTGTGGAATCTTTCATTTCGTAGGTCCTTCCTTGATAGGGATGTTGATGAGTAAGTCTCTTTGTTAGGTTTGATTCATGGTTTAAATCTTAACCAAAATTCTTTGGATAAATGGGTATGGGTTGCTCATATCTCTGGTGTATTCTCTTGTAAGTCATTTTTTGAAACAATATCTCATTCATCGCCCTTAATCACTCCACATCAGTATAATTTCATTTGGAAAGGAAAAGTCACTTCCAAAGTTAAGTTCTTTGCTTGGCTTGTATTAAGAGGTAGAGTGAACACTTGTGACGTTATTCAAGAGAGGAGGCCATCCATGTGTTTGTTCCCGTCTTGGTGTACTTTGTGTAAAGAAGGTTTCGAGGGGATTGATCACATTCTGCTTCATTGTAACTATGCATGGGGAATTTGGGCTCGGTTGTAGAAGGCATTTGGGTTGGTAGGGGATGTCCCCAAAAGATGGGTAGATTTCATTGGCCTGGAATGGAACTTCAGCAGCACAAAAGCTGGCAATCTGTGGAAGGTGTTAGTGATGGCTGCAGCTTGGGCAATATGGCTAGAGAGAAACAAGAGAGTTTTTGAAGATTGTTACGGATCAGTATCTAGCTTATGGGATCACTTGAGATTCTTGATTGGTCTTTGGGCTAAGGCAGCTAATTATTTGATAGTACTGATAGGCTTTTATTTGAGTTGGATTGTTGTAGTTTTTTGGATTGATTGGTTTTGTTTTTTGCTGTTTTGGGTTGAGTTGTTGCATCTTTGTAGTGGTTTTCTCATCCACTGCTATCTTTATTGCTTTTTCTTTGATGTAGCTTTCTTTGAATAGCAATAAAATCTTTCGTTTCTTATAAAAAAAAAAAAAATCGGTTCTTGAAAGCATTCCTATATATTATCTCTCTCTTTTCAAGATCCTAGTGGCGGTTGCTAAAATGCTTGAGAGAATGACGAGAAATTTTCCATGGGAAGGCTATGAAAAAGAGAGGACGGATCATTTGGTGAGTTGGGAGGTGTGTTTGAGTAAAAAACATGGAGGGTTGGGTATTGGTAATATTTTAAAGAGGAATGAAGCTCTTCTCGGCAAATGGATTTGGAGATTCCCTATAGAACAAGATTCATTCTGGTGTGCGGTTATTAGGAGTAAATATGGGATCCAAGAGAATGGCTGGGATTCTAATGTAGTGGTAAAAAGCTCGCATCAAAATCCTTGAAAAGCAATATCCGCAAATACTGAAAACTTTGTTAAACACACTCGCCTCAAGGTGGGGAACGGGGAAAGAATCAAGTTCTGGACAGATTTGTGGGTGGGGGGTGTGTCTTTAGCTTCTTTATTTCCACGTCTACACAGGTTGTCATATAATCCTTACTCTTCTATTGCTTCATGCTTGTCAAGAGGAGGGGGATCTGCAGCTTATTGGAACATTACTTTTCGTAGGAATTTCGATGATAGGGAGACTAACGACTTCTTAAGGCTTATAAACATGGTGGAGAAAGGGTTTTTGGGTAGTTTTGATGCAGATTGCAGGTTATGGATGGGGGAGAAGACTGGGTTATTTTCTACCAAGTTATATTTTGAAATTTTGATTTCCTCTTCTAATGGCTGTTCCTTTGCACTTTATAATTCGATTTGGAAGGTGGGTATTCCTCCTAAGGTGAAAGTTCTCGCTTGGTTGGCTGCATGGAGGAAAGTCAATACGTATGATGTCCTCCAAATTAAGAAACCCTATAAGGCTTTATCTCCATCATGGTGTGTGAAGTGTAAGTGCAATGATGAGTCGATTGATCATTTGCTGGTTCACTTCCTTTTTGCTTACTCTATTTGGAATAATATTCGTAGGGAGTTTGGTATTATTTCAGTATTTCCCAAGTCGTGCAATGAAGTTTTGTTAATTGGATGGAGTTTTAGAGGCAATAAGAAGAGGTCTAAGGTTTTATGGAGGTCATGCTGTATGGCTGTTTTATGGTGTGTTTGGGGTGAAAGAAATAGAAGAATCTTCAAAGGCAAAGAAGAGCACGTCGAGGAAATCTGGTAGAGGGTTAAGCCATCTGCTTCTTTATGGGCATATACGTCTAGGTTGTTCAGTTCATTATCTCTTGACGATCTTAGACGGGATTGGTGTGCAGCTGTGGGATGAAAGATTTTGGCTGTAACTCTAGCCCGGAATTTTGAGGGGAGTTAATTAGTTGTTTGTTTTTTATGTTTATTTTTTAGCTCGTTGTTTAGTTAATGCTGGCTTTTTGCCTTTTCCATTTCTGTCTCTGGGGCTTTTGGTAGACTGCTTGTAAACCATTAGTCCCTCTTTGCTTGTATTGATTCCATTTTTCAATATAAGTTTTGTTTCTGATCAAAAAAAATATTGTTATAAAAGTTTGTGAAGAATTTCTCTTAAGGCTTGTATCTAAAAAGAGGGAGTGGTGGTGGAAATTGGACACATGGTTGCAAAAAAGAATTTAGGGAAATGGTTGTGAAGCTTTTATCTTAGACAAGATTCCTCATGAGGTTCAAATTACTAGGAGCAAATGTGTGTTGTTCACATATGGGTGGGATTCAAAGGTGACAGAGAGTTTCTTTTCATGGTTTGTGGAAGTTCTTTCTCAAGGAAGGGACTCCTTCCCTTGTTTTATCTTATTGGTTGTGGGGAGGGTTCTTGGGTTTGTTTTGGGAAGACAAGTGGTCTCCTTTAGGGACTCTTTCTGTCAAAAAATTGAGTAAAACGACAGAAAGGCCACATGAACTCAATTCACAACGACCTAATAAAATAAACCCAATTCAAGGGGATAATGGCCTAGCAACAAAAATACATGTTGATCGACCTGCCAAACAAGGACCACATCACTAGCCAGGCCACCCTTGAAATACATCTTTCAATCTTTGTCGAGGGCCTAAGATTGATATAAAAATTGTACTACTTTGTTCCTGGTGCTTAAAGTCTTGGAGGAGTTCGGCATAGTTCCGGCATCACCAGACCGGTGTTGAAGTGTTGACGATTGGTATGGCGGTCTGTGAATATTACGTACAAAAGGCAAACTATTTATGGGAACGTGTCTTGATATTAATGGTTGGTATGGATGGGGAGAAATACAGGGCGCTTGATGGGTAATTTGTGGAAAAGGATAAAGTTCTTGGTGTAGGGCAAGTTTTTTGAAGCACTAAAATGAGATTCCATTATCTAGTGTTAATAGAAGTGTGTTACGACAAGATAATGGAATCTTATTTTAGTGCTTCAAAAAATTTGCCCTACACAAAGAACTTGATCCTTTTTCCACAAATTACCCATCAAGCGCCCTGTAAATCAAGTTACTAGCTTTTATATCTTTAAAAGCGTTTGTTTCTGATCTAAAAAGTTACCAGCAATGATAATCTCTTATCTGTGAATCGATTGTGCCATTTACTAGCAATGATAATCTCCCACCCTCATCTTCCCCCATCACCATCTTCCAAGAGAGCCAAGCTCGTTGGCACTATTGGACCCCCTGACTTCATAATTACATTGATATATATATATATTTATTTATTTATTTTGTTCATTGTAACTGGACTTAAAAATACGTTTTTGGTTACTGAGCTAGGCATTTGCAGTGTTCTAAATATCCCCGCCTAGGCGCTAGGCGGTGGTATGCCGCGTAGCCTACCTCGGCCGCTGTGTCATGTTTGAATTATAGGAATATTTGTTCAACAAACAGTCATTGTCATTTTTATTAGTAAGCTTGGATTTTATTTGTTACTTAAATTATTAATAAATATAAAAATCATTTGTTTGATTAGTCCCCTACTAAACCCTGAGGTGCGTCCATCCCTCGCTGCCCTAGGAATGCCTAGCAATTTTTAGAACATTGGGTATATGTTGAAATACGGTTACTGTGAGAACAAATCAGATTTGATTTAATTTTTTTTTTGACAGGGTGTTTGTCATCTTTTGACTAATATTGGGACATATTGTAAAGAAGCCTTCTCAAGTTGTCCTCCATATCAATTGCCTCGTTCAGATGATTGTAATAATGATCCCGAGTCATTATTAGAATATGAAAACATGGATTTGGAGGATTTCGTTTTTGAGAAAGTTAATGAAGAAATTGAATCAAGAAAAAGGTCAAACGAACGGGTCTCATTCCATAATCACGCACCCAAAGCACTCTTTGGACTGGTTGAAGGTACAGTTATTGGACAAGATTTAAATAACTTTTTGTAGAGATACAGTTTACAATATTCCCTTCCACTTTCTTGATGGTGGGAGTTTTGTTGTCAGTGATGGTTGATTAGTATGTTAGAATTTGTGCTGGAGAAAATTAAATTGATTGCTTAAACCATAAATAAACTGCAGGTTTGTGAAACATCCTCCAATGTGAGCGGGAGGGTCAAGATTGTTGGCAACATTTTAGCCTTCTGATTATTTATCTCTGTTAAGTTTAGATTTGGTAAAACCCCTGATTGATCTAATTAAATCAATCAAGGATTCTTATTATATTTTGAAACTTTTGTTTGGCCTGTAATTTCAATGTATTCATCTATGTGAGATTGAAATACAATTCTCTTCTTCTCTCTCTATAATTTTCAAACATCTAAGAGTTAATGAATGAGGATTAAGATACAAACATATTTTTTTTTTTGAATCAGAAACAAAAACTTATATTGATAAGAAAAATCAATACAAGAAAGAAAGCAGTCAACAGAGGTCGAGGAGACCACTTAAGACAGCATGACAAAAGCACAAAAAGAACATAAAAAAATCAGGCCTCACAACACACTACTATTCCTAAGCCCCCTGTAACAATAAGAACTATCCCACAAAAAGAACAATCCCAAAACCGTTGCCCAGTCCCGTGAAATTTCTGTACTTGAATATGCTCCAAAGGCATTGGACGATTAAGCCCATAATGATGCTAATGCTTTAACTCTACTCCATAGCTCATCTGCATTCGCCTCCTTGTCCTCGAAAATTCTTGAATTTCTTTCCTTCCAGATGCACCACATCACCGCCAAACAACATCTCCATAATATCTTAGCCAACTCTTCCATAATTTGACTCACGATCCCAACATCATACATGATATTGAGATGGGAAATAGTGAGGCAAATTGATCCTTGCTAGACTGATATTTGCCAACACTGTCAAATAGCTACCCTGGCTTGCAATCAAGTTTCTCAATATATTCCAGAGTATCAACAAATCTAACGCGTAAGATGCTGGTCTCAAAAGGAGATCAATGAAATAAGAAGCTGGAGAGAGATGTTCAAGTAGAATGAGTGCTTACTTAATATTATTATTTATTGGCCACACTATCTGATGCATACACTGTAATATCTGATGTCTGAAACCAATCCAGCATTCAATTGGATGTTGAAGTCGTATGTCATATGACTTGTTTATGTTTCCTCTTTTGAGCCAAAATATGAGTTGGCGAGTAGTTACCAATTTTGGTTTGATAGAAAAACTAGTTATGCATGCAGATATCGACGTTTCTGCTCGCCCGAAACACAAAAATGTTGATAAAGCTAGAGAAATTGGCCCATTTATGAACCTTTCAAATGATTCATTACGAGGCGTCGATCACAATGGTGGGATTTTCCTGCGTACAAATTGGCAGATACAAGGATATTTACTGGAGCAAGCTGATGCAATTGAAAAGTAAGTAAATATGTTTTTATTGTTTTTATCTGGTAATATTTATTCATGTCACTTTAGAATGTGCTTAATGACATTCTCTGGTGGCAGGCATGGCAGCTCTTTTCCTCTGAATGCTTTTGAATCTATTTTAAAGCAACTTCAGAAACTGGCACCAGATTTACATCGTGTATGTTGAACATTTTGTTCATATTGCTGTTTCTATTATTTTTCACTGGAGTTAGGAGTAGTTTCATTTTACTACGAGGCTGATCCATTTTTTGTTTTGCACAAAAAATGCAGGTTCACTTCCTGCGTTATTTGAATAGCCTTTATCATGATGATTATCCTGCTGCCTTGGAAAATCTTCACCGTTACTTTGATTATAGGTACATGGCAATCTCTTAGTTCCTTACTACCAATGTGCTACTTGCTGAGCTGATTCTGCAATAGTCAATTTGTTTCTTTCATGTGATTAAAAGTTTTGTGCTAATTGGATGAGTGTTAGTACTGAAGTGCAGGGATTGAAGGATTTGATTTTGTTCCCCCTTCCTCATCTGGCTGCAATAGCTTTGGAAGATATGAAATTGCTTTATTATGTTTAGGGATGATGCATTTTCACTTTGGGCACCCTAAGCAAGCTTTGGAGGTAAGCATATGGAGAGGTTCATCCTGTCCTCTGTTTGTTTTTCTTTCCAGGATCTTGAATCAAACTTCTGCTAGTTACTTTGTGTTTGAAGCCATGCGGTTGTAATTGTTTTGCTTGATGATCAGGTTTTAACTGAGGCAGTTCGGGTTTCTCAACAGGTATCCATTCCTAATATTCTTCTTTTACTTTATAATAAGTTACTCTTAATCACTTCTCACGTGGAGTATTTTATTAAGGTAATTGCTATTGCCAGAGCTGTGTGTGCATATATATATGCTTGTACATTATGCTTCAAGCACATTACATTGCTTTGGCAATAGCAATTGCCTTTATTAATGATAATTTTTTTTTCCTATAAAAATAGTATATTGTAAAGATAGCACCAAGCGTGTGCAGCCCATGTTCATATTCTGATATAATAATTGGAAAAAGGGCATGAAAACACAAAAAGGGAAGTCTGTACAACTTTCAAGAATGGGGTTTTTTATTTCATATGAGTGGGCAACCTGATATATACTTCCTCCTTCTTCACTTATTCATTTAATTAATGGCCTTCTTTTATTGTTTCTATGAGGTGGAAACTATGTCCATTTTTTCTTCTTGCTTTAACTTTTTCATTTTTTCCTTCTATTTGTAGCACAGCGACGATACTTGCCTTGCATACACATTGACAGCCATTTGCAACCTGTTGTCTGATATTGGTATCTCGAACACAACTGGAATTATTGGATCATCATACTCACCTGTGACCAGTATTGGCACTTCATTATCTGTTCAGCAACAATTATTTGTGCTCTTGAGAAGGTCCTTGAAGAGAGCTGAATGTCTAAAGCTAAAGCGGCTTGTGGCTTCTAATCATCTTGCAATGGCTAAATTTGATTTAACGGTAAGAATTGGGTACTTAATTGTCGTCTTGCATTAAGTGCTTGAACTGTGAATCTGAATTACTTCTATTCAACTAAAAAGTTGATTAGTAAAGCCCTTCAAGATAACCGAACTATCTTCTCTGCGTTTAGTACTTGAACTGTGAATTTGAAATACAAAATTACAAGTATTATTTTGAAAAACAAGGAAAATGGTAAAAATTCCAAATTTAATGCAAAACTTCTCTCTTTTCTGCATTAAGTACTAGAACTGTGAATCTGAATTACTTGTGTTCAACTAAAAAGTTGATCAGTAAAGTCCTTCAAGCTAACCGAACTATCTTCTCTGCGTTTAGTACTTGAACTGTGAATTTGAAATATGAAATTACAAGCATTATTTTGAGAAACAAGGAAAATGGTAAAAAATGCCAAATTTAATGCAAAAACTTCCCTCTTGATGCACATATGAGGGTGAGTAGGGGGCCGATAATCATAACTTCCAATATAATTTTCGTCCAGCATATGCTAGAGCTTCGTTTTTTATCCTTTTGTGATTAGTTGGTAAGTAGCGCATCTTCGAGGGAAATATGCTTAATCCTCTCTCTCGGTTACTCAGTAGTGCATCTTCGATTGATTCTTTTACAAAAACACAAGACTATGCCTCTTTGCATAGAGGTAGACACAGTCCTAAACTAACTATAACTTGATTAAACATGGTCAATGCTTAAGCTATAAAACCTAAAGATATGATTATTAATCAAAAGACTAAATAAGAAAATAGAACTAGAAACTTCCAAACTTGCTAGAAACTAATTTCTAAACAAAATAAACTCCTAGAAATAAAACAAATTTTTAAAAAACTAGTCATGGCCATGTTAATATTTTTTTAGAAGGTCCGAGTCTCTTCCTTGTTGCAACTGCATGTGAAAGAGGGGGAGGAGAATGGAACACACAATCAGCCAAGTGGAAAGTGAGGGTCAATACCACTCGAGCTAGAGCTCTTCGGCTGTTTGCATGGTTACTAGCACCCAAATATTGTTCACGCTAGTGTGCAGTTCTACACTATTAATATGTTGCATAAGAACAAGTGCCTTGGAAAAGAATTAAATGAATTGATACTTACAGAGAACTTTTCAAGCAAGGCAAGACTGAGAAGTTGAATCTAATTGAAAAAGCCATGAATCTTGAAAAGGAAAAAGGTGAAATTCTTGGCATAATAGATCTTTTAAGAAGTGAGATTTCGAAATTCGAAGGGAACCATAAAGAACTTCAAAAACAAGTTGCTAATCTGACAACTTCAAAAACAAAGTTTACTAATCAGACATTCCACCGACTCTATTTGTAGCAAGCTGGGGGTAGTCAATGTCTACTCTCTGGCTTCAGAGGGAGTGTCATGGTTATGGGCATAATTTTAGCCTTATATCTGATTTCCAGATATAGGCTCTCCTTGATTGAAGCAAAAAGATCATTAACGATCCCTACTTTAGATACCTTAACTTCTACATTTGTATTCTTGTAATCTTGGTTATTTTGAATATACTTCTTTTTATCTCTGAGTTTTATTGTCATCAAAGGCGAGCCAAATAACCCTTTTGTGAGCTAATCTGTTTGCTCTATTCACCTGAATGAGTCAGAAAACAAAGCTCAAGCTGTCTGTGAACAGCTTGGTTCAGGTAGCCCTGGCTGGGTTCATAAGAGAAAACCTGATGGCTGTTTTGTTTTGGGGGTGGTGGACTTGTAGAAATCTCTATTCTGGAAGCTTGGCCTTGTTAGTTTGTAGCCATAGCTCCATTAGTCCGAAAAGGAAAAACCTGACGATGTTATTGTGAGCATTCAGCCTGCTTCCAGCTCTAGAATTAGCTCCATTGTACTGATAAGGGAACCTTGATGACTTGAATGTTCTAATAGAAGTTTTAAAGGTGAATTTTGGTGGGAACTATGTTTTGGGATTTTAGTTATGAGAGATATAGGGTGTCACATGTTATGGAGGATTGGTCCTCCTATCATCCTCCATGGAAAAGCTTTGTGTTCTTATGCATCAGATTTTGTGCCTAGATGGAGGTCACTGCATGGCATTTTATTGAATACATAGGGTACTTGTGAGCTGCTGCATTCTAGGCAAAAAGGTATCGTGGTCAAAGTCGATATGCATAATCTTACGCATAACATATGTGTAGACGTGAAGTAACATATTCTTGTCTCCTCTCTCTATTATTTCACTTATTTATCCTCTGTATGGTTCTTAAAGCAAATTTGAATTGTTGTATTATCACTTGCAGCATGTCCAGAGACCGTTGCTATCGTTTGGTCCTAAGGCTTCAATGATGCTTAAAACTTGCCCGCCTGGTGTTTGCAAGGTACAACCAGATTTTGATAGTTGGCTATAACTTCACATTGAGTTCTAGATTGAACTTGATACACTTGTCTGCGTTTTTGCTGATTCCTTATTTTCTCATAATGACTGCAGGAACTAAGATCTAGTTCTCATTTGATTTGTGAATTTAGCACTGAAAGTTCAACAGCGACTACAGATGGTGCTTTGAGTACTGCATGGCTTAAGAATTTGAAGAAACCAATGGGTTCGTTGGTTTTCTCTCAAGAAAATGGATCTCAAAATCCCTCTCATTCTTTCCAATTCTGTGCACAACCAAGTTCTATTCCTGGGTCTGTGCAGCAGTTAGTGGGTTCTTCATACCTGGTTCGTGCCACCGCATGGGAGATGTATGGCAGGTGATCTTTGATAATGGCTAGTTTACAAGACTTTTTTGAATGCCCTAGGTTGGTTTGAAATTTTACCACGTTGCGATATCTTACGTTGTGTCTTTCCTGTTACAGTGGTAGAGTAATTCTAGATACATCTTATAGATCTTAGATTTGTTTTTAAGTTTTAAGCAGGGTGGTGAGGTGATATTTAGTTTTTTTTTTATTAAATTTGGAAGCGTTTATGGTCGCCTGACGGTCTATTTCAACTTAAGCGCGGGGAGTGCAATAAATAGGTGTCTAATGGATTCTGATTTAACTCTCATTGAACAGTTGCTAGTAATTCAATTTAAATGGAGTTGGGCCTCTTTGACAACTTAGTTAATCCAGCATTTTAAGATTTCCTAAAATGCTACTTAAAATTTGTACTCTCGTCAAGCAAACTGAAACCAGTTCTTTTAAGGTCCCAGACCCAGTTAGGTGGCATTATAGGTTGGTTAGACTTTGAAATGTCCTGGCGGTTGGCTCTGACAATCAATGTTTTAAAAAACACTCGACTTGTACGAGTTGACTTGCGAGTCGAGGCGAGGCGGGTTAGTCATGCCTCGAGGCTTACGAGTCAAGGGATATTTATGAGGCTTATGAGTCAGTTGGGTGAGGCAAACGAGTCATATGCTGTGTGCTTTTTATCCTTTTGTTTTTTTTTTCTTTCTATTATTAGTTTTAGGCTTTTAGCAAGCCCTAATCGAATAGAAGACTTCACACAAAAAAACAACGAATGAAGAGAGATTTGGGGAAAAAATGAATATGCATTGAGTGGTGATTGATTTGGGGGAGAAATTAGGGTTTAGGTTTAGTTTAGAGATTTGGGGAAAAAAATTAGGGATTTGTTGAGGAGGAGGAGGAGGAGGAGGAGGAGGAGAATAATAATTAGGGTTCCTTTTTTTTATTTAGATCGTTCTACTAACCAGGAAAATATTGGCTTCAATCCTCCATTTCTGTTTTCCACTCTGTTTACCATTTTTCCTTGATCGAATAATAACTAGACAAGTGTTTGGAAGAGAGAGAGAGAGAGGGGGGGGGGGGACAAAGAAAGAGAAGGGACCGAAGTAGAGATGGAGAGAGCAGTAAAGTTAAATAAATGATGTTGCTTCTCTTCATTTTTTAATATTAATAAATTACCGAACACCCCTTAAGTTATTTTCATTTACCACTTTACACTTTAAACTAAAAAATTCAACAGTAAAATAGCATAAAAAATTTAATTTTATGCTTATATTAATTATTTTTTATTTATTTAATATAAAAATACTTTGCATAAAAGGCTTATGTCTCACCTTTAGTCAAGTAAACGCTTAGACTTATGCCTTCGCCTTTTAAAACATTGGTTTTTGTCGAACTTTTAATATTATTAATTATTATTGTTGAACTTTGTGTGGTTTATTATTTTATATTTTTTTATATTTTTTTTCCAAAAAACTGAGACAACGCCTTGTTCGGCCTCGAGGCGTATGCCTCGCCTCATTCGAGCAAAACGCCTCAAATACGCCTCTCTAATTTTAAAACATTGCTGACAATACCGTTGAAGGTAAGAGCTTTTTGGGAATAATAGTGTGTGTATGTATGTCTTGAAAGCTTCTCAGAAGCAGCATGAAAAGATAACTGATCTTCAAAGGTAAGCATTAGTTCTTGATGTCCCCTTTTTTCAATACTGGAGACTTATTTAATTCTGGTAATGGCTTGCTGGAGCCATCCAACAAAAGTCAGTAGAAAAATCTCATGCTCTGTGTAATAGTTTAGTGAAATTTCCTTTGTAATACTCAGTTTGAGTTCTGAATTTGATTAGAACATGGGTTTGGTAAACAGTGTGTACTTGTGTCAATTGTAAAAGGACTTGGATGGTGCAATATGTATGGTGTATCACCAGCGCGTTATATGTTGTGGTGGGTTTTCAGCTTTGCTATTTGCATATCAAAAAAAGGCTGAAAAGTTGTACTCACTTGGAAAGTATGGACTGTGTAGGGAGAAGGGTGACAATCATATGACCTGAAATATTCTTACTAGCTTGAGCACGTTTGCTTTATAGTTCGATTAGAGCTGGCAATGGTTGGGTGCCGTCGTGTTCCAGATTTCAATGGGTGTGCATGGGTCGTGTATTGCGGGTTCTTGTTGGGTATGATAGGGTGTTAGAGTGGTGGGCTCATTTTCTTTTCATCAGAATGATGATTTATTAAGAAGAGATATAATATAATGTGAGAGATTTGTCTTAGCTCCAGAGATAGGTTGAATTTGCTTTCTTTTGTTTGTGGATATCTTGTCCTCCATTCATGTATGCATCTCTCCTCCAGTATTATAAAACTCATGTTTCTTATAAAAAAAAAATTATGTCCGGGGAGGACAAGATGTCCTTACATGAAAGAAAATATTCAGAATACAGAGGAATGGAACTATCAATAGATATCCTGCTGAACAGTTAACAACAATCATTTAAAAGCACACGCTGCATGAGCCCAAAGAGAAGCAAGAAAGAGTTGTCTGTCCCGCATAATAGCATGGTGGGCCCATTAATCTACATGCCTGTGGATCTTGGCCATTCTTTGATACCAAAATGTATTGATAATTGTGTATTTACAATGACTCCCAATGTGGGTATAAATAGGAAACAAAAATGCTCCAACTTTACTTTGGTTAATTTAACTTTATCATGAACCAAAATAATAAATGACTTTTGATGACTTAATTAATCAAATCCCTTATTTATGAGATATTTGACGTAAGACAGTAACACATACCATAATTTAAAATAAATTCCATGAGTCATGCTAATCCCATGATTCATGGGATTCTTGATTTCCCACATTGTTTCTTAATTCTTCTTAGCTATTTAGCATCCGACCCATTGATAAGGTGAACTATCTAAATTTTTTTTAACTTTTAAGCATCAATACCATCTTGTGCTCGGGCATGCTAACTTGCCGCGTAAAGAGTTTCCAGCTCAAATTTAGATTGCAGTGACCACTCACCACTGCAGAATATAACGGACGTTGGGATGGAGTGTGTGATGGGAATTGGACTACATAGAAAACACGCGACACCAAATATAATAGTGCCAATACAGCCAATTTTTTAGATACTATCATCAATGTGCCTCTTGTTCTTGAGTTGTTTTAAACATTATTCTGATTCCTACATCATGAAGCAGACATTTTTCCGTTTCATTTCTTATTTACTTTCGGCTAGTGTTCCAATGTGTTTGGTGTAGCCAGTATATTAGAATATCAGGAAGGGTGATAACTTCGCATTTGCTAGACAATTCTAGATTTAGATGTTTGTTTTTCTGCTTCAAGTCTTCTTGAGCTAATAACAGTTACCCTTCTATGATGTGAAATGCTAATCATTGTACATAGTGTTCTCAAACTTGCCTATTAGGTTCCGTAATTCTTATTTTCCCAACGTTCTGTTGACATTTTTCTCATTTCTACAGTGCTTCTCTTGCTCGAATAAATGCGCTGATTTTTGCAACATGCTTCAGTGACTCATCGAGGTAATTATGAGTGCAATACCAGCTGATTTAGATATCCGCAGCAACCTGTTCCTAGTGTAGTTCTCGTCTTATATGCAACTGCTTTAATCTGATTGGCATTTTCATTGACTTTTGCAGTTCAGCTGATGTTGCGTTAGCATATGCCAAGCTTGTCCAACATTTGGCGGTGTTTAAAGGATACAAAGGTTGGATTACATTGTAATTTCCTTTAAAGTAATCTTCTTTTTATTTTTTTTGGGTATTGTAGGACTGTTTCTCTGTTAAAGATATGTTTATTTACAACACATGATTGCAAGATTCAGAATTAGTATCCATTGGCATCATGCCTGTTATTATGTTCCCTAGCAAGAATCTTCTTTGCACTTTGCCTAGTACAACAAATTCCCATATTTTGTTGCAGTCGAATGTCATTAGCTCACCCATCATGCTTTTCCTGCTCTGCCTATTCTGATTTTCTGTACTTATTAGGGTTATTGAAAAGTTTTTCCATTTAAAATGTCATAGAACTGACTAGTAAGTTAGTTTCTGGCGCTAAGCCTTTTTTATGTTTTTAATCACTATACTTCGAGTCTTCGACAGAGTATTGGGTGCATAATTGCTAGGACGCTATACTTCGTTATGAATTGTTGATTTGAAGACGGTGGAATTTTAGATGAATTATCTTTGTGCACCGATATATTTTATTTTCATTGGACATTTTCAGCAAGGGAGTGTGTTGCATACATCTCGTTCTCCCAGTAATTAATAGTGATGATCCATTTTTCTCCCCATTCCCTTTGGAATTAATAGAGAATCCAAACCCACAACTGATTTGCAATGAGTGGAGAGGTACATCCTAATTATATAAAATATACTCCTTTGTCTCAAGTGAAGCGTCTCACTTTCCCTTTCCCAGAATTCTCAAACTAGGAGTCTATTTTCCAATTCTTGGATATAATCACAGATTCACAGCTACCAACTCTCACAATAAAAACTACTCCTTCCATCTCAAATTAATAATCCCACTTTGGCTTAAGTACTTTTATGAAAACACTAATTTCAACATAATAAATGGTCGATAATAATACAACTTAATATCTATTGTGAGGTTTAGTGCACTAAATATATCCCAAAAGGGAATTGGGACTGCTGATTTGAGACATTCCGAAAAGGAGAGTGGGCCTATTTTTTGAGAAGAAGGGAGTAAATTGTACTCTTGATCATTAAGCAAGTTGAATATAGTGTTTTCTTAAAAGTTGAAACAAGGTGACTCTTAATATGAGTCACAGGGAGTTCTAACGTAGGAGGCCTTTAGTTACCAATGTGATTTGGACCAGCTGCCAGTGTCACATCCTCACCCACAAGCAACTGAGGCTTGCATGTGTAAAATTGACAAGATAAGACGGTGATGAATATTGTGTTTTAACGAATTAGAATGGTCCATGCTCATAGCTGATAGCCGTGGAGGTTTATTTTCTCTTTCTTTTTAAAATCTTTTAAACTTTTATTGTCCCTGCAGAAGCCTTAGCTGCTCTTAAAGTAGCAGAAGAGAAGTTTTTGTCTATCTCGAAGTCACGAATCCTGTTAATTAAACTGCAGCTTCTCCATGAGCAAGCTTTACACAGGTAAGGCTATAATTTGCAATCTTTTTTGCCTCTTCAAAAAACCAAGAGATTACAGCCCACGATTTTAAAATTATTTAGTTCGTGTTTAAGATTAACAATGCGTCTTTCAGGGGGCATTTGAAACTTGCTCAACAATTATGTGATGAGCTTGGAGTTTTGGCATCTTCTGTAACTGGTGTGGACACAGAGCTGAAGACAGAAGCAAGCCTTCGCCATGCTCGGACTTTGCTTGCTGCTAACCAGTTTAGTGAGGTTATATAATTTCCACTCTAAGATACGTATTGTTTAGCCCACTTCTTTCTATTTTCGTGATGATCGAGTTAGCAGTTGTTAATGTAAAATAGTGTTGCCGATTGCTAATATTTGCTACGGCCTTTTATTTATTTTTGATAAGAAACGAAGCTTATATTGAAACAAAAAAATCAAGTACAAGCAAAAAAGAGGCTGCAATTGGATGAGAGATCCAAAGCCAGCCTTAAAACAAAAATAAAAACTGTCTGAACAAACCAGACTTCCACCACCTGATTAAGCAACAAAAATCAGCTACCCTAACCTACACTATAAATCCTAGCAACAGCAGAAACTAGACGACTGGGCTAAAAAACTACAATCCATTACACCAGAGCTGCTTTACAATCTCTAGCTAAATCAGAAACACAAAGACTGCCTAACACACTTGAGGAAGAAGCCCACATCGATGCCGTAGCTTTGACTTTGTGCCATTTCTCCTTGTGTCTTCGTATTCTTTGGGGGTTAATGATGGAATGAAGATATACCTCACAGATTAGTGGAAGATTTGTCACATGAGTGACAAATGCACAGTGTAATGGGAGGATTGTATACCAATGCTAACTTTTTGAGAACTTTTTCCAAATTGAGCTCACTACTAGAGACGTGGGCACCTGCTATTTGCAGTTGCACACCTAGCTGTCCAAGTGACCTCATTGTCATCATAGCATCATCAGCCTTACCACATTTGTTGTTCTTAGATGCTACAGTTGATATAAGAGTGTGTTTGATAGGCCAGTTCATGGGATGGCCATGTAACCTGTCCAATTCCTCAAAAAGTTCGATTCATTTCTTACCCATCGCAAGGAATTGACTTCCAAGGTAATTGTTGCCCATATTTAGAGAGATGCCCTCTCTTGCATTACCCATACTCTCCATGTTTTGATGTTCGATTATCACCAAAAGTTGTTTTCTGAGGTGTAAGTAACACCATTCAAACACTTTCAAATGCTATTGACAATGGAAACCAATGCAATCACAAATGAGCTAGTTATATTCATCTCTCTTATAGATTTAGGAATTTGAGTGCCTGCACTCTCCAATTTCCTAGCAGTCTGTTCTGTTTGTTCTGCACCCTCGCCAAATGGAAATCATATTAACTGTAATAATGCTGGTGAATAAAAATGAACAGATTAAATCATTTTCATCTTCATATGCATATTTCTGAATTGTAATGATACGTGATTTGTTTTCTAAAGAACTAATCTAATCCGCCACCTTGTCACGTTAAGTTTCTTTGTCTGACATTGGTATGGATTCGATTAGATCGGGGTTCACATTAATGTGATCAGCACCAACTGGCCAGATCCAATTTTCTTATTTTCTGGGGTGTGATAAAACTTTGCAGGCTGCAGCTGTAGCACACTCTCTGTTCTGCATGTGTTACAAATTCAGTCTACAGGTTGAGAATGCCACTGTTCTCCTCTTGCTTGCAGAGATCCACAAGGTACAATTCATTGTTATTTTTGGAGCTTCCGCTAGAAAATGCACTGGGTTTTGTGTTGATTAGTAATCTCATTTTGTGTTGACTCCATTGTTTAACCCTGCTCTTCGTTTTCCCCTTTGAGCTGCATCGTTGTTCCAGCCTTGTGTCCTTGTGCTGCTTTGTTAAGCTTATGATGAAACCTTTTGTTTAAGAGGACAATGCTTGTTGAAGGGACTGGGGCGAAGTCCCAATTTTTTTTTCTTCTTCAAGCCACTTTTCAGGGCTCAGATTTCTTTTATTTCCTCTTTTCCCAGTTAAGTTATTTCTAGGTCATTTCATCTGCGTCACTTTGAAGACCAATTCAGAGGTCTGATCGATGATGCAAACCCAAGACTCGGGGAACAATGATTTCCAACACATTTAAACAAACGTGCGATAGTGACGAAAGCAGTGCTGTCGGCTAGTATATGTGTATTTTTTGCATTAAAATGTTTTCTTTATAAAATTTTCCACTTTTTGCAAAAATACCTATCCATAAAATATGTGCCCTGGTGCCCCTTGTTTGACATATGCAGTTGTCACCAACTACTTTGCTAGATGTTTTCCTTTAAATGCAGTCTAGAAATTTTTTTGCACAAAATTGAACTCTTTTCCCCTTTGTTTTTGGCAGAGATCTGGCAATGCTGTTTTAGGAATTCCCTATGCTTTGGCAAGCCTTTCATTTTGTCAATCGTTTAACTTGGATCTTCTCAAATCATCGGCCACTCTAACTCTGGCAGAATTGTGGCTCTCACTTGGATCAAGTCATGCAAAAAGGGCTTTGACCCTTATACATGGTGCTTTCCCTATGATTCTTGGTCATGGGGGTCTGGAGCTTTGTGCTCGGGCGTATATTGCAGAAGCAAAATGTTACCTATCAGACCCAAGCTTTTCAGGTGCTGTAATCTATTCTCTTCTTCGTTGGAAGACTTTGATATCATAGAAAGAACATCGAAATAGTTGAATCCTACAACACTACGTGTGACAGAAAGAAGAGAGTAAACCGAGACCAATGAGGGAGAAAAGTAGGGTTTGACATTAATATTCGCATCCTCACTGCAGCTTCGTGTATGTATATATATATACATTAACTGGAGTGCGGCTGCATTAATATAGATAAAATAGAAGTGTACATACTGGAGCATTGTTACATATATGGGCTCGTTGCATTAATATCCTGGATGCACTCAATAATAAATAAACACTATAGTCTCTAACACACCCTCAAGTTGGACCATGTTGAATAAACATGACCATTATGAATTAAATAAGTAGAACGGTAGTATGATTAAATGGGTTGAGCAAATTAACCCTGTAAATATTTTTAAAAAATATTGGACCTTTATTATATTATAAAAAATATTCGGAGGGAGATTGGGCCTTTATTATATTAAACCTGAAGTAAATATTGGACCAAGTACACTATGTACACGTAACAAAAATTTGGGGCACTTAGTCCAGAAAGTGGGGCCCAAGGCAGCCGCCTTGCTTGCCTGCTCCTTGAGTTGACCCTAGGTGTAAATGCATCCTTGGGGATTATTTTGTTAGGTGCTATATGAGGCCCTAATACAGTTACACAATGATAAAAAATAGCATCTCTTGAGACATGGTCGCTCTTTTTTCTGTTAATCTTTCTAACACACTCCTTTTTGTCATGTATTTATCCCAGTTTCTGAAGATCCCGAGGCTGTGCTGGATCCTTTAATGCAGGCTTCTGAAGAGCTTGAAGCTTTGGAGGTAAAGTTGATATCTTTATTTTAAAGTAATGACTTTGATGCTATTTGACTGGGCTAAAAATCAAGTGATTGTCCTGGCAGTAATTCATGTCTCTGTTATTGGAGCTCTGAATTCCATTCATATTTAATCATTTACCATATTCATACAGTTGTGATCACATCTTGGTAGAAGTTCCTGCAGGGTGTAGTTGTGGGTTTTACATGGACTTTGCCTATGCAGTTGGAATTGTTTAGGGGTATTTGGAACCAAAATTTGTATTTTTACTGGCTGGGAATGATAAACTTTCCCCTATCTTCTTCCCCTTCTATCCTGAAATGGAACCAAAAATGTTAATTTGGAAGAGGTAAACTTGAGTAGGATTGCAAGTATAGGGATGTTGTTCGGCTTCCAAATCTGTGGAAGATAAGGAGCTCTGCAGTTGTCATTTGTGAGCAGTCTTATTTGCGCAAATATATGGCATAAGTTTGATAGCAGCACTTTGCAAGTCAAGTAATGACCTACTACCTATGCAAAGGTTACTTAAATGAGGATGTTCTTGTGTCATATTGTTTTTTGCTTTACAGGAGATGTGATATCCTTTCCGTTGGAAGTATAAATAGTTTTGTCTTCTATTAGTAGTTCAGTATTAACACGGTTACCATATTTTTGTTGTATGCCTTAGTTTATTATTTTATCTGCTTGATTGATTGAGAAGCTAGTTCATTTTAAACTTTTATATCCATTGAAAAGTCGGTTAGACCAAGGAAATTCTTGAAATCTAGGTGATTAGGATAGAGTCTTAATCTGAGGTGAATGTCTGTTCGATTCATTAATAATCACAAATAGATAATCTGAGAATTTTTAATGTCAAACAGTTGAATTCTGAGAGAATGCTCTCTCTCTCTCCCACACACATTTGATAGCGTTGATTTGGGAACCAGGAACAAAGATAATCTAGAGGAGTCATTTCCCAGTTTGAGGTCCTAAAGGTTTGTAATCATATTAGTATTCTTCCTATTTCCGTAATAGGGTTTTAACTTACCATTCTTATAGGATCAAGTAGTCAGATATTGTCATTGTGCATACAATGATATCGAACGCGTATAAACCACCTTTTGGCATCTCTAGAATCAAAGTAGTTGGACAGACGGGCATTGTGCAATTTGACATAAGAAATGAAAGCTAGACGATTTATTATATGTTATTTTTTTAATCGATGACATTGTTTATGGTGGTGCACAAACAGTATCATGAAATGGCCGCCGAAGCTTACTACTTGATGGCTATTGTATTCGACAAGCTGGGGCGGTTAGATGAAAGGGAAGAAGCTGCAACTTCATTTAAGCTACACACTTTAACTCTTCAAAATCCAACAGAAGAGGAAGAAGATCCTTTCCTACCTATGTTGTAAATTCCATTATCCAATGTTGTGCTTTATTAGATGCAAATTCCAAATGTTGAAGAATAGTAATCTTATACTGTTTTTTTATCCTTAAACTAGATAAACAAATGCTAGTAACAAAAGTTTCATAGAAACTATTAGCTCACACTTGAAGTTAGGAAGATCATAGTGAACTCTCTCCTGTGCTTTTGAGAAGCTATAGTTGCTTGTCCGATTTTCCTGTTGGATTTGCATTATGCATATACTCTTTATCTTTTCGCCTTTATCTTACAAGACCCAGCACACCCCTGCCTGGTGGATTTATTGATCATATAAGCCAGTGACGCAATGTCTAAACTGAACTCGGCTAATAGTTGGATCATATTTACAACTGATCGGTTAAAAGAAGCTACAAAACTATGGGATTTTTTTTAGATAAAAAGATTAACTGGCCGTGTATAAGGGCCTGGTTGTTCAATTCAGATTTCTCAAAATGGCGATTACGCCTACAATTTTCTAATATCTTCTGAATGCATCTTTTTATTACTTTTTGTTCTTTGTAAATAGACTACTTCAATTTCGGGATTTAATTCATTGTTTTTCAATTCCGGTTTGTTCTTTCTCAATAACAAAAACTAAAATTAAAATAGGGAAAGTCTTCACTAGTGGAGTTGTTTGCTTGATACTCTTTGGAGATTTTTGCAGCTCTTTCGGAAACTGAACGACGGTAAAGATAGGGTAAGTCGGTATATTTATTCTACCATGGCATGCAATGATTAGAATTGGTAGAGTAAAACCCTATTTTGTAATATAGGTTTATGGTAAAGTTAAATTTCTTCAAATTCCTTAACATACGTTAATGTGTGTGGCGTTTGGATCTGGACGCCAAATAATTTTGGCGTTTGGTGTCTGGACCCCAAACAATTTGGCGTTTGGGGTGTTCCCCTCTCCCCTTTCTCTGTCTACACTCTCACGATCTTAATCTTTTGTCTCGTTAAATTATATTAAAAATACCATATCATATGTATTTGATTTCTCTCTTTTTACCACACTACTATTTCAACACTCTCTTAAGTAGGGTAAAATACCATACAACAGTTTCTCATTGTGCATGCTTGTTGACAAAGACGCCCAAAAATTTAAGAAAGTACAATGTTATCCGTTTTGTTTGAAATTTTCCAATTCGTTTGATGTTTCCAATTTTGAGCCAAAAATCTAAATATTTTGGGCTTGTTTGGTGGCTCTCTAATTTTTTTTCTCAAAATTTTAAAAACTCAACTAAAAATTAACTCTACTTTACACTTCTCAAAATTTATTTCACTTTACTTTCTCTCTCTAATTTTTTTTAAAACACCGTAACTTTAAATTCAAAAATTAAAATTAAATAAAAAATATATATTTAAAATATACTCGTCAAGATCTATAAAATAAGATCCATTGTGACTATTTTTTGAAATTATTTTATGAAATTTTTAGTTGGATGAAAAAAACTCAAAAAAAAAAGCCAAATCCACTTTTCAACATACTTTCAAAATTCTACCAAACACCATATTTTAAAAACTCAACTCAAAACATCACCTTTACATTACATTTATATCTATAAAGCCAACAGAAAACTCAGCTTTCTCAAATTTCAGCCATTCTTTTATATTTTTTTTTCTAATTTTGCTACTCTAAGCTTCTTGTTTTCATGTAAAAAGAAAAAGAAAATTATGCGTTTAGCACAAGAGATGTCATTCATGCATTTAGCAATGACAAGGTCTCCTTACCCATTCAAATACTAATCTATATTTATTTTTAACTTTGTTTAGATTTTTAGCATGACAAAGTGGAGTAATTCTTAAGTATAGAAGTTAGAGTTAATTGCACTTTACTCCTCTTAATTATAGGAGTAGTGGTACTTTACCATCTGAACTATCAGAATTAGTAAATATTGCCACCAATTATTACTTTGTTGCAATCCATCCTTTTTTGTTAACAGAGTTAACATTTTTAACGATAGAAGCAACATCTGCAACTCGCATGACATTTCTGAGGGCAAAATGGCAGCCATTTTCCATTTAGCTTTACTTATATCATTTTTTCCTCTAAAAACAAGGCCACACATATTTTATATAACATATATAGATATGTGTACACACTATATATTGATTATTTGTATGTAGAGAGAGAGAGAGAGAGAACATAAAAGATTCGTCAATTAACAATACAAATGTAATGATTCAAACAAACACCTTCCATTTCACTGATAAATAAACAACAAAAAGGTACATGTTTTTCTCTACTCATACCCACGAACAGCAAAAACAGGGCCATTCATTAACTACTAGTGATAAAGCCAACAATAAAAATATGCTAATTTCATAAATCTCACATTAACCAAATCCCCTTTATAACTCCCTTTGTACTTCCCCATTACTTCGCACTTAGCCAACTGATAATAAATAATATCCAAGAAAGAACAGAGCAAACCAATTAACAGTACACGCTCTCTTGCTCTGCGATTGACATATACGCTTCATTTTCATTGATCCTTCATAGGAAAACCGGGATAGCCTATCTTTCCCTCTCACACATGGGTGGATCAACCCAATGAAAATACCCACAAAGTTGTCAAGAAGCAAACTTTCTTCCAGGGTTCAAATCGGTCCATGAGGTTATCACATTTGACTTATTGCCACAAAACAAACAAAAGTATTCATTTTTCTTTGTTAATGGAGGAATCTTACTCTATCTCCCTGCGTTCTCTCTCTTTACATATAAATAATAAACATATATAGTGTGTATACGTATCTATTATATAAAATGTGAGTGGTCCTATTTTTAGCAGGAAAAATGATATAAGTGGAGCCAAATGCAAAATGACCATTTTCCCCTAAAAAAATGTCACGTGAGTTGCAACTAGTGCTTCTACTGTTAAAAATGTTAGCCTCGTCAGGGAAAAATGGTGGATTGCAATAAAAGTGATAGTTGGTGGAAATTTTTGCTAATTCTAGTAGTTTATAGGGTAAAGTGCCACAACCCCTATAGTTAATAGGGGCAAAGTGCAATTAACTCTTAAAGTTATTAATATTTGTTTATTTAAGTTTAACTAGTTTTTGAGTACGTGCGGTGCTTGTGATAGGATATTGTTGATAATTTGATAAAATAATGCGTACAACGTAATGCAATGCATATGATACTATTTACTTCCTCCACCTCAAAGTCATATATATGACACTAGTACTTTTTAAGAAAACATTAATTTTAAAATAGCTAATTAATGGTTAAAAATTCAACTTATCGTGAGACTTAGTACATTAATTATGTTCCAAGAATTAGACCTACTAATTTAAAACACACCGAAGAAGAAGCCAAACTATTACTTTGAGACGAAGGAAGTATTATTTTTTATTATGTAAATCATTACTTAAAGAAAAATTAAAAATAAATGGAACTTATGTATTTAATACATTGATTATGTTACCGAAAAGAAATAAGACTACCAATTTGAGACATACTAATGGACAATCAATTTAAGACGAAAGGGGGAGGAAGTATGATACGAACAAGGCTAGCACATAATCAAGCACGTGAATTGAAGCATACGTAGGCCTAAATCAAGTTTTCATGGGTCCGATTATAAGAGCTCGTGCAAAAAAATTCAAAGAAGATCGTATTTTAATTATTTTTAAATTATAGGACTTGTTTATTATTTTATTATTCAATTAGCATTAGGAATGTTTTCCTTATTCAATTAGGATTGTTTTAAGAGTATTTCTTTAGTCAAATATGATATTCAATTAGTAATGTTTAGTCAGTTAGGATTGTTTTACTTTTCTTGTTGTGTTAGGATTAGTAATTATTTTCTACACCCTATTTAAAGGGGATGATTTTATTGTTTTAATTAGAGAGCTATGAATTAATAAAATTGCGCGAGTTTTTCTACTTTGTTCTTTTAGAACATATTGAATAAATCTGGTTTGCCCATAATGTTTATTCGACTTATTAATTGATTTACCATCATCAATTATGGTGTCATTCGCGTATACCAAGGTTCGCATCTTTTTATAGGTGTTAGATCGCGGTGTCGATAAATCCATCTATCCTTATATACTAAGGTTCTTGCTTCCTTATAAGCAACGGGTCGCGGTGCCATTCAAATCTAATTGTAGAAATGGTTCTAGTTTATTAATTTGCCACGATTTTCATGTGTATCTGTGTCGGAGTTCACACAACCAATTCGTTGTGTTTGCGGGTTTCGTGCGATATCACTGTAGGTCGTAGCAGTTGGTATCAGAGGTAGCTTCTACTTTTAGGTTTATTTATCTTTTTATTATTTGTTCTTGTTAGAGTTTCAATTTAAAAAAAAAAAATACGATCAGATTTTTTTTTTCCAAATCCCGCTGGCCTGCAAAATACTGTCGATTTTGATACCGAAACGACCTCTTATCGCGCTTATTTTTTGCACATTGATAGTAACTTTGTGTTCCGAATAACATATCCAAAAATCAGCCCAATCCAATGATGAGATCAAAAGTTATGACTGATTTACGACAAGAACACAATAAATTTCGTAAAAACCTAGTGTGCATGAATCTCCTAAAGATATCTATTGTTATGGGGTAATATCATCACACGGATTTGAGGATAAATCCTTTTCAAGAGGAAGGAATGATGCGAACAAGGTTAGCACATAATCAAGTACGTGGATTGAAGCGTACGTAGGCCTAAATCAAGTTTTCATGGGTCCGATTACAAGAGCTAGTGTAAGAAAATTCAAAGAAGATCGTATTTTAATTATTTTTAAATTATAGGACTTGTTTATTAATTTATTATTCAATTAGGATTATGAATGTTTTCCTTATTCAATTAGGATTGTTTTAGGAGTATTTCCCTAGTCAAATATGATATTCAATTAGTAATGTTTAGTCAATTAGGATTGTTTTACTTTCCTTATTGTGTTAGGATTAGTAATTAGAGAGCTATAAATTAAAAAAGAAGATTAAAAAAAAGAGACATAATGTAAAATGTTTTTCCTAGAATATGTTTGATAAAATGATTTATCTATTACATTTAATGAACTTAGAAAAAGATATTTGTGACATGGTGAGATGGTTGTATATCTTCTCTTATTTTTAGATGGAAAATTTACTTACCCATTTTCAAGAATTTGATTAAGAGAACCAAAAGTAATAGTAGAATATTATTTTTCAAAGTTTCATAAAAATTATAGTGGCATTTTGAAATATTTTATGAAATTCTCTTTTCTATCAAAAAGTTCCTTAATAATTGAAAAAAAAAGAAAGAATAAAAAAATAGAAAATACTCGACAACATTGACATATATGTGTGTATAATATCAAAAATATCACAAAGCTAAAGAAAACCAAAAAAACACTTTTCTCAATTAGCAGATAGTTACTTTATGCAAAAAAATAAAAAAGAAGAAAACAATACCACAATAATACTTCATAAAAAATAAATTAAAATATACATCTCTCCTTCTTTCTGCTAAACTACTTTCACAGCTTCATTTAATGATTTTTTTTCGTGATTATATCATTTACATAGATTCTAGGGCCAACATCATTTGAGGTAACTAAACCGACATATAAACTATACTTTGAATTGGTAATAGGAACAAAATTCATGTAAAATTCAAGTCCATGATAAGAAAACAGCAAAAGCTGAGAATATTAGACTTTCTACGCTGAGAATAAATTTTGATAAAAATGAGCTAATTTTTATTTTATAATTAGGAGAAAAAGGGACAATAAAACATAGAATAACTTTTCAAGAGAGGAAGATACCTACTTAGTTTTAAAATTATCTATTATGACGATAAATAGGCACATATATATAGAGAGACATTGGAAAAGCTTAAAACCTGTGGTAGAAGAGGAATTGAAAGAGACATGGAAATTAAAAACCACAATTATTATTTCCTTAATTAAAAATTGGACACCTTAATGAAGAAACAAATGTTTGGGAGAGAGGTGTAGAATTAAATCATCTTAATTGAGACTGCAATTATAACTGCAATTATGCCACTTCTTCCAATTTGAGTGTTGGGCGGATGATTATTAATGCTACCTAATTAATAAGAGAGAGGATGAATACTTTCTCTGTTTTACTTATATGTTATATATTTCAAAAGAGAGAGAGAGAAGGATTACACCCCCAAGGTAAAATTCAACTCGTATAACTTAACATGGTTCTATTTATTTAATCCTTAGCGGTTTAGGGTGCAATTTTTTTTCTCAAGTTTTTCTTAATCTTTGTATCAAAAAAAGAATTTTTTTTTAATTTGGTCCATTTATTTATTTATTTATTTCAATTTTGGCATGAGATATAAAATTTAAAATTCTAGAGCCGAGTTTTCAAAATAGTTTGAATATGATTATTCGGTGGAACGAGCATTGGAATCCTAATGTAATTAAAAAGCTCTTCCTAGCAGGAATCCTAATGTAATTAGAAAACTCGAATTAATAGCCATATATATATACACTATTACATAATTGTATTATAGAAGAAGTCCTTCTATTTAATATGTATTAAATGTAATTATTTTATTAATATTTATTAATTGTATATATTTCATTAAGTTATATATATATATATATATATCACTTGTGTTTCTCCAAGAAAATATAATTCCAGTTTGCAAAATTTGCATTACATGATGCACTAATTATTTAAATTTTTAGATTCCTCGATCATATTGGACATTGGAGTAACTAGATTAGGGATAGTATTGGTAATACCAATCTTTGGCCTCACACTTAATTACACACTAAATTGAAAGTTCTAATGTAATACATTTATCATACAAGGTGTCATATGATTATCTCTTTGTACGCTAAATCTAGTAAGCAAAAAGTATGAAATCTTTTTGTATAAATAATTCATCGTAAAGAATGTGCATGTGTTTCATTTCTTTCTTTCTTTCTTTTTTAATTGTGTCGATTGCATTATTTACCAAGTGTTCAAATGGATTAAACTAGACAATTAAAGTGAAGTTTTATTTTCTACATTATAAATAAATTTGTAAAATGTAAATTGCCTGTCCCGTGCATCGCACCGATTAGAATCTAGTTATTAATATATTAATTAATGAATATACTTCTCAATTTTAAAGGAGAAAATATTGAAAAGTTCAATTACAAAGTACCATAAATCAAGGATGGATATACTGATAAAAGCGGGGAATATATCCAAAATCACTCATACAGGGGCAATTAAAAAAAAGGGCTTATTAGAAAAAGATTTTCACACTAAGGCCAAGGAATAATTTTTTTTTAAATAAAGGGCCTATTTTTTATTTTATTGATAATATGACATGTGTCTTTTTTTTTCATTATAAAATGACATCCCAACCCTTAAAATAAACTAAAAAAATATCAATATGCATTAAAATATGGACTGCAATATGAACTTTGCAGTCTATATTTCACTGCAATATGAACTTTGCAGTCCATATTTCACTGCAATATGAACTTTGCAGTCGATATTTTTAGTGCAAAGTTCATATTGCAGTCCATATTTTACTGCAATGTGAACTTTGCAGTCCATATTTTTAGTGAAAAGTTCATATTGCAGTACATATTTCACTGCAATATGAACTTTGCAGTACATATTTCACTGCAATATGAACTTTGCAGTTCATATTTTATTGCAATATGAACTTTGCAGTCCATATTTTTTGTGAAAATTTCATTAAAAGGGTAATTTAGGTAATACATAACATGTTTTTATTAATTAAATGATATTTAAATTTATTCAAATACATTCATTTAAAATATAAAACAAAATAGGCATCTTACACTAATTACCAATTAAAAATAGACCCTTCATTCAAATTACCAATTAAAAATAGGCCCTTCATTCAAAAAAATATTATTCATTAGATTTTTGGTAAAAATCAATGTATAATAAGCCCTTCTACCTAATTTCTAGTACAAAAATATATGGTTATACTTTTGGTTTTGCTAATTAAATAAATTTTGTTTTTATATATTAAATATGATTAGGCTAATCTTGCAATGCAACTCGAATCTATATAATTTGAACCAGAAAATAAATTGAAAGAAGTAAGTGGTCTAGGTGCATGTCTAACTTATCAAAGGACCAATTTTTAAACCTCATTGTAAACAATTTTTTTAATTGAAGAAAAGACTGCATGAATAAAATAGGCAACATCTGCAACTTTATTGTAAAATGTCTTAGGGGGGTGTATTCAATTCAGATTTTAAAAGATTCTAACTGACTTTTTAAAATCCGTGAATTCTATTAAGTCTATGGATTATTTTAAATCCTTATAGAATATGATAGATTTTAATGCATGGATTTTTTTGGATTTATGCAGATTTTAATAAGTTCATCAACAAAAAAATCAAAAATCAAAAGACAAAAGACAAACAATAAAATAAATTAATTACGAATTTAAAGTAACATTATTAAAAATGTAAAGACAATTAACGTAATACATTATAAAATTTCATATTGCTCCATTCAACCATTATTATGATTATCATAACCCTCTTGATTCTCATTGTTGTCCTCTTAATTTTCATTTTCATTATTTTATAGACACCTATTTACTTAAAAAATTAAAGGCAACAATTTTTTATAATTTTCTTATTGTCATCAATTAAATTTTACACTTGATGCTATTTTTTGTTTATATGTTATTATTATTTATATTTCATACTAATTATTCAATTATTAGTATATACGTATTCATTAATGGATTTAAAGGTATTTGTTAAGCACTACAATCACGTGCAATGCACGTGCATAAAAATTAGTTATAATAAAAAATCAAAGGATAAATAATAAAAGAATTTTGATTACAAAGTGAATATAAATTATAACATTATCATTCCAGTGTATATCTATTAATTTAAAATCCACGTTTGAACCAAATTGAGTACTTAAAGTTTTTGAGATTTTGGTTAGATTACTATCTAGAGTATTATAAAAGTGTAATAATGCATGCTGTGTTAGTCCATGAAATGAATTACAAAAAAAAAATATGTTATGTCCCTAACCTTCGCTTATAGTAAAAAAATTAACAGTTATTACATAATAAGTGAACCAAATTTTACTTTTGTAAACCGACTTTAACTATGGATGATTTTATACACCCACAAAATTAGACTTCTCACCCTACTAGTATTTTTTAATGAAGTTGATATGAATTGTTTTTAAAAATTTGAACGATAATTAGCGGTCTAACCATTTGAAATTATGTTAATGCGTGATAACCACATTATTAGCAAAAGAGAGAATAAAAACTTTGTAGGGATGAAGAAAAAATTAATGATTTCATCATATAATAAGAAATTTGGATTTTGAGAGTGAGGGGGAGGGAAAGGGGAGGGGGGGGGGGGGAGGAGAGAGAGAGAATGTTGAATAAAGTTCTTAAAGGAGTTATAAATCCATCTAAAATTTCTGAGTAAGTGAGAAGATTTCAAGTTGGATTTTTATGTATAAAAAAAGCTTTACAATCCACCAAAATCTACCAATAATTAAAACCCTACTAAGTCATTAGACTTTTGAATACCATACGATTTAGATGAATTTTTTAAAATTCTAATTGAATACATCAAGATTTTAAAAGAGTTTTTAAAATCTCAATTAAATACCCATGAACTTTAAAGGTCCATAAAACTCCTATAGATTCTAAATCTAATACACCTCCTAAATTTAGAGTTGTGTTTTCTTTTTAAAATTTATCAATGACTTGTGTATTCTACTCACTGATCAATATATATATATATAATGATGTCACATAATATTCTTTGTCATAGACCCAATTTTTGGGCTGCAAATAATAAAATTTAAGTAAAATAGTGAGATTTATATATAAAAAAGATAATAATTATTTAATTATCGAAATTCAAATCCACAATAATAAAAATTCTTTTACAAAGAAGAAGATAAAATATACAAAAAAATCATTCAAAATTATGGCCAGATGATCTACGCAACCCTATCCTTGATTAAATTTAAACAACTTATATAAATATTAATATATAACATTTCAATATTAATAAAATTTTGTAAAAACTTTATCACTTTTATTCACCAATTTTATCCTGGTCAACAGCAAACCTGCAAATGTCTCAAATCACAAATGAAAATGAATCACGCGCTTCTATTTTTCTTCTTCTTTTTTCTTATTTTTTCCCTCTTCTTCCTTCTAATTCTTTTTTTTTTCTTTTCCTCACCTCCCTCTCGGTAGTAGGATTTCTCCTTATATATATAAATAAATAATAATTTCTAAATCATAAATAAAAGAAGGCAATGAACTTACAATGGAAACAAAATACTAATTGGTAATGCAAATTGTCAACCAATTCCAAATTGTCAACCAATTCCAAATTTGAAACTAATTCAAATTTTAAATTTCTTTATCTACTTTCCTTATTTCTTTTAAAATAAATGAGTTTCTAGTAAAATACCGGGTTTTACATTCTCTCCGTGTTAAATTGATAGTATTTTCACTTTGAGTTTGATAATTTTTTATTAATTTTAATTTAATCAATAATATATGGATAGTGATAAATTTATTAGATATTTGTACAATTTTTTCACATGAAGAGAAGGGAGTGGAATTTAGGGGGAAGGCAAAAAGCTGAGGGCTCTTTGGATTGACATGGAAGTATTTTTGAGCTTAACGATATTTTTTAAGGCGGTAAGACTTTGTTCGTATCACTACTTATTTTTTATTTTTTTTAACTATTTTTCTCTTTCTCATGATTACGATTGAATTAATTTCCACTCAGAAAATTAATTGTCTTTAATTAAAAAATCATGTTGAGGAACAAATTGCCTATTTAAAGCACAAATTATCAGCTGAGGTAAAATTTGTGATTATAATATACAAATAGAATTCAGAAATAAATAAATAAAAGGAGGATGTTTTTAAATGCATTTACGAAATTAGTCTTTTCACCACACTAAGATTCAAAACTAAATCAAATTTAACCTAAAAAATAGCGTAAAAACTTTCTTCTTACCCCAATTTTTATCCTAAGAAAAATTTATCACTATTCTCTTCTTTTTTTTTTGCGCAAGGTTTTTTCTTGTCCAAGTTTCTTAATTTTTTATAACAAAATATCAGTACAACTACAAAATAATAATTTTACAAAGCAAAATCAAAAAATAAAGAGACTTTTTTGAAAAATAAAGAGAGGATTTCACCCCCAAGTTAAAATTTAACTCGTACAATATAACATGATCCTATTTATTTAATCCTTAGCGGTTAAGGGTGCTGTTTTCTTTCTTTCCTTTTTATTTATTTTTTCTAAGTTTTTCGCAATTTTTGCATAAAAAAAGAAAGATTTGTATATAAATATAATACAAGATAAATAAGACAATTGGGTTAGAACGTTTAATTATGCTAAAGAAGAAAAGGGAAATCTAAACCCAAATAACAACTGGGTTTGATTTAGTGAGATAGTTGGAATACTAATGTAATTAAAAAACTTCGATAGTTGGAATCCTAATGTAATTAAAAAACTCGTGCTTGCATGAATCCTAATGTAATTTAGAAAACTCAAACAGCCATATATATATAATTATATACTAGGTACGATTCATTAGTATTAGGGGAGTAGGGAAGTTGGAGAAGGAATACAAATACAAATAAACACGTCTGACTTTCTTCTTCTTCCTTCAGAAATTTTTATCGAGATCCTCATCAGACTACCCGTGAAGACTTTGCTTCGATGCACAAGCGTCTGCAAATCATGGAACTCCCTCGTCACGTCCCCTTATTTCATCACCACCCACCTTAAGCATAACAACAACAACGCGAATGATCAGATACTTCTTAGGAATTTCTTTGGAGATAATTGCTATCTGGGGATAGACCACTATTCTGCATATAGAGATAAGGATACGTTTGATAAGCTTGCAGATATGGACGTTCCGTTTTCTTGCATCGACGGGTGTTTTCTTGTCATAGGTTGTTCTAATGGACTAATCTTCTTTTCTGATGATGAGTTCGGTTATAAGCAAACCATGTATTTATGGAACCCCTCCATTCGGAAATTTGTCACCGTTCCAAGGCCTAGAGTTACCTTCGACTCAAAGAGAAGTTTTGACCATGCTGTAGGATTTGGCTTCGATGCTGCCGCCAATGACTACAAGATTGTGAGGCTTGTTTATGTCAAATCAAATAATATTAAAGTGCCACCGCCAGAGGTAGAGCTTTTTGAGCTTAGTACCGGTTCTTGGCGAAGCATTAATGCTGGGGACTTTAAATATGTTGCTGAAAATCGAACACCACAAGCTTTCTTGAATGGTGTGATCCATTGGACCGGATATGAAAAAGGTGATCTTCGTAGTTTGATTGTGTCATTCGACTTGAAGAATGAGGAGTTGGGGGCTATAATGCTGCCACCTGGAGTGCCTGGTATAACCCCGTCATCATACCTTTGTGTAGCAACATTTCGAGATACACTTTCTTTGATACAGCGAAGTATACACTTTGATTATTATTACTGCATATGGGTGATGAAGGACTATGGCGTAGCAAAGTCTTGGACAAAAGATTTTACGATTGATCTGAAAGTTCTTAGCAAGGATGCGTCATGGTTTTTTAGCGCACCATTTGGCTTTAGAGACAACGGTGATGCCTTACTCTCGTTAAAAAGTTCTCAGTATGGATATGCAATTCAAGATTTGGTTTCTTATGATCCTAAAAGCAAACAAGTCAAGTATCTCGGAATCCATGGACACCCACGCTCATTTTACAAAGACAGTTATGTGGAAAGCCTAGTCTTAGTTAAGGGCTTAAGTGAAGTCTTGGGGAGGAAGAATATTTCTAGTGATGCAGTTGCGTGCAAGGAGGCCTTCATTTCTCCTAAAGAAGATGATGATAATAATGAATGTCAGGGGAACGAAAGAATGAAAAGATAAATGATGAAGGAGGAATCAAAAGAACCTGCTGGGTAAGATGTTCCACTTATGCTCAAAAAAATTCTTGCCCTATTTCGTTCAAGTATCATCTTTTATTGGTATGTGAACGTCAAAGATTAATCTTGCATTAATCCATTGCTTTGCATAGAGTGTTTGAATTTATTTTAGAATGAATCAGTTGGACTTGTTACTGTTTTATATTTACACCTATTAATGGATTAGCGTATAAATTTGTCGTTGATATTATGTCATCTTTCATGTGATCAAGTCAGATTTTGTTGTCATGGTTGTGGCTAGATTGGACAATCAAATTGAGGTGGCCTAAATGTCAAGAGAGGGTCAAAGTGCAGATGTAGTCAATAAAATTTCTCAAAAGAAGATTTGGTGAAGTTAAAACTTTTCGAAATTGTAAAGAAAAGTGTTAATTGTGTTATATTGTTGCTAAATATTATGCTTCACACAAGTATTAGATTACTTTGATGCCATTGTTTCTCGAATTGGTCTTTGTTGCGTGCTATATATATATATTTTTTAAATGAGTGCTGTAAACAAGAACAACATGAGTGTGCCCAGGATTGTGAGTTTCAATCTGTTCAGCAACAATTATTTGTGCTCTTGAGAAGGTCCTTGAAGAGAGCTGACAGTCTAAAGCTAAAAGTGGCTTGTGACTTCTAACCATCTTGCAATGGCTAAATTTGATTTAACGGTAAAAATTGGGTACTTAATTGTCATCTTGCATTAAGTACTTGAACTTTGAATCTGAATTACTTGTATAGATAACTGAACTATCTTCTCCGAGTTTAGTACTTGAACTGTGAATTTGAAATACAAAATTACAAGTATAATTTTGAAGAACAAGGAAAATGGTAAAAATGCCAAATTTGATGCAAAAAGTTCCCTCTTTTCTGCATTAAGTACTTGAACTGTGAATCTGAATTACTTGTATTCAAGTAAAAACTTGATTATTAAAGTCCTTCAAGATAACTGAACTATCTTCTCTGCGTTTAGTACTTGAACCGTGAATTTGAAATACAAATTTACAACTATTATTTTGAAAAACAAGGAAAATGGTAAAAATGCCAAATTTGATGCAAAAACTTCCCTTTTTAAGTTCTTGAACCGTGAATCTGAATTATTTGTATTCAACTAAAGAGTTGATCAGTAAATTCCTTCAAGATACTGAACTATCTTCTCTGTGTTTAGTACTTGAACCGTGAATTTTAGTACTTGAACTGTGAATTTGAAATACAAAATTACAAGTATTATTTTGAAAAACAAGGAAAATGGTAAAAAATGCCAAATTTAATGCAATAACTTCCCTCTTGATGCATCTTGTGAGGGTGAGTAGGGGGCCAACAATCATAACTTGCAATATAATTCTCATCCAACATACACTAGAGCTTTGTTTTTATCCTTTTGTGGTTAGTTGGTAAGTACGCATCTTCAAGGGAAACATGCTTAATCCTCTCTCTCGGTTACTCAGCAGTGCATCTTCGATTGTTTCTTTTACAAAAACACAAGACTAAGCCCCTTTGCATAGAGGTAGACACAATGCTAAACTAACTATAACTTGGTTAAACATGATCAATGACCTAACTAAATAAGAAAATAGAACTAGAAACCTCCAACCTTCTAGAAACTAATTTCTAAACAAAATAAACTCCTAGAAATAAAACATTTTTTGTTAAAACTAGTCATGCATAGTGGTAGGTGAGTCTCTTCCTTGTTACAACTGCATGTGAAAGAGGGGGAGGAGAAAGGAACACACAATCTACCAAGTGGTAGGTGAGGGTCAATGCCCCTCGAGCTATTGCTCTTGGGCTGTTCGTGCAGTTACTAACACCCAAATATTGTTCACGATAGTGTGCAGTTCTGCATCAGAAAGTCTATGCTGAGTATTAATATTGTTGAAGAGTATGATATACATTGTTGGCCCACTACTTAATAGCTTAAGCTTTTGGGTGAGATGGTTATTAACATGGTATCAGAGCTCAGGTTCTGCAAGGTCTCGGGTTCGAATCCTCCCGCTTGCATTTGTTTCCCCCTTCGTGTTTGTGCAGTATGCATGTTGTTGTTTGTGCACAAAGTGCACCTTTGGTTTGGCCTGTTTGGCCTTTGATTTCGTTTGTCTATCCACGTACGAGTGGCTTGCATGTGAGGGGGAGTGTTGAAGAGTATGATATACATTGTTGGCCCACTACTTAACAGCTTAAGCTTTTGGGTGAGATGGTTACTAACAAATATGTTGCATAAGAACAAGTCCCTTGAAAGAGAATTAAATGAATTGACGCTTAGTAGAGAGCTTTTCAAGCAAGGCAAGACCAAGAAGTTGAATCTAATTGAATAAGCCATGAATCTTGAAAAGGAAAAAAGTGAAATTCTTGGCATAATAGATCTTGTAGGAAGTGAGATTTTGAAATTCGAAGGAACCATAAAGAACTTCAAAAACAAGTTTACTAATCAGACATTCCACCGATTCTATTTGTAGCAAGCTGGGGGTAGTTAACGTCTACTCTCTGGCTTCAGAGGGAGTGTCAAGATTATGTGCATAATTTTAGCCGCATATCTGATTTCCAGATGTAGGCTCTCCTTGATTGAAGCAATCTCTTGATCCCTTAACTTGTATCATATGTATTCTCGTAATCTGGGTTATTTTGAATGTACTCTGTAGAATATACATCTTTTTATCTCTGAGTTGTATTGTCATCAAAGTCGAGCCAAATAACCCTCTATAAGCTAATCTGTTTGCTCTATTCACCTGAATGAGTCAGAAAACAAAGCTCAAGCTGTCTGTGAACAACTTGGTTCAGGTAGCCCTGGCTGGGTTCATAAGAGAAAACCTGATGGTTGTTTTGTTTTGGGGGTGGTGGACTTGTAGAAATCTCTATTCTGGAAGCTTGGCCTTGTTAGTTTGTAGCCATAGCTCCATTAGTCCGAAAAGGAAAAACCTGACAACGTTATTGTGAGCATTCAGCCTGCTTCCAGCTCTAGAATTAGCTCCATTGTACTGATAAGGGAACCTTGATGACTTGAATGTTCTAATAGAAGTTATAAAGGTGAATTTTAGTGGGAACTAGGTTTTGGGATTTTAGTTATCTCTATATAGGGTGTCACATGTTATGGAGGGTTGGTCCTCCTATCATCCTCCATGGAAAAGCTTTGTGTTCTTATGCATCAGATTTTGTGCCTAGATGGAGGTCATTGCATGGCATTTTATTGAATACATAGGGTACTTGTGAGCTGCTGCATTCTAGGCAAAAAGTCAATATGCATAATCTTATACATAACATATTCTCGTTTCCTCTTTCTTTTATTTCACATATTTATCCTCCATATGGTTCTTAAAGCAGTATTATCACTTGCAGCATGTCCAGAAACCGTTGCTATCGTTTGGTCCTAAAGCATCAATTACGCTTAAAACTTGCCTGCCTAATGTTTGCAAGGTATACCCATATTTTGATCGTTGGCTATAACTTCACATTGAGTATTTGAGTTCTAGATTGAACTTGATACACTTGTCTGCGTTATTGCTGATTCCTTATTTCTCATAATGACTACAGGAACTCAGATCTAGTTCTCATTTGATTTGTGAATTTAGCACTGAAAGTTCAACGATGACTACAGATGGTGCTTTGAGTACTGCATGGCTTAAGAATTTGAAGAAACCAATGGGTTCGTTGGTTTTTTCTCAGTAAAATGGATCTCAAAATCCTTTTCATTCTTTCCAATTCTGTGCACAACCAAAGTTCTATTCCTGGGTCTGTGCCTGCACAGCAGTTAGTTGGTTCTTCATACCTGGTTTGTGCCACCGCCTGAGAGATATATGGCAGGTGATCTTTGATAATGGCTAGTTTACAAGACTTTTTGAATGCCCCAGGTTGGATTGAAATTTTACCACATTGCGAAATCTTACGTTGTGTCTTTCCTGTTATAGTGGTAGAGTAATTCTAGATACATTTTATAGATCTTAGATTTGTTTTTAAGTTTTAAGCAGGGTGGTGAGGTGATATTTAGTTTGATTAAATTTGGCAGCGTTTAGGGTCACTTGACGGTCTATTTGAACTTAAGTGCTGGGAGTGCAATAAATAGTTGTCTAATGGATTCTGATTTAACTCTCATTGAACAGTTGTTAGTAATTCAGTTTAAATAGAGTTGGGCCTCTTTGACAACTTAGTTCATCCAGCATTTTAAGATTTCCTAAAATGCCACTTAAAATTTGCACTCTCTTTAAGATAACTGATCTTCAAAGGTAAGCATTAGTTATTGGTGTCCCCTTTCGCAATACCGCGGACTTATTTAATTCTGGTAATTGCTTGCTAGAACCATCCGACGAAAGTCAGTAGAAAAATCTCCTGCTGTGTGTAATAGCTTAGTGAAGTTGAAATTTCCTCTTGTAATGCTCAGTTTAAGTTCCGAATTTGATTCGAACATGGGTTTGGTAAACTGCGTATACTTGTGTCAAGTGTAAAAGGACTTGGATGGTGCAGTATGTATGGTGTATCACCAGTGAGTTAATGCTCTGATACCCGTTTGTCATTAGTCAATTTATGTTGTGGTGGGCTTTCAGCTTTGCTATTTGCATGTCGAAAAAAGGCTGAAAAGTTATACTCACTTGGAAGGCATGGACTCTTTAGGGAGATGGGTGACAATCATATGACATGAAATATTCTTGCTTGAGCACATTGGCTTTATAGTTTGATTAGAGCTGGCAATGAGTTGGGCGCTGTCGTGTTGCAAATTTCAATGGATGAGTTAATTAATCAAATCCCTTATTTATGAGATATTTGACCTAAGATGGTAAAACATAACATAATTTAAAATAAATTCCATGAATCATGCTAATCCCATGATTCGCGGGATTCTTGATTTCCCGCATTGATTCTTATTTTTTCTTCGCCTATTTGAAATCCGATTCTTTGATAAGGTGAACTACTTAAAAAAATTAAAACTATTAAGCATCAAGACCATTTTGTGCTTGGGCATGCTAACTTGCCGCGTTAAGAGTTTCCAGCTCAAATTCAGATTGCAGTGACCGCTGCTGAATATAATGGACGCAGGGATGGAGCGTGTGACGGGAATTGGACTACATAGAAAACACGCGACACCGAATGTAAAGGTGCCAATACACCGAATGTAATGGGAATTGGACTACATAGAAAACATGCTAAATTCCCATATTTTGTTGGGATCGAATGGCATTAGCTCACCCATCATGCTTTTCCTGCTCTGCCTATTTTGATTTTCTGTACTTGTTAGGTTATTGAAAAGTTTTTCCGCATAAAATGTCATAGAACTGACTAGCAAGTTAGTTTCTGGCGCGAAGCCTTTTTTATGTTTTTAACCACCGTACTTGGATAGCGTTTTGGATGTATAATTGCTAGGTTGCAATACTTCATTATGAATTGTTGATTTGCAGATGGTGTAATCTTAGATGAATTATCTTTGTGCACCCATATATTTTCTTTTCATTGGACATTTTCAGCAAGGGAGTGTGTTGCATACATCTCATTCTCCCAGTAATTAATAGTGATTATCCATTTTTCTCCACATTCCCTCGGAATTAATAGAGAATCCAAACCCACAACTGATTTGCAATGAGTGGAGAGGTACATCCAGATTATAAAAAATATACTCCTTTTGTCTCAAGTGAAGCGTCTGACTTTCCCTTTCCCAGAAGTCTCAAACTAAGAGTCTATTTTCCAATTTTTGGATATAATCACAGCTACCAACTCTCACAATAAAAACTACTCCTTCCATCTCAAATTACTAATCCCACTTTGGCTTTAGTACTCTTATGAAAACCCTAATTTCAACCTAATAAATGGTCAATAATACAACTTAACATCTATTGTGAGGTTTAGTACACTAATTATATCCCAAAAGGGAATTGGGACTGCTGATTTGAGACATTCTGAAAAGGAGAGTGGGCCTATTAATTTGAGGAGGGAGTAAATTGTACTCTTGATCATTATGCAAGTTGAATATAGTGTTTTTTTAAAACTAGAAGCAAAATGTGACTCTTAATTCGAGACACGGGGAGTTCTAACGTAGGAGGCCTTAAGTTACCAATGTGGAGCCAGTTTGCCAGTGTCACATCCTCACCCGCATGCAACTGAGGCTCGCACCTGTAAAATTGACAAGATAAAACGGAGATGAATATTGTGTTTTAAGGAATTAGAATGGACCGTGCTCATAGCTGATAGCCTTGGAGATTTGTTTGCTCTTTCTTTTTTAAAATCTTCTGAACTTTTATTGTCTCTGCAGAAGCCTTTGTGGCTCTTAAAGTAGCAGAAGAGAAGTTTTTGTCTATCTCGAAGTCACGATTCACGAATCCTGTTAACTAAACTGCAGCTTCTCCATGAGCAAGCTTTACACAGGTAAGGCTATAATTTGCAATCTCTTTCTGCCCCTTAAAAAAAACCAAGAGATTACATCCCATGATTTTAAAATTATTCAATGTGTTTAAAATTGACGATGCGTCTTTCAGGGGTCATTTGGAACTTGCTCGACAATTATGTGATGAGCTTGGAGTTTTGGCGTCTTCACTAAAGACAGAAGCAAGCCTTCGCCATGCTCGGACTTTGCTTACTGCTAACCAGTTTAGCAAAGTTATAGAGTTTGCACTCTACGATACTTATTGTTTAGCCTACTTCAATATTCTATATTCGTGATGATCAAGTTAGCAGTTGTGAATGTAAAATGGTATTACCGATTGCTAATATTTGCTACAGCCTTTTATTACCTTCTTGTGTCTTCATATTCTTTGGGGGTTAACGATGGAATGAAGGATGCAAACAAATATGATATACCTCACAGATTATTGGAAGATTTGTCACATATGAGTATGTATTACACATGCACAGCGTAATGGGAGGATTGTATACCATTACTAACTTTTTGAGAACTTTTTTCAAATTGAGCTCACTACTAGAGACGTGGGCACCTGCTATTTGCAGTTGCACACCTAGCTGTCCAAGTGACCTCATTGTCACCGTAGCATCAACCTTACCACATTTGTTGTTCTTAGATGCTACAGTTGATATAAAGGTGCGTTTGATAGGCCAGTTTATGGAATGGCCATGTAACCTGTCCAATTCCTCAAATAGTTCAATTCATTTCTTACCGGTCCCAAGGAATTGACTTCCAAGGTAATTGCATGTTGCTCATATTTTGAGAAGATGCCCTCTCTTGCATTACCCACACTCTTCATCTTCTGATGTTCGATTATCTCCAAAAGTTAGAAAATGCATTGTTTTCTGGGGTGTAAGTAACACCATTCAAACACTTTCAAATGAAATTGACAATGGAAACCAATGCAATCACAAATGAGCTAGTTATATTAATCTCTCTTTCAGATTTAGGAATTTGAGTGCCTGCGCTCTCCAGTTTCCTAGCAGTTTGTGCTCTTTGTTCTGCACCCTCGCCAAATGGAAATAATATTAACTGTAATAATGCTGGTGAATAAAAATGAACAGATTAATCTTGTGGAGGAAGAAAATTTCTAGAGATGCAGTTGCTGCAAGGAGACGTTCATTTCTCCTAAAGAAGATGTTGATAATGATGAAGGTCAAGGGAACGAAAGAATGAAAAGATAACGATGAAGGAGGAATTAAAAGAACCTGCTGGGTAAGATGTTCCACTTATGCTTAAAAAATTTCTTACCTATTTTGTTCAAGTATCATCTTTTACGGGCATGTGAATGTCAAAGATTAATCTTGCATTAATCCATTGCTTTGCATAGTGTTTGAATTTATTTTAGAATGAATCAGTTGGACTTGTTACTGTTTTATATTTACACATGTTAATGGATTAGCGTATAAATTTGTCGTTGATATTATGTCATCTTTCATGTGATCAAGTCGGATTTTGTTGTCATGGTTGTGGCTAGATTGGACAATCAAATTGAGGAAGCCTAAATGTCAAGAGAGGATCAAAGAGAGGATTTTGTTTTCCTTTAATCAGTCACGTTTTGCTTAAGCCTAAATATGGTGAGATATATGTGGTCAATATAATTTCTCAAGAGAAGATTTGTATATTCTTCTGTTGGGGAAGTTAAAACTTCTCGAAATTGTAAAGTGTTAAGTTTGTTATATTACTGCAAAATATTATGCTTCAAACAAGTATTAGATTACTTTGATGCCATTGTTTCTCGAATTAGTCTTTGTTGCGTGCTATATTTTTTTTTTCCTAAATGAGTGCGCGTAAACAAGAGCAACATGAGTGTGCCAAGGATTGTGATCGAGTTTCAATCCAAGTTTGAATGATATTAAGGTAATTGCTAATGCTAGAGCAGTGTGCATATTATACGGTAGTACATATATGTACAAGTTTTTTTAGCATTTCTGTTACGAAAATATCCTAAGTTGCATATTTAGGATTTGTATCTATCTTTTTAACTACTGTATATTTTTAGCTTTACCTATTTTTAGTCTTTAGTTAGAGCTTAGCCTATATTTAGTATTCAGTTGGCATAGCTATATTTAGTATTCAGTTAGCATAGCTATTTTTGGTTCATGTACATTGTATATATACCTCAGTTTGTAGTTGAATGAAATACAATTCTCAGATTTTTGAATTTCTCTTCTTTGTCTTCTTCATTGTCCCATTTACATGGTATCAGAGGGAGTCTTCTAAAAGATCCCGATCATCATCCTTTTGTCGCCTACACTTTATTTGTCTCGTGTAGCATCCTCTCTTCATCATGGCTGATTCTTCAGATCCCTATTTTCTTCACCATTCCGACAATCCCGGTTTGGTTCTTGTCTCCAAAACCTTAAACGGCGATAACTATTCTGGCTGGAAGAGAGCCATGACCCTCGCATTAAATTCTAAAAATAAACTTGGATTCATCGATGGCGCCATCACCGTCCCCAACAAAGAGACGAACCCGGATACTCATTCAAGTTGTCTCGGTGTAATGATATGGTTCATTCTTGGCTCCTCAACACTCTTGATCCGGAAATTGCCGATAGTGTTATTTACTATCCTACCGCTCACGAGGTGTGGGAGGACCTCCGAGAACGGGACTCACAAAAGAATGCCCCTCGCATCTTCGAAATTCAACGAGACATCGCTTCTTTCCGCCAAAATCAGCTCTCTGTCTCAGCTTACTACACCAAATTAAAGGGCTTTTGGGACTAACTCGCTGCTCTCGATCAGACTCAAGGTACTCACACTGATCAACAAAAGTTAATGCAATTTCTAATGGGTTTGGATGAAACCTTTCAGGCCGTGCGAGATCAGATCCTTCTCATGAGTCCTCTTCCTACCGTTCGCCAAGCTTTCGCCTCTATTGTGCAAGAAGAAAAACAGCGGCTCCTTGGTGCACGAACAGCCCTTACCGAACCCACCAGCGCTGCTGCTGCCATGGCCGTTCGCCAATCTACCGCAAATCCTAGCCGTCGCTCAAACCAGCGTGATCAAGTTGCTACGCGCGAATTCCAGTCGCCTATCAATTCCGAGCGACGTACTGGCGAGCGTTCCAATTTTTCTGGTCCTAATTTTGGTGCTGAAAATTTTGAGCGTACAACTATACGACGCAATAATTCAGAAAGGAGGCAGCCTCACTGTACCCACTGTGATCAAATGGGTCATTGGATCCAAACTTGTTACGAGCTCCATGGTTACCCAGCGGGCCATCCCAAGGCAGGCAATAATTCAATTAATTCAGGCCGAAAAAGGAATCATTTTAATAAAAGTGTTAATAATGTTACCAATTCTAGGCCATCCGTTTCTCTTTCCAAGAACCAACTTCAACAACTCCTTTCACTCCTTGACAAACAACATGAGCCGTCTAGTCCAAAAGCCAATGTCGTAAGCAAACCAGGTTTGTCTAATGTCGCCTCCCGCCAGTGGATTATTGATAGCGGAGCGACTGACCATATTCTCTCATCTTCTACTTTATATCATAAAAATAAAAATATATCATTACCATCCGTTTCTTTACCTAGTGGCAAAAGCGCTAAAATTGTTGCTAAGGGGTCTTTTCCATTAAATTCGACTTATTATCTTCATGATGTCTTGTCCGTAACCACTTTCAAAGTCGATTTAATTTCTGTCAGTCGTTTAACACATAGTCTAAATTGTTCGATAACCTTCTACCCTCATTGGTGCATTTTGCAGGATCTGGCAACGAGGAAGATGATTGGTTTGGGTAAACAACGCGACGGCTTATATTATTTAACAGCAATAGTAACGAGATCACCATCCATCACCTGTTCCTTGTCTTCTCACCAACCTCGATGCAATCTCACCACCTCCACTGATCTTTGGCATCGCCGCCCTGGCCATACTTCATCCCCTTGTTTAAGTTTTATTGCTAAGAATCTTTTACATTTTTCTGTTACTCCTAATAATGTTTGCCCTATATGCCCTTTGGCCAAACAAAGCCGTTTTTCCTTTCCTTCGAGTACTATTTTTACTTTTAATTCTTTTGAAATAATACATTGTGATATTTGGGGTCCATACCGCCACTATTCTCTCACAGGCTCTCACTATTTCCTTACTATTGTCGATGATTATACGCGTTTTACATGGATTTTTTTAATGCGCCACAAAAGTGAAGCACAACCACTTTTAAAATATTTTTTTAGTTATGCTCTCACTCAATTTAACTCACGCATTAAAATTTTTCGAAGTGACAATGGAAGTGAATTTTTATCACTTCGCTCATTTTTCAATGATAATGGTTCTAATTTCCAACACTCTTGTGTTTACACGCCCCAACAAAATGGTGTTATAGAACGTAAACATCGACATATTTTGCAAGTAGCGAGAGCTTTGAAATTCCATGCTAATTTACCTCATCAATTTTAGGGTGAATGTGCTCTCACTGCCGTACATATTATTAATCGCTTACCTTCACCACTTCTTGCATATAAAACCCCATATGAACGGCTATATTTGAAACCTCCCACATATTCTCACCTTCGTATTTTTGGTTGTTTAGCATATGCCACCAATGTTCACCCCACACATAAATTCGACTCTCGTGCCATTCCATCCATTTTTATCGGCTACCCACTTGGGCAAAAGGGTTACAAACTTTATAATTTATCTATAAAAAAAAAATTGCTAGTGGGGATGTCAAATTTTTTGAAAACATTTGTCCTTATAACACCAAGCCCACAATATCCTTCTCTTCTCCAGGCCCAACCCACTCTACTTGTCCTATTCCCTTACCTATGAATCTGTCTTTTGATCCAATACCACATTCACCACCCACTACTACTGAACCAACCAACCCTTCCTTACGACCTCCCATTCTCCAGACATACTAGCGACGTCCAAAATCCACCAGCACAGTCCCAACTTCAGCGCCGCCACCTGCCACGCACTCACCACCAGCAATAGCTATGCAGCCGCCTATCCTCGCCTCAACGCCTCCGACCGCACCTCCACCTGTGTCGACTGCCTCTGCCGGCCAACCCGCTACCACTGCAATAACCCCTACAAACCCTAACACCGCTCCTCCTAGTCGTTCTGGCCGTCACAGCAGCCCACCGGCCAAGTTGCGTGATTACGTTTGCTCCGCGGTTTACTCCAACCACTCGTCGACCTTGTCTCCAAGCCCTGCCAAAGGTACTCATTATCCCTTATCTCATTATCTCTCCTATCATCGTTATACCCCTGCCTATCAGTCTTTTGTTTCACAGATTAGCTCTAATACCGAACCGACCTCCTATTCTGAGGCCGCTGCTCATCCTGAATGGCAAGCCGCTATAAATTCTGAATTACAGGCTCTTCAAGCTAATGGGACTTGGTCTCTTACACCACTACCTGTCGGAAAGACACCTGTTGGATGTCGTTGGGTGTATAAAATCAAACGCTGTACCGACGGATCCATTGAACGATATAAAGCCCGCTTGGTCGCCAAAGGTTTTACTCAGTTAGAAGGCATCGACTACCAGACACCTTTTCTCCTACGGCGAAAATTGTCACTGTCCATTGCTTGCTCGCCCTAGCCGCTGCCCGTGGATGGTCCCTCCATCACATGGATGTCAATAACGCCTTCCTTCATGGCGACCTTCATGAAGAGATCTATATGTCCCCGCCGCCTGGGCTTCGGCAACAGGGGGAGGAACACTTGGTATGTCGCCTCCACAAATCCCTCTACGGTCTCAAGCAAGCCTCTCGCCAATGGTTTGCCAAGTTTACAGAAGCTATCCATGTTGCTGATTATACTCAATCTCGAGCTGATTATTCGCTATTTACCAGACAACGAGGCCAATCATTTACAGTTCTCTTAATATATGATGATGATATTATAATCACCGGTAATGATCCTCAAAGCATCGAAGAAACTAAAAAATATCTGCATGGCAAATTCCGTATTAAAGATCTTGGTAACTTAAAATATTTCCTTGGCATCGTGGTTGCTTCTTCCAAACATGGGATTTTTATTTCCCAACGAAAATATGCCTTGGAAATTATTAAAGATGCAGGGTTATTGGGTGCGGCTCCTGTCAATACGCCTATGGACAAAGGGCTGAAATTATTAGATAAAGGCGAACTCCTCAAGGACCATGGCCGTTATAGAAGATTAATTGGGGGACTAATCTATTTGACAGTTTCACGGCCCGATATTACCTATGCCGTACATGTTCTTAGTCGATTCATGCATGAACCAACCAAAATTCACATGGAAGCCGCACTTCGAGTGGTATGTTATCTTAAAAATGCTCCAGGACAAAGACTCATTTTTTCGTCATCCAACGACTTTAAAATAAGGGCGTATTGCGATTTAGATTGGGCTGGTTGTCCTCTTACCCGAAGATCCACCACGGGTTATTGTATCTTTCTTGGTTCATCTCTAATTTCTTGGAGATCGAAATGCCAAAAAACTGTATCTCTTTCCTCAGCTGAAGCAGAATATCAAGCTATGACTGGGACATGTTGTGAATTAGCTTGGTTGCGATACTTGCTCAAAGATTTGGGCCTAGCAGATCATGAATCTGCTTTTCTATATTGCGACAACAAAGCAGCATTACACATCGCAGCCAATCCTGTCTTCCATGAACGGACAAGGCATATAGAAATGGACTGTCACTACATAAGAGACAAAATTCAAGACGGATCAATCATTACTAAGCACGTAAATTCAGAACATCAATTGGCGGACATTTTTACTAAAGCTTTAGGGAAGGAGAATTTTGTTCCTATGATTCACAAGTTGGGATTGTATGATATCCATTCTCCAACTTGAGGGGGGAGTGTTAAGAAAATATCCTAAGTTGCATATTTAGGATTTGTATCTATCTTTTTAACTACTGTATATTGTTAGCTTTACCTATTTTTAGTCTTTAGTTAGAGCTTAGCCTATATTTAGTATTCAGTTGGCATAGCTATATTGAGTATTCAGTTAGCATAGCTATTTTTGGTTCATGTACATTGTATATATACCTCAGTTTATAGTTGAATGAAATACAATTATCTGATTTCTCAATTTCTCTTCTTTGTCTTCTTCATTGTCCCGTCTACAATTTCCTTCGGGGCAGTTTACTAAAACCAAAAAAAATAAATTTACGTATCCGTTATTCATAGCTTATTTCCTATAACTGTTTGGAAATCTTACAAAGTTGAAAAGTTGCAAGGCTCTTCAATTCCTCGAAAAGTGTTTATACATATATATGTATATGTTTAAAATTTTGGAATACCAGTGTACATGACGGTTATTTGTACGTGATATGTACTATATCTTTTTCAAAAGGGTAGTCCAACTTTCATTTTGGTATGTTCTAAAAAAATACAAATTTCAACCAAATTTAAGTTTTCAACTGTGAAATTTCATATATTGATTATATTTTTAAAAAGACAAGTTTATTAATTTGAGACACCCTGACCAAAAATAAAAGTCGGACTATATTTCTAAGATTGGGAGTACAATCAAGTTATATCAAAACATCGTCTAATGGAGTTAGCTTGAGTAGGTTATGTACTGTCCAATTTATTTTTTGCCAAAAGAAATATATGAAAACCAAATAAACCCGAACTTTTCATGGTTCCGATTTGGGTCTCAAAGATTTAGAAACTACACTGAAACTAAAATTTTTTTTCAATTTAAATTTAGATTTGAGTCTTTCTAATTTTCACTCCTATCAAAACCAAAAATACCTCCGAAAAGAATTGGGTTTATTATGCTTACAAAAAAAAAAAAAAAAACAAACCCAATTGCCAGTTGAGTATGATTACTAAATGGGCCATCCCAAATATTTAGTGGACCGAGAGTATTATTTAAATTGGAATCCGAATGTAATTATAAAATCTGCTAGAATGCTAATGTAATTTTAAAATTTGTATAAAAATAAAGATATAGATTTTTAATATGAGTCGGCCAACTCATATAAAAACTCTTTTCCAAATTTTTTATCACCATTCTTATTTTTTAAATCTTCTGCAAATTATGTAATTGCACGTGTATATGTTTATAGAAAGAAAGAAACTACCCCCTTTAACATTTTTACTTTCCCACTTGATGGACATGTAGACATGGAGCTTGAAGCAATTAAATGAAGAAAATTAGTGAGATGTTTGGTTTTTTTATTTTTCCATTATTTTTATTCCTTCAATTTCTTATGCTGGTATATTAATCTTCATTTTTAAAAGGGCATTTTTAATTTCAACCATTCAATCTTTTGTCATTTATATATACCTAAAATCTATAACGTACTATTATTTCTTATTATATAAATTTATAAAAAAAAATTAAGAGTTGACATATTTAATTACTATAAAAATAATTAATAAATTAATTCGTTGAGAAGAACAATAACATTTTCAAATAAACAAATATTGATTTTTGAATTAGTCATATTAATTTGAAAAATATATTACAATGATTAATATGCCCTCTTTCACTTAAATTTTTGGCTACATCCCTGTTTCTAAAATAAATCTTTGCTTGGGTAGAAAATGTGGGTGCTACAAAAATTGGGTCAACTTAAGGAGAGTGTAGTGAAGCTCAAAAATGAGAAGTAACCAACAAACCACAAGCACTAGGACTAGCCGGTGGCCAGAACTCCTCCTAACTAGCAGGAGGTTTTGAGCTTGAATCCCTCATCGACGTACTAAAAAAAAACCTATAAACTACAAACTTGAGAGTAGGGTTATGTTTAGAGGATGGTTCCTTCGGCCAATTTGACTATTAGTCCGGCAGTACGTCTACCTTTGAATGTGTGTGCTTTATATATTGCTCAAAGCAACGTACCAAGGTTACAATAGAATGTTTTGAGGCTAGTGGCTATGGTGCTATTTCTAATCGATAATGTTGTTAAGATGTTCGATACCATTGTTCCAATTAGTCCTCTGATTGGATCACTGGTTAAAGCAAAATTTTGGAACGTATTATGGCATCCTGTTAGTAAGTTGCTTTAGGCCAATTTATTTGATTATGAGATTATTGGCTGATTTGGGTGTATATATAGAAATCTTTCTCATTATCATAGTTGTGTTATTTTTCTAATGTGATAATGTGATGACCGGGGATCATATCCTTTTCACAGGGTAAGACTTACATTAAGGTTTGTACAAGGGGTAAATTATTAAAGTGGATAAACTTTACCACTACTCTAGCACTTTACAACTGTTCAAGGTTCTATTCACATTGTTCTTACTATTATCACTATTCACATGGGAATTAGCATTATCCCCTTTTGATACACATCACCTTCAAGCTCAACGCCACATTTTGTTGTTGGCCGACCGACCAGGTGGTCAATAAGAAATCCCACGCCGTCTCGAATAACCGAATCGGATAGCTATGATGAATGAGATTTTTAAGATCGGCCGCGCGTATCACCCTTGCAAGGGTGGAGGTCAAGTGGTAGGCAACCTCCGCCCTAGTGGGATAAAGGCTTGTTGTTGTTGTTGCATATCACAAGCCTTATTTTCAATTATTTTGCAACTGTGTAAAGAGTAAATGTGTAATCAAAAGTACCATTCATCAAAAAGATAATTTAACACTCTTAATATAACTAATATTTTAAATTATGGGTTTAGACCTAAATTAACAAATATTAAGAGATGAGTCCTTAGAGATAGAGCAGTCGAGAATAGAGAAATGGAGAAAAAGAGATGAAAGAGGGACGGGTATAAGGTTTGGCAATGGGTGTGGGTGAATTTGATATTTTAAAGTGGAAATTTTCTAATTACTTCTAAAGTTTTGACCCTTACACTTAGGCACCCTCAAGTATAAATTTAAGAACATAAGTCCTTATATATATTTTTTCCAAAAAATACCCTATATATAGTTTTAAAAATCAGAATTCAAGGAGGTGCGATTGACCCCCCCCCCCCGCCCCCCCCTCCCCCCCTACCCCCGTGTAGGGACGCCCCTGTTTGTTGCATATGTGTTGCGTTAGCCAACAACTTTTAGTAAGAGAGTGAGTGAGCTAATTTAGTTTGTAAGGCATGTATATGTGAGTGGGCCATGTCGCTGACATTTATCGGATTCTAATTATAAAATGATAGAAAAGGAAAGAGTAGCCAAAATAAACTTTTAATTGTTGATACATTTTATGTCATTTTTCACCCTTAGATCTTAAAAACCGCAGTAATATCAGCTACAATGATTTAGGTCCCTTTAATTTTCATATATTTAAAAAAAATTATTTGACCAAAAGTTAGCCGTAACTAACTCTTTCATTTATTTTGTGTGTTTTTAAGGTGGGCGAGAGAGTGTTTGAGTGCATGTCCCATTTATCCTCCCAAAAACAAATGCGAAAATGTGTGCCAAAGTGTTTGTTAGGTGAGACATGTCAAAGCCATGACATCTATCTCACAATCACCTTTCATTTTGTGTTAACCTCATTATAAATTCAGCATAACTTCATATTTATTTATTTTTAAATCAAAAGAGCTTAATTATTCAATATGAAAAAGTTGATGCAAGCTATGGTTTTGTGTTTCCTTTTCTTCACATTTACCTTACTTGATTGTATATGGTTACAGCGGTATCCAATAAGTCTACTTGACGAGCATATATTATCTTGGCAATGTCTATTAACCTTCTATAACTCCTGTAACGCTATTACACACTTCGCGATTCATGGGATTTGGCTTAATGTAAAGATCTGTAAATTCAATCCGTGCAACACTATAAGGAGAGGTTGGTTCCGAACGAGGTTGGTATTACACACCTAAATATTTTGTTTAAATTTGTTGTTTTAAAACTGTAAATGATATAAGAATAATCCTGATCTATCTTGCCCACCTTTAATTTTGAATTTTTTAACTATCTTATTTGAATGAAAAAATGTTGAAGAATATCCACAAGAAAACTAATAAAAACATTTTTCAAATTAAAATCTTAGATACATCATTTTTAATTTAAGTAAATATTTTGCTCTCGTTAATATGCTTGGATTTTCATATTTTTACTCATTTTTTAGTCTCTAAATTCAAAAGAAAGGGATCATGTAAGTGTTGTAGTGGTTTTTTTTGGTAGTAAGAACTCCAATGTATATGTATATATATATATATTTACTTAAAGTTCTGGATATTTATGCAAAACTTCCTAGTCTAAAAGTGGGAGCAAATCAGTGCATATTCATTAAAAAAAAGTTACTATATACGACGTGACCCGCACTCCCTTGGCGAACATTGCGAAGAAGACGGAAACGCTATAGAGTGGCGGTACTAATGCTAGTACGACACATGACTACGGGGGTCATCCTTCTCGCAGTATTATTGCGTGCCAGGGCGCCGGGTGAGGAATGGGACGTGCCCGGCGGTCCATTCCCCCGAGGTGCCTCGTTCGTCGAGCTCCGGGGCCCGGGCCGACGGGGCGTTAGGACTCGGATAGCGTTGACGCGGTCTGGAAGGGCGCAGGAACTGCGTTAACGCGGCTGGGCAGCGGTGCAGCTGCAAGTGCAAGCACGCAGCCTCCAACTGCGTTAACGCGTCTGGGCAGCAGTGCAGGTGCAGCAAGCAGCGTCCCACCGCGTTAACGCACCTGGCCAGTAGTGCAGCTGCAGTTGCAGCACGCAGCCCCCAACTGCGTTAACGCAGATGGGCAGCGCAGCCTCCAAGTGCGTTACCCCAGCAGTGTAGTCGGCTGGGCCGGGAAGCCTCCAACTGAGTTGACGCAGATGGGCAGCGCATCCTCCAAGTGCGTTACCCCCGGCAGCCAAGTTCGTGGGCAGCCTCCGAATGCGTTGACGCATCTGGGCTGCGCAGCCTCCAACCGCGTTGACGCAGATGGGCAGCGCAGCCTCCAATGCGTTACCCCCAGTTTGTGGGCAGCGGTGCAGCTGCAAGTGCAAGCACGCAGCCTCCAACTGCGTTAACGCGTCTGGGCAGCAGTGCAGGTGCAGCAAGCAGCGTCCTACCGCGTTAACGCACCTGGCCAGCAGTTGCAGCACGCAGCCCCCAACTGCGTTAACGCAGATGGGCAGCGCAGCCTCCAAGTGCGTTACCCCCAGCAGCCAAGTTCGTGGGCAGCCTCCGAATGCGTTAACGCATCTGGGCATGCGCAGCCTCCAACTGCGTTACCCCCAGATTTTTTAAGTTAGTTTGAAAGTTGTATAAAGTTGTTACGCCTATTCTATTAAATTTTTTTTTTATCAATTATTTTTTTTTGAAAAAAATTCATGACGTGAAACTTCTGGCTGCAGGAATTCAATTATTGTAGGTTGGTGATTGACAAAGTGTTTGGATATGGTATCCATTTTAAAAGCATGTCGAAGGCTCTTGGAGTAATGATCAAGGAGTTCAATCAGTTAATTTTTTTTAAGTAAATTAGAAATCTACGTTTTGATAAGATAATTAAAGTTTCACGTGAAATTAAATATAATAAGTATTCATTTATTACAAATTGACAATTATTTCACTATAATATGTCTTTCGCATTCATCTATATAGTTAAGCTTAATATCAAAAATTCTGTATACATGTCTATTCATTGCTTCACCATGGCAATCCATTTCATACATGGTTAAAAACGCCTTAAAATTCATGAAAATTAAATTAGTGAAAGGTCTATTCACGAATAAACAATTTTGAATGCGCTTATGTGAGTTAAGATTATGTTATGTACTGAGTGTTTTTTTTCCTCTATATATTGCATATATAGCATATATTAGCTTTACATGCTATGCATGTACAATTAAATATTCTTAATTTCAAGAGTAAAGTTTCATAAAATGATATGTAGCTAAGCCGGTAAGTTTTGTTACCTTTGCCAAAAACAAGAGCGGAAATCTCATTGTTTAGGCTAAGCACAAAATTAAGGAATGCTATACTTGTAAAGGGCAAGTGTTTGATTCCTAGTACTTCGTGTATAAAAAGGCAAGTTAAATTAAGATGAGTAATTAACCATTGACGGATTAAACCATCGACTTATTTTGTATTGAGAAATATCCATTTTTATTATTTTATAACATAGTTAAATTCATGCATTCGTTTACTTATAAATATTTCACCATTAAATTTGACGTATAGTGCTAAAAAAATTTCTTGTTGTAGTTAATATTAATACCATTAATTAAGTTATATTTAGAGTAGTCAAAAGAGAAGCAAATTAGTTATTATATTAAAAAGTAGCAAAAGTACAATTGATTCCTACACACGACATGTTTGATTAAAAAGAGAAGACTGTTTCTCCCAAAATTTGCCTTCTTGTCCGCCACTTTTTTTTTTTCTTTTTTTGGAAAGGAATGTCTAAATTTCTCTCTTTTAGTATTTTTACTACAATAAAAAATTCCCTCCCCTACTTCAGTGTAGCTTGAGGCCCCGAGTTTGGGTGAGTGTCTTCCCAACTAGACTACCCACTCGCACTTATCTGCCTTTATCCGGCGAAAAAATTTAAACGAGTTTGAGAGTCGGTTTCTATGTGTAATCTTTTGATGTGCATTTTTCTTGCTACAACTGATTCTTTACGGATTGCCCGTAGCTCCGCCACCATATTTGTTGTTTCCCCTATGTTTGCAGCTATGGCGGCAATGAAATCCCAATCCAGCTGTTGTTGCACTAGAAAAAGCTCCATCCGTATTCAATTTAAATTCTGTTTTTGTTGAAGAATTGAAGGCTCCTGTCCGATCAATTGAGGAATCCTTTCACCGGGACCTGCTAGGAATATCAGTCTCTCCCCACTTTGGAGAGATCTTGAAAACTGCTTTGTTCAATGCATCATTGTACGTCGATCATTTTCAATTCTCTTGTTAGAAGATTGTTGTGCTATATAACAGATTCTTCTTCTATCAGCCTAGCTGCCCACCCAATAAGCTCAGCAGCCTACCCTGCCCAACCCACCGTAAGTACACAACTGTAACACCGACTGTCCACCTTGCCAATTTTAACACCAACTAGAGACCTTAACAAGTAAATCGGCCAGGCGGACTTGGCTGGTGATTGAAGTTGGTTGAAGAGGTGTTACGTTCGACTACTCACCAGAAATGGCATACTCTTTACGTTCATACTTATGCCTATTGGAGTAATGGCATACTCTTTACGTTCATTAGGCCAACTTATATACCCTATTAGGCTGCCAAACTTATGCCTGATGTTTAGTGATGATCAAAAAATTGTAACTGAGAAAAAAAGAGTATTTTCTTCAGAATTGAACAAGAAGAAGAGTAGAAGAAACCCAGAAAAATAAATCACTCAATGAAAGCAATGTTATTTGGTATCTCACATAACAAAAGCTAGTTATAAAAATCAGAAAGAGTAGAATGCAGGAAGGAGAAGAAAGAAAAAGGAGAAGAAAAACTTGTGGGAATGAGAGAAATCGTCGACCGAGTAAGGATAGAAATCACATTGCAAAGTTGCCTCTTTTTGATCGACTCTCTCTCCTTTTAGGATTTCACTTGGTTTAAAATATTGGCATATTGACTAAAAACCAAAAAAAAAAAAAAAAAAACGTTTTCACATTAAAATATACAAATCAGAGCCTCACTTCAGAAAATCCCTTGCCTTGAGTGCCCTGTGCCTGAAGCCTAGGCGCATAAGGCGCACGGTTAGTCGAACGGGATGCACCTTGGAGGAAGTGACTCTCCTTGCCTGGGCTTGAATGCGCCTAGAGCCTAGGCGCGCTTTTTACAACCATGCCTTGTCCAGTTCAACCAAAAAAATGCTATTAGCAATGCAGTAAACAACAAAAATTTAACCTATCAAAATGTACTTCAATTCACCCCTTTGTCTAATCCTAGGTCCAACCCTGTCCATAACTCCTTTGATGTCACAGCAACAAGTTGAAAATGAAGGAAAGAAGTACCAACTACACAAAAGTAACATAATAACATCAACACTAATTTATGCAACAGTATCATCAATACCTGCCGCTATTAAGATGTCAACCTTTAACATCATAATAACAACCTTAGCTTGCTCATACATAGATACACATATGGCCCACAAGCGTTATGTGAGTATTAATTACTCCTAGCCACTGAATGGTACCATATTAACAATATTCGCTATAGAAACAAATGACATCAAGAACAACATTAAGCTGAGAATCAACGAAAAGAAATATGACCCTAGATTCGTTGATACTTGTGAAAATCTGAACACAGTTAACAATATAGCGCCCAAATATATTACCAATCCACCAGGGGCATGAAAAATATAACATCATTTAAAGACTCAAGAAAGTGGAATATAAATGAAATCTAAACATCAAAAGGTTGATACATAGTCTTCTAATAATATCAAATATTGACATTATTCTACATCACGTGTAAATGATACAAAATATTTAACAAGTAAATGCATCGGTCTACATTTGCATGGAAACGATACCTCGTCGACTAGTAAAAAGAGCCCATTAATTCAACTCCATGACCCAAAATTCGACCCTCCAATCCAGACGAATGAGATTCAACTTCGCCCAACTACCTTCCCTAGATTTGGGTTTTTTCCCCTTCAAAGAGTAAAGCAAAGCTCTCCTTGTAAGTATCCACAAAAAAGGAGTTCTCCAACCCACCAGTGATAAGGTCCACGCTTCCTCGGGTCTGCACATCATAATTTACCAGCTCTTCATTTCTTCTTGTTAATAATACTTCACCGTTCCTTCGAACACCAAGCATTATTCCCAAACCAACCTCCGAATCAATATTATATTGCTTGGTCCAAGACTCAACCACACTGTAATCTTTCATGACCCAAACCGAAAGCATGTTAAGGGATTTATCATAATCTACAACAGATAACGAATCTTGTATCACAACCACCCCCATGTACCAAGGAGATTCGCCTGCTAAACATCCAGGCAACATAATCTCACGAAATACCTCATCACACATATTGTTGGAGTTTATGTGTATTTAAAGAAAAATAAAACCAAGACAAGGTGATTTAATGAAATGTGATGTTATCCCAACTCCCACATAGGAGAGATATAAAACCTTTCATGGGTTTTTATATGGAAGAATTTGCTTAAGGGCTTGAGCCCTTTAGGCATTACACTTTTGTGCTATTGGGCGAGGACTTGGATGAGTGTGGTTCTCCACACGCGCACCGACTGACCGACCCGGTCCGGGCTTGTCTTGCGTAGTGTATTATCTTTTTATACAAAATAATTTAAAGAATTTTATTTATTAAATTAAAATTAAAGGGGGACAAGGCTCCCTCATTTTCCTCCGCGATTTCCTCCAACACGCTCCATTATTCCCTCCGTGTTTTCTTGCGAATTTTCCGGAAAGCTGTTTTTTGGTCTCCACACTTTCTCCTTTAAACGGATCAAAATAGCTTTCAAAAAAATATTCTCACAGAACCAAAAAACCGACTAAGAGATTAACCTAAAAAGGATTTTCTGGCAGAAATTTTTTTAGCCCCCGGCAGTAGAAAATTTTCCGATCCCGAGCAATTAAAAGAGTGTTATTGTCGAGCGATCGAAAACGTGCACATCGATCGTACAGAGAGTTTCTGGGCTGTTTCATCCTAGGGACGGCGTGGCATATTCAGAACTGCTAGCACAATTCCGGGCAGACCCGCGAAACGTCTTAAAGAGAGCGACTTAGTCCGCGACTCAACCCGGTGTACTCTCTACCTTATTTATTCTTGATTCTGCAGTTCATATTTTTCTAACAATTTTAAGACGTTTTCTATTCTGCTATTTTTTGTATAACTGTTGTCATGGCTAATGAACATAATCAAGCTGCTGCTTCTGGCTCATTGAATCAACCTTTTAAATTTGAGGGTCTGCACTTTAGGAGGTGGAAACAAAAAATGTTTTTTTTACTTAACTCTTAAAAAGGTGGAATCTGCTTGTGTTTTTGAAAAACCCACCTTCCCTGATCCGATTTCTGAAGCAGATCATAAGACTCTCAAAACTTGGGAAGACAATGATTATGCATGCAGAAATCTGATCTTGAATGCTCTTCATGATGAGCTTTATGATGTTTACCTTCCGTGCAAATCCGCAAAAAAAATTTGGGATTCACTTCAAAAGAAATATGACACTGAAGAGGCTGGGTCTAAAAAATACACTGTCAGTCGTTATCTGAAATATCAGATGACGGACGACAAGTCTATTGTTACACAGTCTCACGAACTTCAGAAAATTGCACATGAGATTATTTTTGAAGGAATGAATTTTGATGAGCAGTTTCAAGTGGCAGTTTTGATTGATAAATTACCCCCTGGCTGGAAAGATTTTGAAAATAGTTTGCGTCACAAATCTAAGGAGTTTTCTTTTGAAAGTTTGATTACAAAATTCAGGATTGAGGAGGAAAACCGTAAGCAAGATCAGAATGATGAGGTTCTGGTTGTTTTTAACAAAAATCAGAACCGTAATCAAAATCAGAATCGCTCGAACAACACCCCTCCTGCTTTGAGGCCGAACCGGAAAAATATGAAAAATCAGAACGGTGGAAATAATGCGATCCGGTTTGGGAACCAGAATAGGAATAACCAAACTCAGAACCAAAACAGAAATGGCCAGGCTAATTATAATAATAATAATAATAATAATAATAATAATAATAATAATAATAATAATAATAATAATAATAATAATAATAACAGTGTGTTCTCTTGCTATCACTGTGGAAAGCCTGGTCATATGGCAAGAAATTGTCGAAACAAACGCTGAGTTCCTCAGGCGAATGTTACTGAAGAAGAGCCCTTAGTGGCTATGATAACAGAAATTAATCTGGTATCGGGTTCTGAAGGCTGGTGGGTAGATACTGGCGCCTCTCGTCATGTCTGCCATGATCGTGCTCTATTTAAGACTTATTCTGTTGCTGTTGATAAGAAAGTGTTGTTGGGTGATTTCCACACCACTAATGTTGCTGGGATGGGTAATGTCGAGTTGAAATTCACTTCTGGAAAGACTGTCATCCTTAAGGATGTTCTGCATACTCCAGAAATTAGGAAGAATCTTGTTTCGGGTTACATCCTTAATAAAGCTGGATTTGTTCAAACTATTGGGGCAAATTTGTTTACTCTTACTAAGAATGGTGTATTTGTGGGGAAGGGTTATGCTTGTGATGGGATGTTTAAGTTGAATGTTGATGCTAATAAAGTTGTTTCTAGTTCTGCTTATATGATTTGTTTATTTAATGTGTGGCATGCTAGACTCTGTCATGTTAATAAGCGCCTTATTAAGAACATGAGTAAACTGGAAATTATTCCCCCTTATCATTAAATGATTTCGAAAAATGTGAATTCTGTAGCCAAGCAAAGATTACTAAAACACCTCACAAATCTGTTTTAAGAGAAACTGAACCTTTTGAATTAATTCATTCAGATATTTGTGAATTTGATGGTGTTTTAACGAGAAATGGAAAAAGGTATTTTATTACTTTTATTGATGATAATTCGGATTTTTCCTATATTTACCTTATGAAAAATAAAAGTGAAGCAATAGATATGTTTAAAATATTCTCTACAGAAATTGAAAATTAGTTTAATAAGAAAATAAAAAGATTTTGGAGTGACAGAGGAACCGAATATGATTCAACTGATTTTAAAAATCTCTATACTTCACTTGGTATTATTCATGAGACGACTGCTCCATATTCACCTGAAATGAATGGAAAAGCCGAAAGGAAAAATAGAACTTTTGCCGAATTAATTGTTGCTACGCTACTAAATTTTGGGGCTGCCTCACATTGGTGGGGAGAGATTTTATTAACCGTTTGTCACATTCTTAATAGGGTGCCTAAGATTAAATTTAATTTATCCCCCTATGAGATTTTAAATAATAAAAGGCCTAATATTTCTTATTTACGCGTTTGGGGGTGCCTTTCTTTCGTACGTATTCCTGATCCTAAAAGATCTAAACTTGTTAGTAGAGCTTATGAATGTGTTTTTATCGGATATGCAATTAATAGTAAGGCCTATAGATTTTATGATTTGAAAAATCATGTTATTATTGAATCTATTGATGTAGACTTTTTTGAAGATAAATTCCCTTTTAAGTTGAAGAATAGTGGGGGTAGCTCACTACCTTCTAGCTCTACTTTACCTACTAGGACTGTGCACCATGATACATCAATTGAACCTAGGAAAAGTAACAAAGTTAGAACCACTAAAGACTTTGGGCCTGATTTTTATACATACACTTTAGAAGATGATCCATCCACTATTCAAGAAGCGTTATCTTCTTTAGATGCTGACCTTTGGCAAGAAGCCATTAACGATGAAATGGATTCTTTAGAATCAAATAGAACGTGGCATCTAGTAGACCTTCCTCCTGGTTGTAAAACCATAGGTTGTAAGTGGATACTTAAAAAGAAATTAAAACCTGATGGCACTGTTGACATATACAAAGCACGTTTAGTTGTCAAGGGTTATAGACAACGTGAAAATGTAGATTTCTTTGATACTTATTCTCCCGTTACTAGAATAACGTCTATACGTGTTTTGATTGCCCTGGCTTCCTTGCATGATCTTGTTGTGCATCAAATGGATGTTAAAACCGCTTTCCTTAATGGAGAATTAGAAGAAGAAATTTACATGGAACAACCTGAAGGATTCATTATTATAGGCCAAGAACATAAAGTATGCAAATTAGATAAATCCCTTTATGGTTTGAAACAGGCTCCTAAGCAATGGCATGAGAAATTTGATGAATTGATTATTGCAAATGGATTTAGAATTAATGAAAGTGATAAATGCATTTATTATAAAACTGAGAATAATGCTTGCACTATTATATGTTTGTATGTTGATGACTTGCTTATTTTTGGTTCTAATATCCATGTAGTTAATAATGTGAAATCCATGCTATGTGCAAATTTTGATATGAAGGATTTGGGAGAAGCCAATGTAATTTTAGGGATTAAAATTACTAGGACGGAAAAGGGACTTTTTTTGGATCAATCTCATTACATTGAGAAGATTCTAAGGAAATATAATTACTCAGATTGTAAACCAGCATGTACACCATATGATCCTAGTGTGAAGTTGTTCAAGAACACTAGAGACAGTGTTAGACAAACTGAGTATGCGAGCATCATTGGTAGCCTTCGATACGCTACTGATTGCACTAGGCCCGATATTGCTTATGCAGTAGGGGTACTATGTAGGTTTACTAGCAGTCCTAGTATGGAGCATTGGCATGCTATTGAGAGGGTCATGCGTTATCTAAAAAGAACCATGGACCTAAAGTTACACTATCAAAAGTTTCCCGCTGTCCTAGAAGGATATAGCGATGCTGACTGGAATACCCTGTCGAAGATTCCAAGGCCACAAGTGGATATATTTTCAGCATTGCTGGAGGTGCAGTTTCTTGGAAATCCAAGAAACAGACCATTTTGGCCCAGTCTACGATGGAGTCTGAGATGATAGCACTAGCTGCTGCTAGTGAAGAAGCAAGCTGGCTGAGAAGCTTTCTTGCAGATACCCCTCTATGGGGAGACCGATACTAGCTGTCCTTATCCACTGCGATAGTACCGCGGCTATTGCAAAAGTTCAGAACCGTTATTATAACGGTAAGAAACGACAGATTCGTCGTAAACACAGCACGGTTAGAGAGTTACTCTCCAAAGGTGCTGTGAGAGTGGATTATGTGCGGTCTGAGAAAAATTTGGCTGATCCTTTGATGAAAGGACTAACGAGAAAGAAGGTGCTTAACACCTCGAAAGGGATGGGATTAACGCCCAATGAAATTTGAGTCACTGTAATGGTAACCCAACCTATGGACTGAAGATCCCAAGAAATAGGTTCAAAGGGTAAACAACAAGTTACAAGTGATACTTTAGAAATCATGTAGTATCATCTCATCCCTATAGAGCATGATATCTTGAAGCGGCGAAAAGGTTGAGCATTTACTCTTAATGAGTTCTATAGCTCTATGTGGAGTGGGGTACCGATGCTACAAGAGTACTCTTGATAGACTCACCTATGTGAATGTGGAAGAGAGGTCGCTTCCTATGGAATTTTGGGCAAATTCTCTAGAGCATTCACTAATCGGGATATAAGCACATGGCCATAACGTGCTGGCTTTTGGACTACACTCTTGGGGGTAGTGTGTGTTGTGATTGTCAGAGATAGAGTTCAAAACTACGAGTTACTCTAGTATAGTCTGAAACACAAACACTACGTAAAGGTTCAAATTAAAAAATACCTTTACTTATGCACTGTCCTATGGGATATGCTCGATGAAAAAGTTTTTCCTAAAATACAAGTGGGGGATTGTTGAAGTTTATGTGTATTTAAAGAAAAATAAAACCAAGACAAGGTGATTTAATGAAATGTGATGTTATCCCAACTCCCACATAGGAGAGATATAAAACCTTTCATGGGTTTTTATATGGAAGAATTTGCTTAAGGGCTTGAGCCCTTTGGGCATTACACTTTTGTGCTATTGGGTGAGGACTTGGATGAATGTGGTTCTCCACACGCGCGCCGACCGACCGACCGACCCGACCCGGTCCGGTCTCGGGCTCGGGCTTGTCTTGCGTAGTGTATTATCTTTTTATACAAAATACATTTAAAGAGGGGACAAGGCTCCCTCATTTTCCTCCAACACGCTCCATTATTCCCTCCGTGTTTTCTTGCGGATTTTCCGGAAAGCTATTTTTTGGTCTCCACACTTTCTCCTTTAAACGGATCAAAATAGCTTTCAAAAAAATATTCTCATAGAACCAAAAAACCGACTAAGAGATTAACCTAAAAAGGATTTTCCGGCAGTAGAAAATTTTCCGATCTCGAGCAATTAAAAGAGTGTTATTGTCGAGCGATCGAAAATGTGCACATCGATCGTACAGAGAGTTTCTGGGCTGTTTCATCCTAGGGACGGCGTGGCATATTCAGAACTGCTAGCACAATTCCGGGCAGACCCGCGAAACGTCTTAAAGAGAGGGACTTAGTCCGCGACTCAACCCGGTGTACTCTCTACCTTATCTATTCTTGATTCTGCCGTTCATATTTTTCTAACACATATCAAAGGATGAAAACAAACTGCGCATTTGTCCGCAATTTGGAGGATACACGACCCAATGTACAGCTCCATTAACGTAAACCTAAGGCCAGAAATACCCGGAGATGTGACACATAGGAGCGAGAGCACTAATGTGCCTCCATGCCCCAGTTTTAACACTATAAACCTCAACCAAAGGGGGCAACGCATTACTATTGCGTTCAATTTTGTAAGAAAGTCTCACGATCTTATAATCATTAGCCTTACAATCAAACCCAAATCCAAGAGCAGACATATATCCCATATTCTTTAGTATAATGTCGTGAAGAGGAAGGGTCAATTTTCTCCTAATTGAAGGATTCCATAGAACAATTGTATATGGGCAGCCGCAAAGTTCATCATCTGACAGGCAAATGAGACCATTACAAGAACCCACAATTCTATATTTGGTTCTGCTAGTAAAGGGGAAATTAATTTTGACATCAACGTCGAGGTCGAATGACGATTCGTTATCGAAAAACACTGAATAGACTTCTTCACTAGGAGATGTAGTAGTGCAGTGGCGGATAAGTTTGCGAGTGCTGGTGATGTGAGGGAGATTGTGTGTGTGGATATCAATGAAGTTGGGGCTTGAAATTAGAGAGCACTAAGATTTAGAGACGCGCCTGAATCTGAGAAGAGACTTTGGGGGTAGCCATAAGAGGATCTGAATGAGGCTCTTGGGGAAAGTAGTCTCCTGACATTATTTGATTTTGCCTCAAGCTTCAACCGATGAGAGGGAAGGACAAAAATGCAGATACGACCGAATTATATCAATAATACAAATTTATTTATTTATTGTGCAATAGATATAAATTTGGGTGCCCCAAAAACTGCTTCGATTTATTTTTACTAAAAAAATTGTAAATTTTTATTTTTATCTCTCTCAATTACTCATTTTTAATTAACGGATCACTCATTAACATTCATTACTATTTATCTTCTTTTTCTTCTTCTTCTTCTTTTTTATGATTTTTACTCAATAGTTAATAATTTTCAAAAATTCATATCTAATTACCATTTTATCTCATTCAATTCATTCCAAAAGCTAACAAAAATCTAAAAGTAACTCAAAAAAATACACAAAATCTCCATTGATGCAACACAAAAAAAAAACCTTAAGTTGTAAAGAATGGTAGAGAAGAATGAATCAAGGATTGTCAAGGTAGAAAAAGTTAATGAATCAGATCGATATATGTTTGCTTTTATTGAGTTTTATATTTATTTTGCTTTGTTAACATTCACAAAAATATATACACAACAAAACGAATTAAAGCACCTGAACAGGTTACCTCGGTTACGGGGAACCAAAATTAGAGCACTTGTTCGATTTTCGGTGATGTGACGCCCCAAATCTCATTAAGATGATTTACCCTCCAGGACCTAGTTAATCAAGGAGGCGTACTCAACGGCGACCCAAAATAGGAAGAACATAGAACAATAAGCAGCAATTATATCCATGAAACTAAAATTCACACCATAACCATATCATATAAAGTATATGTGACAAGCATCTAATGAGGTCCTAAAACATAAGTCCATAATCCTTAATTTACATATGAGTCATAGAGGAAATATGCATATTACATATCACATCGCTAATGTAAACAAAATTTTAAGATCAATGGTTCTTCCATTCGAAGGACCCTCGGTTAACTATGATGTAGGAAATGAGGCAGTCTAAGAAGCATCGTCCTTCCTCTTCCCCTTTCCCGACGAACCTGTAGAAGTACCTATATAGAAAATAGTAGGAGTGAGTCAAACTAACTCAGTGGGAACCAAATATAATAAATTATATTTGGAAAAAGTAGTAAGACCTTCTTTACCCGTTATATATACACACACATATGTAAGTAGCTTCTGCAACAACCTTGTAATATAACTGTTACGGGCTTCACCCCAGAATTCTCGAATCACAAATCTCAACAATAATCTCGTATATCTAATCGTACAACCAGGTCTGCATTTCGTGGCCTTTCAACCAAGCGATAGCAGGGCCTCCCGTTATTTTCTGTGCACGGTTTCAGGTCTTGCACCCAGGGGCTCTCCGTCCTAACTTAAAGTCTCAATCGTTAGAGACGAACCTTGGACCTATCATGGATTAGCGCTAATAATAATTCTCTAAGTAAACCAATTGTCTCTCGTCCAAGAAAACAATTACAACAAGCATTCACAATTCTCCATTTTGTATAAAATTCAACACTTCAAGTAATAAAAGAGATTTTCATATAAATGAACTCAATACGCATAAACAATTATTTAGTAGTTGTCTCATAAAGAAAATTCCACCACTTGGCCCGACCAAAGACATTACATGTTTTCTAACAAGGTTATTTATCCATAAAATATAATCCAAGTGGGTTTTAATGAAAGACAAGTATCTGATAGAAATTTCTTAAAGAATCATGTTATTTGAGCATACGTAGACAACTAGAATCATTAATTTCAACTATAAGTCACAATCTCACCATACACCTAAAACATGTGTAGATAACTTAGGGTTTTTGAACAAGTAAGTAGTATAATGAGAATCAAACCATAATAAGGTAGAAAAATAGTTTTGATACTAGATTCCCACCTCTAAGGAGCTTGATCTCTAAAATTGATAGCTTGAAGACACTCCTCCTTCAAGATTGCAAAGCCCTAAAATCCCACCAAGCTCTAATAGAGGTGGAAGATGAAGATGAGGGTGGAAGAAGGAGATTCGGAAGCAAAGGCTTTGCTCAATGGATCGTATGTCTTTCGAGCTTTAAAGAATCCTCCCTTAGGTGGCTCTCAACTCCCTCACTCTCCCTTAGATAGCTTTTGTCGAAAGTGAGGGAGAAATGGGGTTAAAAACATGAGTTTTCGGGTCAAAAGTGGTCAAAATCGACATATAGGCTTACCATGATCGATCATGGTCCCCCATAATCGATCATGAAGTGTTCTGGAGTGCTCTGGTTTTCCCATGATCGATCATGGTGACTATTGCAACAAATTGTCACCTTAAAAGCCTAAAATGACCCTCGAAACGTCCGAATCTTGACTCGGGCCAAACACGAAACTTGTAGAGGCAAATGAGAGGAAGATTTGGTCGTAAACGGGAAGTCATTTGGACATCGAATGAAGAAGTTATGGTTTCTCAAAGTTGACTAAAATTTAGTAAATTGCGTAAAACCGAAACACGCGTTTAAGATCTCATTTTCAATTCGGACCACCCGAATAATGAAATGATTGGTCATTCAAACTTAATTACACTATAACAACATGTCCAAGGCTTGAAACTAAAAGTAGGTAAATTACATCACAAGAACGCTAGCCGAAATACAACTTATCAACTACACGAAATAAGGTGAGAGTTTTAAAAGCAAAATAAGGCTAGGGGTATTACAGGTGACCGAATGTGTCATATGAAGATGTGAAGGAGAATGATATTTCGGTTCTACAGAACCAACATTTATCATTTTTATCGGTCCGTAATGGTCGAATATATACCTATTACTCGGTTCTTCGGGGTCGAGGTAGTGAAAAAAATTCTAAAAGGTTATGTTCTTCTCCAAATACCTCAGTCCTTAAGAACTGAGGTATTGATACATATCAGCTATATATTAGTCACGTGAAAATTCACTAGATTTTTTATGTGCAGGATGTGTGTTCTCTTGATTCTACAATATGGAGAGATTGTTCATTTATTCAAGCAATTGATTTCTCTTCAATTGCAGGAATATCTCAAAATCCAAAATGTGTTCACATGTTTAACGAGCATATAATTGAATTAGATCGAGCTTCCGAATTCAAAGTTCGAACGATGTAATTTGTTGCTTTTCATGAAGTTCTAAGGATGTAATTTTTTTTATATGAATGACAACAACTTTTAGTAACTTGATTAAATTCAATCACAGAGAACCGGCCATTATCCAAATTTTTTTTTATTAAATTCGATTTCTTTGAGTAATTTGATTAAATTCGGTTTCTTTGAATAATTTGATTATATTCCATACAACTTCGATCCTAGGAGACTGAACAATTTGATGAACTTCGTTCCGAGAGAACCAAAATTATCCAAAATACTCGGTTGTTAGAGACCGATGTAAGGTCCCGAGAGCTGAAAATATAGTCCAGAATACCTCGGTTATAAGGGACCGAGAAAGTGGATTCACATCGGTCATAAGGAACCAAAATTAGTCTCAATACTAGGTTGTTAGAGGCCGATATAAGGTCATGAGAGCTGAAATATAAACCGAAATACCTTGGTTGTAAGGGACCAATGTATTTGATGAACTTCGATCATAAAGAGCCAAAATTATCCAAAATACTCAGTTGTTAAAGGCTAATGTAAGGTCCCGAAAGCTAAAATCTGAACCAAAATACCTCAGTTCTAGGAGACCGGAGAGTTTGATCAAAATACTCGATTATTAGAGGTCGATGTAAGGTTCTGAGAGTTAAAATATAAACCGGAATACCTCGGTCCTAAGAGACCGGGGAGTTTAATTAACTTTGGTCATAGGAAGCCGAAATTATCTAAAATAATCGGTTGTTAAAGGCCGATATAAGGTCCCAAGAGCTAAAATATGAACCGAAATACCTCGGTCTTAGAAAACCGAGGAGTTTGATGAACTTCGATCATAGGGAGCCGAAATTATCTAAAATACTCAGTTGTTAGAGGCCGATATGTAATTAAAAAATTACTAAAAACTAATAGGTGAATGCCTTATGATATATAACTAATAGGTGAACGCCTTATGAAATATAACAAAAACACAGGTACATAATATCCAATAATTCGCTTTGTGATATATAACCAAAAACAGTTGTGATATATAACCACAACCTAACTACATAATATCCAACCGATATCCATCAACCAAACCAAAAAGATGGTATCTATCAACCTAAACTAACAACTAGTAAATAGATGATATCCATCAACCAAAAAACTAAATAGTTAAGTTTAACAATTAGCAAAAATTAAACAAGTTCACAAAGTTCTAATATTTGTCAAGTATATAATATCTCGAAATCCAAAAAGCTAATTCTTCATTCTCTTAGTTGCAGATGTGTTCCCTTTCCCTTTTGCTAGAGGTCTTGTGGTGCTCGATGGAGTCGCATTAGGATCATGCTCTTGGGCTTTCTCTAGTGCCGTTGCCTTCCTTGCATTCAAAAGTATGTCATAAGCATTACGTGCAACAATGGAGATATCCTCTGCCTCGTCGCCATGGAATGTTTCATATGGCATTGATATTACTTTATCAACTTCAACTTGCTGCATAAATAATTTAGTATTTGCAACTTAGTAGCTGGAGTACCTATATTATATAATTTTATTAAACATCGAATGAAAATATAATTAGAATGCTTACCAACTTATTATTTGCAATATATTGTTCTCCAAGTGCCTTTCGCGGTGTTTTTCTTAGGGTCGAGACTTGTACGTAAGGATGAGTGACTTTTATAAACCACTCTATTTAATTACTCTTACACTCCCAAGAATATGTCACTGGTATAGAGCGTTGTGTTGGATTTAAAATGTGATTACTCCAATTCTTTTGTTTATGGCCATTGACATATACCACATTGAAAGATTGAGTTTTCTTTCCTTTAGTCGACTTTAAGGGCTTAACGATCGGCATTATGGGAATTGTTTGCACTCACCCGAATTGTCTAAGAATCCAGTCAGGATAGTAAGGCTTGACAACATCAAAACAAACGAGCAAGCCACAGAAGTATGAAATCTCTAGGAATAGGCGTGTAGCTTTATACTCCTTGTAAGGATCTCAACACACATGTTAAAAAGATGACCTAAAATTAACTATTAATTTTAAAAATTAAAAGTACAAAATTCCAAAAATTGTTGCCTACGACTTACGTCTATCTCAGTCAAATCGTCAAGTCTCTCCCTTAAGATAATAAGGGTTGAGGCAGCATCAACTTTTGCAATTGCTTGGGATTTCCACCTACACATCCGTGGTTGTGTATATGTATACTCCATATTAGGATTCACGCTTACACAATTATAAAAGTGCTTGTAAATCTAACCCTGTATTATTTCAAGTTCACCAATGTAATAATAATAATAATAATAATAATAATAATAATAATTGAAGACAAGAGGTGTACCACAAAAAGAGTTAGGCATCCAGAAACCCATCTTGCCCTAGATCTCGACGCTTGTCCTAATTGATGATGTAAGTGTGCAAGTATCGCCATACCGCATCCTATCTAACTAACCTTGGTTAAATCTCTCAAACAAGCCAAATAGTGTAAGGAAATATTACTCTTTATCTTATCAAGGATAACAACACACCCTAGCAAGAATAAAATATAGCCCCTTGCACACTTATCCAACTCCTCGGAAGTTGATTCTACGGTAACGCGACCCATGCATTTTTTCCTTTAACCACTGCATACTAACCGCGTACGTGTCTTTTGTTTCCTCAATCACATCAACCTCACTAACGCCTAACAACTCGGAAGTAAAACATTCACCCACTATCGAAACACCTAAAATTTGTCTCACGTCGTCCAAAGTAATTGTCATCTCACCGAAAAGTAGGTGAAATATATTTGTTTTCGATTGCTATCGTTCAACGAAGGCTTGGACAGCGACATAGTCAATGTACCGATAGTTGTGCTTTATCAATGGTGTTAAGCCACCTACTTTAACTCGGTTTTGAACCCCTTCAACTTCTCTTAATAAGTCCCATTCCCGCAATTTTTGCTAATGACAAATAGTGTTTAGTTTTTTATCTTTATCTTATATTAAATAACCCAATGATGTTAGCCACAATTATATATTGCATATGCATATTTGTAGAAGTAAGAAATATAATGATCAAATACCTTGGTCTGATTCCATATTCCATATTACATATGCTATATGATCATTGAATGATGTAAGTACACTTTTGTCAATAGGCCCTCCACTAGAACCTTTATCACTACCACTAGGACCCTCAATTTGGGGATTTTCTCGGGCCACCGAATGAGATGGGTTCTCTTCATTTTGGGGGTCATTTTGGGTTGAGAGATGATCACTATTCCCTTCACATTGTGGTTCATTTTGAGAGGGGGATCATTTTCGATTTCAGGTGGTGTTTGTGTTGCCGGATTCTTCTTTTTTTCCATACTGCTTTAAAGTAGTAACAGCACAATGTTTTTTTGATTTTCTTTACCTCTCAGATGCCGTCATCGGATTGTTCTTAGTCATGCCTGAAATAACAATGATTTAATAACTTAGTTTATAAGTAAATAAGAAATGAAGATAAGTAAATATATTAAACAATTATATTGAACTAGTTTATAATAACAAAGATAATAAGTTCCTATGATTTTCTTGAACTAATGAAAGAAGTTATACGTGTTAATTTGTTCACAAAATAATCATTATACAATTTTGTAGATCATCTCCACCAAATTTCATCAAAAGATTTAAAAGGCATTCCCCCTTATCATATATGTTGGGAGAAAAAGTAGGTTAACTACATGACTGAAATATATATGTCCATAAATCATGTTCAAGGCCAACATACTGATTAGCCAATTTAAGGGGTCAAATGAAAGCATTTTTTCCTTTGGGTAATACTGTGCAGCACATGTGAGCACAGGTAGATTCAATTAGAAAAGTAAAACCATTAACAAACAGTTACCCACCCCACTTTCCCGATTAATTAATTAGAAATCGTTGAAAGAAATGAAGAAAGAGAGAAGCCTCTCTCTTTCTCTCTCTTCATTGATAGATTATTCTAGTACTAGTATAAATTTTTCCTAATTTAAGGCTAACAAATAAAAAGATTCTTAACGAAATTCGACAAATTCTGTTGGTATCAATATAATTTTCCAAAAAATAAAAAAAAATTATGTTGGTATCTTTATCGATTTTCTTGTTGATTTTCAAAATGGTGGGGGAGGGGGAGGGGGAGGAGGTCAGTATTTATCTAGATTCAAAGGTTTAATTAGAAGGAAACAAGTTGATTATGTTCATTCAAATTCATCATCATCTTCTTCTTCTAGTGGTCATGGTCGTCCTTAATTGGCTAAGGAATTATCCATTTCAAACCTCACTGTTATAGGTAATTTTATCTAAATTACTTTGATTTTTGATTTGGTTTTGTGGTTCTGTTTTGTTCTTCATTACTAATAATATATTTGTTTGTTTGTGATGATAATAGGATTATACTTAGAGTTTGGTTCTTGATCTTTATTTCCTCTTAATGGGTTTGATTTTTTTTATTTTTTTTAATCTTTTTTGGGTAGGTTTATGTTTTCCAGTTTTAGGTCTTATATACTACTCATAGCTAAACCCACCTGCACTTGCAGTGGGTGTGCTACTCACATACAATTTAAAGAAAAATATTTAACACAAGTGAAAACAGTTTAGTGGTTAACTACGAGTGTGTTGATTGTTCAAGATTAAAAGTTCAATTTTTGTCGCTGGCACAAAAAAATTTATGGAAAAGAAAATTGAAGTGGTAAAATAGGCATTTCAAAAATTTGACAGAACTATGTTGGCCATAGTTCTGGAATCCCACCAATTCTAACCAGCTTTAACCAATTCTCAGCTCCTAGACGAACTGGTGTTCGATCATGGTAATGAAAGAACTACTTCTTTTATTTCATTCTTTACTGCATTGTAATTTACATGTTGACGTTCCCATTTTTAGAACTATCAATCGTGGCACACCCATTGTGTGTACTGACATTTCATTAATTTACATTAGTTGCTTAAGTGGATTGAGCCCTTTCCTCTTGTTTGGCTTGAGCTTGAGATTCACAATAAATCTATCGAGTTGGTCGTTTATGAGAATAATTTAATGTTTGATTAAGACTTTATCACATAGATGCCTAAATAATATAATGGCCTAATAATAATAAATAACATATTGATTCTCAAACAGTTTTATCATGTGCTGGCTAGACTAGGAGTTGGGATTTTATGCTGAGGTCAACTAGAATAACATTGATATCCTATAGGAATAATATGGTTGTAAGAATAATATGGTTGAGGTAGTGATCTTTTCTAAAAGTGATACTTCTGTTGATTCTAAGGGTGCATTTGATTGTTAGGAGAAAAAGAGAAAAACTTAAGAGAAGGTGGGTGGTTAAAAGGTAAAATTAGGATCAACCAACTTGTACCATGGATTTTGATTCCAAATAAAAAATTATACAATCAAACACAGCTAATGATGGGAAATATGGTATTTTGAGCATTTTCCTTAGAAAAGAAATGCGCGCAAGCAAACCCCAAAAGTGGCAAGTTTTTTGGAATTTTGCAAGGACGCCTTTATGATTGTCAAAAAAGTTGAATTTATGACCACTCTAATTGGCATAGACACGCTTAAACATATAGCAGACGTAGAACCCAATTTTAGATGATACGACTTGAATAACTCACTATCTATTTAATAAGGGAGAATGGTTTTCGAATTCTAACAAAGTATTAAAGGATAAAAGATGAAAGATGTCTTTTTAAGGCTAAAGACAAATGTATAAGAAATACTCAAATGTTATTATTGATCTATAATGCTTTTCTCCACTTCTTGTTTCTATCTTACAAGTTTTAACTGTCATTTGTGTTTAAAACGTCAGAGTATATTTGTCATATATATAGATCATAAACGTAATTACTTGTTGTATTCTCTTTGGATTTGAAAACATAGTTGAAAAGATGGTCTTCTCATTCCATGGCTAGAACACATGAAAAAAGCCATAATTTCTTGGTACCAAACACCAACTAACTAGTACATCCATCCATTTGTAGATGCAAAGCAATTGGGGGAAATATTCTCGAAAAAAGACATGGAAAATAACTAAAAAGCCTGTAAACATCAACACTAAATAAAAAGCATTCAAAACTAAGTTAAGAGATATCATAATTTAAGCAAAGAAAGAATGCATCAAACACCCTCTGCACTACCTCCATCAAACTCACCAAGTTGTTGATTAAAAAGCCCTAATTTCAACCTTAGATAAAAACCGTAGATTTTGAGTACCTTTGGTCTCCCTCACTAAAGAGATTGCTTCCTGACAATGGTTGTGTGCGAGCTTCGAGTGAGAAAATGGAAGTCTTGTGCGAGTATTTTGTTGCCGATGTAAAGGAGGAAAACGAATGTTGATGGTCTAACAAAGAGAGGAGGAGTTATGCGCGAGTGTTTTGGTCGTAGAAAGGGGGAGATTGTTTTTATTATATTGGTTTTATTAGAATTGTTTTTATTGTTACTGATTATTTAAAAAGTAATTGTAATTAATTAATGTATTAGAGAATAGGAGTGGTATAAGGAGTTGTGGGAGTATAAGTAAGAAAAAAAGAGTTAGTGGGAGTGGGAGTTTGTAACACCCCGCCTTAATCTACAGGATATCACCCGTACTTAAGACCTAGAGTGTTACTAACCCGTCTTAGTAGGATCAAGACAGGTATGTAAGGAAAATATAAACCAATAATAATCTATATATCACACAACGATGAGCATGGGGTACAAAAATGATATTATAACTTGTAAACTTGCATTATAGATATACATGGCCAAACCATATATATAAAAAATATATATAAACAGCCTTCGGGCTAGCCGTGGCTTCCCGGATAAACATATCTATTACAAAAGAGAACTATAGTATTAGAGGCTCTACTTCATCTTGGATCCCGTTATGTCTTTGTCCTTGTGGGATCGTGGGTACCTGTAATAATTTAAGAAAACGGGGTGAGCTATACGCTTAGTATGGATAAGTAATAACAAAAGTATCACGTGTAAAACATAAGTCAGTTTAAAACCATATGTTCATTAAACAATGAATGCGTATACCAATGCAGGTTACATCACTTGTGTCAACCATAGAACTACGTAGCTAGAATATATCAATGATGAACCAAAGTATAACATGAGCCTGACCGCCCAAGAATAGAACCCGATAATAATCATAAGTTGGCCCAATGGCCTCATAGAATATCTGACCCAATGGCCTCAGAGAATATCATGAAACCATAACTGAGTTAGACCACAAGTCCACCAATAATATCATAACAACAGAATCGTTAGTGCCTTACCGTTATCTAGATTTTCGAGTTACTCACCGCTAGCTTTAGACAGCCGACGAGTTGCTGCCCTCCGGAGGTTTAGGAATTTTCAACCCAAGGGCACTAGGCCCTACTTATTTTCTATCCCGGTAGGGACGAATCAATACATAATCCCTTCACAATTGAAGGGCCACAATATAATCATATTCGGATCCATATCAGGATCATATCACATCCTGAAGAATATCATTATCATAACAAGCTTTCCTCATCATCAATAAGAGATATACGCCCCATATGTCGGGCCATAAGAATAATCTGAATACGCCAAAATATCTCCACGCGTGTGGTTGACACAATGATGAGATGTATAGTATGCAAACATACTATTTCATTAACATACTAAGCAATCTATGCCATATCCACTCAAACAAATCTCATTCCGTATCCCTTGGTGTGTATAAATTATCAACAGCCCATTTTGTCAACAAACAACATTCCACATAACCAAGAGATACTTTATATAATTCAAATAACACTTTACTGCAAGTGTATATGGCATATCTTGCCTCAAATCATGTAATCATGGCTTTATAAATCATAAGAACAACATGAGCCCATTTTATATTCAAATTTCTCAAACAAATAAGAATCAAGCACAACGATTCTTACATAATAAAATAATATTATCAAGTTTTGAAAGCCAGAAAACCTCTACCTCGTGTTTATCAGCCGTACAGAATAAAGAAATATGAGAATCTAAGCTCTCCCAAAGCAATCTCAAGGAGGAAGGTGATGAATAGTATGCTAGAAAAGGATTTTTGATGATTTGGAGCATAAATCTTCAATAGGAAGTGAAAACAAATGAGAATCGCTTAAGAACTTCTCTTTCTCTCAAGAAACCTCTAGAGGTTTATGGTAGAGTTTGGGTTGAAAATAGGTGAAAAAGGTGATAAAACACACTTAAAACGAACTAAGTTGGTGGACTGTTCCGGATAGTGGACTGGTATGCCAAAAACAGAGTACCGGTCCGCAGTGTAAATTTCCCCAATTTTTATACGCCGGACCAGCATGCCAAAACTCGCATACCAGTCCGCAACCAAACTTTTTTCCCAAAATGTAGACGCCGGACTGGTATGCCAAAATATCCATATCGGTTCGCGAGTAAACTTTTTTTCATTTTGTTTTGGCCATAACTTCTCGCTCGGTACTGTCAATTAAACACTTGTGTATAATAATATGCTAAAAAAACATATAGTGCAAACTTAATTTTGCATGATTTCATAAGAAAATACAATTTAAAAATCTATTGCAAAGTTAGCTTTGCACTTCTTTTAGAGTTTTGTCAAATATAGGCTTTTAATTTACAAAAATATTATTCCCTGGTTCTTTTGTATTTTTTTTATATAAGCCCTATTTTTTAATATTCCTTGCAAATATATATATATATATATATATATTACATCTTGCCTTTTGTGTTAGGTATATGAAATAACATATAACTTTTTTAATTTTATTTTTTTGCTTATAAAAAAATGTTTTGTTATTCTTCTTATTTTTTGAATTTGCAAACTTTTTATTTTTGTTTTAAAAAAATATTTTTCAACAAAGTTTATAGTGGCTCTTACAAATCGCCTACCAAAATGAATTTTGAATATATTCCAAAATTTTAACATAATAATTACTATGTAGGAATTTATTTATTTTTGGCGACAATAAATTTACCATTGAAGATATTTGTAACAAATATAGAGGGTGTAAATAATACTGCCTTTTATTAAAGCCATTTTAAGTGGGCTCTTTGCAATATAATTTTATGTACAAGAATTACACTAATTTTAATCTTTTATACAAGCTGATACATGGTTTCAAAGAATTGAATAAATTAATTGAAAGAGAAAAAATTATAAAGACCAAACACTATAAAAAGAGAAAACATACATGCCTTTAACTAGAAAGAAAGAAGCACTAGGCTAAAACCAAAGAGCAACAATTGATCTCATAAAAAGTATAAGAAGAAAATGCAATAACATGCTTACTGTCACGGGGTAATTGTCTTTTTTCATTAGAGGCTTACTAAGTGATTGCGTTGTTTCCACAAACAACCAGCAAATACAAGCACACACACAAATCAAATATAAGGACAAGCAATGTACAAGGACAACACTCCCAAACCTTTTTCTATTGCCTCAATAGTTTACAAAAGGAATACACAAATCTCACATTTGTCTCCCTCTGCCAAACACACTTGGCTGAGACACAATTATATGCATGCATGCAACTGACAACCCCAACTGCCCTAGGGAAATTTGAATTCAAACACAAAGAAACCAACACAACTGCAAGGTGGTTTTGTCTGCACGAAACTGCCTTGTCTAATTCAAACACAAGGAAACCCACACAACTGCCTTGTCTAATTCAAACACAAGAAAACCCACACAACTGCTAGGTAATTTTGTCCACATAAAACTACCTTGTCCTGTGCCATGCATGTGCAAGGGAGTTTCCCTTGTCCCAATTTAGACAACCAGCTACCCACAAGTAGCTAGCTTCCACAGCTGCCTATCCATGCGTCAAAACAACGTAGTTTCAGTCTTTTCTCGAATTCCCACAAATTCAAGTCATGAGCCTCTCATGACTTAGGCAACATTAGCCCACAATGCAACTCTAGTAACCCACGTGCTGTGTCGGACGCCCGCACTTAGCCCGCATGGGGACTGCATGCCACAGCTACACCAGCCCCCTATAATACCACTTAATGAAATATTCAAAGTGGTAGCAGTACACATCAGGTGTCACAAGTTGCTGCAATCCAAGTGCCCACGCACTTGGCTGGATTTCTCGAATAGAGCCTAACTGCCCGCATAGAAAGCCTCTAAATTCCTGCACCCCTTATTTCTACCAGGCATGCCTTGGCAATGGTGCAACCAAGTCATGCCAACTCCGACCCCAACTACTTAGGGTCTAACACTTACCTTATAATCTTACCTATTATTTTTGTCGACATGTATTATAAGAACTGTGCCTTCGCCAAGTAAAACTAAAATACAAAACAATAAGAATAGTCAGTAAAAAGACAATTCCTCCGAAATTATCTTTTTCATTCCGTGTGAAATAGAGGAAAAACTTGTCCTAAAAATCCTCTTTAATTTTTTGTGTTACAAAATTATGTCAAAATTTAAATAAATACAAAATTTACAAGTCCATCAACTCGATTATGATCTAATAACCTTTTGCTTTATGCAGTTAAGAAAATGTTTGTTAAACATAATGAAATTCAAAATATATATAATAAAAAACAGAATTTGTTATGTAGATACTTAGGAGACATTTACTTTTTTAGCATCCGAATGTTTGGTTAATGTTAAATAAAACTTTTAAAAAATATTTTTTTTATCTAACTAAACCTTTAGCTAAATATTATATTTTTGAATTTATTTGAATTTAAATGTTGAATTATGTTACTTCACAATTCCCCTTATTATTGTATGAATTTATATCCATTGAATACAAAGATTAATTGCTAAATTTTGATCATATTCAACTTTAATTGGTGAGAAAATAAGCGTCACTAAAAATGATTTTTTAACTACAAGAGTACTTTTGTGGAGTGCTAACATCATCACCCAATAAATATCAAGGTTACCTTTTAACACCAAATATATTTTCATTCAGCATACAGAGGTAAAACAAAGAACCCTTTAAAATTAAATTAAAATTTTGAATTTTATTATTTAAGTTGCTTCATTATATCATTTTTTGATTTGATTTCAACATGATTTTGGCCCTATGATACATTGCTTTATTTCTTTTGACAAAAAACGAAATATGTGTTATTAATAACGGAAAGTAGTACAAAGACTTGACAACCTGAACAAAGGTTAAGATATCTGATGATACAAAAGGCTCCACACAGGTTCAAAACGATCGTGAAGAGCCATTAGATGATTCATCGCGGATATCTTAACCTTTATTTAGGCTATCAAGTCTTTGTACTATTTTCCGTTATTAATAACATATATTTCGTTTCTTATTAGAAGAAACTAAACAATGTATCATGGGGCCAAAATCACGTTGAAGTCAAATTAACTATTGATATAACAAAGCATTCAAAATTTTAACTTTATTTTACCTCTTTATGCTGAATGAAAATATATTCGATGCTAAAGGTAACCTTGCTATTTATTGGGTAATGATATTAGCACTCTACAAAAGTATTCTTGTACTTCAAAATCATTTATAGTGACGCTTATTTCTCACCAATTAATGTTGAATATGATCAAAATTTTACAATTAATCCTTTTATTCAATGGATATATAAATGCATATAATAATAATAAGGGTAATTGTGAAATAACATAATTCAACATTTAAATTCAAAAAAAAAATATTTACGTAAAGATTTAGTTAGATAAAAACAAATATAATTTTTAAAAGTTTGGTTTAACATTAAGCATTCGAATGCTAAAAAAGTAAATGTCTCTTCAGTATCTGCAACACAAATTAAGCAGTTAGTTGGTAACATAACGAATTATACTTCTATTAAATATATTATGACTTTCATTGTGTTTAGCAAACATTTTCTTAACTCTATAAAGCAAAAGCTTATTAGATCATATATAATGGCAGCCGCTATTCGCACACCAATAATTACTTGGTAATACTCCAATATTAAAAATACTTTAGATGTCTTTTTTACACCACTCATTTAGATTTTTACTCAATGGTTATTTATTTAAAGTTAAAATTAACCTTCCTAATTACATATTAGATTAACTTATAATTACTTTTCCAAATTCAAATAGAATTAAATGCTATCTCATGTATAATTTCCCCTCCAAACGCTCCAGCCGCCAAAATCGCTGGACTCTTTTTTTCTTCTCATCTTTTTGATTGAAAATGCACAAAGACTTCCATTGATTGAAGCAAATCAAGCATTAAAGCAACACTTTGTGGAAGCAAAGAAGAAACCCTAGACCATGAATAGTGGTGAGAACACCATAGAGTTGAAAAAGAAAGATAATGAAGAACCTAAAGGTGATATACAAGAAAAGGGTGATGAAGGAAAGGTATGCTTAGTGTTTTGTATATCATTGTGTTTTTTTTTCATATTTAAGCAATGAATGCATACACAACACTCTAAAGCATTGAACATAGTATACCTGACTGAAAATAAGGTGACAGTCGCTTTATATGGAGTGAATTATAGTAGTTGATTCGTTGGAAATGTAGCGAAATAAAAAAAATTGCTATCATGTCCACTCGCTGGACATCAGTAAACAGTCATAGCATGTAACTCGCTTTATGATAAGTGAGTATTATTGGTATACTCACCAGACATGTAGCGAATAGGACCAATTTATTTCTGAGTGTTCATTAACTGAAAAAATTGCTTGGTAATTTGGTATTACAAGAGTTATAATTGGTTAATAAACTAATCTTCAAATAATTCCATTATCTCAGGATGTATATTGCCTTGAAGAAATTGACTTTTGCCAATATCTCGAAGAAATTGACTTTGGCCAATTTGAAGCAAAATCTCTAAATCCCGATTGCCTTGAATTAGAGCCTCGTAATTATGGTGTTACAAGTGTCGATGGTGGGGATGACCAATCCTTAGAGGATATGATGTGTTTAGATGCAATTTATTGTGGTGAACATAAAGCAGATGTCAGTGCCCATTCTTACATTGGTGACCAGCCCCTCCTCCTTTCCATTGGTGACCATAATCCGGATAATGATAAAGCTATAAAAATTGATGTCACTCCGGTCTTTGTAACAAACGAAGTAAGTTTACTTTATAACTTGACTATAATGCCTTAAATGACTTTCTTAATACGAATTTTCTTAAGTAGTATAATATGTTATTAATTTGTTATGTATAATGTTTATTTATCTAGGTATTTCCTTCTCGCTATAGTTTGGTTGATTGGTGTCAAAGTCAAGGAAGAGGGATAAGAACTATAGTTGTAACTACGAAATCCGACCAAGGGGGTGGTGCTGTGAGGAGGCGTCCAAGGCTATATTTAGGGTGCGAAAGAGGAGGGGTAGCTCGTACTAAGAATATTGCAAAGAAGAGAGAAAGTGCTACCAAAAAATGCAACTGTCCATTCTCACTCCGCGGTGTGAATATTGATGGAGATAAGTGGAGGCTAGAAGTGCGCTGCGGTGTTCATAACCATGAATTGCCCCATAGTTTGGTTGGTCATCTGTATGCCGGAAGATTAAGCCAAGAAGAGAGAAAATTTGTTGTGAACATGACCTTTACTGGAATAAAACCAAAAGAGATTTTAAATGCACTTAAGCGTCGTAACAAGGAGAACGCCTCCACAATGAAGACCATTTACAATGCAAAGGCCAATTTGAGAACTCATGAAATAGAAGGAAGGAGCGCCATGCAACAATTAATGAAAGTTTTAGTGGAAAAGCACTATGTCTATTGGCATAGGAAGGACAAAACAACCGATAAGGTATTAGACCTCTTTTGGGCCCATCCTGAAAGTATTTTATTAGCCAAATGTTTCCCTTCTGTGGTGCTTCTTGATTGCACTTACAAGACAAATCGCTACAAAATGCCATTGTTTGCTATGGTGGGAGTGACATCAACTGGTAGGACATTCTCAATTGCGCATTGCTTTTTGTATAGAGAATTGGAGGATAATTACAAATGGGCCCTTTCAAATTTAAAGTTGTTATTTACAGCACACAATTTACCTAGCGTGTTTGTTACGGATAGAGAGTGTGCAGTCATTAAAGGTATCCACATTATTTTTCCCGAAGCCCACCACATGCTGTGTACGTTTCATATTTCAAGAAATGTGGAACAACATTGCAAATCATCTTTTAAGAGTGGCCCTGTTTGGAAGAAGTTCATTGAAGATTGGAGTAATTTGACTAAGGCAACATACAAATAGAGTTCTTTGAAAAATGGGAACGATTCAGGAAAGATTGGGAGCACTTTCCTAAGTGTGTTGATTACCTTACACGTACATGGTTCCAACATAGAGAGTCGTTTGTACTAGCATGGACGAATCATATAAAACACCGTGGCAATAATACTACAAATCGAGCAGAAGGGTCACATTCAAAGCTAAAAAAGCATCTTGAGTCAAGCCAACGATCTTTTACAATAGTGTTCGCAGCGATGGACAATATGTTATGCCTTCAACTTACTAAAATTAAGGCTGCGTTTGAGAAAAGTCTTGGATCTGTGAAAGAAAATCACCATGGAATGCTATTTCGACACATCAGGGGAAACATTTCCCAGTTTGCATTAGATTTAATAAAGAATGAGTATGATAAGTCGATTAATATTGGTATAGATTCATCTAAATGTGATCACGTCCTTCGTACTATTTATGGGCTACCGTGCGCACATGAATTGTTACAATATGGTCATGAAAATCAACCTATCCCGCTTGAGGTTGTTGATCAACACTGGGGACAGCTCACGATATTGCCAAATACTAGTATTTTGAAAGATGTTGATGAGGCGCCGGAAATTATTTTGTTTAAGAAATTATTTGATCAATCAACTGAAGATGAAAAGAAAGTACTTTTGAGAAAATTGAAAGAGCTTACGACACCAATGATCACATCGCTTAAAGAGCCAAAACCTGTGGTTCCTAAGGGTAGACCTCGTGGTAGCAAAAAATCGTTAAGTCAAAAGGAGAGAAATGAAAGGAAGCATGAATTGTCGACGAAGCGAGATCCTTAAGGGTTCGAGTATGCTAAGTTCCAAGAAGACCGATAATTGGTAGCATCAATTCCCGATAAATTATCACAAGTTTCAAAGGCTAAGAAGATGAAGTATTCGCATAAATCGACGGAGAAGGAATTCAAAGATTATCTCCCTTACATTCCTGAATTCATGCATCCTTTCATCGCCAATATAGAAAATGTTGATAATGATGGCAACTGCGGGTATCGGTGCGTTGCAGGACATTTACAATTTTTCGATAGCAATGGGTGGTTATCGGTTAGAAAAGAGTTGATAGATGATCTTGAGAGGTTCAAAGAAAAGTATGACAAAGTATGAGGCCTGTGGTTTTATATTGATTGTAAATATGCACTTGAATGTTTTAGCACCCCGTGTGGCCCAAAGTTTTGGATGGTTATGCCCGACATGGGTTACCTTATAGCACGGCATTTAATTGCGTGGTGGTTTTTCTTTCTAAACAACAATGTCTAACTTTTTTACCACACTCAATGCCTCCGCTGGAAGGAAACATCAGTTGATTTCTATAGCATTTGTATGTGGTTGTCACTTTATTAAAGTTCAGTTGAAGGATGGTGCGCCGCTTCCTCCTATTGCTTCAAAGTGGCATGTTCTTTATACAGAGGAAGCAAGCACTTGGATGGATCATTATGTGGATAGACTTGACCGATTTTTTGAAATAGCACCAACACATAATCTTACAACAATCGATTTTCCAATCATAGTTAATTAGGTGATTGGAAAGTCTATTGTTAGTTAACCTTTTTTGTTCTTTTTTTATGCGAATATGTAAGTTTTTGTCGCATAGAAAGTGCTTAATACCTTTCTTTTTTTTTTGTATGAATGACAACACTTTTACCCTCGTATGTGAAGGGTCCTTATAATATAGTATTTTTAATGCAAATATGTAAATATTTGTCGCATATAAAGTGTTTAATACCTTTCTTTTTTGTATGAATGGCGACACTTTGATCCGAATATGTGAAGGGTCCTTATAATATAGTTGCTTTTAAAGATACATAATTTACTATTGTCGTGGATGTGTTTGATTTACTTTTCACTTGAAACAAAACAAAAGTATAGTCATACAAATGTGCCTTACTCGCTGGACATCGGTTTTCTGGTTGCCCCAAAGTTACCCAATGTCAAGCGAGTAATATACATGTACAACTTAGTAAATTTTCCAGTAGCCTTTATTCATTCTGGGTGCACCCCAGCCACCCTATCTCTAGCGAGTAACTACACCTTTATCGCTGGACATCCGTCTTTTTTTTGGTCTATAGTCACCCAATGTCAAGCGAGTAATATACCTGTACAAACTTAGTCAATTTTCCAGTAGCCTTTATTCATTTTGGGTTCACCCCAGCCACCTTAAGTCTAGCGAGAAACTACACCTTAATCGCTGGACATCCGTCTTTTTTTCTGTTTATAATCACCCAATGTCAAGCGAGTAATATACATGTACAACTTAGTAAATTTTCCAGTAGCCTTTATTCATTTTGGGTTCACCCCAGCCACCCTATGTCTAGCGAGAAACTACACCTTAATCGCTAGACATCCGTCTTTTTTTTTGTCTATAGTCACCCAATGTCAAGCGAGTAATATACATGTACAACTTAGTCAATTTTTCAGTAGCCTTTATTCATTCTGGGTTCACCCCAGCCACCCTATGTCTAGCGAGAAATTACACCTTAATCGCTAGACATCAGTCTTTTTTTTGGTCTATAGTCACTCAATGTCAAGCGAGTAATATACATGTACAATTTAGTAAATTTTCCAATAGCCTTTATTCATTCTGGGCGCACTCCAACCACCCCATGTCTAGCGAGAAAGTACAATTTACTCGTTGGACATCCGTCTTTTGGTTGCCATATAGTTACCCAATGTCTAGCGAGCATTATCATTTGCAGTGTGTCTGGGTCAACAAATTATTCTTCTAATACCAGTAAGGTAGGTAAATTGCTCATCTTCTTCTTCTTTACAATAATTAGGATAAATTAACAAGAAATAAATTATCAAAACATACATGGTCGTATTTTTCATTATCCAAAAATAGAACTTAGATAGTGTAATACATTAACAAAAAAGAAGACAGAAAAATACACCAAGTCAAAGCAAACCCATTAAGCCTAACACATGTACCAAATCCAAAGCAAATACATTAACAAAAAAAAACTACCAAGCATAACTACATTAAGCCAAACGCAACTACATTTACACAAATAGTCTTTACCAACAGTAAGTACATACCTATATATGATAACATAGAATTAAATAGTCTTTACCAACAGTAAGTACATATTATAATTACATGATGAGGAAAAGATTTAGTATGAACCCATTTTTTAACATTTACCTACACGTACTAGCAGTTAAAAATTAAGTCATAATTAGAAACTTGGTGTCATTCAAAATTTGAACAAAAAGCTAACAGTTCTTGACAATTATAGTGAAAGGTCATGAAAGACTATGACTTTTAATGTCCTTTTCATCAATCAAGGAGGCCCTATTTTCTTTTTTTCTTTCCCCTGTACAGTTCTCTTCATCAATCAAGGGGGGGGGGTCATATTGGGGTTTCGAATTCTCAAGCCATAAATATTAGTTCACTCAATGTCCTCTGTTTTGCTCTATTTTTGTTTTACTACTTGGATTTTAATTAAATGGGTTTTGGATTATAAATGTTTTTTTTTCCTTTCACTTTTTCTATACTCACCAATAATTAATGTTTATATATCTTTCACTACCAACACCTTTCAAATTGTACAGGCAAAGAGGAAACAAAAAAAACCCATTAACACATCAAAAGGGGGAGGGTGAATCAGGTTCTTCTATCCACCAAAAAACATATTTGAACCATTAACAACACTATTATTCACAACCCCATCTTTGAATATGCAAGGATATGCAAGGAAAGCAAATGCAAGGATATACAAGGAAAGCAAATGCAAGAAAACCATTATTAAGTCAAAATAGGTCAAAATGCGAAACTTACTTGGCTCATGATGTTAGAGACGGAAGCTCAGAGATGATGAAGCTGAAGCTTAGGATGGAGACGAGCTGAGAAGATGAAGAACGGCGACTCTTCTAGTTGAGAGGGTGAGAGATGTTGCCGTGAATGAGAGAAATGACAGAGGAAATGGCGACTGTTGGTTGAAAAGGGGAGTGGGTCTTTTCTTATTTTTTTTTATAATTTAATTAGCTTAATTAATTTATTAATTGATGTATTTAATTAGTTAATTATTTTGTGTAATAGTGGGAGTGGAAGAACCGTAGAAATAACTTTGGAGTGGATAAGAGAAAGAAAACTATTTTTTGGAGTGTTTATAATAAGTGGTTTAAAACCAAGTAATTCTTGGTGTGTATATAGTGCCTGCCTATATAATCGGGTTGATGGACTTCTGAATTTTGTATTGATTTAAATTTTGACATAATTTTGTAAAACACACAAAATTAAAGAGGATTTTTAGGACAACTTTTCCCTCTATTGCACATGGGAATGAAAAGGATAATTTCGGAGGAATTCTCCTTTTATTCGAGAATTTCAATGTTTCTTACAAAATTCCAGCCAAACGCAAAAAGCGAGGAAAAAAATTTCTGAAACCCTACAAAACTGAGGAGAAAAAAAAAGAAAAAGAAGAAAAAAAGGAACCAAACAAATCGTCCAAATCGTTCTATCACTCTAGGGTGTGTTTGTCATGCGAGATTAACATTAGGATTAAATTAATTAATCATATCCGATATTTATTATCGGAAATGATAGAATAAATAAATTATATCATGTGTTTGGCGCAATGGTAGATATGATATTTTAATCCTATCCCACGTTTGGTGCAACATGAAATTGGATTGCACTCATGATTAATTATCATTTTATCATTTTAGAACGGTATAAATATATACCACCCTTATAGGTGGTATTAGCTATCCCATGGTTGCTGGATAGCAAAATAAATATAATTTTTTTTATTTTGATCTTTTTCTTTTACGCTTTTTAAATAATCAAATTTATTAATGAAAATTTTCAATCACCCAAAATCACAGTAACTCAACTAATAAAATTCATTTCTTATATAATACGGTATTTTTATTTATTTTTTTATTAAATAAAGGTATTTATTAAAAAAAATAAGTTTTAGAAAAAATGGTAGCCTTATAATTTGAAACTGTACTTAATAACTAGTTCGTAAATATTGTATATAATATAGAACTTTTCTCCCGAAAGAGTTTTTTACGAAATTTATTTATAAATAAGAGAATTGCATTAGTTAAAAAAAATTGTGGATAACAATTAAAATTGCATATATTTTTAAAAGAAAAACAAATTGCATTATATAATATATGGACTTGTAATCCGAAAGTCCATCAAATGCAAAGTTTATTAAACATTTATTCGACTAGTCCTTATCCTGTCCGATCCCGCTTAATTCTCATCCGACTGATTCCTTTCTTATCATATCTCATATAATTCATATCTGACTAATTCCAACTCTTATCATATCCGACCTTTATCCTAACCTATCTTACTTCCTTATTCGGTACGCCAAACGCACTCCTAGAATATAGTAATAATGTGAATCAATAATTTAATAATTAGATTGCTTAAAATTATCCAATAATTTTGCCTATCACTGCAGCGGCGAATTTGGAATCCAATATATATATATATGTGTATATACGAAGAAAAAATTACAATTTAATTTAATTGAAAGAAATAAAAAGTCAACTTCTTTTTTAACTCCATGCATGAAAATTATTAGAATTATCATATTATTGGCTGTAATTCACCCAATTAAGTGAAATTGGTTTCAATCAATTTACAATTCACCTTTATTTTATTTATTTTTTTCAGAATCTAAAATAGTTAAATATAGGAATAGAAAATGAATTACAATTCTTTATTTTTATTCCCGCTAAACAAACAATGCGAATGGAAACTTCTATGCACACCAATTTTTGAAGTTACTTCACTATTTTCACTTGGTTTTACTCAATTTTCCATTCATCAGATGACAAGTGAATTAATACATGTTATTGGCTCGATGACAAGAGAATCTATATTTACATACTCGTTCGATGACAAGCAAGTAAAACATTTTTAAGCTTTTACTCACTTGTTATCGAGTCAATAACATACTATTATTTATTATGGTACAAATGGAAAATAAAATGTTATCAAAAATTTTGTGAAGTACAAAAAGTTGCTAACATTTTTAAATTTAAAACTATTATTGATATCCTGGATATGCTCATAACAATATTACAAAAACTTGTATTATTGACATATTCGGTCGTCTCTGCGCATTTCTCCCTCCCTCTCATCGGTTGAAGCTTGAGGCGAAGAGGAAGACTAAAATTTAAACAAAATCAAATAATGTCAGGAAACTACCTTCCCCAAGAGCTCCTAATTCAGATCCTCTTATTGCTACCCCCAAAGTCTCTTCTCAGATTCAGGTGCGTCTCTAAATCTTGGTGCTCTCTAATTTCAAGCTCTAATTTCGTTGATATCCACACACGCAATCTCCCTCACATCACCAACACTCGCAAATTCATCCGCTACTGCACTACTACATCTCCTCGCGAAGAAGTCTATTCAGTGTTTTTCGATAACCAATCGTCGTTCGACCGTGACGATGATGTCAAAATTGATTTCCCCTTCACTAGCAGAACCAAATATAGAATTGTGGGTTCTTGTAATGGTCTCATTTGCCTCTCAGATGATGCACTTTGCGGCTACGGAGATACAATTGTTCTATGGAACCCGACAATTAGGAGAAAATTGACCCTTCCCCTTCCCGACATTATACTAAAGAATATGGGGTATATGTTTGTTCTTGGATTTGGGTTTGATTGCAAGGCTAATGATTACAAGATCGTGAGACTTTCTTACAAAAATGCACGCAATACTAGTTCGTTGCCCCCTTCGGTTGAGGTTTATAGTGTTAGAACTGGGGCATGGAGGCACATTAGTGCTCTCGCTCCTATGTGTCACATCTCCGGGTATTTCTGGCCTCAGGTTTTCGTTAATGGAGCTGCGCATTGGGTCGCGTATTCTTTGAATTGCGGACAAATGCGCAGTTTGATTTTGTCCTTTGATATGTGTGATGAGGTATTTCGTGAGATTATGTTGCCTGGATGTTTAGCAGGCGAATCTCATTGGTACATGGGGGTGGTTGTGATACAAGATTCGTTATCTGTTGTAGATTATGATAAATCCCTTAACATGCTTTCGGTTTGGGTCATGAAAGATTACAGTGTTGTTGAGTCTTGGACCAAGCAATATAATATTGATTCGGAGGTTGGTTTGGGAATAATGCTTGGTGTTCGGAGGAACGGTGAAGTATTATTAACAACAAGAAATGAAGAGCTGGTAGATTATGATATGCAGACTCGAGGAAGCATGGACCTTATCACTGGTGGGGTGAAGAACTCCTTTTTTGTGGATACTTACAAGGAGAGCTTTGCTTTACTCTTTGAAGGGGGAAAAACCCGAATCTAGGGAAGGTAGTCAGGCGAAGTTGAATCTCATTCGTCCTTGATAGGAGCGTCGAATTTTGGATCATGGACTCATGAGTTGAATTAATGGGCTCTTTTTTTTTTTTTTGGTTTCCTTGCAAATGCAGACTAGTGGCTTGCTAAATATTTTGTATCATTTACTTGTTGATGTAGAATAATGTCAATATTTGGTATTATTACAAGACTATGTATCCACCTTTTGATGTTCAGATTTCATTTATATTCCACTTGCTTGAATCTTTAAATGATGTTATATTTTTCATGCCCCTGGTGGATTAGTAATATATTTTGGCATTATATTGTTAACTCTGTTGGATTTCCTAAAGGATCAACGTATCTAGGATCATATTTCTTTTAGCTTAATATTGTTCTTGATGTCATTTGTTTCTATAGCGAATATTGTTAATATGGTACCATTCAGTGGCTGGGAGTAATTAATAATGTTTTTGGGTTATTTACTGATTTGCTTTGCTATATTCATATGTTCGATTTACATGAGTTTTAGTCATACTTTGTGTGGCATATTGGTCGACAATTTCTCCCCCTCCCACAAGTTTCTCTTCTCCTTTTTCTTTCTTCTCCTACCTACATACTACTCTTTCTGATTTTTTTCTCAGTTATTAGTCTATTATGTTATTAGTTATAACTAGCTTTTGTTCTGTAAAATACCAAATAATATTGCTTCATTGAGAATAAAATACTGATTTTTTTTTTCTGGGTTACAATTTTCTTTTCATCACTAAACATCAGGCATAAGTTTGGCAGCCTAATGGCGTATATAAGTTGGCTTTTCAACAGTTTCATCATCACTTAGTTGTTTGCTCTATATGATGTGACATTAGAGTAGGTGTAAATTATGATTAGAAATATATATTTCAAGTTATAGTCTGTAGCGCGCCTTGCTTTGAAAAGGCACGCCTGCAAAAGTTGATGAACAAAGCAATTTTAATGGGGGAAATAAAACATTAGAGGAAAGGGTTTGATCAATGAAGCAAAAAATTGCATTAAGGAAATCAAATATGAAAGAGGAAGGGTTAAATCTTACCTAGACGATACCAAAATGGCACTTTGATTTAGCTAGTTTTGAGAGAGATGAGTGTTTGAAATTTAGAGAGCCTAAGTTGAAAATGCCAAGTATACTAATCCAATCCTCAAAATAATAACAGTTTTGGTTCCAAAATCACAATTGAATCATGAAATATTAAATAATCCAACCTCTTCAAATCTTTTGCTCAAGAAAATAGACATGTGCAATTTTAATTCATTGACTAAATGATTTTATTATTTGATTTTGACATTCGATCTAAATATATTAATTTTCAGAGTGCGAGATCAGTATTACATATTTAACCTTTATATTTAAGTGAAGTGGGAAGAAAGATATTGTGGGTGACATTTGGAACTCTCAGGAAAAATATAGAAAAGATAGGAGATCATCTCACTAAATCATTAATGTCTTTCTCCAACTTCCCACAAAAATTTATTGTTTTCTAATAATTTTTTGACTTTGCAATCGAAGGGGACCAAACCTTCGTAAATATTGTCTTGTAATATATGTGCTGACAGTTTTTCGAAAAAGCTAGAGAGCAGAGGGTAAGTCATCCACTGAAAGTTCTTTTTACAACTTTACATCCTCTTAAACTAATTCTTGGCCTGTTACTGAAGTTGAATTCAGTGGATAGGAATAATTTATAAATCTTTTTGTAAGTATTATTTGCTCATTTGATTCATTTGTTCATACTTATGGCGTGCTTGTATTAACAATTAAGAATTTAACTATTAGTTGTGAGTCTTGTTGTCTTATGCCTGTTGTACAAAGCCGTGTCTTTGTAGCTAGAATTATTGGACTTGGAGAGCAATGGTTGTGCGTTTTCAACTGTTTATGGTTGAAATCCTGAAACTCCACTCATTTTGCTCGTCCTTTTACATGTCGACAAGCAATTTTTTAAGTTGGTTGATGATAATCCTGTTAATGCTTGAATTAGGGACGATGAAGTATGCTAAAATATCAGTAGGTTTATTTCATTAACTCTAATTTATAGGTCCGTCATTGAGCTAGCAAATTGAATTAAACTGGCTTTGTCCACAATATGTCCAATACTTATCTGCTCATTTTTAGCTTGTGTTGAGCATTAAGCATGTATTTTTTCTTGGTGCAGTGGAATGCTGGTGGGGAGGTCTTTTCACTTGTTTCTCCATTGAATCTTTTTAATGAAATTTGGTGGAGATATTCTATTCATGATGGAGGTCATGTCCACCAGATTTCTTACGAAACCCAACCATTTACCCCTTCAAAAGTGAAAGTTTGCTCGTTAACCAAAGAGCGGTAGCCATTTGTGGAGGCTGTCTATAGATATATATGTTTATTTGGAGTTCGAGGTGATTGCAAGAGAAGAAAATGTTGCCTTGTGTTACTGTCATAAAAAATCTTCTCTATTGTAAGGATACCATGCTTTTATACTCAATATTTGGAGGGCTTCCTTTGCATTTTGTTTTAGCTACAAGGACTTGGGGTCGCTATCTCTGTATTATATATATATTAGCTTTATGTGAGACGATGTACAATTAAGGCTCCATTTGATAGTAACATGGAAAATGAAAATAAAAACAACTAATTTGGGTGAGAAGATGGAAAATAAGTTGAGGCATATGAGGAGATTCTCTCCATCTTATACTCATTTTTGTGAGTATATGTCCTCCATCCTCCTCTAATATTTTATGAAAAAAATTTCTCTCCCATCACCCAAAGAAAATTTTGTCATGGAAAAAAACAAAAAGTAAGAGTTAATCTCACCACATCACTCAACTTATTTTCCTTCTTCTCACTTAAATTAGTTATTTTTCTTGTCATTTTCCATGTTGCTATCAAACGGAGCCTAAATGTTATTAATTTCAAGAGTAAAGTTTCATAAAATGATAAGTAGTTAAGCAGTTAAGTATTGTTACTTTTGCCGAGAACAAGAACTGAAATCTCATTATTTAGGCTAAGCACAACATAAAAATTTAGAAAAACATGAAAATAGCTCAACGATTATAATTAATGAATTCTATACTTGTAGAAGGCAAGTGTTTGATTTCCAGTACTTCCTGTATAAAGAAGCCAGTTAAAGTAAGATAAGTAATTAACCGTTGACCAATTAAACCATCAACAAAAAAGGAGCTCATCTAGTATGAAGTGAGGAGGCATAAAATGTTTGATACAAAAAAAGATTGTCTTTCTCAAAATTTGCCTTCCTGTTACAATGACAAAAATCCCTCTTCTCAAACCCGTGACTTCCTAGGGTTCTAATATGATCCGATCTAGCTCCAGTTTCTATTTAACCATGGTGGTTCGTGGTATTCTAAATGATGATCCATACCTGATGAATTATAAGGATAGAGCATGGAAATTCAAAAGGAATTCTATAGAATTTCAAGACTCCTATATTATTTCCTTAATTATTTAGGAGTTTATTTTAGTTGTTTTATTTTATTATTCAATTGGGAATTAGATTAGTAGTTTCCTTTTTGAATAAGTTTCCTTATTATTTATTATTATTTTTCTTATTGTGTTAGGAATATTCTAGGAGTTACTATTTTCCTTTTCTAAGTAGGAATTAGTTTCCTTTTTGAATTAGGATTAAGGCTTTGTTTACTTCTATTTAAAGGAGGCACATTATTGTTTGATTAATATAAGAGTTTTGATGACTAATTAAATTGAGAGTTTTCTCTTTGTGTTTTCTAAGAGCATGTTGAACATGTTAAATTGATTAATTCAATTGTTCTTGACTTATCAATCTAGCAACCACACTAGATTGTGACGTTATTCATTATACCGAGATTTGCGCTTCTTTAAGCGTTGGATTGAGGTTTCCGCCTTCCTTCTTTCGCGTGATTCCAAGGTTTTAGTCTGTTTATAGACTACGGGTCAAGGATCCATTAGCCTGGCTAGGAAAGACGATCCAGGTTCGCGTCAGGTTCGGGTGAGTGCCTTTAGCAAGTGGGCTACCCACTTGCACTTCTCTGCCACTTTATTTGCTTCTTTGTAGTTAAATCCTATATAGTAATCTTCCAACTCATGTAGCTTGAATATATAGCATAAGAGATCGGTGAGCTTGGTTCTCCACCTTCTTTTTACGAAGAATTTTAAACAAGTTTGAGAGTCAATATCTATGAGTAATCTTTTAAAGTGCATTTTCTTGCCAGCACTCACCTCAGCTGGTTACTGATTGCCCTGTGGTACAAACTGCAGCTAATGCACCTTCTATGGAAAATTATGCATCTGCATCCAGCCTACCTGCTCTGGAAGGTACATTGTTGCTCCAAGCCTCTCCACACAATTCAAATGACATTTTAAGATCACCTGAAATAGCTCCAATTGTCATTGAAGCTCCCTGCATTTTTTCACCCTCCAATTGAGACAATTTAGGCCAAAATAGTCTGCAAAATAACCCCTCAGGACTTCTCCCTCTGCATTATGATGGTTCTATTGCTTTCATGGGTGATTTACAAGCTAACCTTGATGGCCATGTTAATTCCACAACCCAACAAAGACCTCTGCACTTTAACTTTCTCCTGGAAATATTGATAGAGACCTTGTTTAGGTTTTACAGCAGCAGTCCAAGGAAGCTTGTAGCAATACTACCTTTGAGGTACCCCAAAACCACCCTCAATCTACTTTAGACAGCCCACACCCACCACCCCTTTACACACAGGTTTAACTGCATTCCATCAACAGCACACTGTTTTATCTAGTGGTCCCACATTACAATCAATTGTTCAGGCAACATAGCAGGTGTTGTCATCTACTAAAACTGAAAATATTCCTAACACATCTATTCCAGCCCAACCTACACCTGCCAACAGCACCAAATCCTATGCTGCAGCTCTTCTCCAGAAAACCCACCCAACTAGGCCAGTCTCATCTCAACTACCTGTTCCCCGCCAAAATGGGTTTCTATTTACTATCAAACTAGATGAATATATGTACCAAAAAGCTATGCAAAAATGCTCCACCAACCTCATTGGAAGAATGATACTCCATCATGGTCATGCACCTATCAAAGCCATTGACTTGCAAGCCTCTCTCCCACTGCAATTTGGAAAATTGATCCCAAATGGACTTTCACACCCATTGGCAAAAGTTACTATATTCTTCACTTTATAAAGCATGAGGACTTTCAAAGAATCAAAAGTTATGGACAAACCAAACTGAAGAATGGCATTCTCAAACTCTCTAAAGAGGTACCTAATTTTGTACTGAGCAAACAAAAACAAACCACTGCACATGTTTGGGCTCGTATCCATGACCTACAATGGGAGTACTTTGATGTTCATCTGGTGTTTTCCATAGCTGGGGCCATTGGTACCCCACTTCAGATTGACCTTCATACCAGCTGTAGATCTCTTGCCCACTATGCTAGAGTGGAAGTTGATGTTGACCTTACCTTTGAACTACCTCAAAAAGTTTTTTGTTGAAAGACTGGACATGAATTTTGAAGTGCCAATTACATATGAAGAACTGCCTCCTTTTTGCTCCTATTGTCATTCTATTGGCCATTGTGTTACACATTGTAGAAATTTGTTAAGATCCCAACAATCCCATTTTCTCAATCAACCCTCAAGAGATGGACACAAACCCAAGAATGACCCTCTCAACAAAGCAAAAACTGGTTCTCTCCATCAACTACATTAAATGATCTTTCAAATTGGTCCAAAACAAAATCTACTCAACTCCGACCAGTGCACCAGGAACCCATCCCGCCTTTCTTACCTCGTTCCTGTAGCCAAGCCAAAAGTGAGGTTTTTATCCCTTCGCCTAAGACGGGGCTTCCTTAGAGTGACTTTGAGGGTTGACTTTGTAGGGCTTTCCACTCACGCTACCCGTCTTATTGGTTTGAATCTATCCTAGCTTCCTCTAAACCTAGCAAAAGTAACTACTTGCCTCCATTCATGGTGGTCTTCCATTCCTCACAATAGAGATTATTTATGGCATCCCTGAATGAAGACGGCTCATCACCATCAATGGTCCGAACTCTTTATTTGTCTCCAATAAAGGGGTCTCCTTAAGAGGCTAGTTGCTCTTTCCCTGTTCCCTGTCTACTGGCACTTGAACCCACTAGGATCACATTAAGACAAATAGAAGCAGGTCGACGAGCCTCCATGCCATAAATTAGGGCGAATGGAGTTTCCCCAGTGGGTAGCCAAAACAGTCATTAATGCTGTTAGCCAGCCCTCTCAGCCCACTATCTCTCTTCTTCCAGAACAGATCCTAACACCATTGTCAACTACCTCCTTCAATGCTACCAATAAATAAGGTAATATCAATGCTAATGACTGTCCCTCTACCTCTCACAATGGTTTCATTTCATCTGAAAACACATAATCCTCCTTTGCATTTAATATGCAACGGTGAAACCCCACTCCCAGGCTCTCTCTACTCCTCCTATGTTTACTCATACCTTTTAAATAACTAGCACCCCAAATTCTCAGCCTGATCTCATCATAAATGTATCACCTACCAGCTTTGATTCTTTTGTCCCAGATTCATGATAAGGGTACTACTACCATTAGCAGATCATGATAAGGGTACTACTACCAACAAAGATACCTCTACCACTTCCCCCTCAACAGCTTTGATCACTCCCTCAACCAATAGATTTGCACTCGTTAATGGCAAATTTTGGGCTGATGATGAACAAGATTACAATGTGCTTCCCACCAATGACACACGCATCTCTGCCTTTCCTTTACCAATGTGTGTAACTCTCCTTCAAGATAAAGGTTCTTCTATTCCTAACTCCTCTTCCCCCAAGCACTCTACTTCTCAACATTCTAACCATGGAACTAATCGTGATTCCTCCTCAGTAGCCAAGGCCACAAACTCCTCTGACTCTGAATATCTCCCACCTCTTGAGGAGAATGCTGGTAAATATAAGCTGAAAGAATCAGATTACCTACCTATGAATAGACCCCCTACCAACAAGCAACTCAGAAAACTAGCAAAAAGGCAAGAAATTGACAGGCATTCTTTGTTGCAAGCAAGCCTTTCCCATCATGCCATTAATGAACTTCAGGCTATTGAAAAGAGAAAGTCTATGCTTGACGAGCCAAATGCTGGTGAGGTGCACACTCACGGTACTTCCACCTCTCACAATGTTTAATGAAAGTTTTAGCCTGGAACCTAAGAGGTTTGAGTAATTCACAAACTCAAACCACTCTTAAATCTTTTTGTGTTAAGCATAAACCATATATTCTCTACATATCTGAGCCCATGACCTCCTTTAACACCATCCCTTGGTCTTTCTAGCATACTTTAGGCCGCTTTCTAACTTGCTGTAATGAGAGAGACAATCTCACTCCCAGTCTTTGGCTTCTTCATGCTCATTGGGTCACCAACATCAAAGTTATTCTTAACACAAACCAACAAATTACCATCTATGCCTTTCTTGACACTATGCCATGCCTCATTACATGTGTTTATGCTAGCTATTGAAGAGCATAATATATATTATTGGCCCACTACCTAACAAAGCTGTTAGGTAGTGGGCCAACAATATATATCATGTTCTTTAACATTCCCCCTCACGTGTGACCCTCATTCGCACATGGAAAGACAAACCAAACCAAAGGTGCACTTTGTGCACAAACAATAATGTGCATACTGCACAAACACAAAGGGACAAACCAAACCAAAAGTGCACTTTGATCAGAAACAATAATGTGCAGATTGTACAAACACAAAGGGGGAAACAAATGCAAGCGAGAGGATTCGAACCCGGGACCTTGCAGAACCTGAGCTCTGATACCATGTTAGAAATCATTTTACCCAAAAGCTTAAGATGTTAGGTAGTGATATGGTTTATAACACCAGCAATGACCATGGCTATGTGGGCAATAATGCATCTGATGAAGACAAAGCTAAAAAAAACCTTCATGTAACTCTTTTTTTTTAAGAAAGTTTTTGGAAGCAAAAGTCCAGAATCAGCTAGTTGGCAGAAGGGGATAAAAACACCAAATACTTCCATAAAATAACTGATCAAAAAAGAGCTACTAGCAGAATTTTTCACATAAGTGGGTTATTGGAAATGGTTCTAGAATTCAAATTTGGCAAAATGATTGGTGTCAGGATATCCCTTATCCTCCTTCTCAAACTCCTATAGACCAATGTCTAAATAGTTGGATTTCCCATAATTCTTGGAACACTCCTACATGGCCAAGGTAGAATTTTCCTCACTTCAATGCTCTTGTTACTGCCATACCTCTCCCCATTCAGCCTACTAGTGACAAAAATGGTTTGGCCTTACTTTTCTAAAGGTCACATGAATTTCAGTGATGCTTATAGTTTCTTCCATCTTTCCAGCACCAATCCCACCTTTAAAAATGTTTGGAATTCATACACCCCTCCTAGAGCCTCCACTTTTGTTTGGAGAGCCCTTCATAATGCCATTCCTTTTTAAGTCTTTCTTCAATATAAAGGAATCAACATTGCTTCCAGGTGCAGCATGTGTCTGCATAATTCTGAAACCACTTCTCATGTTCTCTTTCAATGTGGTTTTGCTTTCTCTCTTTGAAAAATGTTCTTTTCCATTTTTAACATGCACACATTTCCTATATATTTTCTAGTTGACATGTGGAACTTTATCATCTCAGAAAAATGGAGCTCTTAGGTCTCTAATGTGTGGAATGCTGGTGTTGCCATAGTTTTTCACAAAATATGGGAAACTAGAAATGATGTCATTTTCAAAAACTCTAAAATTAATTTCACAGCCTTCAAACTTCATTTGATTTCTTCCATCTCCGAGCTCAATAACTTTTTTTCTAGATTTATGTCCAATTCGGTGGAGAGCCTGCTCATTCTCAAAAGGTTTAACCTCACAGGTCACTCTAGATCAATTCCTAAAATTACTGAAACTTTCTGGACCCCTTATCCTCCTACAGGTTGGCTCAAAGTAAACACTGATGGCATGGCCAACGACTGCCTTGGTCTTGGCTCAATTGGTGGTATCTTCAGAAATTGCAGGGGTTTTTGTAAAGGTGCTTTTGAGGGTAAAATTGGCATTCACAATGCCTTTTTTCCTGAATTGTTTGCTCTTATACAAGCTATTAATATATGCTTGGAACATGGTTGGAAAAAGTTGTGGTTGGAGATGGATTCACAAGCAGTTCTTATATGCCTACTAGGTGGGATAATTGTAAATCCTACCTCTATCAGATATCATTCTATACCTCTCACACTTATAGAGGGGCAAAATGTTGTTGCTAACAAACTCTCAAAAATTGGTATGGCCTATGATCAAATCCAATGGTGGCCTTCTCCTCCTCAAGCTATTGCCCAGTTCTACTCCAATGATCTCAACCACAAGCCCTGTTACAGATTTAGTTAATCATATGTCTCCTATTTTTCTAGTTTCTGATTTAGTCAAGTTATGTAATTTTTTGTTTTCATGTTCTCTCACTGTTTGGTCTATAATCTTTATTTGGCTTAAAGATCAAGATGCAAACATTTTGTATAGGCATAGTAATTCCTTTTGTTTGCCTACTTTGTATTTATCTTTACTTGAGCCTAGTGGGTGGGCCTTTGTAATCCACATCTTGACTTTTTCATATATTTTTAATGCTTTACACTATTGCCTAAAGGCATAGTGGATTTTCTCAAAAAAAATATTGTTCTTCTCCAAGAGTATTCATCATGCTTTAAAAATGGATACCATAACCGAATACTTTCAATCACCAACTCACTACGTACTAAATTCTTGCACCCATCAAGTTTCATCTCATTATTTATTTATTTTTAAATAAATAATTGACAAAAAATAGAAAACAAATAAAATTGAGGTAAATCAAACTCTATACAAATTTTAAACTAACCCTAACACATATCCAAGCCGGTTAAAAACATGCTCCTCTCCACTGAAATTCCAAAATATTGGGCGACTTTCCAAATTGGGCTTTTTTTCTTGATTCAGACACAAACTATTTTAAAAAATATGCACTCATTTACTCCCACTTTGTCTAAAATCTATGTACAGGATTCTAGAATCACAAACTAGTTTTGCATATATATGTAAAACTTTAAGCAAAAAAATAAAAATAGATTGAAGTGCCTGCTACCAAAGAAAACACACCACACAGACACCTTCCCGCCTTCCCATAGTATTTAGAGATGAAAAAATGACTAAAAGCATGAAAAGCCGAGTATATTAACCAGAGTAAAACATTTACTTAAATGATGTAATTAAGATTTTAATTTGAAAAATATTTATATTATTTTTCTGGTGCATATTATTTTACATGTTTTCATCCAAATAAGATGGTTAAAAAATCTAAAATTGAATGTGGTTATTGAAGTAGAATGGCATTCAAACTCGCTATTCTCATTAGATAACACCCTTTAAATAGGGTAGAAATAACAATTTACATAGGATTTATATCAAAACCCAATACGGCCCATAATGGGTAATTACAAATCATAATTGATTTATCCTATCTTAACGATGGCACATAATGTATTTTCCTTTAACACTCCCTCTTGTACCAAGTCAAAGATAGAATAGTGCATGACTTGTTGCCTTATTAAAAATCTTGCCAAGTAACAAAAACCCTGTGGGAAAAAATAACCTCGGTCGAAGAAAAAAAGTTCAGTGTAATCGATGACCTGTATGTGTTAAACTCCCCCTTAAGTTTACACCCCCTTGATCTTTACATCGATCAAGGGAGCTTGGAAAGCCTACGCATTCCTATTCTTTTCACATGTTTCTCAAATATAGCTTTAGGCAAGGATTTGGTAAACAAATCGGCCATATTATCTTTAGATCTTACTTAATTCACTTGATTTTTGAGAAGAGCCTGTTGTTGCTGATTATAGAAAAACTTTGGAGATACGTGTTTCATATTATCACCTTTGATATAACCTAGCTTCGTCTGCTCGATACAAGATGCATTGTCTTCATAAATGTAAGTAGACTCATCAGTGGTAGAACTTAAACCACTAGTCCTTCAAATATGTGTAATGATAGCCCTTAACCATATACACTCACAAACCACCTCATGTAGAGCGATGATCTCAAGGTGGTTCGAGGAGATAGCTACAAAGGTTTGTGTAACACGCCCGCCTTTATCTACAGGACAACACCCGTAATTAAGGCCTGGAGTGTCACTAATCCACTTTAGATTAACTAAAATGGGTATATATATATAAATGCATAAAGAAATCCAAACAGTAATGTTATGCATTTTGAAACAACCGCTTCATAATCATAATGATGATAATAGTACTGTACACAAACGTATAAATATGTATATAACTGTTATACAAAACTAACTAAGTGAATTCAAAAATAATAAACAACACTTCGGGCTAGCCGTGGCTCCCCGTGAGAATATTTACATGACAAAAATGAGTCCGTATCAAAGCCACTAACTCGTCCCCAGTCCTGTCTCATCATTGTCCTTTCTGGACTCCTGAATACATGTATGGTTATAGAAAACGGGGTGAGTCTATCACTCAGTAGAAGGGTAGAAGGGAAAGCTTTGAAAATATTTCTTAATTCGTTACTGTAAACAAAATAAACCTTTTCATAGTACAATACAAATATTATTCCCAACATATCATAAATGTTACTAGTTCATGATAGTGCATGTTCATGCATATGCAGGTTACTTCCCTTTGTGTCAACCCATCTTCGAATCTTGATGATACGCGCCAATAAGAAACTAAGCAAAGATGGCCTTATAAAATCCATCTGCTCTAAAAGAATGTAATATAACCATAGCACTTTTCAACAAGAATCCGAACTGAAGTCATAGTATAGAATCCGTTGCCTCCAGATGGCATACTATTATCATCATACCCAGGAAGTGGAACAACCCCTTCATCTTCCATAGAACAGAACCGAATCCATGGTGTGTTGCCAATGCCAAGGTTCCCGGGTCTTTCACCGATGGCTTATAGGCAGCCAAACAATCTCCCCGGGAGTTTAGGAATTTTCAACCCAAGGGCATCGAGCCCTATTTATTTTCCTCCCAGGCAAGCACCATTCAAACAGATATTCATACAGAATTCCTATCATCTTGGTCATCCGTGACCAAACATAACCATCTCTAAGAAATTCCATTTACCGATCATCTCCGACCCGGAGATATCAATATAGTAATAAAATCCTCATAATTTACCATAAGAATTAAGAATCCTTGAAGCATCCAAATACTCCGCCATGAGCATAATTCATAGATAAAGAAATATAAACTCCGTGTGAAATAGCCTCCGTGCCATATACTATAAGAAATATTCGAACTTGCTAGAATAACTCCATGATGACGGGTTGACACAATAATAATACATAATATGCAATTCATGCTTAACATGCTCCATATTTGCTCTAAAAATAGCATATGCCATGTAAACTCTATTAATCATTCATCTATGTCCCTTACTGTGTATACACAATCTTTTATCAACCATTTTCCTCATATAATTGTATATACACCCTCAAAGGCAACCGTAGAGATCAAATAATACTAAGTCTTAAGTTTAAATGGCATATATTGCTTCACTTTGAACACTTTTATGCTATCAATGGCAATACACGTGCTAAAGGATGAATATTGAAACACTTATGCCATATACACTATAACTAGTTCCATTCTATATTCCTTGGTGTATAAAATCCATCAACCAATCCTTGTATCAACAAATAAGATCTATACACCCAAGGAATAAATCATATGATACAAATAATACACATATAGTGAGTGTAAATGGCATATTATGTTCCAAGTTATGTGCTCACAACTTTAAACGTCATAAACCATCTTTTCAATAGTTACGTGGTGTGAGAATCCGGACCCATACCCCGAGAGAAGAAAAGAGTCCTCGTTCTCGGTTTTTATTTGAAAACGTATTTTATAGAGTCGTCAGTTTGTTTTACTAGAAAACAAACAAAAGATCGTACGAAGGATAATTCAAAAATGAACTATCTTTCATACGTTTAATACCAGAGATTTATATTGAAAATTTACTTTGCTAGGGTTCGGGAACTACGTTACGAATTGGGAAGGTGTTAGGCACCCAATTCGCCCTTTCGGTCTCTTAATGGATCATGTATCTAATTCCTATTTTAGATATCTTGCAAGTAGTTCGAATTGTTTTCAGAATAATCCTTTCCGGATAAATTTAGTTTAAAACAATATTTTTGAAATCAGACTCGAGCTTTGCGAGTGCCTACGTATTCATTCGTAGAATGAAATCAGAGTCTCGTAGTTCCTTTCTTTTGGAAACTGTTTTTGTATTTTTGTTTGTTTAGAAAACGTGTCAAAACAGGTTTTAGATTTCTTGTAAAATTTAGAAAGGATTTATTTTGAAAGCAATGAACTTCTTTGCAAGTTATCTAATTTTCTGTATTAAAAGTGAAATTAAATGCAGTACTGAAATTAAGGATTTGGTAGAAAGTTATACCTGCTGCGCTTGAAGAAGATAGGAGGACTTTGCCTTGACTTTCTTCTCTCTCTAGAGCCTTTTCTCTCTAGAGCTTTCTCTCTCTAAAGATTTCTCTCACTAGCCTTCTCTCTCAGAATTTCTCTAAAAAATGACTTTCTAGAGACTTTGACAAAGCTCCTACTTACCAAAAATACTATTCAATGTTGATGATGATCCCAAGATGGGATCCCAAGGGTCCTATTTATAGCAACATTTGCGCCAAAAACGCTCCAAAATAGGCCAACCGCAGGGGTAGCCGCATGGGGTGCGGCTGGGGCGTGCGACAGGGGTGTGCCAGCCGTACGGCTGGCAGGTAGCCGTACGGTTGGGCGTGCGGCTAGGGGGTGCGGTTAGGAGGTGCCAACCGTACGGTTGGCAGGTAGCCGTACGGTTGGGCGTGCGACAGGGGGGTGCGGCTGGCTCATAAAAAATGCGCAGGAGCGCTCGAAGGGTTATCTTAGACTCCCAACGCGTCCAAAATTGGAGTCTTTCCTATCAGTCTTTCTACATGTATGATGATTCATGATTAAATGCAGGATGCTTAAAGAAAATCAGTATTCGCACGAGAGTCGTGGATTGGGGTGTTCACACGTGGCAGTATTTAAATCACACATAGTTCAAATGAAACGATTAATATAAGTTTAAACTATTTTATTGAGTTTTAAAAGTAAAGAAACCCCTACCTCAAGTAGATAGGCCGAAAGGATGAAGAAAATATAGTAATCCAAGCCTTACTTGGTGAAATCCCAAAGATTCCCAAGGTTAAAGATGATGAATAGTGAAGAAAAGGTGCTTTGAAGCTTAAATCTCGGATTCGAGATGATTTAAATGTAGAAATCTCTTCAAAACCCTTCACCCATGAGCTTTCACTTCTCACTAGAGTCCTTTAGAACCTTCCCACAAACATAGAGTGAAAAATGGGTCAAAAAGGTTTTAAAACAAGTTTAAGTCGGTGCACTGTTCTCGATGGCGGACTGGTATGCCAAAGACAAAGTACCGATCCACAGCCAAGAATTCCCCAAAATTTTACACGCCGGACCAGTATGCTGAAAACTGCATACCGGTCCGCAGCCAAGTTTCTCCCCAATATGTATACGCCGAACCACTATGCCAAAATCCCCATACCGGTCATAACGGTCCTCAAGCAAACTTTCTGCCCTGCTACCCTATTCTTACTTTGGCCATAACTTCTCGCTCGAAACTCCAATTGAGATGATCTTTATATCCCTGGAAAGATAATTTAGAGATCAACAAATTCCAGACGGAGCTTTTCTCCAAATTATGAACAGAAAATTTTAAAAAATATGAATACCGCACCATATTTACTTAAAACAACATAATTAATATTATAATAAACACAGAGTGTTACATTTTACTTGATTGATCTCCAAGATATTTTTGTGTTTCCAATAGTGAATACATAACCAGTTTGGAAACGACCTTTATGTGGATCAGATATGTACCCCGCATCAGTAAATCCAACAAAACATCATTTGGGGTTTCAATTTAGGGGCTAGCCTTTTCAACATCAACATTTACTTTAGAAATTAATGTGCCATATGTAATTCCTTTTGTCTCTCTTTAGGGAAAAAACAGTCACAAGTCAATGGTTCCTTTTAGATATCGAAAAATATTTTTAATAGCGTCTAGTGACATTGTGTTGGCGCTCTAGCGAACAAGTTCACTGAGAATGCTATGTCTGATCGAGTATACGGGGCCAAGTACAATAATGCGCCTATTGCACTTAGATAGGGAATTTCAGCTCCCAACACCTTTTCGTCGATCATCTTCCTTTGGACAAAATGGATCTCTTCTTAGATCCAAACTCTGACCGATCATGGGAGTGCTAGCATGATACGTTTTGTCCATGTTAAATTGCCTGCGTATATTTTGGTCATACGCAGATTAATGGATTAATATTCTACAAGCTCGATGTTTTAGTTCAATACCTAGACATAATTGAGTTTTTCTAAAATAACTCATCTTAAATTCGGATTTTAAATAGCTAGTGGTTTATCTTATTTCATTAAGAGTACCTATTATGTTCATATCATTAACATAAACAACTACAATGGCAAATTCGAAACTTGTTTTCTTTATGAATACGCATGGGCATAATTCATCGTTTTTATATCCCTTCCCAATCAAGTAGCCACTTAGATGGGTATACCACATAAGTTTAGATGGTTTTAATTTTAAAGTGAGCGTTTCAACCTAATTGCAAATGCACTTCGTGTTTTAGAGTCACTTGACTTGGATAATGTAGGCCATCAGGCACTTATATATATATATAAATCAAAATCCCCATAAAAGATATGCATTGAATACATCCATGAGCTGTATTTTCAATCTTTCAAAAATTACTAAGCTAATTAAATAGCGGAATGTTATAACATTCATTACGGGGGATATGACTCCTCGTAGTCAATTCCAGGGCGTTGTGAGAAATTTTGTGCCATAAGGCAAGCCTTGTACTTTAGGACCTCATTCTTCATATTACGCTTTCTAACAAATACCCATTTATATTCTGCAGGCTTCACACTTGGTGGGTTTAGGACTACTAGACCAAATACTTGTCTTTTTTGTCAGAGAATCTAGTACTGCCTAGATTGCTTCTTTTCATTTAGGCCAATATACTCTTTGTTGACATTCTACAACAGAGCGAGATTCGATCTCATCGTGCTCTATGATTTTTTGAGCAATAGTGTATGCAAATATATCATCAATGTATATATAAAAGATTTTTCCATCAACTCATATACCATCTTAAAATCATTTCAAATATCGGAGCGTCCTCTAATACTGATTTATGGACATAATAATAATCCTAGATAATCTCATTAGAGTTTTTTTTTCATTGATGGTTAATGGATCGGTTAGTACCTTGCTATTTTCTTCCTTAGATGAGTGTCAATCCAACCAAGTGACATCACTTTCTTCTTTTGGGGAACCACGGCCTCAACCACACCTCCACTAAGTGTGGTTGCAGCATCTCTGTCTGCGAGTTGTGCCTCTTGTTAGGAACTTTTAACCTTGCAGGCACATTTGAAACAGGCATTTATGATCTCGTCAGTTTTAAGATATCAGTAAACGCATCAGGCATTGAATCTGCTACATTTTTAATTGATTATTCTTTTCACTTCACTTTTACATTGTGAAATGCGGGGATAAAAATGAGACAGGGTGGGAACAAACCATAATAATTCATGTCGTTCCCTTGAAAAACAAAGTTCTATCTCTCCCTAACAACAAGAAGACTGTCTCATCAAAGTGACAATCCATAAATCTAGCGGTAAAAAGATCGTCTGTTAAAGGTTCTAAATAGGGAATAATTGTTGGGGATTTATATCCAACATAAATACCTAATTGTCTTTGTGGACCCATTTTATTACGCTGTGGGGGCGCAATTGGCACATATACTGCCAAGCCAAATATGTTTACGTGTGAAATGTCAGGCTCATATCTAGTTACCAATTGTACGCAGAAAATTGTTAAGTAACGATGCGTGTAATATTGCATATCCCCTGCAAGCAAAAATATGCTGGTTAGCACATAGCTAGTGCCCTAGTCACCATCTATAACCTTTTGATGGTGGCTTTTGCGAGACCATTTTATGTATGCACACAGGGAACAGGATGCTTTACATCAATCCCAATAGACATGCAATAATCATCAAATGCTTTTGATGTAAACTCTCCAATATTATCAAGCCTTATAAACTTGATAAGGTGATCAAGATGGTGAGCCCTTAAAGGTATAATCTGTGTTAGGAGTTTTGCAAATGCAATATTTCTTGTGGACAATAATGCAAGGTGTGATCAGCATGTAAAATAATCCACCAGAACCATAAAGTACTTGAATGGTCCGCATTCTGGATGGATAGTTCCACATATATCTCCTTGTTTCCTTTGTAAGAATTGGATGTTTTCTTTTGTATCTTTATCATAGGAAGGTCTCGATCCTATTTTTGCTAAAGATTAGGATTTGCAAAATAAGTGATGTGCCTTTGATATAGTTAAAGAAGCATAATGGGAGGGAGTTAGTGTTTCTGGTATTTCAGAAGGCAAGTTATGTTTTTTAGCAGTACTAGGGTCGACACTTTGCAGTGTGGTGGATTTTTATCCCATTTTGTTTTATACTAAAAAAAGGAAGTCCATGTGATTTTTTTTTAAATATGGATTATCGTATCATGACCAAGATTTCCTAGGTGGTCGTGCCAAAGCCTGCATGAGTCCATGTCCAACATTTCATTGTTGTATAAGATTCAATGATCCGAATAGTAGTGAGGTATAATCCACTAGATTGACTAATTAGTTTTTCTAAAATGCATTTCCTTCCACATTCACTAGAGGTAATATAAAGGTATTCTATTCCATTCTCACAGTGAGTTTCTATATGAAAACCATTGTCACCGATATCTTTGAAACTTAACAAGGTTTTGGTAGCTCTTTGTGCATACAGAACGTCTGTAACTTTAAATAATGTGCCAGTAGGCAACAAAAATTCGGTAGTATCTCGTCCTTTTGTTACTTGCATTGATCCGATCATTGTAATCACAGGAGAATTATGGGCTATCAATTCAACAAATAGTTGCCTATTCGTTAAAATAGTGTGGGTAATTCCACTATCAACTAAACATTCAAGTTCTCCTCGAGTCATTCCTATAATAATGAAATCGAGTATAAAATTCGAACCATGTATATGAAAAAACATTGAACAAATTAAATACATAAGAATAAAATCCGAAACTTAACTATATAACCAACGATAATCAATCCAATTTCTTGTTCATAAATCTAAATATCTAATCCATCAAACCAGCATCAACTTTAAGACAAAACCATAGTTTAAAAATAATTAGGCAATATTCTTAGTCAACTATCTTGGGAAAATAAAAGGAATAAAGTAGATTAGTCAAAAACGGGTGCATTCATTGACTAAGCAAAGTCCTTCTTGCCATTAAAGTCTGCGATTGTGAAATTAACATCACGTCATTTTCTTTTTTATTCATAAAGTGATATTCTTGTCCTTCTTGCCACTGGCTGTTACTTTAGCACTTGTATGGCAATTCTTGTACCAATGCCCATCAACTCCACACCTATAGCATAGCTCGTCGTCAATTCTTTCCTTTTTGATTGAATGGTTCTTAGGTGCATTTTGCATCTTGTTTCCTTAGCCACTAGGTCCAATAGAATTATTTCTTCGCCATACTTTAGAAGAGCCTCCATGACCCGTATCACGATTCCTATATCCTTTTCTACGTTATGCATTGTTTCCATGTGGATAAGGATCAAAACGTCCAACCCCATTTGTATTGGGGTTCTTTCCACTGTTTATCTTGCCATAGTTAGCCTCATGAATTCTCTTTATCCCAACGAGCCTAGCATTGTTATTCAAAATAACCTTAGTATGCATTTTAGTCACTTGCAGTAGGTTGATTAGCTTATTGAATGTTGTAATTCTTTTGTCGTTATACTCGAGCGTATAATGGTTCGCTAGTATAAGCACTGAAGTAAGAAAAGTAGAAAGAGTCTTATGGATTATATTATCTTATGTGAGATCCTTTCTACAAAAGTTGAGTCATGCCTTTAGGCTCAATATGTCTTTGTTGAAGTCATTGACCTTTATATAGTCAAGCAATTAGATTTCATTCCACTAAATGGTCAATTCTAGGAGTCAAGTGTCATGAATGTTCCCAAAATGTCCCTTAAGGGCATTCTATAGTTTTATAGGTGACTTCAACTGAAGGTACTCCCATCATAGGCTGGGATCAATATGTTTCCTAAGAAACATTAATTCATTTGCTTTCACCTTGTTAAACGGTCTTTTGTCTGTGGGGTCTTTAGGGTTAGCAAGTGTGGTAGAGTATTCTTTAGCCACAAAAGAGGTTTCTACATCAGAAACCCATCGATGGTACTTAAGTCATTCTAAGTCCAAAATGTTAAATTCGGGTTGAGAAAAAATATTATACAGTCGTAAGTACATCTATGTTTAATTATTTTCAAAGAATAGGAATTATTTTTCAAAATCAAGATTTGTAATGGTCACATTTTTCGATGCTATATGAAAATACTTTATCATAGTAGTTATAATGCGCATAAACTTTCATTACCATTGCAACTTTCAATTTATGACATACTAAATAAAATAATTAACAATCTAAGTAATATTCAAATATTCTTAGCATGCTGATTTATTACAATTATAGCAATTATAAATTTAATTAATCCATCTAATATATATATATATATATAAGACAAAATGTCTAATACTATGCAAATTACTAAAAGCGTGTCAGTAAAACATTTTATACTTAAAGGAGAGTTATAAAGTTTAACAGCAAAAGTCATAAAAAAACTAATTGAAAATTAATAATATTTATAATTATACAATGGAATAATGTTAAATATTTCCGGCGCAACACATGATATAAAAAATATGGTGCAGAATCTAATAATTCTTTAGCATGTAATTAAATAATTAAGAAAAGAACTATCACTAAATAATCTTTATAAAATACCATGAAATATATAATAAAGTTTAAAATATAACTTGATAGTCACGTTATAAATCAACAAATCTATATATATAATTATATCCTTATATAATATAATATGCCCTTATATATATAAACATTTCAAAATTTAAATACGTGTAAATAAATTAAAGAAAGAAAATAATAAATGAATTTTACCCACAAAATAAATTCAAAGAAAGATAACCGAGAAATACCAATCACTCGGCAGGAGAAAAAAAATTATTCACAAAAAAGTAAAAAAATTAAATTCAAAAGCTCCTATAGAAAACAGGCATAAAGAAAGAAAGAAGAAGGCTCGGCAAAAGATTAAAAGCTCCTTGAACTGCATAATGAACATTTTGATGCCCAAAAATTATATAATATATCTAACATATTCATTTTAAATCCTATGTGTCGAATGTAAATAAATTGGTGTAGAAGAAAATCTCCAATGGTGATTTCTATTGTTCAATTTCTTTCTTACTTTGTCCCCTATTTAATGAAGAGAGATAATTAGTGGGTGTACAACAACCAATGAAAAATTGCCATGTCACATAGAGAATTTCTATCACCATTTCTACATGTAGAAATGGTGATAGAAATTCCCAATCCCAATAGACTTCCACCTAAGATAGAAATAGAGATAGAAATGCCCATTGGAGAAGATTTTTTCTATTATTCATTTCTATCATAGAAATTTGCTTGGATAGAAACACCATGGAGATGGCCTAATACTATTCACGTTTCCCGATAGAGATACAAAAAAAAATTATTAAAAGTTCCAGGTTGTTTTATTTTCAAAAATCGCGTCCAAGAAGATGAGAAAAAAATATTGCGGTTGTTTTTCGAAAATCGTGCCCAAGAAAAAGAAGAGAAAAAAATATTGATTAAACATATTATACTTTAGACATTATAAATCAAAGTACCAAATTTTAACAATTTATATTCCTAGAAATTAATTTGAAGAAAGTTCAACCATGAGAGCTAGTAACAGAAATATTACTAATTTTTTTATTTAATCGAGTGCCACCAAATTATATCAAATCCCAAATTAAGACCGGTACACCGTTATGGTCCTTAAGGAAAATATTTTACTTTTTAATATAAGCAATCCCGTATACATATATATATATATATATATGCATATATCTTTATGCAAACGTAACCTTCAATAGTTTTTAAATCCAATATTTTTAATCAATTATGCATACATATTGGGCAAAGGGAAAGGAGACTAGTGGTAATGGCGGCCGGCGGCTAGAATTTTTTTAGGGTTAGAATTAAGATTATTAGCTTTAAGCATGCTGATAATGTGCTGGAGTAGATTGGCATTCGCACTCGCTATTCTCATTAGATAACACCCTTTAAATAGGGTAGAAATAACAATTTATATAGGATTTATATCAAAGCCTAATACGGGGTAATTACAACATTAAATCCTAAGTGATTTATCCTATCTTAACAATATGTTTTCCTTCAACTGGGTAAGATAGATACATCATTACTTTATAAGATAGTATAACTCATGTCATTTATGGGGAAGAATGGTGAAAAATGTTTGGAGAATGATAAACCAGTGTTTAAACAACAAAGTTAAACAAAACATTTAGGTTTGGTGATAATAGGTTGTAGGGAATCACTTTAATGCAGTTTGGAAATTTGCCTTATATGCCTTTTAATATTACTAAGATTCAACTTATAGAACTTTACATCAAGCCAAAGTCCATGAATCAAATGTACTTTATTTCTCTTGATAGTGTTATAGGAGTTTAATTTACAAAAAGTTAACTAACATTAACAAGATAATATATGCTTGTCAAGTAGATTTATTGCATGCGGCTGTGACCATGTACAACCAATTAAGGTAAACGTGAAGAAAAAGAAAAAGAAAACCATAACTTGCATCAAGTTTTTCATATTGAATAATTAAGCTCTTTTGATTTAAAAAAAAATGAAGTTATGCTGAATTTATAACGCGGTTGAACTCAATATGAATGATGATTGTAAAATGGATGTCATAGCTTTGATATGTCTCACCTAACAAACACTTTGGCGCACATTCTTGCATTTATTTTTGGCAGGATAAATGGAACACCCAAGCACCCCTACACCCACCCAAAAAAAAGACAAAATAAATGAAAGAGTTAGTTAATTAAGGCTAACTTTTGGTAAAATATTTTTTCTTAAATAAATGAAAAGGTCGTAGCAGAAATGTTTACAAACCCAAAAAGTAAAAGGCAACAAACAATTGAATTACTCTGAATCATAGTACAAACCCAAGCCTAAATCACTGTAGCTGATATTACCGCGGTTTTTAAGATCTAAGGGTGAAAAGGACTTAAAATGTGTCAACAATTACAAGTTTATTTTGGCTACTCTTTCCTTTTTCTATCATTTTATAATTAGAATCCAAAGAAGGTCAGCAACATGGCACACTCACATATTGCTAAATGCCTTACAAATTAAACTAACCCGCTCGCTCTCTTACTAGAAGTTATTTGCTAAAGCTACGCATATGCAACAAATTCCATATTACTTCATCTATTAACAACCTAAAATTAGAAGTTGTTTGCACACCAATCAACAAAATATTATTTAATGTATTAACAACTTAAAATAATGCTTCAAAATCCTTTGCTAAGAAATATATAGTTTGAAGAATGGAAAAGAACCCAATGATCTAAACTTTTTTTATTTTGTATCAATATCAAACTTGTAGGCAACAATTACAGAAAATGAAGTTTTTTTAAGGAATAAAAAGTAATAACAAAGTTAAATATTTATCTTTGATAAAGGCCATCTTCATTGGTCTTTTCTATGGGAAGCTAAAAATAGACAGACGGTTAAACCGGTCAAAGTCCTATTCTTATTGCTTTTAACATTATCACTTTTCATATAGGAAAGAGCATTATCCCCTTTTGATACATGTCACCTTCTAGCTCAGCACCACATTATGTTGTTGGCCGACCTACCAAGTGGTTGATAAGAAATCACATGCCGTCCCGATCGACCAAATCAAATAGTTATGACAATTGAGATTTTTAAGGTCGGCCATATCCACTTTGACCAATGTAACCATTTGTCTATTTTTAACTTCCCACAAAAAAGACCAATGGATATGGCTTCTATCAAAGATAAATATTTAACTTTGCTATTATTTTCTATTCCGTAAAAAGGACTTCAAATTTGATATTAATGCAAAATAAAAAAGTTTAGATCATTGGGTTCTTTTCATTCTCTAGACTATATTTGTTGGCAAAGGATTTTTAAGCATTGTTTTAGGTTGTTAATACACTAAGTAATATTTTGTTGATTGCACGCATATTTCGTGTGCAAACAACTTCTTAATTTTAGGTTGTTAATATATGAAATAGTACGTAATTTGTTGTATATGCATAGCTTTAGCCAACAACTTCTAGTAAGAAAGCGAGTGGGTTAGTTTAATTTGTAAGGCATTTATATGTAAGTGGCACATCGCTGACTTTCTTTTGATTCTAATTACAAAGTTATAGAAAAGGAAAGAGTAGCCGAAATAAATTTTTAACCGTTGATACATTTTAAGTCATTTTTCATCCTTAGATCTTAAAAACAGCGGTAATATTAGCTACATGGATTTAGGCTTGGGTTTGTACTATGATTCTAAGTAATTTAATTCTTTGTTGTTCAGTCTTCAAGTTCATATACAAATGATATTTAGACTCTTTATGCCTCAAGATCATTAGTGTACAACAAGTGTTTGAACAAAGACAAACATACATCATTTGACAACCACCATTATAAATGGATGGCTATACCATTCAAATTAAATTAAAGAAGTTTACATCAAATATGGCCAAATCTTGTGGCCAAGGATTGAAGTAAGGTTTTATTTATATTGTCACCTACATTGCTTAGACACGCTTTTTGCCTATATTTGAGACTCCTTTAATTGCTCGTTTGTTCCTAAATGTGAAGTTTGTCTTTCCTCGTGAGAAAGCCCAGTGGAGTTAGATTGTTTGTATTTTTTCAAAATCTTTTACCACCCACTTCTAGGCTCTTGATTGATAAGTAAACATGAAATACATTAAGGCAAATGTACGAGTTGAATTGGATACACAAACAATGATTCCCAAAAGTAACAAATAAAATCCCCAAAGCCTTTGCTATCTTTAATACAAAGAGTAATCTCATCACTTTGAAATTTGTTTTCCAACTTTTACAAAACAATTCAAAATACAATTTTAAATCAATTAATCTTTAAGCAATAAACACATAACCCACAAACTTTCACTCCCTCCATGTGGTTCGACACTTGGACTTCCAAATACTATATTGCAACTTAACTGCACACACTTGAGTATATACGATTGTACTATTTTCCGCTAAGCCATAACTAACTCTTTCATTTATTTTGTGTGTTTGTAAGGTGGGTGAGAGAGTGTTTGAGTGTCCCATTTATCCTCCCAAAAACAAATGCGAAAATGTACGCCAAAGTGTTTGTGAGGTGAGACATGTCAAAGCTATGACATCATGTATCTCACAGTCACCATTCATTTTGTGTTTAACCTCATTATAAATTTAGCATAACTTCATTTTTTAAAAAAAAATTTATCAAAAGAGATTAATTATTCAATATGAAAAACTTGATGCAAGCTACGGTTTTTTTTTTCTTTTTGTACATGTTTACCTTAATTTATTGTACTCGGTCGCGGCCGTGTGCAGTAAATTTACTTGACGAACATATATTATCTTGTTAATGTCTGTTAACCTTCTTTAAGTTAAACTCCTATAACACTATCAAGGCAAAGAAAGCACTCTTCGTGATTCATGGGATTTGGCTTAATATAAAGGTCTGTAAATTAAGTTGTAATATTAAAAAGGCCTACAAGGCAAGTTTGCAAACTGTATTAGATTTGAACCTTTGTAAGTATTATCACCACACCTATATGTTTTGTTTAACTTTGTTGTTTTAGGAATTTTATGTTAATGGTTTATCATTATCCAATAAAATTATTCTGGATTTATGTTATCGATCTTTAATTTTAAATTTTTTAAGTATCTTATTTAATTAAAAAAATGAAGAATATCACTAAAAAAACAATAAAAGCAATTTTCAAATTATAATATACTCGGGTTTCCATGATTTTAGTCATTTTTTGCTCTCTAAATCCTATGAGAAGGTGTATGTGTGGTGGTTGTTTTTTGGTAACATGGACTTCAATCTATTTTATTTTTTTACTTAAAGTTCTTCATTTTAGACAAAGTGGGAGCAAATCATTGCATATTCATTAAGATAGATAGTTTCTGAATCAAGAAAAAAAGTTGAGTCTTTCTTGATTCAATAGCAGAATTTGGAAAATCACCCCAGATTTTTGGGGATTCGAGATTTTGAGTGGAGACAAGCATGTCTTTATGGGGCTGGATATGTGTTAGGGTCAGTTTGAAAGTTATAGTTTGAGTTACGCCAATTCTATTAGTTTTTGTCAATTATCTATTTTATTTTTTTTAAATAATGAGAAGAAACTTGACTGGGGTGCAGGAATTGAGCCTGTAGTTGGTTTCGCTATGGTACATGACCAACATGACCTTGTTTTGGGTTTGAATCTAAGCTCCAGCAACCTAGTGCTCTTATATCCCCTTCCCCTCCCCGCAGCACTCCATCAGACCAACAAAGAACACATGCTGCTCAGCATGTACGGTAAAAATGAGCAGATAAGCATTGGACATATTGTGGACAACCAGTTTAATTCAATAACGGACATATAAATTAGACTTAACCAAATAAACCTACTGGTTTTTTAACATACCTCAAAATTGCTCGAAGACATGTACAAGGACAAGCAAACTGGGCATAGTATCAGGATTTCAACCATAAAAGAAGCGCCAGTATCTGTCCAAGAACTCTAGCCACAAAGACGCAGGTTTGTACAACAGGCATATAAGACAACAAGACTCACTCAATTCTTAATTGTTAATAAGAACACACAATAAGTATGAACAAATGAATCAAATGGCAAATAATAATTGTAAAAAGAATTATAACTTATCCGTGGCCACTGAATTCAGCTTCAGTAACAGGGCAAGAATTAGTTTATGAGGATGTGAAATAAAAAGAACACAAAAAACAATAACAAAAAATGGAAGAATACTTCTACAAAGCATTGCGACCATTAACTACTATTAGTGTAAGTAACAGACAAAACACATACTTCAGTTTATCCGTGCCTCCAATAACGACGACATATATACGTGAATGCGATTTGAACAATTGCAGCAATTGCGTGCATCAGTTTTCATCAAGCACATTAAATAAAACGTCATCGAATGGTAGCAACGCTCATTGTTAATGTGAATTTAGGATTCAACAGGACTATTTTGATGCAATTTAGAGTTTTTATGAATGTAGCTGATGACTTACAACAAGGACAGCTTAGATGCTAAAAACAGATAAAATAAACACATGCTACATAGAGGTATGTTAGGTTCCTAAGCCAAAAAATTATTAGAAAATAATTAATTTTTGTGAGAAGTTAGAAAAATATATTAATGATTTAGTGAGATGTTCTCCTATCTTTTCTATATATTTCTTGAGAGTTCTGAAATTCATCCACAATATCTTTGTTCCTACTTCACTTAAATATGATGTTAAATACGTAATACTCTGTTGCACTCCAAAAATTAATATATTTAGATCCAATATCAACATCAAATAATAAAATCATTTGGTCAATGAACTGATATCTCGATTTTATTGAGCAAAAGATTTGAAGAGGGTAAGATAATTTAATATTTCATGATTCAATTGTGATTTGGGAACCAAAAATGTTATTATTTTGAGGGTCAGATTGGTATACTTGGCATTATAATTTTGTTTTAATTAGTTTTGATTGAAAAAGAGGATATCTACACATATGTTTTGTGGGGTGAGTTTGAAAGTTTTTGGAAAAGTCGGGTGAGAAGCAAGATTAAGTGATTGCATTTAAGAAAACCCTTCACATTTGCACACCGTCTGCTTTTGGTAAAAGCGGGCTCAAGCATCGCCGGTTATTAGAAGCGTTCGCCTTACATGAAGGCTGCCTCCTAGCTAGGTCTTTAACTATGCATAGTTTTCCGTTTGAGAGTGATTGTTGGTCATCACTCTCCTTTGTTCAGGTCAACGGTAAAGGCAGACAGCGGCTGTAGTTGAGGATATTAGAAAGTGGTCATCTTCTAGATCTTGGTCTTTTGTTTGGATTCATAGGGAACTGAATTTATTAGCACATACAGTCGCTGCTGTGGCTCAATGAAATTCCCTCCCACTAAACTAGCTATCCTCCTTTTTGTAGTTTGGTCGTGTTTTTGCGACCTTCATATCCAAAAAAAATTCTCTCCTAAATCTAGTTAATATGCCATCTTATAGAACCACCATATGAAAATCAAAGTGTCATTTTGGTATTGTCTAGGTAAGATTTAATCTTTCCTCTTTAATATCTGATTACCTTAATGCAATTTTTGCTTTATTCATTAAATTTTTTCCTCTAATGTTATATTGCCCCACTAAAAATAATTCTAACTACGCCCGTTATCCAGTTCAATCAAAAAAATGCTATTAGCTATACATTAAATTAAACAACAGAAATTTAACCTATTCCAGTGCACTTCAGCTCACCCCTTTGAAGTCAAAGAAACAAGTTGAAAAATGAAAGAAAGAAGTACCAATTACACAAAAGTAACATAATAACATCAACTCTAATGAAAGAAAGAAGTATCAATTGCACAAAAGTAACATAATAACATCAACTCTAATGAAAGAAACAGTATCATCAAAACCTGCTGCTATTAACATACTTCTTATTCTCTAGACAACCTTTAACATCATAATAACAACCTTCACTTGCTCATACACAGATACACATACAGCCCTCAAGCGTCATGCAAGTATTTTCATCGGTTAAAGGTACAAATTGTGCTGTTCCCGGTTCAAAAGCCTTGACTAACTATTTCTTGGAGAATTTGAAGTATGGAACATAAATTTATACTCTCTCTTAAGAGTCTCACTTTGACTTTTAAAACACTATTTTAACCTAATCAATGCCAATGGTCAAGCTACAACTCATTTACTATGCTGAAATTTGGTATTGATTATGTCCCATAAAGGAAATGGGACAAGTTTGAGACACTGAAAAACCAAGTGGGACTCCTACTTTGAGACGGGAGAGTACAAAAAATGCACCAACACAAGACCAGTAAGCCACAAAAGGTATGACTAAAACTCATGTAAATCAAACATATGAATATAGCAAAACAAATCAGTAAACAACCCAAAAACATTATTAATTACTCCTAACCATTGAATGGTACCATATTTACAACATTCGCTATAGAAACAAATGACATCAAGAACAACATTAAGCTGAAAGTCAACGAAAAGAAATATGATCCTAGCTCTGTTGATGCTTGATAAAATCCCAACGCAGTTAACAATATAACGCCAAAATATATTACCAAATCCACCAGGGGCATGGAAAATATAACATCATTTAAAGATTCAAGCTAGTGGAATATTAGTGAAATCCCAACATCAAAACGATGATACAATAGTACAACATATTGACATTATTCTACATCAACAAGTAAATGATACAAAATATTTAGCAAGTACATGCATTAGTTTACATTTGCAAGGAAACGATACCTCATTGACTAGTAAAAAGAGCCCATCAATTCAACTCCCTGACCCAAAATCCAACCCTCCTATAGAACGAATGAGATTCAGCTTTGCCCGTCTACGTTCCTTATACGTGGGTTTTTTCACCTTCAAAGAGTAAAGCGAAGCTCTCCTTATAAGTATCCACAAAAAAAGAGTTCTTCATCCCATAAGTGATAAGGTCCATGCTTCCTCGGGTCTGCACATCATATTCAACCAGCTCTTCATTTCTTGTTGTCAATAGTACTTCACCGTTCCTCCGAACACCAAGCATTATTCCCAAACCCACCTCTGTATCAATATTATATTGCTTGGTCCAAGACTCGACCACACCGTATTCTTTCATGACCCAAACTGAAAGCATGTTAAAGGATCTATCATACTCTACAACAGATAACGAATCTTGTATTGCAACCGCCCCCATGTACCAAGGGGATTCACCCGCTAAACATTTGGGCAACATAATCTCACGAAAGACCTCATTACACATATCAAAGGACAAAATCAAACTGCGCATTTGTCCGCAGAATTGCGGATACGCGACCCAATGTGCAGCCCCATTAACAAAACCCTGCACCAAGAAATAACCAGTGATATGACACATAGGAGCAGGAGCAGCAATGCCCCTCCATGCCCCAGTTTTGACACTATAAACCTCAACCAAAGGGGGCAACTTATTACTATCGCCTGCATTTTCGTAACAAAGTCGCACGATCTTGTAATCGTTAGCCTTACAATCAAACCCAAATCCAAGAACATACATATATCCCATATTATTTAGTATAATGTTGGGCAGGGGAAGGATCAATTTTCTCCTAATTGCAGGGTTCCATAGAACAATTTTAATTGCATAGTCATGTGCATCATCTGAGAGGCAAATGAGACCATTAAAATAACCCACAATTGTATATTTGGCACTGCTAGTAAATGGGAAATCAATTTTGATATCATCGTCGCGGTCGAACGACCATTGGTTATCCAAAAACACTGAATAGACTTCTTCGCGACGAGATGTAGAAGTGCAGTGCCTGATGAGTTTGCGAGCGCTGGTGATGTAGGTGAGATTGTGTGTGTGGATATTGATGAAATTAGGGCTTGAAATTAGAGAGTACCAAAATTTACAGACGCACCTGAATCGGAGCAGAGACTTTGGGGGTAGCCATGAGAGGATCTGATAGACGACCTCCTCGGGAAGGTAGACTTCGACGGTAGTCATTTTCAGAGAGAAAATTAATTGAAGCCCTAGAATTTGAGGAGGTTGCTCGGTGATTTACAGTAGATAATTATCCCCTTCAGCCTACAATGTAAAACCCTTGAAAATGACTTCACCAAGGCGAGAGAGATTTGGACATTTTTCCTTTAATAATAATAATACTAGTCCCCGCAATTTATAACACCACACAATAACAGGACACGAAATGAATACAAATTTATCGGATTTTGATGAATCCTTAACGGGTGCGGATCATGATTAAGTTGATCTGTCAAACTCGTTTATTAAACGAGTTGATTTTGTGTACATTCACGAAACCTTAATAAAACACGTTTAAGCCGGTAAGAATATATACGAGTCGATTTCGGATCGTGTAAACCCGTTTGTAATCTGTGTAACCCGAATATAATATATATATATATAAAATTATTGTGTGTGTATATTTTAGTTATTAATTACTTAATTGAATTATTAGCGGGTCACTAAATGTTATTCGCATACGATCCCAAATTGAACCGTTTATCTTAAACGAGTTAAATGAATCGGGTCGTATCATTCGTTAATTAAACAGGCCATGTATGAATTTGGATTTTTCACCCGTTTATTAAATGGGTCGTGTACGGGTGGAGGCACTTTTCACCCGACACGATTTCAACCCGAAACAAAACCGACCCGTGCACGACCCATTGCGAGGCATAAATAATACTTTCCCTAATCTCTTATCCGTAAACAAAGGGTGGTGTGGTTGCACCTAAAATACTTGTCAACATTTTTACTCTTACCAACATTCTTACTTCGTATAATTTTTTTTAGTAACACTTTCGGTTTATACATACTACTTCCACCTACAATTAAAAACAAATTCCTAGTTTAATTAAAAATAAATCCTTAACTTAATTAATTAATAAATCAACCTAAATCAAAAGAAAGACTTCCTAAAACAAAAACACTCCGGCCTCCATCTCTCAGCTCGTCGGTTCAAGGGTAACCTCCATCTCTCAATCTCGTCAGCTCAAGGGTGAGAAAATGCTACACACGTCCTTGATTTCTTGAAGCATCCCGAAATCTCCTTTCATCTAATCGTTTCCTCGATCTCCTTCCACTTTCATCAAGTAAGTTCCACAATCTCTCTCCATCTTCAAATTAGATGTAATACCCTAAAATGTAAATTAAAGTAGTTGGCTAAATGACCATGATTTTGCTAAAAATCTTAAGTCAGAACCTAACCTAACTTTGAACTCTAAGTTGGAACCCTAAGTTGGAATCCATATGCAACTAGGTTCAATTGCCCATAACCGAGGTGGATTGAGTGTACTCCGTTGCCCGTAACCGAGATAAATGCTTCAACCTAGTGTATTGCTTTGGGGTTTTTAATTTTCGAGATGAAAAGAAGTAGCAACATAATTTCTTTGTTAGAAGTGGAATTTTTTTTTCGTGACAATGCCTTATTTATATTTTCTATCACAAATGTGTGCTTTATCCATGTCCTTCTAAGTGATTGCTGCAAATTTGTGATTATTAACAATTGAATATGATTGATATTCTTGGTTATAGTTTGTGTGTAAAGTGTAAACCTTGGATCCTTAATTATTAAGCTTAGTAGAATGGGGTTTTGTGGACAAGAGGAAGGAGTGGTTTTCTTATTTTAGAGGCGAGAGAACTGTGGAATGCTGTGGTCTAAAAGAGAAAAATTATTGAGCCAGCTTTTAAATGAAAACGCGGCTCCATCTCACTCAATCCCACCTTTAATCTAATGCCAATTCAACTTGTTTTATTCGATAAACATTGGTTTTCAAATATTCCCCTAAATATGCCAGGACTTTGTTAGTGCTTGGGGTATACAATAATTCATTTTTTAGATGCATCTAAATTACACATTTCTATCAAAATTTCTAAAGATAAAACAAAAAATGAAGTTACAAATCGATGTACGATTGAGAAGCATTAAATTTGGTTTCAGTATGTACATCTGAAGACTTTGTTAAGTTAGTAAATATCACTAATCAATATCAATGCTAGATGGAGCGCTCATTTGCTTCTTAGAGGAAGATATGGTTGTGGTTGTTCGTAATGTATGAGACATGATTTTTAATGCATAAAATGGTCTTATTGCAACTCTGTCTAGCACCACAAGAGTGTTAGAAAAAAACAAAGATCTAGCCAAAGAGAAAGGGCTTACCAAAAAAAATGCTAAGAAATAATTTAGTTTGAAGGGTAAGTTTAAACTTGTGATTTTTGTGAACTTGTTAAACTTACGTATTTACTTTTTGAACTTATGTGTGTCTTGTTAAACTTAGTTATGTATGCTTATATATTATCTAGTTTTGTTGATTGACTGGTTAAATGATGTCTTGAATGATTGGTTGATTGTTATATATACAAGATTAATTGGATCATTACTATACACACAAGAAAATTTGGACTTTTCGTTCAGGGATAAATGCATTTTTTAAGGGCACCCTTTTTTAATCTTATTCTTGAATGAATGGTTAATTATTACATAGACAAGTTTGATTGGTTAATTTATATTTATACAACAAAAACTGGAGTTTTTATTAAGGGTATACGCAATTTTTAGGGTATAGTATATCCAAATTGAACCTTTAATCAGTTGAAGGCAACCGATTCACACTAATCACACTGGGTTGCTCTCAACTGAATGAAGGTCCTGAGAACATATCAATTTGCCATTTTGTCGAACTTTTATTTGGTTGCTCGCAATCGAATGTGATTAATGTCACTCGGCTGCTCACAACTGAGCATGGTATATCCACAGTCGGTTGTGAGCAACTAAATGAAGGTCTCGAGAGCATATGAATGTGACATTTTATAGAACCTTTAATCCGTTAGAGAATTCAAGTGTTGCTATATCATGCTCAGTTGTAAGCAGCCGAGTGATACTAAACATACTTGATTTTCGCAACTGAATAAAGATCCTGAGAGCTCATTGAATTAAGAGCAACAGGGTGTTTTTAGTGTAACTCGGCACATCACCACCAAGTAAGCTTTAATCTATTGAATAATAATCCACAATTATCAATTATATATCCACCAAAGTATATACTTGGTTAGAAGAAGTTGTCATTCATTTACAAAAAATTACATCCTTGGCACTTTGTAAATAACAAAAAGTTAAATGTAATGACAAACAAACACTATTTATACGACAAATTTTGCGTAGTCGCATATAAATGAACAAAAAACCTCACAATAGACTTACCAATCAATCAAGTGTGAATGGTAAGTCTATTGTTGTTAAATCCTTTATCGGCTTAATTTACAAATAGCGAGCAAACCTATCAATATAATCTTCAATCCAAGGCATTGCTTCGTTGGTACGAAAAAGTTCCACCATTAGCAACATGAGGAAATGGTGCACCGTCCTTCAACTTTGATCTGACGATATGATAATCTCGGACGTGTGCCAAACATACTACCCGATATATACCATCATCCAGTGGTGAGTCTGAGTGTGGAAATTTTTTTACAAATAGTTGATTTGAAATGAAAACCACCACGCAATTGAAAGCCAATGCAATGATGTAACCCATCACAGCCATATCCATCCAATTTCTTGGAAGGTACAGACTCTTGTCAGTATCAATTATAGATAACAAATCTTGGTAAAACTAATTACCCCACGAAACCGTCATATTTATTTTTGTACTTCACATGATCATCTATAATAGTCTTTCTAACAGTTAACCACCAATCTTCTTCCGAAAATCCCAATTCTGCCGCAACACACCGAAAATTTCAATTCCCATCGTTTTCGACATCTATTGTTTTAATTATGAATTCATGCATGTAATTAGGGATATAAACTATAAAGGAATTGAAAACACACTCGACCATTGATTGCACCACCTCCTTTTTCTTCTTCTTTGTATTTAAAACTTCGGATAACTGATCGGGAAATTTTACAGCCAATTCTTGGTCTTCAATCTTGTTTGTATATTCAAACCCGGCCCTAACGAATTTCGCTTGGTTGATAAATCATGTTTCATCTCCTTTCGAGTCAATTTTTGCTTACTACCGCGTGGTCTACCCTTAGGAACAACGGGAAGTGGCTCTATAAGCGATGTAGTCATTGGAGCCGCAAGGTCCTTTAATTTTCTCAAAAGAGCTCTATTTTGGTCCTCTGCTGAATTCTCAAACAACTTCTTGAACAAGATCATTTTCGTTGATTTATCAATTTAAGGCTTACGATTTGGCAAAACGGTGAGTTTTGCCCAATGTTGATCAACATCCCCCAATAGTATGCTCCGATTTTCATGACCATACTCCAATAATTCATATGCACATGGTAGCCCATAAACCATCCAAAGGACATGATCAAATTTGGATGGATCTACGCTAACATTTATAATTAAAAAACTAGTGCAAATTAATTACTTCAAGAAATGAACACGCTGGCCGTACTGTAGACCCAAGAAAACATACATCCTAAAAATAAGATATTTTAACATTTATAATTAAAAAACCAGTACAATCGGCCCTTGAAGACCAAAAGTTGTAGCACACACTCGGCCATTAATAACCGTGTAAGATCAATATGCACTCACTTGGCTGACAACCGAATGAGGTTTTTTAAATAGTGCACAAAATGGCCATACTTAGTTGAAAGCAGCCGAATGTACAAGGCTACAACTCGTTAACGGGGAACCGAGTAAACCTTATTTGTGCTTTAAACAGAAAAATGTGTTATTTGTATATATATATGATGTGCATATTATGAAAATAATATAAACAATGAAACATAATAATACATGTATACCTCTCTTTCATTAACTCTTTCTTCCTTGTTTTCCTTCTCTTGTTCCAAAGTTTCCTTTTTTTTCCTACCATTCGTATAAAACCTAGGCTTCTACATCAATAGGTGGAAGGTTTTCTAGCATCAATAGTGGAGGTTTTATTGGCTGTTTTGGATTAATTAACTTTTGTATTAAATTAAAACAAGTAGGGTGGAAAAGTAGTTAAGGGCTAATTAACTTTTGTATTAAATTAAAATAAGTAGGGTGGAAATAACAGTTGAATTTTCGTTTTTGGTGGGAATGTTAGCAAGTGTTTTGAGGTGTGCCAACATCACCACCTTAAACAAAGGGTCGTGTTATTTATATACCCAAATGTATTACAAATATTCTTTTAAAATTTAATTAAAAACACATTTTAACACTTTTATTTATCACAAACACGCGCTTTCATTGCCTGACGTTAGGCAAGTGCTTAGCAACACGCCTATTTGGGTCGAGTTTATGTAAGCGTACTCATATTTCATTAGGCATACCTTATTTGAAAAACACTCTAGCATTCTGTTGTTTGATGTTAAGCAAGTTCTTACCAACAAACTCTCTCCATGTGAACCTAGTGTATGTATTGCATTCACCTCTCCTTAGGTGAGTCTTAAGGGAGTGTTAACGATAATAAATTTACCATAAATGAGTGTTTGTAACAAATATAGGAGTGTAAATAACACCACCCATAAATAATGAGTAATTTGATTGTAATGACCCTCTTAAAAGTATATATATATATATATAATAATTGAGTAACTAATTTTGTAAAATTAAAAGTCTATAGCACTGAGTAAATAATAATAATATTCCATAAGTCAGTAAAATAATTAAGGAATGAAATATTATTGCAAGTGTACCCTACCTATTACTCTTCTAAGAATTAAAATAAGAGAGATGGGAGCAAATAACGTGTAGAGATGGAGAAAAGTACATGAGTCTTGGGGCAATGACACATAGCATGAATTAAAAAAATCAGAAGGATTTGAACTTATACAAGTGGGTTAACTTTTCTCCAAAGCAATAAAGGAGATAAGGATGCGTAAAGAAAAAAAAATCTATTTGTAGGGGCCACCTGGCTCATAGAGTACTATCATTGTAGCTAGTAACCTAGGATATGATTTGTATATATATACACCATCTAGCTATCTAAGCAAGAAAGAAGGAAAAAAAGATATTGAGAAAGATACAAATAACGAAGTTTTCCGATGGTGCACGAAAGGTAGTGGAAATAATAATAAAGGTGAGTAATTTATCCTCCATTTAAAAATTATCATTTTTAGTAAAAGAATTGAAAGTTTCATGTATTATTTTAGAACTCAAGATTTGCACCACTAATTTTAAGCTGTATAAAGCAGAAATATATTTACATATAGATATCTAGAATAAATGATATGTCTTGGCATTAAGGAATATGACATAAGTCAAACAAAAAATAAATAAATAAAATAAGTCGCTAACAGAACGTTGACACAAAAACAAAAACAAAAAAGCCCTCACTAACTTTAAAAAATATATATGATAAGAAGAAGTGGAGGGGTCTTTCATTAGTTTATATAGAAATCTAATATTCACAAACTACTTCATCTTCCAGAAATAATAATTATAATAACAATATGCATCTATGCATGGTAGTGTTTTTTATCGAATACAAATGTTCCATCCAAAAGTTGAAAGTTACTTTTTATATTTATCTGTTGTTATATAAAATATGTAGATGATAATTTGATCGTATTAAATTGTATGTACTCTGGAAAGTCTACTTTTAAGATTTGGATTTGTACCACCCCAGAAGATAATTGGGTGGCATGCTGAGCATCCCGGCATTGTCAGAACTAGGTGAAAGAGATATGTCCTAGGACTATTCATAAATTATGATTTGTACTTGGATATCTTATGCTTATTTTCATTAATAAAGTTTATTTTATTTTACTTTATATTCTTTTGTAAATAATATATATTAATACTAGTTCATCAAGTACGTGACTTGATTGTGGGATGCTAGTAATGCTATAATAATATTATTTAGATGTCAATGTGTCAATAACCTAGGATCACATTGATATAATGATTAGAGTATGGGTCAGCTGATGACTGTGTTCCACAAGTCATGGATATGAAGATATCAAGCTGAACACACTGATACTTGTTAGGGAACAAAGTATTGGACCAACCCACTTTGGGGACACTGCGAAGAGTGTTACATAATGTCATCTGTGATGTTCCCCATTTGTGATATCGTATTATCCTCAAACCTGAGATCGTCATGGTTACCAACATAGGGATTAGTATATCAGGCATCATCAAACGTTGCTCTTGACCGAGTAATTATAAAGATGATGATCAAGCATACTATAAACTATGTAGAGGTATGTGGTTGATCAAGATGGGATTTGTCACTCTCATATAATGAGAGAGATATCTTTGGGCCCCTTAATAAGTATAATTAATATTTGCATGGCCATACGCAAATGAGGTGTCATTTGTATTAGATTAATTATACTTAGAGATCAAGAAATAAAGATTGAACTATACAAGAATGACACTTGCCTAGTCTTGTGTTCAATCTAGATATCGGTTGACAAAAGGAATTAATATGTGGAATATTAATTTAAGGTTGTGTCGTTTTGACCTTTATACCCTTTGGGTAGTAATAATGTTTTACTAGAGACCGCTTAGTATTCGTATAATAAAATGGGCTTTTAATTATACTGCCAAAGAGTATAAACCTACAAGGTCGCACACCAAAACGAGTTGGATCAAAACGAATTGAAAACGGGCCAAGTTGGACTTGGGCCTAATTCGTTTTGTTGCTTAGGGTTTCTCACTAGAGTTCTCCTTTAAAAGGGAACCGTTGTTCTTCTTGGCCGTCCAAGAGAGTCATAGAGGCAGAGAACGAAATAGGTGTGAGAAGAACCCTAAAGGCGCTAGTACACCAAGCAAGGATCTGATCTCGTTCGTGTGTGCATACTGTAGAGACGTTGTATTTTCGACGCTAGAACGACAACAACAGAAGGTTCTATCCACCGTGTTCATCACCTTTAATTAGAAATCTCATACAAGGTATGTTTTCTATCGATTTTTATTGAACAGTATAGATCATAGGGTTTAACGATTAGTGCATAAATTAGTGTATGTGATGCATGATTACTGCCCTAATTCCCAACACTAGGTATTTTGGGCAATCATTTGATTGGATTGTATAAGTTTTGGCCCCCAGATAGCAGGAGATGAACCTCTAACCTTAGAAGTGACTAATCGATTAATAAATTTGTACGGGTGACGATTGAAAACTATAATTATTCTCATTGCTATTTTATTTACCATACCTAGAACTTTAGATTAATCCGTTTTCTTCTAAAGGAAACAAAAATATATATAATAACAAAATTGTAATAATTCTTGGTATGGTGTTATAAGTTACTCATTGGACTTGTGAAGCTCACCCTTTTTGTTTACATTTTAGGTGATCCTCATAAATAAGTAGGGGTGGATTCAGTTCGGTAACCGAACCGAACCAAACTATTTTAGTAATATAAAACCCATAACTGATTCCGTACCGAATTGTAGTCGGTAACCGAACTTACGGTAATCGAAATTTTGGTTTGGTATTAATTGAATTTTGGTAATACTGAAAATGCTATTTTTAAAATTTTGGTATTTGTTAATTTTGGCAACTGAGCAACATTCTTATATATATATATATATATATAGCAAAGAATATATTCAGTCACACATTAAGCAAAGAATTCAAAGGCAACATGAGCAATATATATTTAATATATATGCATTACTATTGTAGTGTTTTATTATTTTTAACTTTCTCCATTCATAGATTCATAAAAAGCAATCAAGCATACTCCATTTCTACGGAAAATTTACATCAGATCAGGTTACCATGTGTAAAAATCCATTGTCGACAATTGAACTACTCAATTTATTAAACAACTCGAAGTCTCGAACAATGTCTCCACTTCATTAACAATAACTGCAAAAAGAAAAATTAAGAGCGTATTGAATCAAAAATCAAAAGAGAAGAATTAGCACGAATTAAAACAAAAAGGAAGAGAACAGAAAAATACATCAAGATTCGCCGGCTAGTCGAGCCGTTTAGCTACGCTCAATGCACTCGATGTCTGTACAATCATAGAAAAAGTTTTTTAGTTTGTATTTAAATATAAACAAAAAATGAATATACACTGAAAGAAAAAAGAGGGAAATACCAAGGTTCCCATCGATATCTTGAGTTCTAAAGCTTGTCACATCTCCTCTCATACATATATATATATAGGTTCACTAAACTAACATTGAAACAAAAAAAAGGATGTACTCATATACACAGCTGCCAGTAGACAGTAGTTATAGGCTCAATAAACAAATAAACTGCCACAACTAAACTAACAAACCAACACCAACAGTTATAGGGATATACACACAGCCACTAAACTAACAAACTACCACAACTAAACAAACTAACGTAACACCAAAAAAAATTAACTGCCAACTAAACTAACAAGCACCAAAATCAATAAACTCTACCAATTATCAAATAAACAAACTGCCATAAGACTACAAATATTGAAAGGTTCAAGATCTAAACCAAAATACCAAAGTACCAAACTCCCAAATTACCAAATTGTTTATAAGTCTATAACTATACATGCAGTATCAAACCACAAAAAAATATTATCAAAAGAGAGTAGTCAGAGCTTGTTTCTTCAGTTCTCCCATTCTTTATCTTGCACATCCAAAGCTAACCTTAGCAAGAATAAGATAATGCCCACTATTAACCCTCCACCAATCTAATAAATCGAAATCATCATTCTTTGTACTTTCATGTGCATCATTAAAATACTTGTCTACTTCATTGGCTATCTCCTTAAGTTTAGCCTCCTTTCTTTGTCTATTAAGCCTCATTTCCATCTTTTCTTCCACATCATCCACTTGATCATCATCTTCCTCCATACATACCTCCACATATGATCTTTCAACATTGGTCCCCTTATAAGCTGCATACATAAGACTCAAATATGACTTCACCCGAGTCTTCACATCTTCAATTTGGTTAAGAGGGTAACTAAGGTCTTCTAAATGTAATTAAATCATTTGAAATTTATACATCGGGTCAAGAACTTGAGCCACAAACATTATAAGGCTGACATCTTCAAAAGAACCCCAATACTTATCAAACTTGCACTTCATCGAAGTAGGCACATTTTGCAAAATAGTATTATTATGATCTCTAATTTTAGTATCAATTTATAATTTCAAGTTTATCAAAATTTTCAAAATTAGATGTGACGTAGGAGCTTGGTTGCACTAAGTTTGATGGTTGCATTGTAGAACTTTTTTAAAAAATGAGCAAAGCCCATCGCTTTCTCCCAAGCTATGTCATTCGGAGGACCCAACCTCTTAGCATGTACTTTATTCCCATCGACTTCTCTAACGACTTCCTCACAAAAGTATGCAACAAATTGTGTATGTCGTATTCCACCTTGTCACCACATCCATTGGAACAGTTGCCATCTTTTTCTTCTTCTTTAATATTGCACTCTCTAAATTTATCCAATATCGCACTAGAAGAGTGAATGACTTTAATCAATTCTGGATACCCTCAATGGACTCTATAAGCTCCTTCATCCCATCCTTCACGGTCAAATTAATTATGAAACAAGTACACCTCATATGTAGGTGATACCCATCAAGCAAAAGATTATCATGCTTTTGAAACTGCTTCTTCAAATACTTCACTGCCACATCATTTGAACTAGCATTATCCATGGTAATACTAAACCCTTTACTTACATCCCACTCATTCAACTTCTCTTCAACACACATCCCTATACATCACCCTTATGAGAAGTAATCTTACAAAAGTTGATCACTCTTTTGTGCAACTTAAACTTTGAATCTATAAAATGAGTCGTCACCACCATGTAATTAATGTTTTGAATGGAGGTACAAGTATCAGTAGTTACACTCACCCTCACATCACCAATTATGCTTTTAATCTTCATTTTCTCCTCACAGAACATATTCCATACCTCCTTAGTAACCTTCTTCCTATTTCGAATTATATACCTTGGCAAAAGATCGGGAATAAAATCTTTAAAATCGAGATGGTCAACCACCCTAAAAGGCATCTCTGCCTTGATAATCCATTTCACACACTTAAAGTCGAGTCTACTTTGGTCAAAATTATTAACTCCTAAGCCTCCCATACTCAATTGATTTAACATATGTTGGTTGTTATCAACTGCCACACGAAAAGGAGAACCCTCACACCTATGCAAATGATTGAAAAGCCCAGTAGTTCCATTCCTCTTAGAATCTGCCAGTATATGTAATTGACAATTAATTACAAATACCAACCGTCCACTATTTCCCTTCATCGTCCTTGTATTTTTGTTTTTTACAATGTTGCCACGTGATACTCCTCTCTGGGCCCTTCTTCCTTTTATTCCCACCAATAGTAGACAATTCCCCTTCATATCCGGCACCTTGAGTTTGGTTTTCTTGTGATTGGGGTTGATCTTGAAGTGGAGGGTTTTCAAGTTGGTTACCCGAACTTATACTCGGTGACCGTGTATCTATCGAATCCAGTATTACTAGCGGATTGGCTATCCATCCTAGAAAAGGAAAATAAGTGTTAGAATTTGTGTATATACATAGCTATAGAAATTTAATTTACACGCAAGCAATGAAAACAAAATATTGAGATTGCAATTAGATAATACTAGATTGTAGATTGCTAGTTAAAGCTCACAAAAAAAAGAGCCATAACCATTAACTAGTACTCTAGTATAGTACTAAAAAAAATTAAATTTAACTTAACTAAAAACTAAAATTAAGTTATCAACTACTAAAGTATCAACTATCAAGTTATCAAGTATCAAGTATTAGCTATCAGCTATCAAGTATCAAGTATCTTAACTACAAACTGAAATTAAGTATCAACTATCAAGTTATAAAGTATCAAATCATCAAAGGAAAACAAAAGGAAGGAAGTCATCTGTCATCCCACTAACATCTCTAAATTCAAACATCAAAGTATCAACTATCAAGTATCTAAATCTTCGCTAAAATTATCAGGTATCAGCTACCATATATTAAAAGATAATTCATCACTAAAATTATTGGGGCTAAATATTTAAATAATATATTAGCCTATTTGGGGTTCCGGCTAAAATATACAAAATTACAAACTATAAAATTTCAATGTATATCAAGTTATCGAAAATAAAATTTCAATGTATATAAAGTATGAGCAAGAAACTATATCGAAACTATATATTAAAAAAAAGATTAGTACCTTGGAATTTCGAATTTTAAGGCAAGATTTGATGGTGGAGAAGTGGAGACTGGAGATGCGTGGTGGATTGGAGGGTGGAGGTGAAGGCTGGGCTGCTGGAGTGAAGGTGTCGTGGTGCCGTGGTGGTGGGAGAGAATGGACTATGGAGGGAGAGAGCGGAGGGTGAGAATGGAACTGAGAGTGTGAGAGGAGAGAGATACTGATATGATTAGTGAACACGTTAAGTAATAGAATACTATTTGCCCTTTTTTAGATAACCAACATTCTGTTACGATTCGGTTCAGTTCGGTACTCATCGGTTCGATTTTTTTAGTTCGATTTTTAGTTTTTCTGTAAATATAGCCTAAATTACTTTTACAATGATAATCTACAAGTATTGTATTGAGTATTATTCTAAATGGAAGATGTAGTTTTTCTTCATGTGAAATGTTATATGTACTTTGTGAACTTTTATTTTGATCTTCCCAACTTCTGGGACTAGTTTCACTCCCAATAATGCTTGATTTTACTCACACGTACCCTTCATTTGGTCCTTAAGTACCGACACAGTATAAGTTTACCCCTAGTTCATTGCCTAACGGATGTTTCCTTTCTAATACTCTATCCGAGAGCTATCAATATTTATCAAATATGTTTCTATCTAATGAAACCCTATTGGATCAAATGACAAATGCATTGATGAGAAAAAAATGGCTTTTCCCAGATAAAAATTGGATTCATAGAACAAGAGAAATATTTAAAGAATAAATCTAACAATGCTTTACTCGATCCTTAAACACTAAGTAATAGACTTAAGCTTGGTTCTCAAGAACCGAATAATATGCTCTTACTCGGTGCTCAATGCCCGAATGAAAAGTGGGAATGGAATCAAGTATTATTAGGGTTGGAAATATAATCACCCTAAATAATACCCTTTCCATTTTTATTTCATTTCAATACCAAGTTTAAAATAAAATTACTAGTGATGATGCCGTTTTCAATGACGTTAACTCAACAAATGTCTCTACCATCGATACACGATCCAATTCATCCCTTGTTAACTTAGTTAAAACACTTCTGAAGCCGATCTTCTGCTATGTTCTTATGCGATTCTAATTGATTCTTTACTTTCGAGTAAGTTCTGTTGATTTGTTTCTTTAGAACCCTATATTTGATGTTCTAGGACCCTTGATTTATTGTTCTAAAACCCTAAATTTGTTGATTATTCTTGGTTCGGTTGAAACGAAACCTAGTAAGTAATTATGTGTTGTTAAGTCGGTGGGTGTTGAGTAGGACCAATTGGCTATAGAAGTGCGATTACTTTAGAACCTTAGATTTGATGTGCTAAAACCCTTAATTTGTTTTATATCTCTGGCTCGATTTTTAGTTAGGATAAATGGTTGCTAAGTTTGTTTAAAATTGTGCTCGTTAAGTAAAATCGAGTACAATTGCTAAATTGGTTAAGGTTTCCGAATCTGCTGACTACTATATGTCAAAAAAATTATTAGTTAGTTTATGGATGAATATACAATTGAAGGAAGTTTTGACAAAATTTTTAGCACTTGCGATCCAAAGGTTCATTTTTTTTTTTGGTAATATAATGAGATTTCTAAAACAATAGAAACTATTTTTAGCAGAACGCATACTGAGATTCTGAAATATGCAATATTTTATAATGATCATATTGTACTGAATTTGGAAGACCCTTTGTAATCTTTAAACATGTTTCAATATTTTGATAGTTCATCCTCAGTTAAACAATGGTGTACATTATTTCTAATTGTATTCTATCTCGTTTCTTATTTTTTATTAATTCTTGTTTTTCACGTTAATCAAAAAATGTTGTAATAATAAATTAGTGGTAGGAACTTTTTTGTATTATATATAAATTGGATTGAATTTCTTTTTCTTTTTCAATGGAAGTGCTCTAATAAGCATTGGATTTTACTTTGATTCTTTAATAGTGCTAAAGCATATACAACTAATAAGAAATCTATATTGCATCTTAAATCATGGATTTTAATCATAATCAAAGGTTTATATTTCTTTAGGCTTGAATCCAACAGAGTTAAATTGTTGAATTTCAAAGTGGATTTTGATTCTTTATTTGGACTTTGGATTGTTCATATTTTCAGAATTCCTAAACTATATGTCAACAATTTTTAATTTGGGTGGCTCAACTTATTTTAATTTTTTGGTTCAACAATTTTTTAGTTTCTTTTATTTGACACCAAAAGTAAGGAAAGTCTAAAAGCAATTTGTATCATTGGCTCAAACCATATAATTTAGTGAGAGCATTATTTATGTTTCTAAACAAAACATTTAGTCAATTTACCTATTTTTGAAAGACAAAGTTATGCTAAAAAATGAAGAAATAGTTTATGCATATGCTCACAACCCCACAAGAATATGTCAATGTAATCTTTTGTTTAAACTTCTTTTAAAAATTAATTGTTTATATTCATTTTTTGTTGTTTTAAGCATGAATAAGGAACATCCAATGATGGCATCCAAGAGACAAAGAAAAACAAATGAACATGTTACAATTACTACCTTAAAGCAATATGGAAACAAACAAAAAAAAAAGTCCCTAACACCATCACGGTCGAATGAAACATAAATTGATTCCCCTTCTCAGAATGATCCCTAAACTAAAGAGAATCCGTTAATAGTGGCTCGAGAGAATCCCGTACATATTGAAGGTCCTAGTGGCGATAATGAGGGTCCTAGCCGCGGTGATGAGCATCCTAGTGATGTAGACAACGAAAAAGATTATGGAGGGTTGATCGATAAAAGTGTGCTTACATCCTTCAAAGATCACATAGCATATGCAATATAGAATTTAGAAAAGGTATTTTATCCTAATATTTCTTACTTTTATAAATTTTATTTAAACATGCAATTTGTTAGTGATTATGTGTTTATATTATCCTTATATTTGTTGCTAATATGCTGTGACTGATATCGTTAATTATTGTATGATGAAAATAGAAAATTGAAAACTATATGCCATTGTCTGAAGTTGCAGCAATGAGACTTGTCCAAAGAGGTTAGGGGGAACAAAGTCGAGTCAAAGTGAGTGGATTAACACTTTTGATAAACAACAATTTTTGTTACATTGACTATGTGGAAATCCAAGCCTTTGTCGAGTGATGGTAACCAGAAATAAACAAATTATATATATTTTTCGGTGAGAGGACGATTACTTTGGTTGATTTAAGAGAAATATTGAGTGTTCCAGTAGAGGGTGATTGTTTTAATTATGTGGAGGGTGCAAAAGAAATTCAGCCACAAGTAGTGATTAACGTGGCGTCATAATTATTTGGTGTTAGTAAGGACAATATGATTGACAAAACCAAAGACATGTATACTATTAGGCTACAATGGTTAAAAAAGGTGAACTGATAGAACTACTGATGAATTAAGTCCTAAGTAGATGGATATGTGTGCAGCGGGGTTATTTATGTTCTTTCTAGGGTTGTTGTTTTCCTTGATAAGACAAAAAGTAGGGTTTCGATCTACTATTTGGGTTGCTTGAGAGATATGTCCAGGTTGGTCAAATCGGATGGGAAATGGCGATACTTGTACACTTGTATCGTCATTTGTGGCACGTGTCTAGATCTGGGGTGAGATGGATTTGTGGATGTTTGAATCTACTTATGGTACATTACTTGTCTTGAGATTGGCTATTAGGATTGTATTTGCAAATGTTTTTTTCATTGTTGTCTATAATTATATTAATGATCTTTAAACAATTAATGTAAGGTTGAATTTGTCAGCATTTTCATGATTATGCTCGCAACGTTCCTAATATGGAGTACATTGAGATGCAATCACGGATGTGTAAATGGATACCCCTAGGCAGTGATACATCCACGACCCTTATATCCCTGAGGATAAAACTTGACAATTTAACTGAGATAGATAAAATTCTTATTTTCCGACTACCCTTGTATTTAAACTCTTTAAAGATTACAAATTAATGTCAGTTTATTTTGTTGGGATCCATATAAGGACCATAAAGTTACACGCCTAATCCACAAGTTTCATACTATTGTGGCTTGCTTATTTGCTTTAACGTAGTCGAACCTTATTATATTTTTGACTTAATTTCTTCTTGCTACCACGAGGTTTACCCTTAGGAATGACATGCTTTGACCCTCTAAGCAACGTTGTGGTTGGCATTACAAGATCCTTTAATTCTCAAAAGAACATTTTTTCTCATTCTTCATTGATTGATCGTACAATTTCTTTAGTAAACCAAACTCAGTCATATGGGTAAGTTGATTTTTGTCCTCCGTATTTGGTAAAATAGTGAGCATTTTCCAATGTTCGTCAATAGCATTAAAGAGTCTAGGTCGATTCACACAATTGTATTGCAACAACTCAAAAACATACGGCAGACCATAAACAGTACGAACTAGGTGATTACATGCAGATGGATCCAAACCAATACCAATTATCCCTCTCATTCTTAATCACGTCTAAAGTAAAATGCAAGATCATTCCCTTGCGTTCTTTGAACAACATACCAACGTGTATTTCTTTGACCGACCAAAGATTCCTCTCAAAAATGGCTTTAACCTTGTTAAGTTGTAGGTCCAACATAGTGTGCATCCCCTTAAACATCATGGAAAAATGTTCCCACACCATTGTCAATGTGTTTCTTCAACTTGCCATAGGGCCCTTTTGCTCTATTCATTGTTCTATTGCTACAGTACTTTATCCAATTAGTCCATGCAAGTACAAATGTCTCTCTATGCGAAAACCATGTACGTGTCAAGTAATCAATGCACTTTGGAAATTCCTAACAATCTTTCTTTAATTCTTCCTATCTCGTGAAAAACTCTCCTTCTAATGTTGACTTCGTAACAACTTGTCAATCATCAAAGAATTTTGTGCAAACACTCATAGTTTGAAACATATGTTTGCAATGTTGTTCCACATTTTTTGCAAAATAGAATGCGTGCGTAGCATGTGACGGGCATCAAGAAAAACACCATGAAGAGCTTTTGCAACTTTGACTCCCTATTCGTTATAAAAACGCTAGGGATATCATGGGGCTCAAATAAACTCTTCAACTTCGAAAAGGCCCATTGCTAATTATCCTCCATCTTCTTATACAAAACACAATGAGCAGTGGAAAACGTCTTCGTGGTCAATATAATCCCAACCATTGCAAACAAAGGCATTTTATACTTATTAGTCTTGTAAGTACAATCGACAATCATCACGGACAAAAAACACTTAGGCCAACAAAATGTAACTTGGGATTTGCCCAAAAGAGGTATAACACCTCATCAGTTGTTTCATCATATCTACACTAATACACATAATATTTAGCCACTAGAAACTTCAATAATTATTGCATCGCAGTCCTTCCTTTCCATCTCATGTATTCGCATTTTGGCCTTAGCATTGTAAATTGTCTTCCATTGTTCATGCATGAGAAATTGCATGCACACCCTCTGATGGTTTTATTCTTTATTAGAAAGCATTATGATTGTACTCGGTCTTATACAATCCAAGTAACTCCCACTTGCCTCGGCTGTACAAGGCCAAATGACGGATATGGAAAAATTGAACAAAGCACTGAAAAATTTCATGTACTACTTAGTTCTATACATCCGAGTTGCTCCCATTTGCCTTAGTTGTAAAAAACCGAATATGTTCAATATTAGCTCAGTTATATATAACCGAGTACAATTGCATACATATCTCGTTGCTCCCTTTTTTTTTTCATTCTATAACTATTTAATGATTTAGGACAAAATAAAACATAATCAAGCAGTTAAAAGAATAACTATAATACTATTTCGGATTAGCATTGCTTGAACTTTCTGTTGATGATGATCTTCAACTTTCTTTATCTCACTCTATCTTTCTACGCTTATTTCATTACACATTATAATCTTTACACATCAATAACAATATGAATAACAATGATCTTTGTTTTCTTGTTTAGATTTGGGATGTTTGAAGGAAATGAAAATTGGAACCGAAAGAGTACGTAGTTCATCGGTTCTGTAATGGAGAGTTGGCTTGGAGTGGTGGGTTTGTGAGTAGGTGGGTGGGGTGTATTAATTTGAGTTGTGTTATTAATGTAAATTATGAGAGTCATTAATTAGAGTTGCTAATGGTTAATTATTGGAATATATCTAAAAAAATTGTGTTGTGGTGTGCCAATAGAATGAGTGATAAGGAGTGTTAATGTTACGGAGTGTTAAAGAGTGATACGATAGGTTTAATTAGTGCCGCCTATTATTGATGGATGAAAAATTTGAGAAAGTATTGTTAAATGAAAAAAGTTAGTTGCACCGTAAAATTGAAGGCCCAATATACTAGCTACTCTAGCAAAGAAGAACGCCTCTCTACTCTATTTATCTAATTAACAAAGTAGTTTCTTCTTGTTTCGTCGGTTTTTTACCTTTTTTTCATAAAAAATTTTTTTTGCCAAAAATGGCCTATATGTTTCCCCTCCCATAATTTAAAATTTCACTTTAATCATTTTTTTCCTCTAAAATTTAATACTTGATTGAATATAGAGATTTTGAGTAAAATGAGATTGAGAAAAGTAAATTTAAAGGGACAAAATGCTAGATGGAATAAGAAAAATAAATTTAGTTTAAATTCTTGTGCTTCTTCAAGAGAGTTCAACTTTCTCAACATGCGTCTATACGTAATATTCTTTTTCCAAATCTTTTAATTATTAGATTTTATTTTATTTTATTTTTTTAACATTACAAAAGACACCAAAAACCAAGAACAAAAAACATAAGTATTATATCAAAATAATAAAGAAGCAACAAAAAAAAATATCACAAAATAATAATAAACTATTACAAATGAAAAGCACATAATATTAGAGTTGACTATCGAGCTTCATTTCTTATTTTAAAAAATACTCTTTAAAATGGAAAAGATGTTCTCCATTTCAAAGAGCGCCTTGTTGCATATGCTCTAGAGATGTTCCGAAAAACTAGGTGTCAAAATTAATAGGGTGATAAAGAGGGAATTTATATTTATATTAAACAAATTTAATAGAGTTGCAGAAAAGGCCTATAGATGTGAGATGAAAGAGAGAAAGAATATGAAGTATCAAGATTTTAGGGTAAGACTGAACATGCTCTATTGAGGAGAGGAGAATTATTTGATGAGTTTAGAGCTTCGAAGAGAGAGTGAAGTATGAAATTTCTTTTTTCCCTCTCATAAATCTTTATTTATTTCTTTTAACTTTTTATTTTTCTTCTTGTCCTTTCCTACTACTTCCTTTACCAAATTACCAATCAAAATTCACAACCAATCCCATCATGTCCCATCTCTTTCTCTATCTCTATCTCTCTCATTTTTTTTCCTTTCGGGTACAAAAGAAAACTTATATATCACAAAAAAAACCAAACTTACATAATATTATCTATTATCATTCAGCAGTTCCTCTAACATACTAGAGGGTGGATCAACAAACCAAACCAATTTTTCTAGAAAACAAACTGAGTGACCTAACTTAACAATACAATCCGCGCTATTGTTATAATTTCGGGTTACATACATTACAAACAAACCAAAAGACGCCTATGTAATATTTTACATTCCAAAATAAGCTTCAGAAAATGATTGTTTTCCTCCAGATACTCATTAAGAAGTTGAACCACTTGTAAGGAATCCGATTCTATAATCACGCGCATGCAATTATTATTTTGAGCAGCCACCACTCCTTTCATGGCTATGAGTTCCACACCGAGAAGCGAGGATAGCCCACATGATCCTGTAAAGCCCCACAAATGTGTGGGAGAGTTTGAAACCTATTTGTATAATGTCAATCTCAAGCACAATTTTTTCTCCCATAATCAAATCACATAATATATTGCTATATATATATATATATATATATATTTTACCATACAACTATCGTACCACTATTTTTACACACAAGTTGCGCATTACTCTTATGCGCAATGCATGATTTTTCTCACTCGTGAATGCCTCTCTGCAACTTGCATATTCCCAAGCCCAATTTATTTGTTTGCAAGCATTCCAGTACGTCTACACTTCTTGACAAATTTGAATATTCATGGCTTTTGTGCTTCACACACACGTGTATATATGCATATATATCTAAGACCTTTTATACTCGGCATCTTTTCATCTAGAAATTGTTGAACTCACATTCACATATAATTCTATCAAAATGAAAAATTATTTGGAATTAAGAGTACCAAAGCCAACAAAGTAAAATCAGTACATTCCACACTAACTGCTTTGATGAAGAATTACCTGGGCCTATGGTTGTACTATTATTAATGCATACGAAAAAAAATTATTTGTACATACGCGTTAACAGCAAAGGTAAATGCAGTGTCCAGTATAATAAGCTGCAACTGACAAAATATTGAGATTAATTCCACTGTAAATGTTGGAGCAACAATTTCACATTTCACTATGCTGCAGGCTACAGCTGTGATGAAGGATCTTGCCGCATTTTCTTATCTTATCAGATCTATCTAATCCAGCAGCTAGAGCATTCAGTAAAAACAGTTTGCACTTCTTATCTCAAATACAACTTTGTTGCAATAATTACCTTTTCTAACACCGCCTTCACCTAGAGACGTAAATTTCATGAAACTAATATTCTCAATAGAAACCAACTGATTTGAGTTACAAAGGCAAAACACTAGTAATGTTGTGCACGAGCTTCTCCTTTTCTCCGATAAGATTACTAATAAATAGCTAAAGATCTTCAAGAAAAAGCTAGACATGGCTGGGAGAATGTTAGTTAGACACAACGGAAGAGGAAAGGAGAGGAGTCAGTGAACGGGGGAGTTGAATTAGGTAAAAGCTAGAGGTAGGGCTTGTTTGGCTAAATTGTATGGTTTTGCTTATCAAATTTGAGATAAATTGAAAGGCTAAATGGGTGCAAATAAGATTACTAGTAAACAGCTAAAAAGTAAAAAAGCCGTACATGGGAATGCTAATTTTTTTTTTTTTACTATCCAATGTGCGAACCCACCATGTTTAGGGGTACCCTAGGCCCAGCCCTTGTGCCGGTGAGCACAAGAAGTACGACCTGGATGGCTGTATGCAAGGGGTTGTAAAGGTATCAGTAATTGTGCTTAAGATATTTACCTGAGACTTAAGAGAGAACTTCTGGCTGAAAAGTTGACATCCAAAATTCAGACCTCTTTAGTAGCCCACATACTCATTATCAAGTCAAATAGGAGTTATCTTCTATCCTTATGCAAGCTTCGGATCGTCTTAAAATTTATGGAATCATTCCCTCTATTTGATGCATTTTATTCAGTGCAGGTATAAACTTCAAGGTTGACTAGGCAATCACATAAATATCAAGAAAGGCAAAGAAACACTAGGCACCCAGATCGAATGTCAAGCATAGAGGGCTTTCTACGCCACATAAACGAAAACTGTCGAGTACTCTCAATTTCTGCAGCTCAACACCAAATACTGATGGAAATTACTATGTCGAGAACTTCCGGTATGCACATATAGATACTCATAATTAAGTAGCTAGCTTGGCTCTACCTTCCGGGATACGTCTACTGCTATTTATATTTATGATTCACAACTAAAAGAGATATTTTGTTGAATAAAATATAAATGAAAGAATTGCAAACACTGACATTGTAGAAAATGTAACTAAAGAAACTGTCTAATTCACAAAAGTGGAATTCAGAATCAAACTTCTAATGACACCGACATTTGTGTCTCAAAATGTCCAAACAACTCATCTATGTTAAACATAACAAATGAGTAATGTGTGTGATGGAAGCATTTATCAAACAGTTAGAAATTAAAGCAACCATGCTGTCTAAAACAATAAAACACTACTGCAAAGTTAACTAAAATATGAAATTAAGAACAAATAACAAGACAAAATTGCAATAAAATAAGGGTCAATTTGCTAGACGCAAGTGAAACAATGAGCTACATTAACCCAATAAAATACAACATGAACCAGCTTAGGACGAAACTGAATATTTGTGACTATAAAGAAATAGAGTATATGAGTTGAGCAATTGTAACACGGCCTATATATGTTAGACACAACACGAAATCAATACGACACAACTCCTAAATGAAATCAAGAGAAGAAAGAATCTTAAAAACTGAAATTGTAGAAAATGTAATTTAAAGGAATTTTTTCTAATTTACAAAAGTTCAAACAAGAATCAAACTTCGAAGGCTAAATATCTCATCTCAAAGAAATTGAGCACGAAGTTTAAATCAGACTAAGGAATGTTATGTATTCGTCAAACAACTAGAAAGTAAATCAGACTGAGCAATACGTGCAGATAAATGCACAGTTTTGCTTCAAAAGAACATTGCAGTATACTTGGCACTAGGCCATGGACTATACTACAATTTCTATATTAGCAGACTATAGACTCCATTCTCATTTATGCAAGCAAGGAAGATGTAGTAAATAGTAATAGAGTGCAAGTTATCAAGTCACAAAAACAAGAAGCCAGTTATAAGCAAATTGCAGAAATATATTATTTTTAAATTGCAGCAAGTCAACAACTGTAGCTCTGCAGAAGGAAAAGACGGTAGAATATATATATATATGACTGAGATTCACCCAACAAGAAGAAGATTCTACTCGAAGCACTTTTTTATATATTTCCAGTATATCTTGCCACAAAAAAAGTGTAGCCCAGTAGTAGTCATTATGTTCCCAAAAGAAAACAATATTTGCTATTTCTTTGCGTTTGAAGCCTGAATTTAAGAACCAAAAGAGCACTCAATGTAATGTTTCCAATCAAAAGTGATGCAGACGAACGAAACCATGATATCTGAATCCACACACTAACCAACTAAGTAACTTACGCCTAGCTTGGTCTATAAGCACACAGAATAACAAATTTGTCTTATAAATCTGGAAGGAGAAACATGGGAAAATTTACATGCCATCATGAGTGGCGGCAGCCATGGACCAAAGGGAAAGAAAATGAACAGTTAGAAGGAAGTGGAAAAGAAATGGCTAAGGAAATGGTTAGAGAAATAAAAATGAGAGGTAATTTTGTCATACCAGTCAATCAATGGTTTCTGTCCAACATGGTGGCTGAAAGTGCGTTATTAAAAACTTCGGCACCCAAATCAAAATACGGCAAAACAAATGTGGGCCAAACACCAAATAACCCAACATATATCGTCATCAAAAAGTTACACAAAAAAAAAAAAAAAAACACCCAGAGTTAGAGCACTTTAATGTCATGGTATATCTACTTTTCTATTGGATATCATGATTCCAAGATTATAAGCTTATGTTGAAAGTTAAACTCCCAGTGTTGTCAGCCAAATGCCAACTCAACATAAAATATGGCACCAGATAAAGACAGTTTCAGAAACAAGGAAAAGGGCATGACAAAGCAAAAGTTTGTGAAGTATCCACTTGAAAATGAGTTTCTGGCAAAAACCAAAAGAATTTAAACAGCAATCTGTGTCGAACATTAAATTTTGGGTGAAGCCATATGTAATGAAGTGGCTTATAGTGCAACCCCAGAAATGATTAATTATTATTAGGAGCTTTTCAGATATTAGTATCAATGCCCAATTTTATCAAGAATCTAACACATCAGACCACAGGGGCCTAAAAGCTAAACAACTGATATTAGATAATGTACTTTAAACTCAACCAGCATTATGCAGATCATAATATCTTGAAAGCCATAGTAATGTAAAATATATTTTTCCTCTTAGCACGAGTGGGTTAGCCCCATGGTAAAGGCGCCCACCAAGATCTGGTTAGTCCGGGGTTCGAGTCTCAGCCAGGGTTGGGAGGGTTCTTTGTTATTTGTAGTAAAAGTGAGAGACTTGGTCCTTCTTAATATATATATATATACACATATTTTTCCTCTTATCTGAATCATCAAAGAAATTCTATATTTTCTTTTTGGTCTAAGAAATACTTTAGTTTATTAATGTACTATACCTTCTCATCATGCATTGTCCGATGAACCGAAATTCCCAATGTAAATTGTATGTAAGATCTTCACCAGCTCCTCATAAATGCTGCACATGCAGAATTTTTTGAACAAATACATGTATAACTAAGAAACAAGAGCAGCTAATTGAAAAAACATGTCTGCATAACTAAACTGACATGCATATATAGTTTAGGGGTTAGAGAGTATCCAATCTTTCACACAAGTAGGCATTAAATTGCACAAATGTGTTTATACGACTTCAAAACAACGTCGCAAATGGAACCTTTTTTTATGAAACAAGTAGACACACAAACACATTGAAAATACGAAGAGTATAGGAGAGAAAGCAGTGGCAGAGCCAAGATTTCTATTATGTGGGGGCTTGATTAATATTAAACAATTTTTTTAATTACAAGAAGTAATAACACCAAAAAATATTGTATTTTAAACATCTATTATATAAAGGCATGTACATAAAAAAACAACAAGTCACAAAATTTATTTTCTGAGGCTTCATATCTTGAAAATATTGAAAGACAACTTCATTTTTAATGTTTTTTAATATAACTTTTTCAACGTTCAGATTATTTTTATTTATTTTTTTGACAAATTTACACATTTTCATATATTAATTTCATACATTTTCCTTAGGCGGTTTGGGAGATTTTTGTTATTTATGGTTAGAAGAAATAGACACAGACCTTTCTTCTATTTAGTTAAAAATAAGTAAGATGAGAGAAGATAAGATATATTTCGGAAATATAATATGGGTCTATGTGTTCTTTTACTTCAATTGTTAAATTATTTAATAGATAATCTTATATGAGGGGCAAACCTACAATAAGTAAAATTTTGAAGGCCAATATCAGTTTTTTTTGTAGAATTAATGGGTTCAAAGGCGAAGATCAATTTTTCTCTACAATACATACAAATCAAACCCCAGATTTCTAATTTTTTTACAAAAAAAAACTTCATAGTTTTGAATTTCACAAAAAGGCCCCTATAGCAATTTAAAAATACCATACCTACTATGAAAAAATTTCAAATTTAAGCCCCCACTTGTCCAATGTTCCCTCCGCCAATGAGAGAAAGGACATATCTAACAAGAAAGAAGCGACATAGTAAAATTATAGCTAGGAATTAATATATAGTTGGTTAGACAATTGTATCAATTGCAAAATTCTAATCACGAAAACTTTAGAGAATCTACAGAGATTGTTATAACAAACTTGGCTCAAGTTCTCATACTTTAAAAAGGAGACCACGATACGTCAACTAATAGCTTCGTCTTGGACTCTTGGTTCATATACGAATGACTTTAGTTCAAAAATTATCAACACTCTTAGTAATTTTAGGATACTTTAATAATCCATCAAGAACCATAATCAAATTTATAACCACCGGATATGCAAAATATTTATTTCCTAACATCTTCCATTTCACAAAATAGAATAACCCGAGAGTTCTATAAGAAGTTATGCTGGTTAGGTGCATAATGCATATTAAACTTCAGTTCGAAAATTATCAACGCTCTTAGTAATTTTAAGATACTTTAATAATCCATCAAAAACCCATAATTAAATTTATACTAAAACACCGGATATGCAAAAAAAAAATGTAACCTGAGAGTTCTATATGAAGTTAGGCTGGTTAGGTGCATAATGCATATTAAACCAGAGATGTGAAGAGTCCATGGAACATAGATCTTTTGGTTAACTCTTATATTCAACTAATATTTCACAAGTGTGGCTTTTTCACATTGAATAGCTACAATTCAAAAGCAATAAATCTAAGCATAGCTAGTTCCCATAATTCTTTGTTCCATAAACTCCCTTCTCATTGTAGACATTGTTTAAAGTGTTGCGCCAGTAAACATATCGGCATCGTGAAAGTGTCCAAAACTAAGAATAAGCGAGGGTATTCATGTTAGCAATTATTTCTCTAAGCCTAAAAAATCTAGCATGAATATATTACCATTAAGCAATGAACAGTTTCTTGTAGGTGTTAGTTCACTTTTCTCCTTTCTAGCTTTCTACTCATTCTTTTTCCTTCAACTTTCGCTATAAATCCCTTAACAAAGAACAGTGCATTCGCTGAATTACTACCTAATATCCACTTCCTAGACCAAGCAATGACGATCATACTAAAATATAGAAATACAATATCACAAAAATACGCAAACTTACAAATTCAAAATCAGATAAAATCATACAAGCCTAAAACAGCTCTTTGCGCAGATATGAGGGACTTAAAGAGAGTGGTGTCCATATAACCTCTCAAAATCTTCAGAATCAATTATTTTTTTAATCGCGCTAAGAGATAGATACACTAAAACAGCTCGGGTAGGCTTAGATAGCATAATAGAAAAATAAAATATGGCAAGGTATGCCAAGATCTACATGATCCCATGATTCCAGGGATCTTACATATAACAACAAATAAAAGCTAGATAACAGCTAATAAATAACAAAAATAAAGATATTCCAACAAGAATGAATGATGTGCACTCCCCAGAAAATTTCAGTCAGTCAATTTCTGAATCACACTATGCATAGTCGAAAATGAAGGGGAGGCCCGGCCGCATGGTTGAAATGCCCACGAAACACAGCGCTGGAAAATAGAGGGGAGGCTTCGGCCACATGGTTTAAATGCCCATGAGACATGGCGTTGGAAATAGAGGCTAAGAGAAAGAGAATGAACAGTTGCAGTTCGCACTTAAAAGATATGTATACAATGTTACAAATGAGATCACACACTTTGGATACAAGTTGCAGAGAAAACCCTTTGAATCAATGTTAAGAGTGATAGAATTGGGAGACTCGACTACTACAAATTGATCATAGCACAATTTGAAAGAAAAAGAGATATGGAAAGTTACCTGTTGGTAGAGACAGAATCAAACAGTTACTATTTAGGACAGTGAGGAAAGCAGTAGTGTTTAGTTTCTTATATATACCACGGCTCTCGTCCCTGTTTTTAGCACCATATCCAGCCTCCCTAATATAAGCATTATTTTGGTCACTTTATCAGAGAAACCCCCTTTGAATCAATGTTAAGAGTGATAGAATTGAGACTCGATTATTACAAAATTGATCATAGCACAATTCGAAAGAAAAAGAGATAGGGAAAGTTACCTGTTGGTAGAGACGGACTCAAACAGTTACTATTTAGGACGGTGAGGAAAGCAGTAGTTTGTAGTTTCTTATATATACCACGGCTCTCGTCCTTGTTTTTAGCACCATATCCAGCCTCCCTAATATTAAGCATTATTTCGGTCACTTTTTCAGCCATCCCGAATGTCCCAGCTAATCACTTCTCCTGTAGTGCGTCTTAACTTCAGATGAAAGGGACAACATATTGAGATTGTTATACAGCTGCTGTGGGCAGGAATACTTTCATAGTTAACTACTCTGATTTCTGATTTCTGCAGACAAAGCTGAGTGCAATACGCATTACACACAACAATCCCTCAAGTAGTTGCATAACTAACAAAAGAATGGTCTTAAAATCATATAGCTAATAAGCTCAAAGTGGTTCCCCCTCTCATTATTGAAGACAGGAAACCAATGTTATTACATGAACCTAATAAAGCACAGTCCTTACCAAGATCGATAATGGATAGAAGAATTAATGGCATGAAACCAGCACGATGAAAACCAACCTGTTGTGTAGCCTACTAGAATGCACAAAAACTCAAACCAAAAGAGGGACAGAATGGGAATAAATAGAAAATTTCAATCCTTTCTCAAATTACTATAAGGTAGGCAACAATAAAATAAAGGAATCCATCCGAAATGGTGTTCCAACAACTGCATTTTCACCAATAAATTAAGATAGGATTTTAATTCAAACTTCACTAAACAAATAGAAGCAAGCATGACTTAACAGCGAGATAGAGCCATTTTCAATTTAGAAGAATCCACTTGTTGCACCCGTCTTTCTTTATACTTTTAAATATGGCCAACAATAACAGCAGATACAAGTACTACAATAACAGCAGATACAAGTACTAGCCAATAATAATCAGAACTTGAGCAATTTCCATGTTATTTGTCCCGTGACTAAGACACCATCAATCGACGTTACAAAGAACGGTAACTACGTACTTTTGCCTATGGTACAATTCCTGCTAATTATTCAGAGTTACTCAAATGTCTCAAAGAGTCCCACTTTGACTTCCACAACTTAACCACGGTGAGATATGGTAGATTGATTACGTCCCAAAGGAGAAACTGGACTCAATGGAGGGACCAATCGTGAACTACAAAGACAATCATGGTAAACAATGCCTTACCTAGAAGCAACAAAAAGATATTGAGATTATTATTGGAGCAGTATTTCCACTATTCTGCAGATAAATCTCAGTTTGTAGTGATCAAAACAACTACTCAACAAGTAGCTGTGTAAGTGTGAACACATACAATCAATTAAAGGAAAGCTCAAAATATTTCAAACATAAGCAACACCAACTTCTTCAATCCACGATATTTCTACGTAGGAAACAAACTGCTCACTAGTTGATGCTAAGATACCAAGGATTGGAGATCATTAGGTTTCAAAGCACAAAAGGCATGCCACTGATTCACTGCATAGTTAGTCTGAGAGTAATGCAAATAGATAGCCAAACAAGGTCGACAAAATTGACCTCATTTGTCCTCATTACTCAAAACTCAAGCTTCAAACTGATTTAGCAAGTCTTCTGGAACAGGATCAACTATATCAGAAGCAAAAGCCTCGATATATTCGTCTCAATGAGGGTTACTGGAATGCTTTCAACAACATAAAAGCCTCTAGACTCAAAAGTAACAATACTAGTCTAAACCTTAAAGGATGATCCCAGTAGGCCAATATGACAAATTATGACAAACATAACAGCTTTCCTTCACAATTTGTGAAGCTTCAACTCGAAGCAACTACATAAAGATCTTACAATAAGGAGTGTATCAATTACACAAACTATATATATATTAAAAGCAAAAGGAAACAAACTACGCCAAAAACTTCACTGAGCTACATCAAGTCTTTGAAATAATCTTCAAATTTCCTTCCTTTCTCATTTTGTTCTTCCAATCCCGCCACAACCCTGAAAAACAAAACCCTCCAACTCACACGAGACATCAAGTAGTGCAACACTAAGTATTGTCAAAGTTATTTTTAATATTCCACTGGCGAAAGTGTGAACAGAACATTAAAGTTTCTAACATCAGATTTTATTTTACATCATATAATTCAAGCTTACAAACACTCAACAAGGCACTCAACGCAATAGATTATTGCAAAAAAGATCTTGGACATCCATCTATGTCAATAAAAGAAAATAGATGAACAACATTGGTCCAAGCTACAAATATTTAACAGTAGGTGGCATACCATTTCTTCATACCACACCACCGGTAATCCTTCCTTCACAAGACTTCATTTAAGCCCTGATTCAGAGATGAATAGATAGAATCTTTGAAATACGAGTCTGTCAGTATACTTGCAGAAAGGAGACCCCAAAACATATTGTCCAATGCTTTTGGCTTTGCCTCCAAAACAAGGGTTCACTTTTTTTTAGCATCGAAGTCTCCTATGGAATTGATTTCTTGCATCCAAAGTCTCCTTTTGCCGAGAGGTTAGCTAAGACAAGGCTCTCCTTGTAAGCATCTACGTCAAATGAGCACGATGTTCCCTGTATTATGAGATTCTTGATTAGTTTACTTTCAAAATTATAGGAAATCAACTCCCGTTCACAAGTCGAAGGTTCTTCTCTCCAATATGATATCACCACTCTCTCTAAAGCAAATTGGTATGCATCCAAAATCAATAGTGAACAGCTTTGTCCAAGAGCTTTCTATGCCATACTCCATCATCACCCATATGCACCAAGAATGATCTCCATGAGGATGTGAAAGAGAAAGTGATTCTCCAAATACTGTGACAATGTTCTGGCTCAAATTCGGTGCTCCACAAGGTGGCGCGTTTATAACCCCTAGCGAGTCGTTTCTCATGTCGAATGACACAATGACGAAACATCTACTACCACTATCCTTGTTCCAAATAGATCCAGTCCAATGGATGACACCATTCAAAACAGCCTGTTGATCATGAAGAAAAGTAACACAGGGAAAGTCCCCAACATCAATGTTTCTCCAAGAGCCGGAGCTAAGCTTGAAAAGCTCTGCATCTGGCGGTACTAGGAGCCGCCAATCATAAAAATGATAGGCAAGTCTGATAATCTTGTAGTCAGCGGTTACAGGGTCAATTCCAAATCCAAGACAATGCCACAAACGGCCAGGTGACTTGCATGGGACGTTGGGCTTTGGAAGGGTGATTGATTTTCGAATAGAGGGATTCCATAAGGTTATGATGCTGGTGTTAGTCACCTGATCACCAGACAAGCATATCAATCCATTACAAATACCAACTAAAATAAAGTAACGCTTTCCTTTGCTAAATGGGAAATCAAATTTAGCAAACGCATCAAATGTATCGTTATCGCAGTGTAAAGTGTACTGTTCTGTCCAATTATCTGCACTCATACCGATGTGATATTGCCTAACCATTAAAAGGCGAGATTGGTTATTGCGATTGAGATGAATGGCGATGAAACTAGGGGAAGTGATGAGAGAGTACCACGATTTGCATACACTTGTGCATCTCAGCAAACTCCTTACGGGCAATCTGGTGAGTATGTTGATCAATAGTTCTGGGGGTAGATAGTGCGAAGACATTTCCTTCAACTTCCTCTCCTTCTTCTTCGAAACCCTAATTTTCTGGACAAGAAGAAGTGAATGAATGAGCAATGCTGCTGCTAAACCCTAGTTTTCAAGAGATATTGGCGCTCCAAAGTAAAAGTTATCAGTGGGCATTGAGGCGTTTGTTAAAACCGGAACCGGAAACTGAAAATTATATATGATGAAATATGATATTTTGTTTATTTGAATATAACGTATTTAAAAATTAAATTTTTTTTAATACAATAATTTTATCTTTATTAATTCATTTGGATGATATTATTCTAAATGAAAATAAAAAAAGTCATATGATTTAATCTTTTCAATTAAGTTAATCCATTTCATTTATAAAAATTATTAATCGCCATTACTTGGCCACAACAAAATTAATGCTATATATATATACTAGGGATAATCCGTACCGATGGCACTTACGACATAACTCGTGGAGCTATTAAGTATCCAAACATAAATTCTAATGGACATTGTAAACCAATAATTACATAAGAAATCTTTCACATGTCCATTGCCAACTTTGTCTTGTTTTCCTCTCTATAAAGCTTAAATTCAATAATTGACTATCTCCCACAAATTAAATAAGACTCTTAATTTGAGACATTCAAAAAAAGGGTGGGACATTTGATTTTAACACAAAGGAATATTCATCCATTTGTTTACTTGATAGGAGCACTCTATTTATTTCCTTGATAGGAGCAGTCTACGTAAAGACTATCTTGAGAGGAGCCATCTAATTTAAAGAGAAATCAAAAATAAAATCTGTATAATTGAAGATTGACCTTACAATCAGACCAAAAAAATAAAATATTGATTTGAGCTTAGTCCATTTCAAATCAAGAGAGCCATTTCTCCTCTTTGCTTTCCCATTTCACTTTTAGTAAATGAATATGATTCAAACCTTTAGTTACAGAAAATAGGGGGCAAATGGGTACATGTATGAACCAGGAGATACAAATAATTAGGGGGAAAATAAAAAATGAATATTTTTTTGAACACGACAATAAATTTCAAAAATCCCTTTCATAGACATAAAAACAAAAAGTTGAATAACAAACTCACAAAAACTTAACTGAAGGAAATATAACAGTAGATTCCATTGCCTAAAAAAATTATTTTTTCATTAAAAAAGGCGTGAAAGAGGAACACAATTCCTAAATACCTAAATTCAGAGAATGGAGAAGAATTGCAGGTAAGGGAGAAGAGGAGGCAGTCCATTTAGAACTGCAGTCATCGAGTAAGGGTGGTGCCGATCGCGGTGCTAAGAGAGATGCCAGAAGATGAATTTATTTCAACAGTGAAGAGAGTGTGAAATAGATCAAAAAAGTGATGCAAGTGTGAGAGACTAAAATGGTACTCCGGTTGTGGTTCAATTTCCGACGATCGCGTGTTGGCAATGGCAAAGAAATATCCGAGGGCAGTGACAAATAATATCAATGCGAGTTGGCTTAATATTATTTCACATTCTTTCAAACAAAAGATATATAGTAAAAGGTCTAAGGCCTCTAATCAACCAATAGCAAAAATCAAACAATGCACCTTTATTTTTCCATCTCCCTCAATTTTTGCATCATTTTAACTGCATTAGATAGCCGGCCTTCAGTAAAATTAAGCAACAGTATTATCAAACTAATAACCAAAGTAACCCAACTTTTTTCTCAAACAAAATTTGTACCAGAATTACTTAAAAATAGTAAAACTGATACCAATTACTTAAAAAAAATTACGTTTTTTACAATTTGCTAAATATTCATGCTTTCAGTTATGCTACTCATTACAATTAAGCATAAACTTTTGATACCGTTACATCTCAACCTTGATGGATATGTATTCTAATACAAATATTTAAAAACATGCATGAAAATGTATGTGAATGAGGAATCTAAAAATCTAAATCAAAATCCACTTAAGACAAAGAACAAATCAGATCAATCTGTGTATTTTGCCTCAAATGCTTTGAAATCTGGCAAACTAGAGAAAAATCTCAGCTATACACAGCAGTAAAACATATTATTAATCATTAATGCATTATAAATCAGCGTTAATATTTAGTTAGTACTCTTAAGATAAAAGCAAAACTTATATCAGAACTTCACAAAATTTCAGATCAAATCAATTTATGTATTTTCCTAAACTTAATAATATATATGCAATTTTACTGAATATCTTAATCAATATCAAAATTCCAGATCAAATCAATCTGTGAGTTTACCTAAACTGAATAACATATATATGCAATTTTACTGAGGATGTTAATCAATATTAAAGGCAATGATTAAAAAAATCAGATTTAGCATAGCAGTGAGATACTCGAGAATAATGAAGAGGAAAAAAAATTCAATATTAACGAATCAAGAAAAAAATAAAATAAAGACTTTACACAATTCTGAAATTATTGCACTTAAATCAATCAGTGTTAAAATTTAGGACTTCAGGCCTTGGTACTATGATTCAAACAATGTGTACTAAACTTTAGGGATTTAGGCCTTAAAAATCTTAAAACTCCATCAATACACAACTAAAAACCCCTGAAAAAACTCGAATACCCCAAATTTGAAAAAATAAATAAAGCCCTAAATCAAAGATAAAGAGTAGAGAGAGGAGTAGTTCACAAAGCGGGAGAGAGGAAATGACAAAATGCCCGGCAGCGAAGGTGGGAAAAGGTTTTTAGCGATTGTCAATAGGTGTCCTGCGCGCAGATGAGTGATATTATAAATTGAAAGTAATTCCACAGTTTCATAAAACAAATTTGACTATGAAGTAAACTGAAACTTTTTTGAGCTGACGATGTTCTACTTCTTTTTAAAAAGTTTGAGCTTCAATCTAAGCTTAGAATCCCTAATTGTGAAAAATTAGATTCTAAAAACCCAAACTTCAAATTTAAAGGATACACAAAAAAAAACCCTAAAATAAATTGGAAAGAAGAATAAATGGAGGAGAGATGGGGTCCGACGTACTAGAAAGAGACGGGATCCGACGAAGGAGTGTGTGCTGGTCGATCAATCAATGGAAGAATGTGCGCGCATGCGACGATGGCGTAATGAAAGCGAAAGCAGTGTAATGTGAGAGAAAGATATATAAAGAGAGAATGATGAGAGATAGAAATAGGGGGATAAATACCTAGGTCGAGGTCCGGCGGCGACGATAAAAGTTCCAATGCTTTGTCGCCAGGAGAAGAAGAGCATGTGTTTGTGAGAGTGCAAGTGGTGTTTGTTTAGTAAAGGAGGAGAGAGAAGCGGGAGATGTTTTTTATCTCCTTTCATCCTAGCCTTCCATTTATCTTTTGATCAATTAATAGCCACTCATTTTTTTATAAGACACATACATTTTTTGATTCAAAATCCTTCCTCCCTTATTATATAGATAAATACCTAGGTCGAGGTCCGGCGGCGACGATAAAAGTTCCGATGCTTTGTCGCTAGGAGAGGAAGAGCATGTGTTTGTGAGAGTGCAAGTGGTGTTTGTTTAGTAAAGGAGGAGAGAGAAGCGGGAGATGTTTTTTATCTCCTTTCATCCTAGCCTTCCATTTATCTTTTGATCAATTAATAGCCACTCATTTTTTTATAAGACACATACATTTTTTGATTCAAAATCCTTCCTCCCTTATTATATAGATGAATCATTTAGTATACCCACACACACATATATATATATATATATTATGAATCGTCTATTAACTGAGTTCACCAGATGGTAATAATCCCAAACAACCCAATAATTTAAGCAGGTGAAATTAGTCCAATTCTTTGTAATTGGATCCAAATTCTCCTTAAATCTAAGAAAACCACAACACAACTGATTAAAAAGAAAAGAAATTACGATGATTCTCAATTAGGCATATTAATAAATAGGTTGTGGGCATAAAAAATGAGGTTGTGGGTTTTACTTTGAGAGCTGCTCTGATGTGTGTAGAAGTGAAACGGGACGTTTACGGGTGGAAGAAGAAAAGGGTAAAATAAGTATTTTACATGAGGGTGTTTTAAGTTTTCAGATTTAAGTGGCTGGCCACTTAACTTTTTTACCAAACAAACAACCTCCACACCACTTAAATCTAAAAATTTTAAGTTTTCAGATTTAAGTGGTTGAATTTATACATCTCCTTCGCAACCAAGTTTTTACCACTTTACTCGGTTGCAATGAGAAGTAAAAGAGAGTTATTTTAAGAAATTATAAATTTAAAATTAATTTATTAATAAAATAGACATGATAATTTTTTTGGATATATGAAAGTAAGTTAATAAAATAGACATGATAATTTTTTTGGATACATGAAAGTAAGTTTATACTCTTTATTTTTTAATATATTATTATGTATTTGGATTTACTTGAGAGATACGTGAGTGATACGTAAGAATATACTTGTTAAAATAGGTTAAGTGTAAGAATATATAGTTTACTTTCTCCAATTTTACACTTTGGTTATACCATTTTTTCGACAAAAGTGCTAACGAACTTTGTGTTTATTTTCATTTTAATTATTCCATCAGTTGAAGTTAGTAACTCCGTTAACGGTAATCCATATGTGCATCTACATATGATTATTATATATACACAATATGCATTTAAAACTCCACTGCCTCACTTCACCACACACACATGTATACATAGTTTTATTTATTGAATCCAAAAAAAATAAAAAAAATACATAGTTTTATAATGGAAAATAATAACATGACCATATTATGAATGGAAAGAATACCACTTTGCATGAGAATTTGTACTTATTTTAATGCATGTTATAATTTAATTATTTTTATTTATAAGTGTGTAACATGTGCCCTTATGGCACACGTTAACTTGACCCTTTTTATAATATATATATATATAGATATAGACACACACACAAAGTTCTACACATATATATAGTGCATTTCTGGTACAAATTGGTCAGTACTTAGTACAGATTGAAATTTTTAGTGACGGTTATTCATCGCCAAAACATTGGGGAGATGTTTTTAACAACGAAAAACTGTCGCAAAAACTCTAGTCCATATGGACGGGTCCGCACTTGAAATTTTCTGCGCATATATATATACACACATACATATATACACCAATAAATCTTTACACACGCTTATGTAAAATCCCACATCGAAAAGTAGAAAAAACTTGAAGTACTATTTATGTGCACCCAAGAGGTTCCCACTAGTGAAAGGCCTTTTGGGGGTTGCCTTGGGTGTACCTGCCAAGAATAAAATCGTGTGGAAAAGGGTACCCAATTGTAGCTAGAGTGGAGCCGCTCAAAGCAAACAATATCTTGCTAAGGTCGGGGTCCTGGTTGTTACAAATAGTATCAGAACGGACCCCACATAGTCATATATGTACGAGTGGAGAAAACTTGAAGTGCTATATATGTAAAAGGGCTACCTAGTTGTAACTAGAGTGGAGCCGCCCAAAACGGACAATATCTTGCTAGGGTCGAGGCCCGGGTTGTTACACTTAGATTAGATTTGACACAATGAAGTTTAGCTAAAAAGTTATAGATCTATCAATTTGAGCTCAAAAAATATTAAAGTTTTGGATGGGATGAAATTGAAAAGCAACGGAAGGGGAATTAGAGGTATAGATCTAGGGGTGGCATTGGTTCGGCTACTGAACCAAAATGGTCAATTTTGTAACCGAATTGACCATATCGGATAATATAAATTAAAAATCAACACCGGACCGAAGTGGTCAGTTTATTGAGGCTCGATTTACCGAACACACCGGTTGGTTCGGTTTACAACTTATATTAATCGACCAAAGACCAAAGTTAATCATCAAATATCAACATAATCATCGATCAATGTACTTCCACTGCCCTAATCCCACCGCCACCTCTACGTCTTCCATCAATATTTTATTGCTACCAATATGTCGATGGAGTGTAAAGAGAGATATGAGATGATGAGGTTAAAAGGTTCATGAGATTCAAGGGCACACACATGTTAACTATATTATGAATGAAAAGAATAGTACTTTGCTTGAGAATATGTGATTAATTTAATTATTTCTACTTATAGGTGGGTAACATCTGCCCTAAAGGCACATGTTCACATGACCCATGAAAAAATAACAGGAATGAGCCAACCAGGCACAGTGCGAACTATACGTTGGTGTATACAAGAATACAGACAATAAGCAACATACAAGTGCAATAATAATAAGATAATATTTTTGAGATGCAAGAAAAACAATTTATGCTTCATACTCCAATTATAAACCCCACCAGTCAAACGATATGTATCAATTCGATTATGCTAGCCAATAATACAAGTACACTTTGACACCATCATATTGTATCAACTAGTCCGAATCATAATTTCACAACTACCCATGTGTATCCCTAAGTCTACTCTTTAGTAGACTTTTAGCCACGACACAATAAGGGCGTACAAGTACTTTATGTGCATAGTTTCGGGCCTTTCACCCAAGAGACATTTGTCCATGTTACCTACCCCCATAGGAGACGAAACCCTAGACCTGGTGTGATGCAATAAAAATTTCAAGGCAACATGAATACGTATGTATCAATCATTGTACAATTTTGTGCCAAGAATAAAAATTCATTAATTTGTTTTATACCGTAAACTAATAAACTAGCCAACATGACTAATTATAAGCAAATCCATTAAAATTAGTGTTTAATCTCATAAATATGTGTATCAATATGTTAAAACCCATCACCTAAGCAATTTATAACAAATGTATAGCAATATACCCAAATTTATTCGTCTTGTTTACATCCAAGTGGGTTTTCACCAAATTCAACACTATAGCTGCATGCATTTGTAAACTCTTGGTGGATCATGAGATTTAAGCTATAATCATGTTATTTAGGCCATCAGTTACAAGATTAAACAACTCAAACCCAATGCATGTAGTCCTACTTAAGTGTTCTTCCACTTTAAACATGAATGTGTTAATTAATCTACATGCATCAACAAATACGCTGAAAAATAGGTTTTGGTATTAAGTTCACACCTTTACGATGCTCGAAGCACAAGATTAGATTGAAATGGAAGGGCTGGACACAAGAGTTCCCAAAGTTTGCTACGAGCTCCAATGGTGGGCAAGTGTGGAAGGATGAAGAATATGACAATTCTTGGGCCCGTTTGGTTATCTTTCAAATTACGAATTAGATCATTTACAATTAAGTAATTTACAAAATTTTCATTTATTAGTGTTTGGTTGTATAAATTGAACAATTGTAAATGTGATAATTCAAGTTAATTCCCAAAAACTCAAATTAAGTCATTTCAAGTAAAACTTAAAATTGCCTAATTCTATAATTAGATAATTCATTCCAACTCTATTTTTCGAAAAGATCTAGTTTCTACCCATAATATTGATACATCTATACAAAATTTTAAATAACATAGAACAATAGAGAACATATTTTTATTCTAACAATCGGAATTTCTCGTTTAAGTTTTCCAAACACCGGGCCCGTTTGGTTGTCCTTTGAATTGCGAATTAGATAATTTACAATTAAGTAATTTACAAAATTTTCATTTATTAGTGTTTGGTTGTGTAAATTGAATAATTGTAAATATGATAATTCAAGTTGATTCACAAAAACTCAAATTAAGTCATTTCAAGTAAAACTTGAAATTGTCTAATTCTAGAATTAGATAATTCATTCAAACTCTATTTTTCGATAAGATTTAGTTTCTACTCGTGATATTGATGCATCTAAACAAAATTTTAAATAACATAGAACAATATATAACACGCTTTTATTCTAACAATTGGAATTTCTCATTTAAGTTTTCCGAACACTACTTGAATTAGAATTGAATTATTCATAAATGAACAAATTCACAATTCTTCAATTGAAAATTAACTAATTCTAAAATTAGGTAATTTACGCAACCACGCGGGCCCAAATTAGAATTGAATTATTCATAAATGAGCAAATTCACAATTCTTCAATCGAAAATTAACTAATTCTAAAATTATGTAATTTACGCAACTAAACGGGCCCTAGTGTTTGTGCTCAAATCTTAAGCCAAAGGAAGGAATGCAAAACCACACACCAAAAAAAATTTACAATCTCCCCACTAAGTGCTCTGGTATGTTCTTGATGAAGTTGAGTTAATGCGTTTTAGGAAGTTGAGTTAATTTATTTAATTTTAGGAAGGTGCTTAGTTAATTTCTTTTATTTTATTTTATTTTAATTATAATTTCCTGATTGGTTGTGATGTTGCTTGGATTTAATTTTATAAGAGATAGGGCAGGGAGTGTGTATGTTTTTATGCAGAAATTTATGAAAATCTCCTCTTCTTTCTAAATGATTTCTTCTCCAATTCTCATATTCTTCTCTTAACATGCATCTATCTTTTTCTATGGTTCTCTTCACTCTCTCTACTTACTTCTTCCTTAAATCCAGAAAATTCCTCAAGGTCAATCTTAACAAAGAGAATTGGATCGTAATGGACCCGAGAGTATATGTTCCCTTCGTTCCAATTCTACATGGACCATAAAAAATTGATATATAAAATATGTTAATTACTCATTGGTTATAATTTATTATAATAAGGTTCTTTTAACCAATACATAACCACATTCGATATGTCAATTTTTATGTCAGATATTTATATCTCTTTAAAATTATTTTTCCAGTAAGAAGGAAATTAAGAAAATGTTTTAGAAGAATTACTTATTTGGGAAGGGGGGGGGGTGTTTCAAAGATTTTAAATCTAATCGATGGCTTCAAAAAAACTAAATCTAAAATCCCATTTTGCCTTTTAAAAATTATAATCTTTCCTCCTCCTTACTTTTTAAGACTTAATTTTTTTTTTTTTTTAAGTAAATCACATCTCCTAAGAGGAATGAAAGACGAGCACTATAAATGGTATGACAACTTTGTGGAAAGAAAGACCAGCAGTTCTAGAAATAGAAAAATTTAATTTGTCAAAAATTGGATAAGACTATGTGGAAGATGCATAACAAACTTTGATATAATATTATGTGATGTTAATTTTGAATTCGTTAAGTAGAAAATTTATCTTATGTGTTAGTGTGTTAAGTAATATTGATCTTGTAGGTTAAAATCTATTATTATATAAAGTCGAAAGGTATTTCAAAATTTTTAAAATGATGTTAGGTCTCTATTTTTTGAAAAAAATAAATTAATTAATCAGTCACAGCATAAGTAGAGGCATTGAAACCCTTTATTTTAGCAAGGGTAATATAACTAGTTACCACTGCGCCACTTATTAATATATTGCGTGTACACAAAAATTTATATTGTTTTATAATTTGCTAAATACATCATTATATTCTTAGATATGGACTTTTTTATAAATAAAAAGAGGACAAAATTGTCCGAATAACAATCAAACAGTTTTGAGACAACAAGCCAGCGGATATTTCAAATTCAATTTTTAGAACCAATCTTTAGTTTTCATTTTAGTTTTCATATTCAAACAAATCTCAACCACATGTTGGTCAACATATTAAAGTCAAATAAATTTTTAATTTAAATTTTATAATTGCACAATCTCACCTTCATCTTTATATTATTAATATTTTAACCCCTATTATTAACCTTACGTAAGTATTTCCTATTATTTGGTTTATTAATTAGATAATTTTCTTATAATTTCATTTACAAATTATGTTAATTACTTTTATATTAAAAAAAAACTAATTGAAATAAAATATTTATATTTTAAGATATTCTAAATTAAGATTATTATTTTTTTCATGTGCCAAATTAGAAGTATTCAATTTCTCACCACAAGTTTAAGGAAGTTGACCACTCTCACTCAAACTCCATCTTTAATAAGAAAACAAAAACCTATTACAATTAAAACTATAATTAAGATTAGGAGTCTATTTTATCTTTTGCACAAATCCATCCATATTATATTTATATAATTATTAACTTTCAATTATGAATAGGTAATGCTCACATACTCCTTCAACCTACGGCTTCAACAAATCAAGCATAAAAAATATCTGACAACGCATAAAGATACTAAAATTTCTTTCACAGTGACACGTGCGTTACAAGAAATAATTTAAATAATAATTAAACAAAATCTAGTAACGGTCTTTTACTTTTAGTAACGGTTGAAAAGCATGACAAAAAATCAATTTCGCAACGGTCATGAATATGTCTGTCACGGGTAAAATCCGTTACAGACGTAATTATAGTAACGGTCACTAATTAATTTCAATAACGGATTTTATCCATTACTATATCAACTGCCACGCCAAAATAATAATGGACATTTTGCGTTACAGAAATTTTCAGTAACGCAAAATGCATGTTACAAAATGCCTGTTTTGGTGTAGTGCGCTTATTTACTTCTGCTCTTCTAAAAAAATCTAAGTATGTCCCTCTATAATATTTTTCTTCTACTAAATTTGTACAACATACGTTTTTTTACTTGATTATACTTGCTATTAAGGTGCAAATATAAACACTTGCAAATCTATTTGCTAATAAAAAAAGAGCACGTCCCCCATTGAAAATCTATTTGCTAATCAAAAAAGAGCACGTCCCCCCACTCCCTGTTTCAATCCCTCAACACCCACTTACATACGTACACACTTTATGGCATATTATAATTTTGTCTCATATAAAAATGCATTATTTTGATCCATTAGTGTACAAAGAAGATTAGATAGAAGCGTATACCTACGTAATACATATATTAGTACACTGATTAAAAACAATCTTATTTAATCTGATTAATATACAATCAAGAATAAAAATTATTTTTATTGTATAATTGGGTGGATTGATTTTGTCCCCAAAAAAAAAAAATATCGGATTCTTAATCAATTTTAAGATATCCAAAAACTAGAGCACACAATTAATTTAAAACATAAATTAAATCCATGTGTAATTAGAATTTTTTAAAAGTTGCATATTTTTCTTTTCAAGTGCTAGTAAAATTTCTATGACTACAACAATTATTTGTGCCTATGAAAAGTTGCAAAAAACTGTTTTTTTTTTCTCCAAATCAAAAAATTGATTTTTTTTTCCAAATACAGAAACTATTTTTTTTTCTCCAAATTAAAAAATTGTTTTTTTTTTCAAAAACAGAAACTGTTAAATAAATCCTACAATGCTCAATATATCACATGAGAACAATAAATCCTGCGCGATGTATAACTTGATTTGAAAAAACAGTTTTTTTTTCTTCTAAAATCGAAACTGCACATTTTTTTATTTTTTTAAACATGCAGAAAAATTATCCTCTTCCTTAGAGTATATATATATGATCATCTGATTTGTTCTTTTGGTGGAGGACAGGAGATGGGAGTTAAGCTTATATTTAAAAAATTAAAGATAATTTTTAAAGTGGAATTTATAATATCTATATGGGTTAAACTTTTAATAATAAAAAGAAGGGTAAAATTTGGTAATTATGTTTAAAGTGGATAGAAGCTATTTCTTAATTGGGTTAAAATGTAAATGATACAAAAATTGGATAAAAAATGGCAATAAATGTAGATATGCCTCTTTAACATGATTTGTTTATCTCTTTAAAATTTGTGGCCCACAATTGCCTGTAAGTTTCGTATGAAATTATAGTCACTGAGATAGGCATTTTCCTGATCTTCAAAAAAAAAAGATAGGCATTTTCCTTATTTTATTCAAACATGTCATTGCTTTCGGATTAGAATGTGTGACTATGTCAAATATTCCTTGTTACGATATTATGGCTATAAATTTAAATTGATGCAACAATTATTAATTATTAATTATTATTTAACAAACTTATATACCTATGAAATGTGTTTGACGCGCCAGATTAAAGAGTATGGTAGGATTATTTAATTTCATCCGAACAAGATAATGCAATCCCAACTCTTTGGTGGGATTCATTAATCCTTTTCTCAGTGGGATAAATAATATATCCAGAAGATATATAATCTCAATGAACACCAAACATGATATAAGATAAAGCTATCATATCATGCCCTCTTATCCTGCGCGTCAAATATAGCCATGATGTATCCTATCATACACTCTTATCTTGCACGTCAAATACAGTCATGATGTATTTAAATCCATCCGAATAGAAAAAAAAAATCTCACCTTTATCGGATTATTAATACACCCCAATATCCAATCCTAACTAACATCAAACGTGGGATATAATAACTCTATTGTGTCTCATCCTCTCATCTTGCGCACCAAACACATCCATTATAGTCACTTCAAGCAATAAAATAATTTTAACTCGCCTAAGATTAAATATAACAATTGTATCTTGCATGTCTATTAGTACCCTTGCAGAGTAAATTTTTGGATCCGTCACTATTAACACATGCCCGCATTAAAATTTATGTAGGGCTGGGATAATAAACCAAAAAACCGAAAACCGATCCGAAAAAACCAAAAAAAACCGGTTCGGTTATTATTATTAAAGTGGACATTTTTAACGATTCGGTTTCTAATGGTTATTAACAGTTCGATTCTCAGTTCTTTGATCAATTTAATTAAAGGAACCGTTAAGAACCGTTTTAACAGTTCTAATGGTTTTAATGATTCCCCGAACAACCGTTAGACCGGTTTTTCACCAATTTTAAGGGTTTTAGCGGTTCTAACGGTTCCCCGAAAAACCATTATAACTGTTTTTGGCAGTTTCCTTCGATTATTAACGGTTCTAACGGTTCCCCGAAGAACCAGTAGAATCTAACCATTAGAACCGGTTCGGTTCCACTTTCGGTTCTTGAACAAAAATGCTCAAAACCGAACCGTTTTTAATTTTCGGTTCTCAGTTCCGGTTCTTATCATTTAGGACAAGAACCGAACCAGTCCCAACCCTAAATTTATGTGTTCGTTAAACAATTATTACAAAATTATGGAGTAAACACATGGTTAGATTGTTCTTGTCCTAAAATCACAACAAACTAAAATCTATGAGCTAAAATGTAAGATGGTCATTCCTAAAAGCAAAACACAGAAAACAAGGACTATTAGTGAATTTCTCCAATAATTTAAAGAGAGAAATTTGATAAGAATGTGAAAAATTTGATAAGAACGTTAAATTATATTGGCATATATAATAACATAGTTTGTTTAAGGAGCATTTCGCAGCCCTATTACTCAAATACCTCTAATTTTGAATTATGCGTAAAACTCGAAGTTAGATACTCCTTCCATCTGAAACTAAGAATTAATTTTTAGAAAAAGAAGAAAACACCTAATTTAGGATAGGACTAAGAGAGTATTAATTTAAAAAGTGTCATAATGTCTGTATAATTAGATGTAATTAATTAAATGTGTTGTAGTTCGATACATAACCTCGTAACAAGAGACTAGACCGGACTAAACAAAAACAAAAGCAAAAACAAAAATTTCATGAAATAAGATCACTAAAACTGATCAAATCCAAGGTTTAATTGGATTGAATTGATTCAGATTATCGATGTGGTTGGGTTTGGGTTTGGACTACGTTCAAACCTCCCCCTTCTCCACTAATTTTTCCATCAAATCTCTTCTTAATTTTGGTTTTGTTTGTTGCCAATGAAAAAATGTAGCCATCAAATCAATTTCCCTCAGTGGGTTTAAGGAAATAGCTTTACTCACAACCAGCAAACCAAACCAAAACATAAAGTTCTTTTCGAAATATAGATACCATCAACTTTATCTACACTTATTTTGATATTTCCTTTGTCACAAAGAAAATATTTTATAGACCAAAACAAGGGCATTGGGGCAAATAAAAACAAATAGTATATAAAAATATATTCAATCCCTAACCCATTTTTCTAAGTTCAAGGTTGTCAAGGCCAGCTTACCCACGCCTCGACTAGTCCCTCCCTAGGCGATCTTAAGGGTGCTCTCCTCCGTATCGGCTTAGTGCATTTAGGAGTTTATATATAACCCCCTAAGTGACAGCCCTAAAGAATTGTTACTCGAGAGATTCAATCCTAATCCTAATCCTAGAATGAGTCTTACCATCTATAACTTCCACTCTTCAATCAATAATTGTGGAAAAAAAGAAGGGTAAATTAAAAAAGAAAGCAATGAACAAATCTAGCACTACAATAGCATCAGGAAGAAGGGCAACTAATAATAACACCACATTGTAATGATTTGAATACACAAAACTCCCCATGTAACAAAATGCAAAACATATTAGGCAAAGCAAAACCTAAAACAACATAATAAATGGCACGGGGAAAGCAATAAAAAAGCAATAACACCACCACCTAGTAGTATCTGTATTTTTCGAACCTGTACTAGTGCATTTGATAAAAAGTTAAAATACGATTGAAAACAATCCTAAGTTCTATGAGAAGTTAGAAAAAGAAACGATTGACGCTGTGAGATTTTATTTTGCTTTTTTTGGCTTTTCCACGGATTCCAATTCTTTAGGGCAACTCCCCCTAAAATTTAGTAGTGATTTCAATCATTTTCCAACATTTTTATCAAATGTTTATCAATCCATGTTGAGCAGTTGCTTTATTACAAACACCTGATCACTTACTCAATGTACATGTGATATCGCTCATACGAAACTGAGCTAGAAATCTCTCTCACATCCACACCAACAGAAGAACACATTATTTTGTATACACGACTCCCTGAACAAGGGAAACTGACCATGTACTATAAGGGATGGTCTCATCTCTTCCTAGGCAAAAGGGATTGAATTATGTTTTAAGTATGTGTGTGAGATACTTAAAGAACAGCACTCCTAATGCTAATTTTGGTGTTTTGAGGTACCGAGTGGACCAAATCGAGAAAGTGACTAAACTACATAGTAGGGTCTTTTTTTTATGAGACAAACAAAACAACCAAAACTAGAAGAGAAAATCAGAAGCTACAAACAGGAACCATTGCGGTAACTCCAAGACCCAAGCATCAACAGCAGAAACATGTTGTGCCCGAAGAGCCAAAGGATGGCCCACTTGATTGCAGCACCTAAGAGAGAAACAGCAAGAAGAAATACAATGCATACCCATCCAAGCCACTACTTCATTGTAGTACACTTCAGTAACCAACATCCCCGCACCCAGCTTATTGACCAACTCCACCAGATTTCCAAAGACGTAATCCCACACTCAAGAGCACATTTGACTAAATCTTTTCTCCTACTTCCACCTCAAAGCACCCCCATCGCCACCTTCAAGAACAATAACACCGCCTGCCTCCATCATCTATAACCAACACTATGCACCAAATGCATTAGAAACGTATTTTCTCCTTGTATGATATAATCAGTATTATTTCCTATTCTAAATACAAAAGTGAACAAGGCAGTCGTGGAATGAGTAATACAAATAGTCAAAGGGAATAACACATTTGGGTACAAACACACGCATATGATAACATTATTGGTAATGAAATTTGGTACATTCACTATATCCTGAAAAGGAAATGGGACTATCAACTGAGACATCCAGAAAAGAAAAGTGGGACTATTAACTTGGGATGGAGGGAGTACTTATACAATAGTTAGTAGCTGTGCATTTATACATATTAGTAAACCAAGCACAAAATCACACAAACAAACGTATAATGGATAATCTAAAGGCTCCACAAACCTCCATGGAAATAAGGTCCGCCCATTGATTTATGTAAGAGAGATTTCTTAAAGGGCAGGGGAAAATAAATCCTCCAAAAAAATAGAGACTCGGGCTCCTAAATAATTTACGACAGTTGGGTGAAATTTTGCTCTATTTACTGTTAAAGATTGGAACGGTTTACCTTTGGAATCTGAATGGGATCTCGAACAGATATGGTAGACAAAAGTAAGCTGGGCAACACGAAAGGTGATGATACCTCCAGGGCAGGATCTAGCAATAAACAGATTCAAACTGAGTTAAATAAAATTTAGGTTTTGCTCAACAACGGTGTTAACTTCATAGTCATCAAAGTTTCAACATCAGAACCAACACAAGGCCTCTAAGCATACTTCATCGAAGTAAGCTATATAATGTACTGGAATGGCCAAAGAAACGTGTAAAAGAGAAAATAAAGGACCAAAAAGAAAAGAGCAAAACCTACTTGAGTGCAGCACAAAAAGGCATGTTTTCTAACTAACCGTTCAAATGTAATAGGGAAATATATATTTGATAACTAATGACTATGTAAAAGGAGCTGATGCACCAAAGAGCGCTTGCAAGACATAGTCATCCAAGCCTATTGTGGTATCTTGAGAGATAGATGTCCTCCAAAGTTGTGTGTGTTAAATACAAAACTGTCAAACTACAAGAGACAACGTCCTTCTTTTGTTAGTTAATCTATGGAGGTTTTAGAGAAAGTGAAGTAAAAGAAAAAATTGCAGTTGATACAGGAGTGATTGTATTCTCAGCTAAAGTACCTCTTTAACCCATATTAGTGTCTGCAAGAACATTTCACTACATCTCTCTTATAATCCATCTCACTTTCATGAGTACTAAATCAAGGTCTTCTATGTTCTCTTGATTTTCCTCGGTTTTATTTGGAAAACTGAAGAAAATGCCACCAACTTTTTTAGTAACATTCAAAAGCTAGTTATGTGTGCAGCAAAAAGTTAGACAATGGAAGACTTTTGGCACCGAGTATATTTGCATAGATCAAAGTACCAAACGACATGCCACCAACGATTCTTAATAACACTCTAAAGCTAGTAGCTGATATATCTAAACCCTTTATCTTTCAGGTAGAAGACTATATCATTTGCAGTGAAATGGTTATTCCTCTTTACTCCTTTATATGATTAACGACTTCGAGTTTGGTCGCTGCTTTTTCGGATCAATCACTTTAATCTTTTACAAAGATTCTCCCAATCTTAAATTTGCCCTAGTGTGTATTCTGTTTTAGGCATTGATATTTGTACTTTGCTCGGTACTTTGCTCGACTTAAATATTGTTGGGTTATGTTTGTTAGTATTTGTTGGTTGATATATGCGGATATGCCTAAATTTATCTGTAAGTTCAAATCCTTATATTCAGTTTTTATCTTCATTAGACTAGGGTACAGAACCAGAACCGAACCAGTTCAGTTTTGATTCTGGGTTTACATTGGACCTGACCTGAGCCATGTACGCCCATAGCAATAGGCAAAACAGACCATGAAGAAACAGTTCATCCCAAATCATGACCCAAAACTTTAGAAATAGATTAGAAGGGGGAAGGACCAAAGGAGTATAAAAATTTTGAATCTAGTCTCAAACTACTGCGAGGTAGTAGAAAAATAGAATGAAGTAAAAAGTTCACCCCAAATCATGAAAAGGAAGTTACAGGCTTGCCTTACATGAAAGCAATATCCTGAACACTTCTAAGAAAATTAAACGTGAAGAAAAACGCAATTAAAGTTTTACCCCATTTAAATGTTTCTTCAGTTTTCAGTGTATGTGTAAAACGACGCTCTTCATAAAACGCAGAAGGAATGTAAAATCTCTAGAATACATAACTGATGTAACTTGTCTTGTTCATAAACGTTTGAAAGAGAATCAAATTTCAAGTGTATGCAGGATAAGAAGACCATAATACTAAATTTTCTTACTTGTTTTAAATACATACAACAAATGAACAGAAGATAACCTGCAAAAAAATCATCAATTGATATCAAAATTGACAGTAGCATAGAGTTGAAATGTAAAAGTGCTAACAGGATAAGTAGATAAACACACACATGAACAAAAATTATCAAGTCACGGATGATAAATCGTAAGTATGCAAGTTTCTTGTTGAAGATTGAATGATGCAGACCTATATTTGCGTCCTATAAACACGAAACTAAAACAAGATGTGTCTTCGCGAGAGATGTGCACGCAAATCCATTGTATACAATTCCCAAATAAAACAGTACGTGGACCAAATTGAGAAAACAACTAAATTAAATTCTTGCTTTCCTTTTTTTTTTCAATAAAACCAAGAATATGCATATAACTCACCTAGAAGTGCATTTTTCTCCTTGTATGATCATTATTTTCTTTCCTAATATGAAGAACAAGAAAATAGATATAAAAGTTACAAGCAACGCAAATAGAAAGAGGAGATAATGCAAATACATGATAATCTTGCTGATAGTCAAATTAAAACTGTTAATTATAAATGTTAAGTCAGCCTTGACAAGACAGAAAAAGTAGTCAAGAGTAAAACAAGTAATAATAGGAGATACACTCATCCACCCACATCCACACACAGGTTGAAAAATGGCATATTTTTCTGTCCAGAAATTACCAGCAACTCTGTAACTCCTGCAAAAGGTGCGAATTATAATGCTCTATGTCTCTATCTGACTATTTTGGCTTTGGTTGGTCCAGGGCCACGGGAAAATTAGGGGACAAATACTCCGACAAGATTTATATTATGAGAATGTTTCTCAAAGCCGATGGTATAAAATAACAATTAAGATTGTGTGATGGTATTTTGGGAAACATGAAACTGATAACAGAGGCCGAGACCTTAAAATGGAAAAGTTGCTCGCATGCCTTAGATATCATATACAACAACCCAAAGTAAATGCTTATTCAGAACAAATGTCATGAAGTTACTTTATTTTGACTTCAATTTCTAATTTCAATAAAACCGATTTAGGGCCTTTAGGCATATCATTAAACTAGAGAAAACTGCAATTTTTGGAATAAAATGACACAAAGGGATAATTTAAATGGTCCTACCTCAAGTTCTAATGACTTCAGTGGAAAGGAGAGCCATTATGCAATGTTTGGTCTGCTTCCAAAAGTTCCCATTAATAAATGCACAATAAGTTGAGCTATTACAAATATAGTATCACAATATCTTCTTGGCTTGAAAGTCACAAGCTTGTTCCATCAAACTACTAAGTCAATGTATACTCGCAATAAATTATAGCACAAAACAGACAAATTTCAGAGATGGTGGCTTCACAAAAGCAACAATGACAATCTAATATTTGAAGCACAATACTTAGTAGCCAACTGAGGCATTCCTCACAATTTTAAAGAGGTATCAATTAGGGCATCAAAGGAAAACAGAAATATGTAGATCTTCCAGTGAGATATGTATTAACTACAGATACATACACAACTACACATGCCGCTTAAAGGTCTAAAAAGTAACTAATGGCCAAAACTGCCCTCTACATCTACTCTTTGCTCTGCTCTTCAAACTTGCTTCCTTCCATAATTGGATTCTCCAATTAAGCCACAACCCTGAGAAACAAAATCTCACTCGCACAAACATAAATTTTGTGAAACTAAAACAATACAGTGTTGGAAACTATATTAGATTGAATATAAACCCATCCCAAAAACTACACTCAGACAAGTCGTGGATTAGTTGAATATTTTACCTCGCATATTCCTGAGATTCTCCCTTAATTCTCAATTTTTTGTTCCCCTTAGATGGCTCGTTTGAAAGTACCTACATCACCACAAAATTTTCCACCCTCCCCAAAACTTCATTTGAGCCCTTAAGTAAGACAAGGCTCTCCATATAAGTATCTACATAAAACGAATATGCATTTTCATGGACTCCAAGATTCTTGATTTCTTTACTTTTAGGATCATAAGAGACCAAATTCCCGCTATCAAAAATCGTATTTCCAGAGTGTCTCACCAATAAGATATCACCATTCTCTCTAAAGAAAACTGGCCTCCAAATAACATGTTGTTCATGATCTATAGTGATCAGCTTTGTCCAAGAGTTTGCCACACCGTACTCCTTCATCACCCATATGCAGCAAAAATTATCTCCATCATGTATCAAAGAAAGTGATTCTCCAAACGTAGATACGCACAAGCGCCACTCATTCTGCAACAAACTATTTGGAACCATCATAGCACCAAAAGTCTCACTCCCCATGTCGAATGACACAATCAAGTTTTCAGAATTATAGAATCCAGCCCAATAGACAGTACCATTCAGAAAAGCCTGCGAAGCACGCTCCCTTATAACGTACGAAAAATCCCCAGCATTTACATTGCGCCAAGAGCCCGTGCTAAGCTCATAAATCTCTACTTCTGGCGGAACTTTGTCACTATCAGGTAGTTGGAGATATACAACCCTCACAATCTTGTAGTCATTGGTTGCAGGTAGGTAGCCAAATCCAATAGAGTGCTGATAAGGGCCATGGGTCTTGAATATAACGGTGGGCTTCGGCAAGATGACATATTTTTTAAGAGAGGGGTTCCATAAGATGATTTTGTCCATGTAACACCCTTCATCATCAGACAAGCAAACCAACCCATTAAAAGTACCAATAATCCTAAAGTACCCATTTGCTGAACTAGTAAAAGGACAATCCAGTCTGGCAATTTCACAAAATGTTTGATTATCAGAATGTACAGAAAACTGTTCTTTCGCGGTTCTAATGATCTGAAAGTTACCCAATTGGATCTCCACCCTAGAATCTCTAGTGTAATACCTAAGCAATAGGCGACTCTCCTTGCTGGCAATTGATAGATTCATATGGGAGTTAATGAAAGAAGGGGAAGTGATGAGAGAGTACCATGATTTGCACACACTCATGCATCTCAATAAAGTCTTCACTGGTAGCCTTGTGATGATCTCGTTCAGCACTTCTGGAGGAAGATAATCAGACATTTTCCTTCAATTTCTTCTTCTTTCACCCTAAGAAACCCTAATATTTTTGGGGAAGAACTGTGATTCAAAAACTCTAGCCCTAGAGGACTGTCTCAAGAAATGTTGTTTCTTTGTTCCATTCAATTCAATGAAATTCGTAACTTATCGTGTGGCCATCGCGGCAAATCCTAAAACCTACGGATCGAAGTAAAGTGGGCTGACTTTTCGTAAACGGCCAATTGAGAAATAGGGATAAGATAAAAAAAAGTTTTTAATAAAAGAAGGGTTAATTACCAAAAGTACGTACTTCCACTTATTTTACAGTTTGGTCATTGTATAAATTTTTGACAAACATGATAGCATTCTTTTTATTTATTTTCATTTTGATAATTCCGTTTGATGGGGTTAGTGACGCTGTTCACGGCAATCCCAGCTAGAATTAACGATTCTACGTGGCTTCTCATCTCACTATTTTCATAAAAAAAAAAAAATTAAAAAGCCCTAATCACGAGCCATTCACGTGCATAAATATACACAGCACACAACACTTAAATCCTATTTCGTCCCCAAATTTGTCAAAAGCGCTAATTAAAAAGTGAGAGGAGAAAGCAAAAAGCGTAAGAAAAGAGAAATCGTAAGGAGAAATTGAAGGCTTAAATCATCAACGTGAAGCAAGGTCAAGTAAGTGTTCTTCGTCATTTTTTAATATTAATCGAAGATAGCATTTTAAAGCAAATGTATACTGTGTTGAAAATGGCTTATGTGTGTTTGTTAAGATTTCTTATTTTAAATGTTTCCTCAATATGCATAAACTGTTTATTTAGTCCATTTAGGTCTTTTTTTGCTTTTTTTAATGGTTTAGATACCATGTTAAATATTAGGGTTTATAAAAGTCAGGTTTATTTTTTTGTATTTTATTGAATAAAGAATAGCACTGATGCATTAACTAATTTAATAATGTATTATGCATATGTAGTGTTAGAACATTATATACTATACTTTGATTAAATGACCAAAAATAGCAACGAAATTTACCCCGACTTTCACGTAGGTCATTGAACTTTTTTTCGTAACAATCATAGCAACAAACTTTGCTCCATTTATCACTTAGGTCCCATGGTTAAGTTTTATTAACGGAATGCTGATGTGGCTGCTGAGTTGGCACGGAATTAATGGCGTGGCTTATTTTTTTCATAAAATAATGACGTGGCATATAATGACAAGAATTTTTTCGGCCAATCAATTTTCTCTGGCTACTACCATTTTTTTCAACCATTTTCTATTTCCAGCCACCAACATTTTCTCCTGCCATTTTCTATCTCCGGCCACCTCTATTTTTTCTGGCAACCAACATTTTCTCCATTTTCTATCTCCGGCCACCTCCATTTTTTTCGGCAACCAACATTTTCTCCATTTTCTATCTCTGGCCACCTCCATTTTCTCCGGCCATTTTCTATCTTCGGCCACCTCCATTTTTGCAACTCAAAATGCGCAAATCAAAAGCAGCATCTTCATTTTCCAAAGAGATAGATAGAGACTCTGTGGATTAGACCAATTTCACATAAAAGAGAAAAAGAATAACTTTCAACAGGTTACTTATAAAATGGGTTTAATTTGTACCGAAAAAAATGGAGTGGCCCAAGAAAATGGGATAGCTGGAGAAAATGAAGGTGGCAACATCACCAAAAAATCCTAGTCATCATATGCCACGTCATTATTTTATGAAAAAAAATAAGCCACGTCATTAATTTCGTGCCAACTCAACAGCTACATCATCATTCTGTTAATAAAACTTAACGGTGGGACCTAAGTGATAAACAGAGCAAAGTCTGTTCCTATGATTGCTGCGAAAAAAAGTTCAATAACCTAAGTGAAAGTCGAGGTAAAATTCATTGCTATTTTTGGTCATTTAGCCCTATACTTTCACTGAATAAAGAAATGTACGAATGTTTTGTGTGTGTTTTCATGTAGTGAGTGAATGTTTTGCCGTGCATCTTCATTATAAGGGTCATTTTATCACCCATCCTTTAATGTATTACTCAGGGGAGAAGTGAGTTTCTTTTACAATGTAGACCCAGTTAAGATGTCCTATTTTGAGTTGAAGGGCATGGTAAAGGAGTTAGGATACAATAATGTTGCCAAGTTATTTTACTTGTGTCCTAATAAGAGTATAGGAGACTGGTTTGAGAATTATAGTAGATGACAAAGACATAGGTCATATGTTAGAGACTGCTAAGCTTACTTGTGGATAGATGTTTATGTTGAACATAGTGTAGGTGTGGATGGGGATAAGGGAAATAGTGTAGGTGAGGGACATGTTGAGTGTGTGGAAAAGGGGAATGATGATCAACATGATAATGACAGTGATAAGATTGAAAGTGAGGTTGACGTTAGGTATGAAGATGGTAGTGAGGAAAGTGGTGCAAATAGCTTAGATTTTGTTAGTGATGATGAAGAACTAATACAAGCTAGGAAGAATATGCTTAGGAAAAAAGGAAAACTTCATGATGATGCAAGTGGGGTGACTGAAAATGTGGGTGGGGCTGGTGTAGAACAATCTGCTGAGGATACTGTAAAAGCATCTATTGGGGTTGAAAATAGGGTAGATATTGAGACAAATATAGGTGAAGGTAATGTAGAAGCATCTTTTGGGGTTGAAAATAGGGTGGGTAATGAGAGAAATATAAGTGAGATAGAAGAACTTGAGAAAGGTTATAAAACTAGTGATGTTGACTCTAATGAATGTCCTAGTCCTGATTCGAGTGATGAGGAGGGTGGGGTAAAGGTTAGGCAAAAAATTCCAGTTTTCAATCCAAAGACTTAAATGAAAAATATAGAAATAGTGAAAGTGTAGACACCCCGATCCATGACCCCCGCAAGAACCTTAACGACCTTCGAGAAGTACTATTTTTGGAGTCCAGGACCCACCCGAACACCTGAGACTGCCCCGAAGGGGTTTGTTGGCCAAACAAACCTATTTTTAAGAGGAATTATCGCACAACAATTGGGTATGTCGTGCGACAATCCCCCTTGTGTCGCGCGACAAACCCTTCTGACACCAGACCATCCACTCTCTGACACATCAGTCTGTCAGAAACATCACTTCAGCCGTTTGTCGCGCGACATGGTACACATTGTCGCGCGACACATGCCCTTTTTGGACGAATGTCGCGCGACAATCGCTCCCGAGCACTATAAATAGGCCAACATCCCCAAGGGTTCAAGGACAGCAACTGGGGATTGAAGAATTATTGGCTGATATCTGATTTTCTAGTCTTTCGTTAAGCATTCTCGATTATCGTCTTATTTCTAAAGAATTATCAAATCAATTCTCGACACTCGACGTGTCCCGTCTCTGGAATCAAATTCTCGAATATACCTAAAGAAAGAAAAGATTATTATCGCCGGAGATCTCTCTGCCGTATTATATCTTCTTTCTTATTATTATTCTCGTCGGGAAGGTAAAGAAAGTCTCTTCTAGTATTTAACATTAGATATCTGTGTACTTGTTTTACTCATGTTGTTTTGTCCACATTTTATTTGAATAAACTTATTGCCAAGTTGCAAATAGTCTACTGTTTTCAAAATAAAAGACCCTGATAAAACCATTTACAAAACCAGAAGAGTAAGTACATTATCGTCCGGACAAAATTCTGTTTTCAAAACCCGGACCGGTAAAACTTACTGAGGAACTAAAACCCGGTATATCCTATCTCTTTCATAGACTGTGATATGTTTGGTAGAACTCCCCTCAAGAGTTCTAATTCCATATTAAATTAGTCCCGATACAAGATTCGAACATTTCCAAAAAAGCTAAAACCCAAGAAAAAACCGTCATTATCCGAGAGATAATACGAAAAACTCTCTTTGAAGTAAAAAAACTTTTTATCACTCATATTCACATCTTTCAAAACAAAAACATTGGATCTCGGAACATAAATTTTTTTCATCCTTTTCCCGTTTTCCCCGGAAATTAAGGTTTCCACTTAAAAAGTAGTAGACTGTCAGTAAAAGCATCTAAGTTTTTCAACATGAAATAAACATATAAGACCACTAGAGATCGAAAGGGCGGAATGGGTGCTTAACATCTTCCCAAACCGTAATATAGTTCCCGAACCCTATAGAATCCTGGTTTCGTAGACAAACGTGTAAAAAAAGGCTTATCTGTAGCCTTTTCTCTTACACAACTATTTTATCCTTTTTCTCGTAAAACGTACTGGCGACTCTGAACGAACTTTCTTGCATCTAGAAATAGGATAGAGAGACACCCGATATGAATTATCAACACATAAAAGCAAATGGAACAACGAAATCCTTTCCGATGTTTCAGACTCCCAAACTAGAGGCTGAGAACTTGGGGTCGCATTTGCAGATTCTCACAAAAAGGGATGAATTTTGCCAACTGTGAGGAACTAAAATCTGCCTTGAGAAATTTTTCTATTGTTAAAGGGTACCAAATCAAGTTTGAGAGGAACTGTAAGCAGCACTTGCTTGTTGTGTGTGCTGATGGCTGCCCTTGGAGGTTGTGGGCAAGCCCTATGCAAAATGAAAACAGTTTTCAAGTTAAGTCACTTAATAATAAACATAAATGTGTTAGAAATTTCAAGGTTAAACTTGCAAACTCTAAGTGGCTAGCCAAGATGTATGATAAGAAGTTGAAAAATGATCCTAATTGGAAGTTAAAAGATTTTAAAGCTGATGTACTTGAGAGATATAGTCTAGATGTTTCATTGACTCAGTGTTTTAGAGCAAAAAAGAAAGCTTTGGGTGAGGTGGAAATGACATTAAAAGACTATTATGCCAAGTTGTGGGATTATGCAGGAAAGATCCGTAGGTCAAACCCAGGCAGCACTATTAAAATCCATGTAGATAGGAGTAATCCCACCAAAGCTGGCCATTTTCTTAGTGAGTAGTATTAATTTGTTTTGCATACAAGTGTAGGTGCTTATTTCTTGTGTTATTGACCATCATAATACTATAGGGGTTGCCAAAACAACATTCACTGAATAAATCAAGAATACATTAACAGTTCCCTTTTTCAATACGTTAACATCAAAAAATATTACATAATGCTATTGACCATCAACATCAACTATATTTACATAATGCTTCAAACAAGTATGACAAAAAGAAACTCCACTACTTGAAGCATACATTAAGATTTTACAATGTGTGCTTAATTATACATCACACTAAACCAAAGCAAGAGCATAGCAATAATCACCAACCCAAAACTCCATTTTCTCACCACTGATTGCTTCTCCAACCTTGCACACTTTTTTCTTCCACTCCACCAATTCATTGACATACCATCCATTTTATTGTCAACGTTGATACATATCTTTTCCATCTCTTTGTTCTTTTTCTCAAGTTTTTGGATTGTCTTCTTCATTCTCTCATTTTCCACCTTCACATCATTCATCTTCTTGTAAAAATCATACAATCTCTCTTTAGGAGACTTTTTTTCATCCACCCAGTGAAAGTAACTATAATTATGCACTTTGTAGTTGCAACACCCAAAAAACCTCCTACCTGGGTTTTCATCAGTCCAAGTCATCTTCATGGGTGAAAGATAACCATAATAGCATGAAAGGTATGAATTAACAGAATTTTGGGAAAGCAACTGTAGGCAAAAAAAAAGCCATTACCAACTGCCATATATAAATGTATTATACTAACTACCATATATAAATCATTAATTTTCATCAAAAATTACTTAAATTGGTCCATTATAAGCTGTAGCATCACCACAGCTGCAAGAATGGAATGAAGTACATGATTTCGCCATTACCCTGTTCATTCATACCAAGGAGCTCCAATTTCAACCCATGAACTGTGTTAAACAACATTGCGAAGGTTAGGGTTTTAAATACTTACTTGATAGGGTTCTTCTTCTTCCCTTTTCTCCGTTTCAAACAGAGCTCCTCTTATTTCCTTTTCTCCGATGGTAATAGCCGTCTTCTTATCCGTTTCAAATCGAAAACGTGTGTTTAATTTGGGGACGAGATAGGATTTAAGTGTTGTGTGCTATGTATATTTATGCACATGAATGGCACGTGATTAAGGCTTTCTAATTTTTTTATTTTTTTTTACGAAAATAGTGAGATGAAAAGCCACGTAGGATTGTTAATTCCAGCTGGGATTGCCGTAAACGACGTCACTAACCCCATCAGACGGAATTACCAAAATGAAAACAAACAGAAAGTATTAGGGGTGTTTTCGATTTCGGTCGGGGTAGAAACTAGGGTACCCCAAACCCTCCCCAAACTTTATAATTTGGTTTCGGTTCGGTTCAGTTTCGGTTTTCGTACCTATGAAACCCAAACCCTCCCCAAATTATTCAGTTTCAGTCCGGTTCGGTCTCATTCGGTTTTTTTTTGTATTGTTAAAACTTTAATTCAAAATTGCACTAAAAATATAAATTCATTCAAAAGGCGCTACAAAAAAATTATATAATGTATTTATTTTAATAATTAGCTTAAGTAATTATTTATAAAGGTAAATAATCCATAGCGTTGGGTCATTTATATAATGTAAATGTTGTAAGAAATTTTCCTTTTTTTTTTCAACGTATTGTAAGACAACTTAAGTAATTACATTAAGTTAGCAAATATTTTTTTTTAAAGATTCGATTTTTTCGGTCCAATTCGGGGACCCCGAATCCCCAACCCATACCGACCCAAATCAATCGGTTTCGGGTTTTTTTTTCGCAACGGATCGGTTCGGTTCGTTCGTTCGATTTTCAGATTTCTAACAACACCCCTAGAAAGTATGCTATCACTTTTGTCGAAAAATTTGTATAATGACCAAGTGTAAAATGAGTGGAAGTATGATGACATTTTTTGTAATTAACCCATAAAAGAATTATAGAATAATATTTTTATAAATTAAAATTTTATATTTGATTAAATTTTAAAAAGAGTGTAAAGTTAATTTTGTATTAAATTTTTAAATTATATTTTTTTATAGAACTATGCAAAATTGATTTGTACTACATGATTTTTAGTATATTATTACAAATAAGTGTTTAATTGACCATGCTTTAAAATAATTTTGACAAATTACCTATTCAAAACTTATTTATTAATAAAATATGCATAATAATTTTTCAAAGTTATGCAAAGTTAAGTTTGTACTCCTTATTTTCTAAAACATTACTATGTATTGTGTTTATTTAACGTTGTTTAAAGTTTTATGAATGAAACATAAGAATATACTTGTTAAAAAATATAAGCATATCATGCAAAAGAAATTTGCATTAAATTATTTTGATTGCAAATTTAAGTTTGCATAAAATACAATTTTGTGCAAAGTTAAGTTTGCACTCAACACAATTTTGTGCAAAGTTAAGTTTGCACTTGGTCAAAGCCCTTATTTTAAAACACAATTGATAAATAAAACCTTATTTCATAATGATAATAATATCTAGGCCCTTATTTCTAAAAAAATATTATTCATTAGTTTTTTTGTGAAAAACATTATCACGTAAGACCCTTTACCTCATTTCCAATTTCATAAAATATTGGATCGAAAAAATAATAATATGGTGTATTCAATTTAGATTTTATAGGAATTTTTTGGGTTAAGGGTATTCAATTGGGATTTTTTTAAAAAATTTAAAATCTTATGGTATTTAATTAGGATTTTAAAAATCTTTTAAAATTTTGTGGTATTCAATTAAGATTAAAATAGTCTTTTAAAATCTTATGGTATTCAAAACTCAATAAACTTTGAAGGATTTTACAAGTTGATGGATTTTGATGGATTTGGGAGTGTTTTTATGAATAATAAATCCACCAACAAATCTTCTCTTAAAGTGAAAGATTTCACATAAATTTCTTTTCCATCTTTCACTCAATCCTAAGTATTATTTCTTCTTATCTGTATAATCTATCAAATCCTTCCACTCCATGTTCTCTATTTAAAAAACTTCTTCTTTTTTCAAATCCTATGTATTATTTTTTTTTCTTCTCTACAATCTATTTAAATCCCTCTAATTCATTCACTCTATCTAACCTTTTTTTTTTTATTTAGATACCACTACTTTCAAAGTTTTAATTATCCAATTAGTCATATTCTTTCGAAACTATAGAGATGTCGACCCCTTTATTTTTTTCTCTAATTTTATGATTTTTTTTAAACAGAAGATGAAAATCGAATAGAAAGGGCAAAAAACCCAATCCATTGGGGTTTTAGACTCAATCCAAACCATTTGCGGCGGATTTATAATTTGCTTATTACTTTAACGTTGTAATCAAAATTCTTTTATCATTTATCCTTTGATTTTTGTATTATAACTAGTTTTTATGGACGTACCTTACACGTGATTATTGTGCTTGTCAAATATCATTAAATCCATTAATAAATACGTATACACTATAATTGAATAATTAGTATGAAACAAAAATAATAATAACATATAAACAAAACATAGTATCAAGTGTAAAATTCAATTAATGATTATAAGAAAATCATAAAAATTTGTCGCCTTAAATTTTTTAGTAAATAGGTGATCATAAAATAATGATAATGAAGAGGGTTATGATAATCATAATGATATTTGAATGGAACAGTATGAATTTTTATAATGTATTTCGTTAATTGTCTTTACATTTTTGATAATGTTATTTTAAGCTAGTAATTAATTTATTTTATTGTTTGTCTTTTAATTTTTTATTTTTTTGATGGACTTATTAAAATCTGCATAAATCCAAAAGAAACCATGCATTAAAATATGTCAGACTCTATAAGGATTTAAAACAATTCATGGAGTTAACAGAATCTATGGATTTTAAAAAGTCTGTTAGAATCTTTTAAAATCTGAATTGAATACACCCCCTAAAATTGAAACGGAGAAAACAAATCAAAGTTAAATAAGTTTGATTTTATCCAAGTTTTGCCATTATCATAAGGAAAATGCTATTTTTATCTAGAAATCTTATCATAATTGAATTAAATTGAATTCTCAATATACTTGGGGCTGTTTGATTGCACCTTAAGTCCAAATGGACTAAGTGATTTTAATTTTGTTCGGTTGATTCAAAAATTTAGATCTCTTAACACTTATTTTACCTTTTAAAAAATAAGACATAGTTCTACCTCTTAAGTTTGAAATCTTAATTTTTAAAGAGATAAAATATTTATTTTACCATTATCTTTTTAAATATAATAATTTTCATAAAATAAGTGAATAAGGGCAAATTTATCTAAATAACATTTATTCAGCATTCAGATGTGATATGTTCAAACAAACAAACACATATTCAAATATGACATTTAAAAACAAAACAAACGAATTTTTCAAATTCAATTTTTAGATTTCAAAACTAGTCTTTAGTTTTCATTCAGAAAACAAAACAAATGTACCCTATGACATTTTGCTTCCTCTTTTTTTTTTAAAGAACTCTTGACCCAACTTAAGTTTCTCTTTCACTCTGACAACTATATGTAGTGGTAGTAGTGAAGTGTGGGCTTAATATGTGTGTGTAATAGACCTATGAGGTTGGCCAGGTGATTTATTAGGTTCCTGTGAGGGACGATCTATTTAGCGGTAAAATTCGTATTCGAATCATGTGCAGTTGCTAAAAAAATATATATGTGTATAATGAGTGTGGACTTTATTTTATTGGTTGTGTTGTAAGTTAGAAACAAACTTCTCAAAATGTATAGTTTGGGCTTAATTTATGGTTACGCGCACATTTAAATTGATTTCTTTTTTTTAAAATATAAAGACCAAATAAAGCCAAAACGAAACCAAATATAACATGTTTAATTTTGTTCAAGCTTTTGAAATTTTCAACTCTACCGAAACCAAAAACACTACTAATATATCTTACTTTTGTATAAACCAATTTAACATCTTTACTTTATTTAAAAGCTTAGCATAAATAGTTGTGAGCATGAACATTCACGCTCGACGACCTCACTTGTATTTATTTAATTAGTAGCTTGAAATCATTTAATTACATAATTTCTATGTTTATACCAAAGTTGTAATAATAAAATGTCTCCAAAAAAAATTATTGGATAATGTTATATTAAGGGACAAGTTGTGGCTGCATATAAAACTTCTCCTTTCAGTGGCAAAGCCAGAAATTTAGGTAAGGTGGGAGCTGAAATTCAAAACACACAAAAATATATTTAAAATCATAAAATTTGAACGTAAGTCTAATAATATTAATAATAATACTTCATACAATTCAAATACCAAATGTGAAAATTACGAGAAACTACAATAATGCAACGCAAATGTAATAGTATCAATAATATTATGCAATTAATCAACAAACACAACTAATATTATGTTAGTAATTAATAAATAAAATTATGCCTAATATTAAAAGGTAGATCTAAGAAAGGATTTACTTTGTTAATGTTGAAAAAGTGGATAAAATACCATTTTCAAGCCATTTTTAAGGTAATTTTCAGTGGAACGTCACATTTAGTTGTAAAAGGTTATTATAAATTCATATTCTCCTTCATGAGTATATCGAAATCGTATATTTGTTTGCTTAAAATGGTTTTGGGGTAAATGAGAAATTGTTACCCAAAGTGACCTACTTGAGAAAATTGAAATGAAAATGGGTAAATATCACATAAGAACTTTGTGAAAAAATAATATATTTATAAAGGATAGTCTCTTATGAACTTGACAAACATTTAGGGAGAGGCGTGCAAATCATGATTCTACAGTCGTGCGGGGCTATGTTTTGAACCCGAATTTAGTTTATAGTATAGATATCCTGAAACTAAATTTTACGTTTTACATGTAAGTCCTTTATATAGTTCTAGTTCTTACACTTTTGCTGCCTTCAAGTATTAATTTATATAAGTAAGTTTATATATATATATTTTTTTTGTGTTCAAAAAATACCCTCTATATATAGTTAAAAGAATTCAAAAGCAAGTGGGGGCGCTCGTCCCAGTTGCCCACATAGCTCAGCCTATGCCTCCTTTCCTTTTCCCCTCCTTATACTATATTTATGTTTGGTTGGAGATTTTACGTTTAATTTAAAATGTAATTTTAAGCATGTTCTTTTAAAACTATTTTTCAATTCAATTAGTATACTTTACATTATTTTTAAAATTTTACAAAAAATATAATATTTGTTTTTTATTTATTTCTTAATTTTTTTTAAAATACAAAAGGAAAAATAAACAAAAAATATTTTTTTACTTGAATGAAGTTTTTAAAATGGGCGAACCAAACATAATTTCCATTTTTTTAAAAAAAAAAAAACCAAAATATTTTTTAAAAACCCAATTAAGCAACACCTATACATTTTGTTTAGACAATTGACTAACAATTCCGATAGTTGTATAAATGCGTTACTAAAACTACGATTATTTTATTTTATGTATTTTGTAATTTTAATAATATTGTTTAAAAAGTACACCCAATGGCGTATTCAAATCTTAATAGTTAATCATTTAGGCAATAATAAAATTTAGTTGTTCAATAATCAAAAATAATTTACATTTGGGGTGTTAACATAGTAGAAAAATGAGTGGATTTCCCACCTCACGCCCCGGTTCAAACCACATAAACTCTGTCTCCGTTCCCCCTCCCCCCTCTCCCGTTCGCCAACCACCTTTCTGTGTTTCCATGTAATGCATGTATCAAAAGATAATTAGAATTTTTTTTTATCAAAAAGAATAATAATTAATGATTATTAGAAATAAAAACTTATCAAGTCATTAACACGAGTTTGTAAGGGGTACATGATCAAGTTTACAACTAAAATAAATTATTAAACGTATCAATGTAACAACATGGACGGATGAGATATACTCAGTTTTAAATGGAATGGTCCAAATCTTTTCCAATAGTTGTACTTTCTTTGAAATGTTACATTTCTCTTAACTAATGTAATCAGAATCATCCCCATACAATAACACAAAAACAACATTTTTTTTATTAAACATTAGGGTTTTTTTTTTGGTTGTTGCCAATATAAAAAATGAAAAAAATTTCCAAATTTATCTAAAGAAAGCTTGAGAAAAAAATTCCGCTCTATTTCCAAATGAACTATCAACAGTGAGCTTGGTTCAATCAATTCATTAAACAAACACATGTAAGAGACAACATATAACTAAACTAAACTAGATATCACATACTAAGAAATACTCTCTCCATCCCACTAAGATTTCATATTTCTTTTCTAAACATAATTAATGTATCAAAATTGATGATAGGAAACAAGTTTTGTTCTAACTACTCATTATGACGACTTAATGAATTCTTAAATGTTTTCAAAGTCAAATATGAATTCTTGATTAGGGACAGAGAGTAATTGATATGGCCGGGAACTGTAACATAACATAAATTCACAACCATAAAACTCATCAATAAAGGCTATATATAGAATCCCATAATTACTTGGTACCGTAATACCTCTATTCCCACCATTAGTCAACAGTTTAGCGGGTTTTTCATAGGTAAAGAAGTTTAAGATTTCCTCAAGTTGAGGTACACCACGAAGGATCTAGCCCACCAATATTAACTATTGACCTCTCTTTACACCAAAAAGCAACAATCTGCTTAATCCATTGATGAATTATTATCTGAAATACAAGTGCTATGGGATTCTTATTCGAACAGGTTTAAACCAATCTTGGAGAGCCATAAGAAGGGTCATTATTTGCTGTTGGTTCTTGTAAGTTTCAAATTTGGCAGCGTCAGTGAGGAAGTGCCAAATAGGTTTTGAGAGAGCCAGTTGATTCCATAGGACTTGTATTTTCGATAAGAATTCATCAATGGATTAATTGGATTGTTGCTTTTTAGCGTGAAGAGCGGTTAATAGCAAATATTGATAGGCTAGATCTTATGTGGTGTACCACAACTCGAGGACATCTTATACTTCTTTACTTATGGAAAACCTGCCAAACTATTCACTAATGGTGGGAATATAAGTATTACGGTACCAAGGGATGATATCGCCATTCTTTCATATCAATTCATTTTCTCGATTTGCAAATTCTTTGTCGAATTCATCTTTCTTTTGTACCGGGGCCTTCACTTCTCTGGTAATAATGTGCCAAACTCAATAAGCCTGAAGAAAACTAGTCATTTCCTAGGCCCAATGAATATAACTTGGCCCATTGAAAGTGATTAAGATAGTTCGAGTAGTTTACTTGCTTCTTTGCCCAACCATTGTCTTCTTGTCCTCAAGAGTGTGATCTAGGGGACGGAGCGCTGAAGCATAGTGCACAAACAATAGAAATCTTAACTTCAGAGTTAATTCTAGAAAAATAAAGGTTGTGATTGCATCTGGAATGGTCAAAAACCCAAGGAACCGATTTGTTTAGTTGAAAAATCGGGCTAAAAAGGTAAAAAAACCAGTTAATAGAAGAAACACTAATTTATTCTGACTGAACCCTAATGGCGGTTAGGTTTAACGGTAACGCCGTTAACTTGATGACGATGATGGCACCATTAACTTTAACAGCAACGGCTAGCGCCATTAAAGTGAACAGCAAGCAGCTGAAGGCGCGTGAGACAGAACAGTAATACTACGCGCGGCGCGTGTGTGGGTGTTTTTGGGTGGTTCTTGCGGCATTGGAATCATCCTGAAAAAAATGAAGTTTGTAAAACCTTCGCCTCAATTAATGGGATAACACCTGTAATTAAGACCTGGAGCGTTACTAACCCACTTTAGACTAGCTAAAATGAGTTTAATATAAATAATAAATCATGATAAATTACATAACACGTGTTAATCAACCATTTGATACTCATATAGATAATGATAATATAAAACGGAAGCATAAGACATATGTACATATCCAAAAGATATACAAGATCATATCAACATGTGACCAAACATCTAAAGTAATTTAGGCTAGCAGTGGCTTGTCATACAAACATATGTATAACAAAAATAAGTCCGTATCACAGCAATCTACGCTGTCCCCGAATACGTCGTCTCTATAACCTCATTCGTCTCTTGTGTACCTGAATTTGTTTAATAAAAACGGGGTGAGCTCACAACTCAATAGGGGGGATAATAGGGGATAATATATTTAAAACATAATTAGCAGTTTAATAATAAATCATACTTTAACCAGTTATTCAATTTAAAACCTTCATCTTATAAAACAATGCATGTTTATGCGTATGCAGGTTACCTCTCTTGTGTCAACCACTATACCATGTCACCAAGAGATATCGAAGCAGAACCGAATCATGTTAATAAAAATAATAATGGGCCTGAACTCCCCAAGAGATATTAAAGTCGAACCAAATCATAACAATAATAATAATAATAATAATGGGTCTGACCACCCCCAAAGATACCAAAGCCGAACCAAATAATAATAATAATAATAATAACAATAACAATGGGCCTAACCGCCCTCAAAAGAATGAATTCCAATATCATCATAATATGACCTGACCGTCTCCGGGAATATCATAATATATAAGAACAGAATTGGACCACATGTCCACCAATATCATATAAATACAATTACTAGTGTCTTGCAGTTGTCTAGATTTTCGGAATCCACACCGCTGGCTCTAGACAGCAGACGATTTGCTACCCTCCAGAGGCTTAGGGATTTTCAACTTAAAGGCACTGAGCCCTACCTATTTTCATACCTGGAAACACTAGCCATACCCAATTCCCTTCACCATCGGAAGACCATAAATGTATCAATAATACTAGCCAATCACCACTGATAAATCAATCGAGATCATGCCATATCCAAGAATATATCATCATGGGCATAGAAAGCTCTCAATGTATATAGATAAGAAATATAAGCTCTCCAAGAGATAGATATCCGAGCCATATGCCGTAGAGAATTTCGATATAGCTAGGTCGTCGGGTTGACACAATAACGATGCAACTCATGCTTATGATGCCAAATATCTCAATATTAAGAATAATTATGCATGTTTAATCCTATATGATATAAGGTTAATCAACCATAAATTTTAAACAATTTAACAAACACTTGGGGTGTAAAACTTTATATTATAATTTCAAAATTTATAATTATTATTCATATGCATGTGTTTGTTTATCAACCATTAATTAAGTAATTAATTATAATAACTTATACATGCAAAATCATATATTTAAGAAATATTTAGAATTTTTATAATTTAAAACACAAATACTTATAATTAACTTCAACCTCAAAATATTTAGCAACAAGGAATGAAACTTGAGATGATAACCCCAACCTCAACAAGCACAACTGTAAAATTCTTACACCCTCACGTAGCCCTCTCTTATAAAACGATTTTCCCTTAAGACCTGACTTGATTTGGCGGAGTTTGGATAACCAATTTATAAAAAGTAAGCTTTGTACCTATTTTATTTTTCTCTTTCTCTCAGAAACCAAATGAAAATAAAAGAAGAATGAAGATTAAAAGAATGGAGCAAGTCGGTGGTAAAAAAAAACTAACTTTTAAGTTAACTATGATAATTTACCCTAAAATTTCATAACTTTATTATTTTCACCCTGAACTTTTGTAATTTTACATTTTAGTCCATACTGAACTTATGAAGTTTTACAATTTGGTCCATGATTAACCAAGATTCCTAAACTCTTCAAAAATTTCTCTTAATCGAGGTTAATCTGTGTTTAATTTACACTAATTATACTACGGGTATTACAAAGTTGATGGTGGTTTGGGTTTTGAGATTGGAGTATTGGAATTTTAAATATGGACAATGGATTGAGATTTGGATAATGCATGCTATAGTGAGCTTTGGTGGAATTTGTTTTAATAACGTGATCTGGGCAATAGGGGGAGATTTAGGCAAGTTTACAATGTTTTGGATAAGATGGCTTTATGTTATTAATTTAAGGAGAGAAAATGATGAGGGTTTGATTGGATTTGATGGTTGCTTGAAGGTTTTGGTTTGTGGTTTGGTGGTGAGAAAGGTTTTAGGATCAAAATTCCCTCTGATACTATATTAACTTAATGAAAGAGATGGGGGAGATGAGAGAAAGCGAATATTATATTAATAATTTGGCATAATACAAAAAACCCTTTATATAGGACTGTGAGAACCAGCGCTTTCGACGCCTGCCCCCTTGGCGGCGATTCTTCTAGTTTTCCTGTTCGTTTCATTATAAAAAAAGGGTGATGATTTGTGAAGGAAATAAGAGTTGCCAGTTTGTTTTACTAAACAAACAAAAATCTGTGTAAAAGAGAAACATTTATGAATTAAACGACCTCTTAAACACAATTAATGCCAAACTAGTTGATTTAAATGTTCGGAGATTAAGTTATAAATCATTTCACACCACCAAGGGAGAGCTCTTAGAAAGAGAGTTGAAAGGGGATTTTGAGGGAGTTTGTGGTGCTTTCATATACACACCTTCATCACACAAACCCACACCAAACAAAACATCATCATCTTCATCATCTTCTCCACCTTTATCCACCATTTTTAGGGTTTTTTGAGAAATTTGGGAGTTTTCGCATATGCGCGGTTCCGGTTCGATTCTTTCACAATACTTCGAGGGATTGACCCTCTTAAGGTGGGAACAATAGTATTTAAACTTCTTTTCAAGTTATTATAACATATTTACACCAAATCAATCCAAACCTAGGGTTTTTACTCAAAGTTGCATATGCATGGGGCTTGGGTCAATTTCTTTGGATAACCTTGATAGATTTGCATCATATATGACATCAATAATGATTTTAGACAAAAAGCCCTAATTGAAAATGATTTTTAAGAAAGTTTGGTATATAACCTTCAAGTACGCATATGATTATATACGCTAAGCTTTGATACGCTTATGTATGATGTCATATATGGGATTTAAAGTATATTTTGGACAAAGTTACATATATTGGCGGTATTATTGTTGTGTTTTAAGTTATGAACTATATTTATGAGATTTTCTACTTACTTAGCCAGTCCGTAAGTATGCTGGTCAAATACATAATTATGTTTTGAATAAATGAAGTCTTTAAATCATAATGGGAGGCTATTTGGGAACTCATATATATTGTTTGATTGTATTTGGATATTCTCAATTATATTATATACTTTGATAAGATAATTATTGTGATTTCATATCGGTTAGCCACATTGTTCGTACCAGGTAGATGCATGGTCATTACCCGTAGCGTATAGCTTTGGTGGCTACGTGAGTTTATATTATTGCCTTGGGGGCACTTTCCGTCTAGGTGGACCTGGTAGGTGGTCCCTGCCTTAGGGGCAGAAGAAATCGAGTTGCCGGCTATCTCTGTGCATAGTAGATTTAAAATCCTAGATGTGACATATATATGTGATTTGACATGATGATAAATGTGGTTGCGGTGTTGTGGCATTTTTTATACAGATTCGGGCTATAGATTATTACTGTTTCATAACTACAGCTTTATAAAGATATAAATGTATCTTGGAGATACATGTTTTTACTTGATATACATAAAAGCCCGAAAAACCTATGTTCTATCTATTTTATTACGATTTGGGGACTGGGAGAGCATCTATATGCATTTCACGAAATATTTTCAGTGCATCGGCTGCTTCAAAAAATGTAGAAAATATATTTACACTTGTCCATACAAAAAGGAATGTATATTACATAGAGGAGATTATTACACAGAAGCAACATATAAACCAACCTTACTTTCATTATATTGCATTGTATGGCATGCATAGTTTTCTAACCTATTTTCTTATATAGAAACCTTATAGTTCTCACTGAGCCCGTTTGGCTCACTCCCATTTTCTAAATAGTTTTGCAGGTGTTTCTCGGGGATGGTACGTTTACGGATCCTAGTTAGCTATGATGGCCGGTTGCCAAAGTCTTTAGGAAGAGACTTGCATTATATACCTTAAACTATTATCATATTGTGTATTGGATTTCCAAATGTATAATTTCTATGAGATTGGGACCTCGTTGGAGGCGTTGTGCAAACATTTTTATATAAATGTGGAGTATCGATTGTAAATGGATTTATTTATATCTTATTATAGGTTTTGGTTTACCATATGAATAAACTCCATATGCCTGATTTTCTTTTAAATGACTTTATTACTTGGACATGTTTTTGGTATAAAATTTTAAGTATTATTACTTCATACCCGTCGTCGCGTACGACTCCGTGACTTATCGAGTCCCGGAGGTATAATCCTCTAAACGGGATTTCGGGGTGTCACAAAGTATTTTTAATTTTTATTTATGAAAAGATTGTCCTTAAACAATAATTACAAACAAGAAGGGAATCATGGTATCCACCTAGATCGCATCTATGTTATCTTAAAACTAAGGCTGAAAAGAAAAGCATGCAAACATAAACGATTATCCACGTATATTTTACTCTTATTTTGAGTTTAATGCTCTTAAAAAATTTCCAGCATAGTCGCCATTGTGAGAACTGGCGCTTTCGACGCCGGCCTCCCTTGGCGGCGATTCCTCCAATTTTTCGGTTCGTTTCATTATAAGAAAAGGGTGATTATTTATAAAGGAAATAAGAGTCGCAAGTTTGTTTTACTAAACAAACAAAAGTCTGCGTAAAAGAGAAGCATTTATGAATTTAACGACCTCTTAAACACAATTAATGCCAAACCAGTTGATTCAAATGTTTGGGGATTAAGTTACGAATCGGGAAGGTGTTAGGCAACCAATTCGCCCTTTCGGTCTCTGAGTAGGATATGCGTGAAATTATAATTGAACATTCGCATACTTATTGATGTTATTACGTATCGGTCCATAATTTTAGGAAAACGGGATTTTGGGGTAGGGATGGAAAGCATGTGCTTCATATTTCGCCCTTTAATTTTAGAAATCAGTGTGTGTGATTCGGAAAAAAATGATTTTGATAATGATAGATAGCAAAACAAGTGCTTTTGAAAAGATTTAGGGCTTTTCGGAAGCTAATTCGATTTGGAATCAAATAACCAGCAATTCTCGAGATTTGTTCATCAATAGTGTACCACAGTTTAATAATTTAAACCGACATTGATGAATTCAATACTCTCATATTGGATATTTAAGTAAGCACTACGATTTATGGATTAAACCGGATACAAACGTATAATGATTCCTTCGTGGACCGTGACTGATAAAATTGAGATTTTATAAAATTAACTGATAAAACATGTTTAAAAATGGTTACAGCTCGTTTCACGCCTTTGGTTTTGAAAACAGGGTTTAAATATGAAATCTGGATTGATTTTAAGATAAACAGCAATTTTTACATGCGATTGAAAAATTATAATCGATAAAATAAAGATAAATAAAAATAAAGGCTGGACTGCTATAAAAAAAATACCTGAGAGCCTTGAAAATAGTAAAACATTATATTATAGCACTATTCCCGAAGTCTCAGAGTTGACTGATGCTTCAAATGGGGTCTGTGCATGTGTATTTATAGTTGTAGAATAATTAATGGGCAGGGCGACAAAGATCCTGGGATGTTTGTCTGCGGACACACATCTAGGGATCCGCGAACAAACCCCTGTTTAACGTACGATGATTTTTACAATTCCAGCTAAATAAAACATCGGATTGATTTGATTTTTAACATGTTGTTACCTATGATAAAACCTACATACTGACCAAATTTCAAAATTTTTAGACGTTGGGAAGGCCTCCATTTGATTTCCTGAGATGAATTTCCGATTTTATGAATTCCCGATGATCCAATTATCAGATCGAGCTAATTTTCGAGTATGTTACGTCCTTTATGATTTCCTAACTCTCTACAAAATTTTATAATTTTAAGAGGTCGGAAAGTATTAATACACGAAAATCGGCGAAATTGGCTTAGAAATGTTTGTCCGCAGACAAACCCCTCCCATGCCACTCATGGTGTGTGTCGTGAGGGACACACATCCTAGGAAATGTGTCCCCACACCACATAACTTGTGTGTCGTGGGGACACCCTTTGGGCGGTTTGTCCGTGGGCGGCGTTTTGTGATTACTGTCAAATGGCTAATCGAAATAATCTGATTTTTTAGTATGTTATTCCCCATTATACAAACTGTCTATTGACCAAATTTGATCTCATTTGGACTTCGGAAAGGTTACCTTTTGATTACCCGAAGTTAATTTCCAGTTTTCTGAATTTTCGACGACCCGGAAGGTCAAATCGAGCTAATTTTTGGATATGTTTCTCCTTATGAAAATGTATAATAACCCTTAAAGTTTTAGGATGATCAGAAATGGGGAACTCTTCTTTCAAATGTTTCCAGGAGTTTTGACTGTTTCCGGTTCTGGCAGTTTATAGTAATTCCTGTAACTTCTCATCCGGGTGTCTTTTTGGCTTATTTCTTTGACATGTATCACATGTATATAGCACCTATGCATCAATGGATGCTTGAGCATGCATGCATGTTCATCTTCCTAGAGTTCGGGATTCTTCCAATGGTTGCAAAATGAGGTGTTCACAAGGGCTGGAATGGAATATAAGAAATGAAACAAATAAACCCTAATCTCTTACACATTCATAAATCATGGGATGTGAATGAGTTAAATATGGACACAATTATACAAAAGTTAACTATATAATGTGAACATAATATTCTCTCAATAAACAAAGCTCGTACATCTTCTTCATTCGAAGATTTGTACTGTTTTTCTTGAAACTCGTATTCTGTATTTTCCATTCATTCAAAAATTCCTATTGTTTCTCTTGAAACGCTTATTCCGAGTATCATCATCATAATTATGTTATAAGTATAAAAACGATGTCTAGACATATCAACCAAATACCGTACCCTTAATTCCATTATATGTTCCCATTGTGGTAACACAGGTCATTCAAAACAATTACGTTACAAGATCACTAGTTACCCGAAATGATGGGACTTCAAAAGGAAATCTCGAAAGAATTTGTAGGGAAAGTGTAGACACCCCAATTTGCAACCCCCGCAAAAACCCTAAAACTCCCATAGAGTTCACATTGAGTCCGGATCTCACCAGCGCACTAAATCGAATACATACCAAAGGGTTTTGTCATGTGAAACTGCCTTACTGTGTGGATTTGTCACACGACAAATCATCTAACCATATACCAGCCACACTCTGACACATCACTGTGTTAAAAGCCCATTATGGGACATTTTATCGCATGACAAACCGCCTTACTATTTAGGAATACCACACGACATTTCTAACACTATTGGATAAGTCCGAATTGATGAGGACAATTTTTTTTATACAAGGCAACAAGGGCAGATCCAAAATTCTTGTAAAAAACGGTTTATGTAAAATGGATACGTCAAAAATTAATTGAATGGATGAACTAATGAGAATATTTTTTTTTGTCATGAATGCTTAAAAAAATTAAAATATTTTGTTACTAATTTTTTTTATGAAAAAGTACAAATAATAAATCGATTATTGTGCCCACTTTATTAAAATATTTCTTCATTGTTGTTTTGTTAATAATAATTATTGGGTTAGGAAAAAATGAAAAAAAATAAAAAAAAAAAAGAAGAGGAAGAAAAGAAAAGAAAGAGAAGGGTTAAGAAAGATGAAAAGGTAAGGAGAAACCACAAGGGGTTAGAATAAAATTTAATGTTAAATGGAGGTTTGAATCTCACAAGCTCATTTTTATTTATAAACATTTACCACTTGAATTACAAGATAATTATGTATGTTTAAATTTTTTATAAATAATGGACTAATATTTTTTTTAATAAGATTGGTTTGGCTATTCCTATATCAATCACAATAACAATATGTTAAGTACATAAAAAAAATGAACTAGACTACAGACTACAATCAACTTCCACTCCCCTAAAATCCGATAAATCTAATTCGAACTAGAACTTAATCTTAAATATTAATTTCAATATCATCAATGCTGAAGAATATAATTTTTTTTACCCTTGAAATTCAATAATTTGGTTATAAAAAATAAATAAGACAATTAGTTTTAAATATTCAAAAAAGTAAATGAATTTGCTAATTTAATATGGTGAAAATATTTGTTGTCATACAAAAGTTAACCAATTAAATTGTTCTTTGAAGTCATCTAACTTATATGATGATTATTTGAGGTTTTGAATGAACTACGCTTATATAAAGTTTCTTGCATTGCACAAGTGTTATTCCTGCTCATAACGCCTGCAATATAAAGCTCAAAAGAATGAAGAAATTGCTTTCGTGATGATTTTGTTGTTTGAATATATATACCGCAAAAGTTGGATATTAATATTAATATGTGAGATATTGGAGTAAATAAAATTGTTGGTCGAAAAACAACCCTAGAGGGGGTAAATAGGGTTTTAAAAACTTAATGCAGAATTAAAACGTTTTTTTAAAATATTTAAGTAAAGTAACTTAGCTAAGCAACAATATCAAGGAAATAATAAATTTCAAGTAATCAATCCTAAGACAAGCAAATTAATAAGCAATCTCAAAATACAAGGAATAATATAGCAATAAAAAGAGAGCTTGAGTTTAGAGAGATTAAACCAATTTAAAGCTCGAGACTTTTTGTCCTCACGGTTCGGTTTCCTAAACCATACGTCCGCGCTCGGTTAGTTCCCCGAGAATTTTCACTATTCAATCTTCTTTGGTGAAGATCAAACCTCAATACAAATGTTATTATGCACGGAACACTCACAATGTAGTTATACACACTACACTTCTCATAAGATATGCTCTACAAAGAGACAAACTCTCTTTTGAAATGAAGAATGAATTATTTGTGGTGATACACACCAATACAATAACTCTCAAGTGTATTTGAAAATTACAAATGAAGCTCACACTAGAGTAATCAAGATTGATCAAAAATATATAGCTCAAAAGATGAAAGATTGATCAAAATGTGTTCTTAAATCTTTGTATATTTGAATATATAAATAATAGAGTATTAGAATGATTCAAGGTGTGTTAAAACATGTCCAGGACCTCATATATATAGCTTGCAAAACCATATGGGCGTTGGGGATGATTAAGAAAGATTTTGGGTCAAAGTTATACATTTTCAAACTTTCCAACAGCTAGTTTTGACAAAAAATTCAATTTTTTTTTGATAATTTCTCCTAATTAGACTGTTGGATTATGCTAAAATTTTAGTCAAAAGTGATCAAAGATGTTGTCTAACTACTGTATAAATTTCAAAATGATCGGAATCCGGGAAGGCCTCCATCTTACCGTTAGATCAAAACTGTGCGAAAATTGAGCGAATTTTAAATGTAAAATAAAAATATTTTTGCAATTTAACAATTTAGTTCCAAATAAAATTCTAATGATTTTTGAACCTCAAAGATATGTTTCTAAGATACCAATTTTTATTAGAGCTTAAAATATGATCATTTAAAATTAATATGAATTTATTTTGAAACTCGGTCTTTGTAAAATGATGTTTTTGAAATAAATTCAATTTCAAGCTTGTTTGAATCAATCTTTAAAATATGCATGAATACATTTGAGCTATAGGGATTTGATCAATAAAGTAACTTTACATAAATCTTAAGCACTCACTCAAATACTGAATTAACGAGTCTTCGAATACTTTGATTTGTTTCTTCGGATTGATCTTCATTTGAAGCTTTTTCTTTGAAGCTTTTCATATAGTTTTTTGATCCTTTGTACTTCATGATTTGCATTGAGATATTTGATCTTCCTTGTCTTGTCCAATGATCGAATAGTGAAAGATTGATCCTTGTCATACTTATATCACGAAACATGTTAAATTACCCATGATTGATTTATTGTTATTATCAAAATAAGATTAAGACCTTAGGTCAACAAAAATTAGTGGTAAGAACTAATTCAAATTAAAAATTAATTTGAGTATAACATTCTGGAAAAATGATGCAACCAACCTACAAACAAATAGCTCCCTCGTATCGAGGAGAGCTTCTATATCCGACGTGATACAAGCCCGTTTCGTGAACTTTGTGAGGAAGACGAAACGCCGTTGGACGTGCCAACGGTCGCTACTATCAAGTGGCAATACTATTGGTAATAGGATAGAAAATTTTGTTCGCAATATAGTTGTCTGTTAGAAAAAAATATTTAAAATAACTAACTCGGTTAAAATGTTTTATAAAATATTTTATTTAATTATTGCCATCAATCAAAATGTGACGCAACAAAAAAATTGATGCAATTGAGAAAGTAAAACGAAAAAGCTTAGACAACCTAATGAATAGGGAAATTCCACATAATAATTTATTTTTTATTAAATTCAAGTGTACTATTCATCATTATTATACATGCATATATCATCACATTACTCTTATTTTTCCCAAGATAAACTAAACAATAAATGCAACAATTTTCAAGTGACCTATTTATTACCTCCATCGGAATGCATAACCCCTTAAATATATAATAATTATAAATATTTTCTAGATTCAAAATTAATCCTTCAACATTTCTAATTAACAAAATCCCTTCCAAATTTCAAGAATTGTTGCTACATCAAAATGACAATGTTTTCTCATCCCTTTATTTCAAATCATGAACTACTATTTAACTCACTATTTAGATGTCACAAATGGTTGGAACTTCGAGCTATTATTTAACTTTTACTAACTTAATGTTATAAGTGGCCGGGGCTTGTACTATTTTTATTTATTTTTTTCTATCATACCCTAGGAGCACCATTAATCAATTTTGTTTCACTATTTTAATGTCACTATTTTAATGTTATAAGTAGTGGTTAGTTTTTATCCTCAGCTATTTGTCTTTTAATTTAACGGTTTATACTAGTGCGTTGGTAATCTACTAGTAAAGTGGTCCCCCTTTGAACATGAATGTGCCACATGTCAAATGGAGAAAGTTCCTCCACTAATACATAATTAATACTCTTTTAATCTAATGCTATTTATCTATATAATGTAAGTATTTAACTCCTAATCAAATAAGTTCCTCCATTAATACATATTTAATACTTTTTTAATCTAATACTATTTATCTTATATAATGTAAGTATTTAACTCCAAATCAAATAAGTTCCTCCATTAATACATATTTAATACTTTTTTAATCTAATGCTATTTAGCAGTAAGTGTAGCATTGCTCTATTATAGAAGGAAGTGCATTAAATTTAGTGTTCCCATTTAATTAGAATGGCTTTAATTAATATTAGGGTACGTTTGATTGCAAGCATGGAAAGAAAATAAGTTCTAGAGAATTCAATTGCCTAGAATTGAATTGCATGAAAAATGTCAATTAAATGTGTTGGATTGCCTTGATTTTCTACCCGAAAAATATTGGTTGTATTATGGCATTTTTAATGTAGAAAAAATTATTGGTATTTTTTTTACATAATTCTATAATCATGATGGATCTTGTTAATTGATCTTGATTAGTAGATTTTAAATATTAAATTTTCTTAAAATTTTGAATTTTTTATTTTAAGTTATGACATTTTTAATGTAAAAAATAGGTAAAACTTTATCTTGAAATTTGTGCAATTGCCTAGAAAACAAAAACATGCCCCCCTAAGAAAACATTTTCATGGTTTTGGTGGAAAATAAGTAATGATTGCCAAAAATATAGAATTTGACCGGCTGAAAATTTTTGGCAATCAAACATACCAAAAGTGGCAACTTGGATGGAAAATCCCTATTTTCTATGAAAAATTATGCCAATCAAACACACCCTTAATGTTTGCACATTCCTTTTTGGCTCCTATGCAAGTTTTGTGATTATTGAATAATAATTGGAAATCATGCATGTCTCTTCCTCTTCTCCAAGTTCACCAACATTAACTGAAGAAATTACATGGTCTTCCTCTTCATTCCCTTTAATTTAATCGTATAAATGACTTTGCAGTTCTCCACTATCTATCTATATATATACACATTAATGATAGTAAGTTCTATTTAATTTCTATAAACATCAATTGTAACTCTTGATTTTTGTATGATTAAGATTCTCTCTCCCTCACTATAAATGTGCATACTACATAATGCTTTACATTGATCTTTCATTCAAGTGGTATTGTTTTTCTATTTTCTTTTTTATACCTATGGGCATGCTTTTTGAGTGCCCAAAATTGCAGAAAGATTAAAGCTAATAAATTTATATGTTAATTCCGTAGTTTCTCTCTCGCTCTCTCTAAATATTTAGTTAAGTATACATGATTTGTGTAAAACTTCTAATTCTTTTTCTTTTTGTTGTAGCCCATTAATCAGTATAGTAGATCAACTGATAAGCAACTTTAGATCATCCAACTATCATTAAGATTGAATATCGATAGGTTGTCTTTTGAGTGTGACATTTTTAACTTGAGATAGCCATGTCTCAATAATATTGTCATTGTGATGAATTCCATGGTTTATATAACTTTGTAGGTACCTCTATAAAAATATCTTGTTAACATTATTAATTATATGTAAAATATACGTAGCCTTTTCAGATATTTCAATGTAATGCCTTAACATACTGCCTTTCCTTTTTTGACTTAAAAAATCTGTAGTAGTTGTGTTGTCCCCAACTTCTTCATCAAATTGTTTACATGGCGGTTTAATTATATGGATTTCTTATTTTCTTTACATGTTAAATTTTCATTCCTACGTACTATATGTTAATTTATGTAATTTCAATTAAAAATTGATTTTTTTATTTTCAAATTAAATGCAATTAATATGACATGAAAAAGTTCTAAGAAATTTGACAACATTTACCTTTGATTGGCATGCTTTGAAGTTTTTTGTTATGTTTTGTGTTCGTCCATATAAGCCTTAATTGAGAAGTGAAATTCTAGAAGAAAGACAAATATAATATCACTCCATGATTATGCTATCGAAACCAATATTTTCATTTTAAAATGCCTATACATCTACATATGTAAGACGCCCATGCATCGCGTGGGTTACAAACTAGTTTAAAGTATAATTATGGTTATGTGTATTTTATATTAGTATTGAAAATGTGAGTACCAGAAATTTGGATCGCCCGACAAGGTAAATTCTAAGCAATATCAATGGAACAATAAATAGGAAGTGATGGCTAAGACTTAGGTTTTTGTTTATCAGGTAGGTTACTCTGGTAGTTTTTATGCTAATCCAACAGTACATCATCCTTTGTGTGTGTGAGATTGTGTATTGCTTTAAGATAATCAACAAAGAGAATGTTTATAAGCTACAATCTCTCTCTCCCCCTAAGCTAATTACCTAAAATTTTTTTTGGGCCTTTTCTAGTGAACGATCCATTTTCTATTTATAAGTATAAAATTAGGGTTACAATGTTCCATTCGGGTAAACAGTAAAATGACTATAAAGAGCAAAACTTGATCGCTACTTTAGCACTTTACATGTATCTTAAAATAGTACAAGTTATAGGTGTCTTATGCTCATTTGTGGAGATGTACATCTCGGGATAGTGATAAGTCATCACAACCATATCGACATTCAATGATGTCATCCAACTTTCTTGCCTAAGTTAAATTTGTTCGGCAATGATGATATGCTCAGCTACAAGCCTAATCTCTTTCTTTCCTGATGATCTTCATATCAATCTAGTTGTTGTGCCTCAATAATTTCGTAGCCCAAGGGAATAGGCTAGCCTAATTCATAGAAATTATTTTGAGCTCCCTCAATTGCCCCCACGCATGGGAGCTCAGCCGACTAAATGAGCTTGGATGCCTGGATCCTTTTAAATGCAACTTTTATTCGGCGGTGGATCCTATACATCTTGTTTCCATTCTTGTACACAAATCTTAACTTCCACAACAAGTTTTGTCTTATAGCTAAGGAAGTGCCACGTGTCACTGATCTGCTGGTCGGCGTGCTATCTTTAAATTAAGGTAGGAAAACAAAGTCATGTTTCATTAATGAGGCGTGATTATTATGTGACAGTTCGCAAGGTAAGAAAAATTGTTTGAGATGAGAGATAAAATGTATAAAAACGCTAGATCTCTTATTGATATCTTTCTTCTATTTTTTCCTCCACTTTCATCTTCTCCCTCTCTCTAAAAACTCAAACTCTCTCAAGAACACAAGTTTTCCTCTATTAAGGTAATTGTCCCTTGGCCACTGAATCCACGAGCTCCATTGAGAATCTCTGAGCCTACTAAAGGGGTTACTATAGCCAGCCTCCCCACAGCACAAGTAATATTCAGATTAAGGGATGAAGCTACCCCTATGTCAAACAAAAAGGCTGTGGAGCCTCAAATTTCCAATCAAGAAGTCAAAGAACTTTTTAAAGAAGGTATAAGTCTTTAGTGAAGAGGAACAATGAGAATAAGAAGAAAAAGCCCAACTCCTCCTTAAAATTTATAATCAACACCCAATCGATCCCATAGTCCAGAGATGTGAGGTTAAAAATGGCTGGGCATCTTAACTAGGATGATGATACTAGCAACCAAACCCTTCAAACCACTTTTGTTGTTGGTACTTCCGCTGGCCAGAGCAAAAGGCGAAGAATTTATTTATTTAATTCTCAAGAAATGACCCCTCCTAGGGTGTCTCTATCTTCACATGTTATTCTACCCTTTTGTGGAACCAATAAATGTAGAAAATGAAGAAGTCCTTGGTGCCGACCATTGAAATGTAAATCTGTCTCCCATCCATGAAGTTGGAGGATCCTCGGTGGCTGCTGTTGCAGTTGATGAGTTTGGGGATAAATTCCCTTTTTACACTGCTCGGCCTTATGTGTTGAATGAAAAGTGCTAAATAGCCAAAACAGATTTTGCCATCAAATACAAGCAGGCTGCAATGGGGTTAGCCAGCGTCCTATTAACTCCAAGAGAGGCCGAGACCATGCAAGGCCAAACCACTATTGACTTGAGGATAGAAGGCTTTCATGCTCTTGTTGTGATAAGTATATTTCAGCCTTTTCATTTCCTTTTTTCGGTATGTCTCAATTTAGTCAAAGCAAAAAAAAGAAGGCATTATTATCATACTTCGCAAGCATTTTCTGAAGGAAAAAACAAACAAACTAGAAGTGAAGTATGAGAAATAAAATAAAAATTGCACAAAAATAATTGCTCACGAAATGATAAGACAATCCTTACACTCTTGGTAATTGCCATTGTTTTGTGAGCTAATATTTTTGTTTTTAATATTGGTACCACTTTCATTACATTTTTTACATAAAAGATACATTAGAATTTAGACAAATTTTTTTTTTGAGACTATCGAGTGGAGACACACTGAAAAGAAAAGTGGTACAATCAATTCGAGAAGAGGAGTGTTCATCAAATTAATGGTCACATTAACTTCAATAATTTTTAAGGCAACACTAACTTATATCTAATAAATAGTCATGAATGCAAAATCAAATAAAATATGAGATTTGATACATTGATTATGTTATGATAGGAAAAATGAGACTATTGATAAGAGATGCACCGAAAAGAAAAGTGATAGCGTCAATTTAACGAAAGAGATTATACACTAGAATAATAGTTCAACGTTGACTTTAAATATTAATTTTAACATAATCAATGGTAAATAATTAATATAATTCATTTCTACCCGCGAGATTTAATACATTGGCTATAAAAATAAAAATAAAAATAAGGCAATTAGTTTTAAATATTCAAAAAAGTAAATAAATTTATTAATTTAATATTGTGAAAATATTTTGTGTCATACAAAAGTTAACCAATTGAATTTTTTTTTAAAGTCATGTAACTTTTATGATGATTATTTGTAGTTTTGCATGAGCTACACTTATATAAATTTTCTAGCATTACACAAGGGTTATCATGTTCATAACACCCGCAAAATCAAGTAATTATTTTTGCATTGATTTGGTTGTTGGTATATATATATATATATATGTATATAATGCAAACACTTGATATTAACATGTGAGATATTGGAGTAAATAAAATTAGTAGTAACAAATGATTAAATTCAAGAATTAAGTTGAGTACAACATGCTGGAAACATCATACCTACAACTACCAAACAAACAGCTCCTGAAACTATTTTTAATAGTACTGTTTTATCTTATAAAATTATGTTTGCACTACAATTGTCTATTTACAAAAAATATTTATGATGATTAACTTGGTTAAAATGTACATAATTGAACAAAACCATTCCAAATTTGAAAAAATTGTTATTTAACTTTCACAATTTAATTGTTACAAGCTGTAGAATTTTTTCTAGTTATAACAATGACCTATTATTTAATTCTTATTTATTTAATATTATAAGTGTTAGGTGCTTATTATTCAATTTTCACGTATTTTGAGAAGTTACTAAATGCCACTATTGCAATATTGGGTATTTTCTACTAAAGTATATGGTGAATACTTTTTTTCTTTTAAGGCGTTTTTGTTGTATTTAAAGGCGTTAAACCTTGAAATATTGTTCATAATATTCATGTATACCTAATTTGTAGTAAATAATAAGATAGTGTAACTTATTATTGTACAAATGCACGCACTGTTGTAAATTCTCACAAATTATCACAACACTCAAAAAATAAAAATAAGTAGTTATAGTTTATAAAACAATCTCAAATTGAACAGTTGACTTTTATAGTATCATGTAAATATAATTGAAAAGTTAAATTACAAAATACGAAATTGATAAGTATAAAAATAAAGAGGTATCTACCATAGTATAGTGGAAAATACCCTCCACTGTGCTACCCTTTAAAATGTTATCAATTGTATTGGCTTGTTTTGGTTTTTTAATTAAACTATGTTTCAAAGAACTAAAAGCTTCTTATTCTATTTTCTTAAAATTGAAGTGTAATTTAGAGGTATACAATCCTAAATAAATAAAAAAAAAAAAAACAAGAAATAGAGGTGCATGTCATAAATTGAAACTTAAGCGCAATTAAAGTTGTACTTGAAAAATAGTAATGCAACCATGACGTCAGTGGGGTGGACAACAAGGAGCTACACATTGGAAGATGTAGGTGTTGGTGGGATTTTATTGGCAGGACTTTCTTCCTTGCATTGATGATTAGATGCATTAGTAAGTTTAGGGTTCTTTTTGCCTTCAAAAATTTGGGGGTGCTAATTTATTTTTTGGGATATCTACTTGCATATACTAAGTGGCAAGGAGAGGTCAAACTCAATGGTGGAAAAACATTTGGATTTTTTTGTCTTACAGACCAATTTTGGGTTTTTTTGGTCCTTACTTGCTAAAACGTACTTCTCAATATTATGCATTCTGTACAAACTTCGATATTTCGGAAAAGTTAGAAATAATCTCATACTAAAATTAATTATATATTTTGAAATATCTTTTGATATATAATCTATTGTGGTTTTTTTAAAAAATTGTATAGAAATTGTATTTTGTATGGTTTTTTGTTGGATGTTTGAATACAGAAAAAAAAAAAAAAAATACAACAAGGAAAGATAGTAAAAAAAAAACAGGCAGTCTGCCTAAATGAGAAATGGGAGAAAATGAAAACTTAATATATTAGATTTTCGGCAGTGCCAACTTAAAAGGGTGCCCTGCCAACTTATAATGCTAATTGCACGTAGGCCCCCGCGCAACACACTGCCTGTTTGACAGATATTTTATATCATTCCCTGTCCCTAAACACGTGGAAAATCTCGAATAATCATAATATTGGCACAATAGACCCTCAACTTTCTCTTCCCACGCATAGACCCCTGTACTCTCTGAAAATTTTTAAAAAGTCCAGGTCGGGCCGTGCTAAAGGTGGTATGGCCCCACGGATGGACCCCAGTTAGTGGTGTAGTGAGGGCATCCGCCCCTTAAGCGCAATGATAACGTGACGTACAATTCAACAGGAACATAACACAAAGTTTGCGAGTTGGGGCTTATAACCTTACACAAACTTCACAGAATCCCCACTTCTACACAATCAATGCTTGTACATTATGTTTTCACAATGGTACCCAGCCTACTACTTGTATGGATAAAAACAACATTGAATGTATTTGAATGTTATTTAATGCATTTGAAAGGTTTTATGCAAATATTATATTTTTTCAGTATCAATGTGAGATTGAATATGTATTTGTATGTTGTGATGACATATATTTGTTACATGACAATATTTTTTTTTCCCTTTTTCTTGAAATTTTTGTGGCTGTATTATAAGTTTTTTTATCATTTATATACTATTAGGAAATATTAATTGTGGAAATGTAAATATCAAAAATTTTGATTATTAGAGTTAGTGGGTAAGCTGGTCGAAGTAAAATAGCAAGTCACATTCGTAGCGTCTAAAGGGTATTTTAGGAAAAATAAAATATGGAAGTTTGGTAGTTTTTAATCGGTCGGCCTTTTTTCAAATTGCCTGGTCAATCAGTCTGTCCTTAAAACTATAATTTCAAATTTAGAAGAACCAAAAACTTAAAGAGTCCCTCTTTAATAAATAGTACTTCCCTTGTCTCAAAAATAGTCCCACTTGTCTTTTCGGTAAGTCTAAAATTTGGGACAATATAATAAAAAATGAGTAGAGTTATTGACTATTGATTAAGTTAAAAGTAGTTATCTTCTTAATTAAAACTTATTAAAATCAAAGTGTGACTATCAGAAAAGAGGGAGTAATAGATTAAAAAAGCAAGAGTCCGCTACACATTTTCTATTGTCAATGTGATACATTATTATGTCTCAATAAAAAAATTAAGATTACTGATTGGAGACACATATACGCTAGCATAATAGTTCTACTTCAACATTAATTGGTACTTTTAAAAAATTTACACTAATCTCAACATAATTAATTGTTATACATATAATTTGATAATTATTGTGAAATTCAATACATTAGATATGTCTCAAACCATAAGTAACGCAATTAACTTAGGGTGGTGATGTTGGCACCCCCAAAATCTCTTGAAAACACTCCCACTTTAATTCGGTCATTCGCAACCGAATAACGTATACGTTATTCGGTTGTGAAGGACCGAATACAAAATTGCAAAACTTTGAAAAAACTTGAAAATGCCTTACTCGGTTGTCAAGAACCGAGTATAAAATTTAAAAAAACTTGAAAATGCCTTATTCGGTTGTTAAGAACCGAGTATATAGACTTATATTCGGTCCTCAACAACCGAATAATAGACACTTTACTCGGTTGCGAATGACCGAATTAAAGTGGGAGTGTTACCAAGTGTTTTTGGGGGTGCCAACATCACCACCCTTAACTTAAACATTAAAAAAAACATAGAACTATAATTTTAAGACCGCAAAATATTATGGACGTAGGTATCATCCAATAATTAATCAGTTGATTTAATGTTACAATCTCTAATTAAATTCTATATATATATATATATAATACATCAATGCAATCTTCACCCATTTCAGGTACATTTCTTCGTCCCTCTAGCAAAACACCCATGCCACCTAAGGTCGTCACATATTTTTTGAATTATTATTATATAAAGGTAAATTTCCTTAAGGCATGACTAACAAAATATGTTACTTATTACAACGTGCATGTTATTTTCTATATATAATTGCTCCAAGTTGGTACCAATATTTCTATACGAATAAATAGAGATTAAAACTTTATATAGTATCACTATACATGATATTTTATTATATATTTTTAAAAGTATTAAGTTTAAAAAGTTTCCCATACATTTATATTTAAAAGGACGGGAAAAGATATGAAGAGGACCTTTTTTTTGGTCTTTAAATGCGGACCAATCATTTTGAAGGAGTAAACGGATGAATATTTTTATAAAACTTGGTGAAGATGATCTCCATGATTAGTAGATCATCTCTGCCAATTTTCATCGAAAAATTCAACCAGGAAGTGGGTTAGCTAAACATCTTAAATTTTAACGGCTAAAAATGTACATATATATCAATTTTTTAGTTAACCCACTTCCCAATTGAATTTTTCAATGAAAATTGGCGGAGGTGATCTACTAATCATGGAGATCGTTTTCACCAAGTTTCATTAAAAAATTCATCTATTTATCCCCTCAAAATGACCGGTCCACATTTAAGGATCAAAAAGTTGGTCCACTTAAGATCCTTTCCTTTAAAAGGACACCTTTTATGTCAAATTAAGGTGATATATATATATATATATATATTTAATCTTAAGTACACATCCACTATTTTTTTTCTTTCTAAAAATAAAATATTTAATCACCACTAGTTAGTCGCCAAGAACCACCGCTTACGATCACCACCATCTGCCATTGCCAAGGCTCTGGTGCAAGCAGCGCAACTTTTATTTAATACATAGAGGCAGTTGGGGATAATTTGGGGAGGGACAGAGAATGGTAATATGTTTTCACAACTAATGGTCATTGTTAAATACACACTTCTTTACTCGATTTTACCTCCGTATGCATATATGTAGTGAATGAATATGTGCATATTAACTGTGTACGCATTGAATATATCTATATATATTTTAATATTCAACACTTAACTCGATATATATGCAACGAGTAAATGTGAAAGTGGTAAAATCAAGTAAATAGATGTGTATTTACCACCACGGTTACTTCGATAGCGCTTTATGTCAAAATAAATTTGAAATAAAAAAGCTTGGGAAAAACTAAAATCTAAAAAATAAAAAAATAAGAGAAGGGAAGAGGCTTATGAGTTGCGAAGTGTTAAAACCCTAGACAATTAATTAGGCAAGAAGGTCATCATCATTTGCTTTTGATAATACAAAACAAGGTAGAATAGAAGAATTACTGCTATTAATCAGTCGGCCGCGCATTGCATGAAGAAAGGGGGAAGGGAATTGCTGCTTAAATCGATTCGCAGCAGAAGAATTTTCCTTTCCTCTTCTGCTACTACTATTACTCAGGAGAACGGAGCACCCCTCACCCTCAAGAAGAAGGTACTTACTTACTATACTATTGCTCTCTTTCTCTCTCCCCTGTATATCTATATATTAGGTCGTCGTAAACTCTGTCAAATGCACTGTCACCGACTTGAAATCATTTTAAATCTCAACCATTTGGTGCATAGGTTAAAGCTACTATAAGTAGAAAGAATGTACGAGAATGTGTGCCTTATTTAATGTACATTGGATTCTTTTCAACTATAGGTGATTAAGTTGTACTCTTAGGGCACGTATTAACATGACACAAGTTACAACCACCGTTCCTTACTAAATGGTTTTTGATTTTTTATAATAAGAGGCCATGTTTTTTGAATTGTAAAAATGATTGAGTAGGACGTTTCACATAGGTTACGAGTTATGACCAACTATGGATCAAGAAGGGGCGAGGAGGCGGTCGCTGCCCCAAGATACTTCTATATTAGTATTTAGCTTGAATATTTCAAAGTTACAAGGATTTGCCGGAATTTTTTTATGAAAGAAGTTAGTATCATACTTCCCCCCAACCCACACGCTCCAAGTGTAAATGTAAGTAATATGTGATATTAATATTAATTACAACCAAAAATAGCAATATTGTCAGTGAGATTCAATATCAAAATATTTATAAGTAGACAAATATGTGAATGCAATGGAAATAGATATTTTTCACTGTCGAATGCATCACTGTACAAAATAAAATTCTAATAATGATAAGGGAGTGGAAACAAAATTTGCCACTAAATTGTTTATTGTTGCAAAATACGAAATATCACCCAATAATCAATTTTTGTAGAATACTAGTCCCAAAAACCAATTCCTGGCTCTGTCCTTAGTTATGATATATATATATGTATATAATATGTGATTCACTTATAGATAGATAGATGTTTTTATACAAATTTTCTTTTTCTGTTTAAACAGAAGATGATGGAAGAAAAACAACAGCAATCAGATTCAGAGCGGTACTGCTACAACCCTAGCTTGAGTTGGAACCCTCTGGTGGAAGAATACTTCATCAATGCCTACGGATCTCAACATTTCTCTCGCATCTCTAAAGCCCTAACGTAACCTATTACATCTTACTTAGTTTAAGCTACTGCCCATTTCTATGTGCTCATTTGCGTATTTATATTTTTTTATGTCCTTCTTCAGTCTTCTTATTAAATTGTTGTTATTAGTGCTCGCATATAGTTCATTAGGTTGTAATCCGTGCCAAAGGCAATATATCAAATAATTCAGAAAGCATCTTAAATCTCCGCTACACAATTCTTTATCCTTTATACATTTTTAAGATTGAAAAACCATTGCCCCTTATCATATAGATGTTAGGGCCTGTTTGGTTGTCAATTAGCCAATTTATTGTTTGTTGGTCAATTTCAAGTTTGACTCAAGAATTGTTTTGTTGTCAATTAGACACCTAACGGTTAGTCAACTTCAAGTTTGACTAAAAAAATTAAGTCATTTCAAGTAAAACTTGAAAATTGCCTAGTTTCAGAACTATAGAGTTCATCTCCAACTCTACATATTTCAAGGTCTAGTGTTTGCACTTGATGTTGATACCTCCAGACCAAATTTTGAGTAACGTTGAGGAATTTAGAAAATGTTTTTATTCTGACATTTGGAATTTCTCATTTAAGTCTTCTGTACACCCAACGAATTAGAATTGAATTACTTATAGATATACAAATTTGCACTTCAATAGTTGAAAGTGAACCGATTCTAAAATTAGGCAATTTGTACAATAGTAGAAGACTAAATTCAATTTATGCAAGTCTTGAGGTTTGTCATTTGACACAATGAATAAGAACAATTTCCTTATGTTGTCTAGTCAGTTTCGGATGAAAGCAATTTTTTGCATTGTGTGTAACCACTTGGGTTCTCCCCCAAAATGGCTAGCCCAAGTTGAAATTTAGGGTCATTGTACCCCATATATACCAAGGACCTTCCCATTACACTATCGATGTGGGATATTTTGGATTGTTACAATCTCTCCCCATTAAATCTCTAACGTCCTCAGTAGGCTAGGACACACGAACAATCTCGGCTCGATGTGAGCCGCACAAGCACTTCCCACAATATCCACACATTAATGTGGTTGTGGTCCTGGGTCTGCACCGATATCATATGTAACCACCCAGGTTCTCCCCCAAAATGGCTAGCCCAAGTTGAAATTTAGGGTAATTGTACCACATGCATACCAAGGACCTTCCCATTACACTATTGATGTGGGATATTTTGGGTCATTACATTGTGCATATCATAGTTGAATGAGATCAGTAGCTGCTCAACAATTGTCCCAATTTTTTGGTGTCTCTACTCCGTTTTGCCCCTAAATGAGAATACTTTCCCAAGGGACGCAATAGGTGTAAGGTTTTAATTTGTCAGACTAATAAAGAAAGAGAAGACCAGTTGTGTATTTGTTGTTCTTTGACTAATATTTCTTTTTGTACATTCAACCACCGTCTGAATTTCATTTTGGTTGTTCATTATGCTCGGTGTCATGGGCTAATTTTTTTTTTCCTCGCAAGTTTGCCTCATGATGGCACGAAATTCACTCAACGAATCTAGTCAGCCTACCCGCACATAGAGGTTTTCTAGTGCCTCTAAGATTTGGCCAGTTTTCACTCATATACCAGATCTCTCCCTTCTTTGTGTTTTGCTGCCTAACACTTTGGAATATAAACATACAATTTCGTGCATGCCTCATGCAAATGGCTGGCAGTTGACACCCCCAACTGCCAAGAGAGGTTTCTTACATGTGCCAAACATGTGCCTTGCAATTGACATCCCCAACTGCTAGGAATAATCAGCCAATAGGAAAGCATCCAGAAAATAGGAAGGTTAAGACACCAAAAACCACCCATAACTGCCTTGTCCATATGTCAACAAACATTCCTGTCAAAATTGTTGTCTTGTTTCAAGCCAACCGCAATTCCTGCAACCAACCGCACACAACCGAACCCAACACGACATAATTTTGGCCAACCTGAATAATCGCCTTCCTGATTGTTGCCATGCCCAACCTATGGCAATGCCGATCCACACACGGCTAACCGATATCCCACACTTGTTATATTGTATGCCCACAATAGCCCGCACGAAGGAACTGCATGCCACAGCTACACCAGTCCCCTATAATACCACTTAATGAAATATCCAAAGTGGTAGCAGTGCATATCAGGTCTCAGAAGTTAGTGCTATCCACTCGTTGGTCAGGCTGCAGACAACTTGGTCTTGCATGCTAGCCACATGCAAGACTTAACCCAACTCCAACAAGTGCAACTCCAATGCTGCACACCAAGTGCAACTCCCACATAAGCCTCCCCTGTTTCATCCCTCTTGTTTTTACCAAGCATGCCATGACTTAGCCAAGTGTATGCCATGTTCATGTCAAGCCGAGTAAGGATCTGACACTTGGATTGTATAAGAGAGAAATTTTAGCAAATAGTTGTCATAAGAAACTTATCGTTTATCACGGTGACCACAATGAGTCAACGATGGTTTGGATTTATGCAATTATTTACGACACAAATAGTTTACTATAAGATTATATGTCTATCATTTAGATTGTATGCTATGCTATGAAGCACAGACACGATACGTGATTCGCAATTTTTCCAAAATGTAGGTCATGATACGTGGGAATACGTTCTTAATTATATATATGCAATAAACGTTATAGATATTTAAGAATTAAACAAAATGAAACTAGATTGCATTAATAATCCAAATACTCAAAACATGATCACTGTCACCACTCACCACATAATTAAAGCATCAAAAAGTGCACACAGACTATATTGTTTCACGGAATGACAGAAAACAAAAGGGGAATATAGAGATAACAATCACTAATTGATTCAATATCAGTGAGTCAACTCAACATCAACCACTTCAATATTTTCAACTACATCCCCAAATACCACCGACTCCAACTCCCGCTCATCAAGAGAGAGACTTGCCATTTGAAGTTCTCTAACAGAGTCCTGGAAGTCAGAACAGTGGCAAGGAAGTTGAACAGGGTTGGGGCGATCTAGGTTGATCTAGGGTTATGGGAGAGAAGGTGAGAAACTATCAAACTGATTTCTTAAATCCTCTTTAGGTTCTTTTAGTTAATTTTTTGAAACCTTGATATTTTAAGTTATTTCATATTTGACCCGTCTTTAAGTTTTAAAAGTTAAACCCCTCGCTTATCGGTTTTACGTATTGGGATGTAATGATGTATCAAGATTTAAAATAATAATAAAAAATATGATACTCTCCAATTCGTGTTTTGGCAACATTTCGGAGCGTATCACGTGTTGGACTCGTGTTAGGAGCGATTCATGGCCTCAGGGGAAGTGTTTGTACTAGGGCTGGATTTGGTTTGGTAACTGAACCGAAAATTTCAGTAATGCCTTTATACAAACTGATATCGAACTGAGAATAATACGGTTACAAAATTTCTGGTTACCAAAAATTCGGTACGGCTACGGTATGCGTTTTGTTAAAACCGAAATTGTCCTGTTTTATATAAAAACAGCCTATAATATGTAAAATTGAAGATAAACAACCTCAGACCCAATGAAGAAGAAGATCTTTTGTTTGTTAAAGATAATTAACATATATATATAGATAAACTAAATTTCGGTTCATTTCGGTTTGGTAAAAACCAAACTTCACAGAGATGAAAGTGTTACCGTACCGGAATTCGATCGGTAACCGACTTTTGGTAACTGATTTTAACCAGTTCAGTTATTTTTTATTTCGGTTCTGTTTTTTGGGTTTGGTTTTCGGTCTAAAATGCCAGCCCTAGTCTGTGCTTCATAGATGATACGTCTCTCAAAACACAAAAGCATGTGCAAATGAAATGATGTCAATAGATATGATCCATAACACAGCATATATACTTAGAAATGCTTATGGTCCTGAACGTTATAATTTCTAGAATATTTGTCCACTTTTTTTTTTCAATAACTGAATGCTGTGAATCGTAGGAGATATATTATGACAATCTCTTTTCTATTCAGTATGCCTTGGTATCCTTATTCACACTTTTATGCTCTTTTTATTTGGTTAGGCAACCTTCTTGTTACTCTTGTATTCGTGTAAATACACTCAAGTCGACAAGTGATGCGGTTATTGAGAAGCTTGTTGTAATTCTACAGGAAAAAGAGGTACAAACAACTTTTCACGAAATGCATTTGAGCAAAAAATGAAGATGTTGAATTGTATATAGGCTCTGATTCTAATATCACACAGAATTCGAATATCTGCAGTGAGGCAGCCCTTGGAATTTCTGAAAGTGTACAACACCCTCCGAAGGCAAGTGCACAAAGTTGCCCCGTTGTTAAGTGTCAATTACCCGGTTTAGAGTACGTTGTATTTGTAAGAGGTTCAGGACCACACACTATTGAATATGACTACAAGGAAGACAGACCTCTTAAGGAGGTAATCGTGAGCCGTAAATGTGCAGAAGCAGTTCTTCGAGGTGCTCAGGTAAGGGGCATTACTAGAGGTCGTAAATAGCAACTGCAACTGCATCTGTAACTTAACTTCCTTTGCCAAGTTGTTGTATTTTTGTAAACTAGATTGTGTGCACACACGATGCATGTGCGATTCAGTTATATACAAATTCAAGAGAAAATGTTAAGAAAACTAAGTGGTGTAGTGGTCAAGAGTCCCAAGGCCCTCATTATTAGTGAGGGTTCGAGTCCATTTGCTTACATTGTAATGGAAATATTTTTTTTGTGAAATAAAAGCCTGCAACTGCAAAATTAGAAAAACAAAAATCTTACATGGCTTCAACAACCCCGAAATGCCTTCTGGCTTATATAATAGTAGATTCTAAAGTAGACATCCCAGGGCTTCTTATCTTGTTGGGCGATATTTTGCTTATGCATTTATGTTTGTACTCCAAATATTATGTATGGTAATAAAATCCTACCAATCCTTTTCTTCTTTTATTTATCTTTTTCTATTTTCTCTTATGATTCGTTATCCTTAAAACACTGATATTTTGTTTATTGCGGTAAGGAAATTTTGATGTGAGGGCTTATTTTATCTAGTCAATAATTTAGAGATTCTTTAACAATTTGTGAATACCTCCCGATCAAATTGGAATTGCAGAGTTCTAACCGTGTTTCATTTATTATGGGTGAGAAAATGATTTCTCTCTGGCATTTGCTACCTATGAACTATTATGGTTAGTGTATTGAATCATGCTTTTGACGAAGCAATGAACCACTACGGTTGCTCAATAAAACAAAGAAAACACAAAGGAATTGAAGTAAAAACTAGAAGAGCAAGTACAATAACTGAAATATGGGTGCTGGTAGCTGTTAAGTCTATAAAAACTGAACTGGTATTACTGAATTTGAGAGAGAGGGAAAGGTGAGTATATCCATCGGTGTATAAGGCCTCTGGTACTGCATTGGTCCAATGCTACCTGAGGTTTGAGTCATAATCTCAAAATGATTTATAATTTCTAAACAGTGCCTAAATAGGTCTACTTATTGAAGAATCCAAATAAACGAAGGAAATTACATTCAATTAAGCTGCAAACTACTACAATCGTAAACTTAATTATATATGCTTAGTTTAATTATATGTATAATTTATTTCTTCTTCTCTTGAGGAAGGGAGGATGTGAGAAGTGTTAGGAACCATCTCTCCCAAAAGGTTAAGCTGTTATGTAGTGGGCCAATAGTGTATATCATGCTCTTGAACACTCCCCCTCACGTACGACCCCAACTCTCACTTGGAGAGAAAAACCAAATCACAGGTCTGCAACAATGTGCATACTGCACAAACACAAAGGGGAGGATTCAAAACCGAGACCTTGAGGAACCTGTCCTCTGATACCATGATAGGAACCATCTCTCCCCAAAGCTTAAGCTGTTAGGTAGTGGTCCAACAATTTATATCATGCTCTTAAACAAGAAGGTCGTATGCAGACCATGCTGTTATAGATCTTTTCAGTAGAGCAAGTTTATTCCATAAACATCAGTATAACTTGTGTGCTTCTTATGGTATATTACGCAGGTGTATGTACCTGGTGTACTGGCATGCAGTGCTCATGTTGAGAAAGGGGATGTTGTTGCTGTTTCAGTTGCAGTGGAAAAGCGTGGTCCTGATGGTGGATGGGGTACTGGTATAACACGTGGGACTATTCTACAAGGACTGCAAACAGATTCTCACTATTTTGAACGGAATGGCCTATACATTGGCCATGGAACAGCAATGTTGTCAAGAGCTGGAATTTTTCGTGTCTTACAAGGAGTCGCAGTGAATATGAGTAGTAGAGTTTTTACACTGTCTTCCTTTAATGGTATATATTACTTTTTCTTGACATAGTTAAAGTACTTCACTTCATCTCAGATATTAAACAGACATTTTTTTTAATGGAAGAAAGTATGCTGTGATGGGGACAAGAAGTCCTCCGATTACATTAAAATGCTCACAAGTGATTGCTTGCAGAATTTACTTGATTGGAAGTTGGAACATATTCCATTCCTTGTCAACGAGTTTCTTTGTGAGGCATTGAGCATTTCGGTCTCTTTTATTATGAACTTGACATTTTTTCTCTTTGGCCCCATATGAAGTTATACGTGACAGAGAAAAAGGAGATAAATGGAAATTGGATCTCCACATATATCTTTCTTAGCAAACCCGCAAAATGCACTTTCTGCTTCTGATTGAGGACACCTTTGACCACTTACCCTGCACCTTGTCCTCTTACCTATTATAACGATTCTTTTGTTCATTTACCAGCATTTTTGTTTCCTATCAGAAAAAGAAAAAGAGAGGATAACTACTGGTTGATATTGCAAGGCCTTGATCCACTTCTGCCATTTTAGAGACACGGGAATTTGCTTGTTCAACAAAACCGTGAATTGATGTGGAGTTAACCATTTCAATGTTCAAATCACAGATCACCTATAAGTACTCTGCATGGAAGTTGCATTCATTAGCCAAATATCAACCAGACAGACTTTTCACCTATTTCCTAGCTGAAGCACCAAAACATTTTCTACCGCCTTATACATAATACTGAAGTCTTCTTCTATCTTCTTCTTCCATATGAAATAAGTTAACTCACCTAAGAAAAGTGTCCAAACAGTGAAAGACGGATGAAATTTTGTACATTGTTACTGCAAAGGAATTCTTTCCTCCTATGTTAGCTTTGTAGGTGTATTTAGGACTCCAGATTTATTTTATGCTTAGTTTCAACCTTGATGTTTGAAAAATATATTTTGTTCTTGTTATTTAACTGTATTCTATTTTATTTGCCTTTGCAGATGTGCTTGAGGGGGAAATCTTTCTTCAGAACTTGCCAAGTATTGTTACTGCACATGTTTTAGGTATATATTATAGCATCTCAGTCGTTCTTGCTGATTTATGAATCCTGGTTTTTCTCTATACAATATATTATGGCATGGAAAAGATCTTTGCTCATTTTGGTTTTTATTTGTTACAACTTAAAAAGCTACCGTGATTATAGCTTTAAGTTCCTTTTCCCTTTTTTCTGCCTTTTACTCCCTTCTAGAATCCAGGCTTTTGAGCTGGAGAATATACTATATCTGAACCTTTGTATTTATCACTGAAATACTGTTCTAGGGGCTTCTCATTCATCAATATCATGTACATAAAAAAACTGGAAAATGTTACTCTGTCGTCGGGCCTTCAAAGATGTGGTATATTAAATGCGTACAACCACCATAAAAGATCTACTTAATACTAGAACAGCACACAGCCTTTAGACTTCCAAAGTAAAATAACAATGTATGGAACACAAACTAGCAACACAATAGTTGCTTAAAATCTTGATATCTGGCCCCTTACGTATTCTTGATTTCTTTCATTTGTATTTCTAGATCCCCAACAGGGAGAGAGGATATTGGATATGTGTGCAGCTCCAGGGGGGAAAACAACTGCAATTGCAATCCTCATGAAGGACAAAGGAGAGGTCGTTGCTTGTGATAGGTCTCACAATAAGGTGCACCTGCTGAACTACATGTATATGATTATAATGTCATTAACTCCTTATGAAATTCCTTCCACATCATACAATTTTGTAACATATCAAGCTGACTGGTCCTACTCTTGGAAAAGAAACTTTTTGTTGAATCCATGATGCTCCTCTATCAAAGATTTCAAGTTTCAGGTGTCTTGATTTGTGTTTCACGGTGATAAACCAGAACCAAGATGCAAGTTAAGAATGATGCTGGGCACTACAGTTTGGTATAATTCATCAAGATATTACGACTTGGTGGAATTTAGCTCAGTGTCAGTTTTATTCCAAGATATTAGCACAATGACAACATCTAGGGTTGAAAGGTGTTATGGATTACATGTAATAATGATTTTACGTAATTTTTACCTTTTAGAGAATTTTTTTTTCTATTGGTAATGAATAACGTTACAAGAACAAGAAATTCTCCAAAGTTGCGTAAAAATAAATAAAATTACGATCATAAATGAAACATAAGCAGCTCAAAATATTTAATCACAATCCTCTTCCCATTCAAACAAAAAAAGGAGAGGTAGATCCTGGAATATTTTGCAATAAGAGGCCTGTAAAGATGATGTGAAATTTACTGGCTTACTAGTTTAGTCCATGATTCCATTCTATACTAAAAAGAACTAGCGAATCTCCAAAGTTGCTTAAAAATAAATAAAATTACGATAATAAATGAAACGTAAACAGCTCATAATATTTAATCACAATCCTTTTCCCATTCAAACAAAAAGGAGAGGGAGATCCTGGAATACTTTGCAATAAGAGGCCTGTAAAGATGATGTGAAATTTACTGGCGTACAAGTTTATTCCATGATTACATTCTATATTAAAAAGATGTCATTCCTTGCCGTACAAACAACTAAAAGAACAACCAAGATTGTGGATCTCCAAAAGAAACCAACCTTCTTTCTAGACAATTGCATAATCATCATAAGGACCAAGTAAAATTTTCCACTCTACCAAATTGTTGAGAATCCCACTACCGAGCCTACCATTGAGACTAGAATTGAGCCCATCACCCCCTCACCGGATCCACCAGCCTCATCTCCTACTCCGGTTACACCTTCGGTTTCAGCTCCTGACCTAGATCTTCCGATTGCAGAATGCAAAGGTATTCGTTCTACTCGTAACCCTCATCCCATTTATAATTTTGTGAGTTATCATCGTTTATCTCCACAATATACTGCCTTTGTATCGTCTTTGTCTCCTGTTTCTACACCTAAAAATGTAGGAGCCGCTCTTTCTGATCTGGACTGGCGTTAGGCTATATGGTTGACGAGATGTCCACCTTGCATTCGAGTGGCACATCTTCACAATATACTGCCTTTGTATCGTCTTTGTCTCTTGTTTCTACACCTAAAAATGTAGGAGCCGCTCTTTTTGATCTGGACTGGCGCTAGGCTATATGGTTGACGAGATGTCCACCTTGCATTCGAGTGGCACATCTCCACGATATACTGCCTTTGTATCGTCTTTGTCTCCTGTTTCTACACCTAAAAATGTAAGAGCCACTCTTTCTGATCCGGGCTGGTGCCAGGTTATGGTTGATGAGATGTCCGCCTTGCATTCGAGTGGCACATGGAACCTCATGCCTCTTCCTCCTGGTAAATCAACAGTGGGTTGTCGTTGGATTTACACTGTCAAAGTTGGACCCGATGGAAACGTTGATCGTCTGAAAGCTCGGTCAGTTGCGAAAGGGTATACCCAGATCTATGGGCTTGATTATGGTGATATGTTCTCTCCGGTGGCTAAGATGTCCTCTGTTCGTCTATTTCTCTCTATGGCGGCCATTTGTCACTGGCTCTTTTATTAGTTGGATATCAAGAATGCTTTTCTTCATGGTGAATTACAGGAAGAGGTATATATGGAGCAACCTCCTTGGTTTGTTGCTCAGGGGGAGTCTAATCTGGTGTGCCGCCTCCGTCGCTCTCTTTATGAACTAAAGCAGTCCCCTTGGGCTTGATTTGGACGCTTTAGTTTGGTTGATTGTCAGTGAGGCTGATCACTCCGTCTTTTACTCCCATTCATTTCTTGACAGATGCATTTATTTGGTCGTTTATGTGGACGATATTGTAATTACGGGAAATGATCAAGAGGGCATACAGAAACTCAAGCAGCATTTATTTCACCACTTTCAGATGAAAGATTTAGGGGAACTCAAATACTTTATGGGAATATAAGTTGCTCAATCTCGACAGGGTATTATCATCTCCTAGCGGAAGTATGCCTTAGATATTTTAGAAGAAACTGGTATGATAAATTGCAAACCCGTAGAGACTCCGATGGATCCAAACGTCAAACTCTTACCTAATCAGGGGAACCATTATCAAACTCTAGTAAGTACCGGAGACTTGTTGAGAAACTCAACTACCACAGCATGACACGTCTTGACATAGCGTTCTCGATGAGTGTATTTAGCCAGTTCCTAAGTGCTCCGTGTGATAGTCATTAGGAGGCAGCTTTTCGTATTTTGAAATACATAAAGAAGGCACCAGGTAAAGGCCTTCTATATGAGAGTAAAGGCCACATTGAGATTGTTGGCTATTCTGATGCTGATTGGGCAGGCAACACATATGATAGACATTCGACTAGTGGGTATTGTATCTTCGTTGGAGGAAATCTGGTCTCATGGAAGAGCAAGAAACAATCATTTGTTTCCTTATCCACCGCCGAGGCAGAATATCAGGCCATGGCAAAAGCGACGTGTGAGCTCATACGGATAAAACAGTTACTCCAGGAGCTAAAGTTCACGAAGATTCAACATGATATGCGATAACCAAGCAGCTCTCCACATTGCGTTTAATTCGGTCTTTCACGAAAGGACCAAACATATCGAGATTGATTGTCACTTTATTAGAGAAAAAATTTCAGGGGAGATCGCTACTAGCTACGTGAAATTGAATGATCAATTAACTGATATCTTTACTATGTCTCTCGGTGGACCTCGAGTCAATTATATTTGTAACAAGCTTGGAACATACAACTTGTACGCTCCAGCTTGAGGGGAAGTGTTAAAATTTGTATATATTTTATTTATAGAATGTGTATATTTAGGAGATAATTAGGAAATCCTTATTATAAGGAAATATCCTTATTTTTAGGGTTTCTCTCTTGTATATATAGATGTACTTCTTTTCTTACAATAACAATTCTTCTCACAATCTCTTGTATTCTCACAATTGCTATTATGCTAAGCTGGATATTGTGCTATGCTTCATACTACCATGGAGGTTCTTTGTCTTGGTTTGTTACGCCCCGAATCCCTTAAACTGGATATTGTGCTAAGCTGGATATAAGAATAAGCATCAAATTGCTCGTAATTCTATTTTTCACGAGTTTTTGGAGCTTGTTAATACAATCTTCAAGTTAGCACCTTTCGATGGACGTTTTCTCTTTACTTTCTGTGTCTTTCTCCCTTAAACTGCCTGACTCCTGCCCAATCTTGTGGTGTTGTTTGTGCGAGTTATGATACCCTTGATTATTTTGGGGGTATTTGTGTTTTTGGCAGTTTAAACTGTACTATACATAGCCTTATACTCTTTATATGCATTTCCACTTTACCATAGAAAGCAGAATGTCTCCACAGTTAAAATTTCTCTCTCAGATAGCTCAAACTTACATTAGGCCACTAGGATAAGCTCCCACAATGTGGTTCTGAAGGTTGAGCTGTGCTAACCAGGTTTTGCGAACAGGCATCATGAGTTACAGTAATAGGGGAGTGGAGTTTTGGATTAAGGATGAGAGTACTATCTAATTCATATCTTCTCTGATAGGAAGTCAGGTTCTAAGATTTATTGAGATTTATGCCTGTGACCTTGCGACCCAAAACTATTAGTAGATTTCAGTACAATTTCAAAGATGCCACTATTATTCTTTTTCTTGTAATTCCTGATATTTATGTCCAACGAAATATGCTAGAAGTTGAATTCGCAGTTCTAAATGTATCAGTTTCATGTTCTTTCAAAAAGATAAAATAAAATAGTTTTATGTTTTGGATGTATGTTTTTTGCGTACAATACATCATTGACTAAATACCCCTTTTGCTCCCTCGCGTAAGTTGTTGATATTCCTATCAAGTGATTTCTTGGTTCTGCCTTTTTGTATCATTAAAAAAATAGTTTCTTTGTCATGATGATTTTTATTTCAATTATTTATAGGTGCTGGATATTCAAAAATTAGCGGCCGAAATGGGGTTGGGTTGTATAACTACATACAAGCTAGATGCTCTTAAATCAGTTCGTCGAAAAAGTGAATCCAAGGATATGACTACCAGGTGTTCCACTGAGGATATTGTGGATCTAAATATTCAAAATTCAGATTCACTTAGATCACAAATAGAAACAATGTCATCAGCTGCCCCAGAAGGGTTGGACGCATATCCATCTGGCTTGGAGAACAGTAAGTACTTTCTGTTAGTGTTTGTAATGTATCAATTCTTTTTTTTAATCCATGAAACATACTAGGAATATGGCAGTTTGGGAATACTCTATTATGATTGTATATCTATAATTTGTGATGCATGGACAAAATAAAAGCGTTTTAAATCCTGGTATAAAGTTGTCAGTTGTTATGATTTCACTATGAGTTGTGTAAAATCATAGATGATGTTGATAGATGGACGTCAGCAATTGACAGTAATGAAGTTATTACTTTAGTATGGGATTCTTTTACTGCAGTATTTCTCTTTAATGCATGTTCAATTGTTCAGTCCTGTTGGATTGTAGGGATGGCAGTATTTACTTAAGCAACATGTGCGTTATGTCTCTCATATAATTCTGCAGTGGTCTTGCAAAGACCGTTGGAAATAAGGAAGCAATTAGGTGTGTTATTTTCCATTACTTACGTATAATGGAAGTGTGTTGGGATTTTCATGGTAACATTTAGGCTCCGTTGGATAATAAGTCGGAAAATGATAGCAAAAACAATTGATTTGTGTGAGAAGTTGGAAATGAGTTGAGAGATGTGGTGATATGCTCTCCATCTCATGCTTATTTTGTGAGTAGATGTTCTCCATCCTTCTTTGTGTTTTGTGGAAAATTTGTCTTCCTCACCACCCAAAGAAAATTTTCCCATGGAGAAAGCAACAAAGTAAGAGAACGTCGCACTCCATCACTAACTTACTGGCAACTTCTCAAATCAATTGTTTTTGCTATCATTTTCCATCTTGTTATCAAATGGAGCCTTAGGTGTTGTTTGGTTGGGTTTTAAAAAAATATTTTGGGAGGTTTTTTCAAAAAAAATCATGTTTGGTTCACCCATTTTTAAAACTTCATTCAAGATTTTTTTTTAAAGAAAAACTTTAAGAAATGAATAAAAAACAAAGATTATATTTTTTGTAAAATTTTAAAAATAGTGTACCGTATACAGATTAAATTGAAAAACAATTTTAAAGAACTATACTTAAAAGTAAATTTTAAATTAAACATTTAAAAACTCCAGCCAAACTAAACCTTATTGTCTTATTTTACATTAGGAAGCCGGGACTCTTGGTTATGAGGAAGGAAAATCACTTTTGCTTCCTATCTTTGAAAAACGAAATAAGCATGCAGCTCATTAAGGTTTACTTTGGTTTGAGCCTGTTATAAGCCCGCTCAATTTTTGTTTTAGGAGAGTGTTCTTGTTTGGTGATGTCAAGTTGCTATCTCCCCTAATAGCGGGAGAATAATGTATGTCATGGTCTCTTAAAAAAAGTTGGATACTGATAGGTTAAGGATACACTTATTATCATATATATTTGAATACGTGTTCATGTTAAGAACATAACATTTTATATCAATCAAATTAGCAATTAAACTTCAAAAATATTATCAAATATCGATCCACCCATCTACCATGATGTTTTCTAGCCCTACTTTCTTTTGATACAATTTTTAAGTTGATTTTTTGTAATAATTATACTTTTTTTGCATGTTCCCATATGCTGTGTTTGTTATCCACATGTTTGCAAGTCTTCAAGAGTACCAATTGAGTATCTGAGACTATTAATTTATTCTTTAAATTATGGATAAGTATCCAAGAGTATCCCAAAAGTATCGGTACTCATTTATCCATTAATTATGGATATAAAAGGAAGTATCTGATATGTATCTAGGAGTATCCGGAGAGTAAAACTTTGGTTCGCTGCCCAACCATATTTAGCTTGGGCTGCCAATGGGCCTGGTCCATGGGCCATTTGAGAATTAGATAGGAATACTTTTGTATTCATCATTGGTGTACTTGCATTCTTGTTGATCCTTTATACTCGAACTCCATTAATATAATGATGCCCATTCTCCCTTGATTTTTATTAATAAAAGCATTTGTTTCTGATAAAAAATAAAATAAAATATAATGATATTGTCCTCATTCCTGCGGAAGTTGTCTTTCATAGACCGAACCACATAAATCTCTCTTGCCTTGTTTTCTGTGCACTGTTTACTGTTTACTGCTTTTCTATTTTACTGCCGCTTCCATTGTCCATGGTCTTGAAACTTGCCTGATGCAAAAAACCATGTATTAATAATGATCATGATTATGCTATGCTGTCTCCTTAATAATTGTTAGAGTTGATTGTAGAGCTAGAAAAGGTTGCATGTCGCATCTGATGTTCCTGTTTCTTTTTGGAACTACGAAGGTGGACGTGACTACTAGTGATTTTAGCTAACCGTGACACAGAGTTGTTTTGAAATTAAAAAGGATATAAATCACGCAATAGAGCTGAACATATTGATGTTTCAAATTTTAAGGTTTAGGTTGTCGCTTTCATGTTCGTTAAAATCCCGCTTATTCTTTTTCTTGTTTTCATGTTCATATTAGTTATTAATTTTCTTCTTCTTGTGTATATGATAATTGTGGTTGTTTGTCTTGCATAGTTCATATGCCCATGATAGTATTTCTCGTATGCAAATGGTATTTCAGTTGGTCTAGAGCAAGCAAAAAACGGAACTTACACTAGCAAAGCTGAGCTCAGGAAGAATATTAGAAGAATGAAAAATGGGGTTGGAAGAAGTCATTTGGCAGGTGACCGGGTTGGAAAATCAGAAGGATTTTCTCCAAATAGCTTTGATCGGGTTCTTCTCGATGCTCCTTGTTCAGCTCTTGGCTTGAGGCCTCGGCTGTTTGCTGGAGAGGTAGACATTTTTTTGAAATTGTTTTAATTTCAAGAACCCTAATTGCTGGAGGGGCCTCCTTCGTCAAAATCTAATAAGATTTTAACAAAACCCTAACATACTCTTAACCATAGTTGAAAGTGCAATTCTATTAAAAAGAAAAAAAAAAGACTTTGTAAAACTCCTAATTACTGAAAATAACAGGACTTCATTACTAGTTACCAAAAGAAAGCAAAAGAGTGAGTCTTATCTTTCCGTATTCAATCATGTTAATGGACCAGCAGTCCACCAAAATCATACAAAAGTGTACATTTACATCTTTTCAACACAAAGAGACAATTAGTCTCATAAGATTATCGCTTTCTAGTTATATATGATATAAGAAACTGAATCCCCTTGTAAAACTTCCAAATCAGATGCCAAGAGTATATCCAAGGACTGTTGGACAATACATAAAATGCTTAATGTTGCAAACATATTTTTTGCTTTTCCTGTAATCTAGATTCTATTCTATTGCAAAAGCTCGAGATCTTCCGGAACAAAGTCAGTTTTAGTGCAACAATCTAAAATCTGCATCTTGCAACTATCTTGGAACAAAGTCATTTTAGTGCAATCCTATTAATATCTACCAACTATTTGCATGCGACTCAGTCTATCTCTAGTTCTTTTTATTTTCACCCTTTTTTTTGTTTATCTTTTCTCTTTTTGACAAGAAGTCAAATATATATTTGTTATATAGGAAACACTGGAATCATTGAGGAACCATTCCAAATATCAGAGGAAAATGTTTGACCAGGCGGTGCAGCTAGTTCGTCCTGGTGGAGTTATTGTGTATTCTACGTAAGTAATCGTTTTGGTGCTCCAAGTTTGTGGGACCTTGATTTTGATTGCTTTCTTTTAATGCTATTATCCTTATTTCCCCCCTAAAGAATTCCAAAGACCAATATGATTGATAAATATAGCAAACCTTCTTATCAGTCTTTTGATCAGTTGACAAAATAAGATTGAAATTGAAATGGCAACTTCAATCGAAATATTTCTGGCGGTAGGTAATGTCTCACCCTTGCACGATGCTAATCATTAGTGATCAATACATCCGAAATTTGAAAAAGAAAAACGACAAAACCATGAGCTATCTTAGTTCTCTTGGCTGATTGGCCAAATTCGTTTATAATCTATGGGTAGGCCTGTTCCAAAAGTGACAGGACGACCTCTTTGAATTTTTTTTTTGGTTAAAATAACTGTGCTATTTGTTTTCGATAAAAAAAAAAACTGTGCTGAAATAATTTGGGACATTAAATTAATCAACACAACGTTTCCTAACCAAGGCTGTGAGCCTGTGACCCTTCCCATGATTGGCATCTTCTTCTTCTAGTATTTTTCTTGCTGACTTGGAAACAAAAACACTTCTGTTTGGGTGAAGAACCTGTGCTGGACATGGGTACGGGTAAGACACCCCTTGGGTACATATCCGGCATGCCATGTGGCGTGTCGGACATGTTTACATTAATAATGTTGTGGTCATGGCTAGGACACACCATAGTCACTTGGACATGACGGGGAGAAAGAAAGAGTTAAAAGTGGGTCATTGTGTAAATTTTAAAAATATTTAGGGTGTCTTTTATTGAAAAGAGAAAAAGACAATTTTTAAAACTTTAGTTATTATATACGGATCTGTTCCCGATCCCCATCCCAAAAAAATAATTAACCAAAATCAAAAGGATAGGGTTTCACTTCTACATAATTAACACACAAAAAATTTATTTGTTTGTTAACGCGTCCCGTGCCATGCCCATGCCTAAGTTTTTAATATTTGCCATGTCCGCATGTCCTTTCTAATCAGATACAAGCTGCCTTTTTTGCTACTTCTTGTTCCTAAAGTAGGATTCTTAGGCCCCATGATTTATTGATCCCAGAATTTCGGGTTTGACTATGATTTGTAGGCATAAATTCTAGATCTTTTTATTGCGTTCATGAGTTGTAACCTAGCCTGTCAAGATTCTTTTCAGTATCAGAGGAAGAAACAAAATGAGTCGTGATGATTTGAGACCCCGAGGTAAAATGAATGTCAACCTCTATATGCTTAGTTGTCTCATGAAGCACGTAATCAAATGCAAGCATGATAGGTGATATTTATTATCACGGTATCACTGAGGGACTCTGTTTCTTTGTTTCCCCCCCAAAAATAGAGCTAAGAGGAAACTCACAGACACCTTCCTGTGCTACGGCTCTATATTCTGCCTCAGTAGAATATTTGCAAAGTATCAGATGCGAACCATAGGAAGTATAAAAGCAAGAGGTAGGACTTCTTTTGGGAGGTATGCACATGCCGAAATTTTGTTGGCAAATGTGGCTCCTTACAACAACTTTTTCTAATTCATTGGACTCGTAGTCCAGTCTTGAGTGGTACGACACCTCTTCAGGTTCTCCAGCCCTACTTCCTTTTAGTTTCCTCTTAAGCCTTGGTTTTTTTTTTTTGGTGCACTTGCTCAGAATGTTAGCATTTCTAGACACAAACATGATGGCAAATCTGTCTGTCACATCTTGTAGGCCAGGGTGTTATGCTGTATCTCAGGGCTATTGATCTTTTGAAACCGTAATAGCTTTTAGTCCTGCAGGGTTACAATGTGTAGTAATGGTCTAACTTCAACATAATCAATGTTGGGATATATATATATATATATAAATATTACATCTTTTTATATTTATCTTTTATTTTATTACTGATTAGATGTTAAAACCTCTTCCGACACTTGAAATTTCATCATTATGGTGCTTTTGTTTTGTCTATAAATAGTTAGCCATTACAAAATTCCACTTGGTTTGATAGGAAGTTTTATCCTAGGGTTCTCTTCCAGTTGCTGTAGTCAATTTCCAGCAATCATTTTCTAAATTCTGGGCAACTTTTACTAGTCGCTATTGTGGCTTTTATACTAGGAAGTGTTGGCACATGTTTCGATGCATGTCTTTTCCCACCTATGGGGCATGTTTTAGTGGATGCATTTCGAACCACTGGTGTATGTTTTCGTTGATTTTATTGATCTGTGGTTGATCTGTGGTACTTTTTAGGCATGCATTTTTTCAAGCACAAAAGATCAATTTATTTAGATTTAAGGGGGAGAGCTATTTCATCGAACTTGTAGAATTTTGTGGCTCAAATTGGTTTTGGTTTAACATCTCTCTAAGTTTCAGGTGGAGTATTACAAATCAAGATTGCCATTATTTATGAAGTTATAATTTATTCATGGAATTTGTTTTAGTTTTGTTGTTGCTTTTATTTATTTGCTTTTCTCTCTTTCCTATATTGTTACCAAGCATTTTTTTTTTGGTTCATCAATTATCAATATAACTTCATATGCTGCCATTCGACTATCAATGGTGAAGAACAAAATTTTATTTAGCCATTATGAGATATTCCACATTGATTTTAGAAACTTTCTTAATGTGGATGGAGGGACTATTAGTTTTTTGACATCGGCGATTTCCAATGTAGATGCACAATAAATCCGGGTGAGAATGAAGCACTGGTTCGGTATGCTTTGGATAAATACAAGTTTCTCGCACTGGCCTCACAGGTTTGTTAGATCACAAATTCAATTACAATTCCAAACTTGTTTTCCTTTTCTTCTTGGTCGGAATGCTCAGTGTCGATTCAAACCATTTTTATGTTAGTTATTGAGCAAAAAAATAAAGAAATTAAATTTGGTATCACATGTACAATTATTATTATTATTTTTTTCAAGAAAAGGAAACTTTAAACCCCATTCCATTTGAGAACTATAGTTTTGTTTTGCAGTATAAATGGTTAAAAGTGTGTGGGGTCACAAAAGCCCACCCCCTAACCCTGTAGTGCATATACAAAATTAAGGCCCCAAAGTGGGGTAATTAGTTGTAGACCCAAATTGACCTATGAAGCGTTCCAAGACCAGTTAAACCAGAAATGATTTAAGTCCACCAAACAAAAGACCAAAAATATGGCAAGACAGAAGGGACCATGGGGCATTATGAGGTAGCATATGTCTTTGTGGAAAAGGCTTAGAATCTGCCCAGAGAAAAAGCAAGCCACCTAACATGCAAACCAAATGTCAGAAAAGAACCACACTTATAAATATATAGTATATATCTGTACTACACGTTAAGCTTGAACTTTGGTGTCAAAATTAATCGCCCTTCATATAGTGCTCTTTCCTTTGTTCCTTAAAGGGTATTTTTGTAAATTGCCAGTTATTTTGTTAAAAAACGTTGATAGTAAGGCTTGAACACATGGCTTCAAATTTGAAGACATCATGCTATTACTACTTCAGCTAATACAGTGCATGATTTACATCTCAACAACTACTAGGGGTAATATTGCACACGCATTGAGTGTGCCACAAATTCTAGTCCGTATTAAGGAGACCGTGAATGTCATGAGCATTGTGGGGAGGGGAGGTTCCCTCCTATGGAGTTACTTATGAGTTACCCATCTTTTGAGAGATGTTCAGCCACTTGGTCTGCCTTCTTTGAATATATACACGTCTATCCTCAAAGTGGAGATATTTTCTCTTCTTATCAAACAATAAATTTTTATTTTCTTTTCAATTTCAAAATGAAATTGAAAGAGTATAACAGGAAATTTGAAGCATGGACATGAATCGAGGACATGAATATAGCAGACACGTACATAATATCCTAGAAGTAGAGCATGCACTTGTTGAATTAGTAAAGAACTATTCCTTGTATGTACAAAAAAAGTGTCAATGACAAATAATCTCTTTGGAAATATTATCCAGTATGACATTGCTGTGATGCAAAGATTATTACATATGAACAATGTTTTAAATTGTGGTAGCGTATCACGTTGCGTTTTGGTTCCAGAATTGCAGCTCACAAATTGCGTAATAGCGTAAGCAATTTGGATAATGAATTGCATAATAATAAAAAAAATAAAAAATTATATTATACTAAAGAATATTAATAAAGATTTATTAAAACACTATTATTTTAAATAACTATAAATATATATATACATAGATAGATATTTATTATTATTATTATTTATTTATAATGAGATAATACTAATAAATAATACGTTAAGAAAGGCCTTTACTTTAGGAAAGAGTGAGACTAAATGTTGTAAATGTTTCATATGACCAATGGCACACAAGTCATTTTAACCTTTACAAAAACCTAAATATAAAATATATCCTCTCTTCTTTTGCAGCCTCCTCCTTCCTCTCTTGTCTTGTCTCTTTCTTCTCCTTCGTTCTTCCACTGTCCAGCTCCCTCCTCTCTCGTCTTGTCTCTCTTCTTCTCCTTCGTTCTTCCACTGTCCAGCTTCGTTCAGAAGAATGGTGAAGAAAGGAGAAGAACTATCCAGCTTCGTTCAGAAGAAAGATGAAGAAAAGAGAACGGAAGGAAGGAGAAAAACGTGATTTGGTGGAGGAAATAAAGCTAGGGTTTTCTTTTCCCCTTTATTTTTTTTAAGTTGGTATTCCCAAATAGTGTGAGTAATTTGCTAATAGCGTAAAATAGTTTGAGTTAAGCATAAAATAGCGTGCCACGTCATCGAATTGCGTAAGCAATTTGGATTAAAAGCGATTGGAGCTGCGCTACATAGCGTTTTTACGGAGAAAAATGCAATTGTGCGCCATATGGCGCGTTTTTCAAAACACTGCTTATGAATCATAGTACATAAAAGATTGCGTTAAGTATATTGATTTTTATTATTGCATATGTTTTATGTTATCATCACCCACTCCTACTCCCATATCCACTACTAATAAAACAATTCCTTGTTATGCTTTGATGTTATAATCTTCTTTATTTAGTAACTATCGTAAGTCTCTCGCATTCAAAAAGGAAATCCCATGTCAACGTCCAAAGTATGTTGAACACATTTCAACCATTCTCCAGGAAGTGGGAGACATGCATTGTACCATGCAAAAGTTTAATCTTCTTTTTACTAAACCTAATTGTTGGATAGAACTTTAATCGTTATAATGTATCATTTTCTTGTGTCCTCCAATACGATTTATTAAAGAGTCAACATTCATCTCATTTCCTTCTCCCGCATTTTTTGATGGTCAAAGAGAACCCTGGATAAGATGATCCTCTGTTGAGATTATAAATCCAATATCGGGAAATTGAAGCCTTGCAAAGCAGTATATAAGATCAAGGGCTACGATGTTCCGAACTGTAATATGCTATCAGAGCGTGGTTATTCACTATGGTGTCAGGCCCAATGGTCACAAGGGCTCCATTTCACCCAATACATAATCAGTCAATGTGTTGTTGGGCTCAAAATTACGCCATACGTGTGGGGTGTCTTGAGATTATACATCCCAGATCCGGGAATTGAAGCTCGACTACTTTAAAATGTTTTGGAGTACTAAAAGAGTTACCTATTGAGGTTTGGAAGGGTCTAGGTGATAAAGGCATTGGTTGGCTCACAAGGTTTTTCAACAAGATATTGAGGTCAAAGAAGATGCCGGAAGAATGGAGGAGAAGCACCCTAATCCCGATTTATAAGAATAAAGGGGATATACAAAATTGCGCCAATTACAGGGGGATTAAACTCATGAGTCATACTATGAAGTTATGGGAAAGGGTGATTGAGCGGAGACTAAGAAAAGAAACCAGCATTTTAGATAATCAATTTGGTTTTATGCCCGGAAGGTCGACCATGGAAGCAATTTACTTGTTGCGGCGTTTGATGGAGCAATATCGGAGGGATCAAAAGGACCTACACATGGTTTTCATTGACTTGGAGAAGGCGTACGATAGGGTACCCAGAGAGATTTTGTGGAAAGCCCTAGAGAAGAAAGGGGTTAGGATTGCCTATATTCGTGTTATCAAGGACATGTATGAAGGAGCTATGACTAGTGTGAGAACACATAGTGGGTCCACAGAAGATTTTCCTATAACTATAGGACTACACCAAGGGTCAGCTTTGAGCCCTTATCTGTTTACCTTGGTCTTGGATGTACTCACGGAACACATTCAAGAGCCAGCACCGCGATGTATGCTGTTTGCAGATGATATTGTCCTAGTGGGTGAGTCCAGAGAAGAGCTAAATGGGAAGGTGGAAACTTGGAGACAAAATTTAGAAGCGCATGGCTTTCGTTTAAGCAGAAGTAAGACAGAATACATGGAGTGCAAGTTCAATAAAAGGCGGAGCACTACTAACTTAGAGGTAAAAGTTGGGGATAATGTCATACCACAAGTCACTCGGTTTAAGTATCTTGGATCCATTATACAAGAAGATGGGGAGATAGAGGGAGATGTAAATCACCGGATTCAAGCAGGATGGTTGAAATGGAGGAAAGCTTCGGGTGTGTTATGTGATAAAAAGGTACCACTCAAGTTAAAAGGAAAATTCTATCGTACCGCGGTTAGACCAGCAATGTTGTATGGGACTGAGTGTTGGGCGGTCAAAAGCCAACACGAGAATAAACTAAGTGTAGCTGAGATGAGAATGTTGAGATGGATGAGTGGCAAGACTAGGAAAGATAAGATCAGGAATGTTACCATCAGAGAGGGAGTTGGGGTGGCACCTATTACAGAAAAGATGGTTGAATCTCGACTTAGATGGTTTGGGCATGTATGGAGGAGACCTGCAGATGCCATGGTTAGGAGAGTTGATCATATGGAGGGAAGCCTAGTTGTTAGAGGCAGAGGAAGACCTAGAAAAACTATAGGTGAAACTATTAAGAAGGATTTAGAGGCGAATGGTTTCACTAGAGATATGATTCACGACAGACCACTATGGCGTCGTTTGATCCATGTAGCCGACCCCACCTAGTGGGATAAAGGCTTGTTGTTGTTGGAGTACTAAAAGAGTTAAAATTGAAAATCTAAATCAGTCTAAAATTGAAAATTTAAATCAGTCTTGTATTTTATATGACTATTCTGTTTGAGTAATAGGGTACCTCAGTAATAAAACAATACCAACATAACAACAACAACAACAACAAGCCTTTATCCCACTAGGTGGGGTCGACTACATGGATCAAACGACGCCATAGTGGTCTGTCGTGAATCATATCTATAGTGAAACCATTCACCTCTAAATCCTTCTTAATAGTTTCACCTATAGTTTTTCTAGGTCTTCCTCTGCCTCTAACAACTAGGCTTCCCTCCATATGATCAACTCTCCTTACCACGGCATCTACAGGTCTCCTCCATACATGCCCAAACCATCTAAGTCGAGATTCAACCATCTTTTCTGGAATAGGTGCCACCCCAACTCCCTCTCTGATAGTAACATTCCTGATCTTATCTTTCCTAGTCTTGCCACTCATCCATCTCAACATTCTCATCTCAGCTACACTTAGTTTATTCTCGTGTTGGCTTTTGACCGCCCAACACTCAGTCCCATACAACATCGCTGGTCTAACCGCGGTACGATAGAATTTTCCTTTTAACTTGAGTGGTACCTTTTTATCACATAACACACCCGAAGCTTTCCTCCATTTCAACCATCCTGCTTGAATCCGGTGGTTTACATCTCCCTCTATCTCCCCATCTTCTTGTATAATGGATCCAAGATACTTAAACCGAGTAACTTGTGGTATGACATTGTCCCCAACTTTTACCTCTAAGTTAGTAGTGCTCCGCCTTTTACTGAACTTGCACTCCATATATTCTGTCTTACTTCTGCTTAAACGAAAGCCATGCGCTTCTAAATTTTGTCTCCAAGTTTCCACCTTCCCATTTAGCTCTTCTCTGGACTCACCCACTAGGACAATATCATCTGCAAACAGCATACATCGCGGTGCTGGCTCTTGAATGTGTTCCGTGAGTACATCTAAGACCAAGGTAAACAGATAAGGGCTCAAAGCTGACCCTTGGTGTAGTCCTATAGTTATAGGAAAATCTTCTGTGGACCCACTATGTGTTCTCACACTAGTCATAGCTCCTTCATACATGTCCTTGATAACACGAATATAGGCAATTCTAACCCCTTTCTTCTCCAGAGCTTTCCACAAAATCTCTCTGGGTACCCTATCGTACGCCTTCTCCAAGTCAATGAAAACCATGTGTAGCTCCTTTTGATCCCTCCGATATTGCTCCATCAAACGCCGCAACAAGTAGATTGCTTCCATGGTCGACCTTCCGGGCATAAAACCAAATTGATTATCTAAAATGTTGGTTTCTTTTCTTAGTCTCCGCTCAATCACCCTTTCCCATAACTTCATAGTATGACTCATGAGTTTAATCCCCCTGTAATTGGCGCAGCTTTGTATATCCCCCTTATTCTTATAAATCGGTATTAGGGTGCTTCTCCTCCATTCTTCCGGCATCTTCTTTGACCTCAATATCTCGTTGAAAAACCTTGTGAGCCAACCAGTGCCTTTATCACCTAGACCCTTCCAAACCTCAATAGGTATACTATCTGGCCCAACTGCTTTACCACTATCCATTCGTTTCAATGCTTCTTTCACTTCCTTTTCTTGAATTCTGCGATAAAAGGTGAAATTTTGGTCATTCTCTCGCATGTTCAGCTCATCTCCACATGCTAAAATCTCATAACCTTCATTAAATAATTTGTGAAAATAGTCCTTCCATCTCTCTTGTATGTCTTGTTCTTTAACCAGGACATTACCTTCTTCGTCCTTGATGCATCTCACTTGATCCAAGTCTTTTGTCTTCCTTTCTCGACCCTTAGCAAGTCGGTAAATAGCTTTTTCCCCCCCAGCTTTGGTGCCTAAAGATTTGTATAATCCATCAAAAGCTTTAGTCCTCGACTCACTCACCGCCTTCTTAGTCTCTTTCTTTGCTTCTTTGTAAGATTCCCAATTTTCCGCATTCTTACATAAAGACCAAGCTTTAAAGCATTTCCTTTTTACCTTAACTTTATCTTGTACACTATCATCCCACCACCAAGATTCTTTATCCCTATGTCCACATCCTCTCGATTCACCCAGCGTCTCTTTAGCTATCTTCCTGATCCCCTCGGCCGCCTTGTCCCACATATCATTTGCGCTTCCGTTTGCCTCCCAAAACCCACCCTCCAGCACCTTGTGTTGAAAGATCCTTTGTTTTTCACCCTTCAAATGCCACCATCTAATCCTTGAAACCTTACCTTGGCCCCTTCTCTTCACTTTTCCCTTAACTCGTATATCCATTACAAGGACTCTATGTTGGGTAGTCAAGCTCTCTCCAGGTATGGCTTTACAGTCCATACAACTCTTTCGATCTCCTTTCCTAAAGAGGAAGAAATCGATCTGAGAGCATGTTGTCCCACTCTTGTATGTGATGAGGTGCTCCTCCCGCTTCTTAAAACATGTATTGGCTACCATAAGATCATAAGCAGACGAGAAATCAAGGATAGATTTTCCCTCGGTATTTACCACCCCAAAGCCATAACCTCCATGCACCCCCTATAGTTATCAGAAGGGCTCCCTACGTGCCCATTCAGATCCCCTCCTAGAAAAATCTTTTCTCTAAGTGGTATATCCTGAATCAAGCCTTCTAAGTCCTCCCAAAATTTTATCTTGAGGTGTTCTTCACACCCGACCTGAGGTGCATAAGCACTGATCACATTAAAAGTGTCCTGCTCCACTACAAATTTTAGGGCTAGGATCCTATCTCCTACCCTCTTTACATCTACAATGTCCTTCTTCCACCATTTGTCGACAATTATACCCACTCCATTTCTCGATTTAACCTTGCCAGTGTACCAAAGCTTAAAACCCGAAGTGTCTAATTCCTTCGCCTTAGCTCCAACCCACTTAGTTTCTTGAAGGCACATGAAATTGATCCTCCTCCTGATCATAGTGTCAACTATTTCCATAGATTTTCCTGTGAGTGTGCCTATATTCCAAGTCCCAAAACGAATCCTCCTCTCATGAACTAGCTTCTTTACCCGCACCCGTTCACATAGATGCGGGAACCCTTGCTTATTTTTCACTACATCCAGGCGGCGATGTAGCGGCCCTTGCTCATTTGTCACTGGACTCGGACGATCCAGCGCGTTGCTTCTTTAGTAAGATGTACTATTTATACATTATTCTTATCAAGGTAATATTTATTAAAATAATAGTGAATGTTATTGATTTCTGAAAGTTTGATATTTTTTTTTCAGCATCCCAAAGTTGGGGGACCTGGCCTGGTTGGACGGTATGAATCATCTGACGGATATATCGAGTAAGTTATTATTTCATCATTTCGTATGATACTGTGAAATGGAACTGCATGCAGAGAAAAGATTAAGGTTTTCTGCCGAGTTCTGCTTCAAGTGGTTTGTTATGAGTCCAAATTTGTTGAAACTCACTCAAAGAGAGTTATAGTGACCCTATTATGTGATTGGTTGATATATCCAGTAGAGTCCTCGTCAAAGGAATTCAAAATCTGAAGATATATAATGATGTGGCAATATTAACCAATCACAGAGTAGGGGGTCACGGTGACCTTGGATGAGGGTCAACAAAATTGAATTCCTTCTTCTAATGATGCGTCATTCCCCTGATGATTAACAAATCTGGAACTGAAACTTCATATTGTTGATTCTTATGTTTACTTATCTAAATATTGATGATTAAGAAATTAATTAGTTTTGCGTGTGGTAGTAAAAAACTTGTAATGTTATATAGGGAATGGTTAAGGCCTGGTGAGGAAGATCTTGTTCAGAGGTTTGATCCATCATCTTCACTCGATACAATCGGCTTTTTTGTAGCCAAGTTTAGCGTGGGCCCCAAAGATTTATCTGCTGAAGAAAATACGTAATAATTATATATGTGAAATCATCAACGAAGCTTGCTTATTTTTCAATGGAGCGAGCTCCGTCCCTCCATCCCATTGGCGTTATTAGGTGAGTTAAGATTGTTGAAAAATGGTTATTTTGTCACATCACAGATAATTATCAGAATTTCTGGCAATTCATTAGTGTTTTCAAATTTCAACGGCCGAAAATTTAGCCAGGTTAGCTTTCCCAAATTGTATTCGACCCGGTTTACATATGCTCTGTTCATGTATGTTATGTTGCTATAAAATACATTTGAAAACGCAACCCGTAATAGTTTTCCTTTTTTATTTCTTATGCATTCCAATATTGCGAACTTATACATGTAAGATGTGTTTCTAGGTTTTAGAGGGTAGTATTGACAATTTAAACCCCTCCTCTCTCTCTCTCTCTCTCTCTCATATTCTATGAAGTGCCATCTTCAAACTTAAAACGCATTTAATTTGGTTAAATTATGATTAATGTATGAATCATTATAACATAAGATTATTTATTGCTTTTCAACTTCTTTGGGTTCGAGTCTCACCCAGGGTGGGGACTGTTTTTTTGTTATTTGTAGTAAAAAGAAGAGGCATTCTTTTTTTAAACTTAAAAAAATAAAATTATTGTAAATTTTATTTAGAGAGGGGAGGTGAGTTGCAAATTACATCAATTATTTTTGACGAATCATTTCCCCTTAGCGTCGGATCTGGTGCCTGTTAGTCCTACCACAAGCCAAAGTAAACAATTTCATCTCCATTGTAGTAATACCCCATCTATTCCATAGGTTCATCCACATTCCATACAGTAATCTCATCGCACAGTGAGGGAGCCATTTCCATCATCATCGCCACCATATCACTGTACCAATCAAAGTCGGCCATGGTGTACTCCGAGCCTCACAACCTTCCATCACGACGTCGTATTCAATCACCTCCATTGATTCATTCATGCAACCAACTCTGCCACCCTTATCATTCTTTCTCCATCGGTCCGTTGAGTATCTCCCTCACTACGGCTTGATCAAATTCCATAACATTCAATTCAATTCTTCGAATTTGTCAATAAAGATCGGCGTTTAGGATTTGAAAGCCGAACCTGAGGCCATTTTTACGTAGACAAAAAGGTAGGAGGGAGGGGAACAAAAAGGAGTGAAGGGGCTAGAAACTTATAGTCATATGCTTTGCTACAACATTTATGGCAAGTGGTTGACAACTCAAAAAATAACTCCTCACTACTACATGAATTAATTTAATTTAATTTTTTTAAGGAATCTCAAGCTCCAGAAAATTGCGACTAGTAGAGAGTTATTTTATTAAAAAGTAAAAGGAGGTCTGAAAAGTTATCACGAAAAGGAGAGTTATTTTGTGGCTTGTTTTATTTTTAACTTCTTACGAAAATTAATTTTTTTTGTTATCACATTCTATCTTGTTACTAAAAATAATCCACAAATACAAAAAAGTATCACCAAATGTCATAATAAGATGCTAAACGATTTATTTAAAGTGTTAATAAGCATACCCTTATTTTTTTTTTATCACCAATCGACCAATTCACAGCATACATGCCTCTCTGTTCAATGTTTCATACTCTTTTAGATATTGTGTTAATCTAGTTGGCATCAATTTTCTATTCATATGATTCCCAAAAAAAAAATGTTTTTTTAACAGTTCTTGTCTATCTTCACATATATATACATACAAATTTGTAAAAAAAAGTTGCAAGTCAAATTTATTTAATGTCACATTCATATCTACAGTGACTCTGTACAAAGACAATGTGGAACTGATTAGATTGCCATGTCATCTTAACAATGAGATATGTACCTCTCAAAAAAAAAAGAATAGTTTTTTCCAATGGTTTTTCAATGTAACATATATACATACAAATTCATATATATATATATATATATATATATGTAGATGAGATAGTAAAAAAAGTTGTGGGATCCATTTAAGTAGTGTCACAGCATATGCATATACTACGTAGAATGTTTCGCAGACAATGTAAAAATGCAATATTGCCGTGTCATCTTCACAAGCATCGTAATAGACAAGCTAACATGAAACTTAATGATGTCTCTAATAATAAAATGAATATCTAAGTCTCTTACTTTTCACTACAATAGTAAAGAAAACTTCTCAACCCATTCAGGTGTAACTCGAACTCGAGATCTTCTGGATTTGGGTGGGCGCCTTTAACCGCTGCACTAATATATCTTTCTCGTTAATTTGCTATGGTCGGTAAATAAAAATGAAGTTTAGAAATATTACGAGGTATTTTTTTAATAAAAATAAAATAAAATTATTAGGCGGTTGATTGATAAAGAATAATTCACCTTCTCATATATATATTTTTTAAGTTCAGTAGTTACATAATTCATACAATTTATTTAATTTATATTTATATATGGTGCAAAAGTTATAACTTTTTTTTTTTAAAAAATAATAATATGCCAAGCCGGTAAAGATGGAAGAGTCTATTATTAGATGCATTATGTATGTGACTTTTTGATTCTCTATTATTTTTAAAAAATTGATACCAAATCGTCATATATATGTATATATATATTAGATTCTAATCCGTACGATGCACGGGCGCGCGGATTATATTTTATAAATTTATTTATAATATAGAAAATAAAAATATTTTTCAATTATCTAATTTAATTCGTATGAACATTTGATAGATAATATAAATGACATGATAAAGAAAAAAGAAAGAAAGAAATGAAACATACATTTCTTGCGATGAATTATTTATGCGAAAAGATTTCACACACTTTACTTGTTAGATTTAGAGTGCATAGAGATAATCCTATGACACCTTTGGCGTGTAATTAAGTGTGGGAAGAAAAGTTGGTATAACCAATACTATCACTGATTTGAAAACTCTAATATTCAATATAATCAAAGAATCTAAAAATCATAGTAAAGTATACAATGTTATATTACACTTTGCTATCATATTTGCCAGTTTGTACTTGCTAAATTTATTATCGACTTTCCGCTTGAATTTTTCTTTGTTGAAAAAAATAATAATAACAAAAACACAATAACAATGAAGATATAAATAGAAAATAAATAAATACTTACATTATATTAAATAAATAACAATTAAATTAAAAAAAGTATTAATTATGTATTAATGGAGGAACATCCTCCATTTGACATGTGACACATTCATGTTTAAAGGGGGAACATTTTACTTTAGTAGTAGTAAATATATGAAACTCACAAAATGTTATTTTAAAACTTTTAAAGTATCACTCTTAGCGATAAAGTTTATGATAATTTACAATGAAAAATAAAATACTTAAACGTCTACTTTATTACTTATTAAATGTAATATTTTAAAAAAATACTAGTAAAAGCAAAGGTATGTGAGAACATGAGCCGATTTTGTGCAAGGCACCTATTCATAATACTATCTCCGTTTCAAACTAATTGTCTTACTTCTTTTGGAGATAACTAATTTAACAAATTTTAAAATAGAAAATAAGTTATATATATATATATATTTATAATCATTTAATATAGATTAAAATTAATGTTTTTTTTTTTAAATATAAATTTCAAGTAAGACTACTAATTAATATAAAAGAGATAACAATAACATGTGTAAGATATTGATAACGCATTGAACAAAATTATATAGTTGTAGGTAAACATTGAGAATGACATATTTCTAACAATATATAAAAGTGGAATTAAGGTAGTGAATTTTTTTTTTTTTTGAGGGCTAGGGGAATTAAATCACGTGAAAAATATGGATCGAGCTAACAAACTATGTGGTTGAATGCAATATTGATCAAATAGTTTAATACGGCAATAAAGTGATTAAATAAAATGGGCTATTGAAAAAATTAGCTTACACTTTTATTTAATGTGAGAGTTGGAACATATGTGTTAGCGTGCATGGTTGGATAACTTATCCCGATTCGACCTCCCCAATCCCTACTCTAAATGGAATCATTTTTTTTTTTTTTTTTTGTTTTTATTATGATGAGAAAGGTTAATATAATTAAAAAAAATATGGCAAGAAAAGTTAATATACTACTATGCACAAACAATACATGTACAAATCTTATTTTAGTGTAGTACATTGATTAAACCCAAATTTTCCACACATAGAAAATAATTTAATGTTATGATATATATTAAAATTTTCATTGATCAACTCCATAAATGAATTGCACAATTGGAAATTTGCCATTATATGTTTGTCAAATGACCCTTCCAACTAAGCATATATGAGACGAAGGTTCTAGAACATGGGTGATGCATATGCATATGCATTTGCACATATACGTTTGTCAAATTACCATTATAGCCATCAAACAATACTTATATCAAATGACTTCAAAAAAAAGGAAATTAGTGTCAAAACCGCATCATAAAAATTGAACTGTCTCTTCTGTTTCTATAGTAGTACAGATATGAGTGATTACTTCAATCTCAAACCATCTCTTTTAACTAATTCTTGTATTAGAATATCTCTAATGGTTGTGTATATTATTTGTGTAAAATCCTATGTGTAAAGGAGTTTTACACAAATTATGCACATGTCTTTGTGCTCCAATGGTACTCGTGCAAAATTTAAATAGACCAACGAAAATCACACATGTTCAATAGTTTTGTATGAATATTTTTTTATAAATAATTTAATTTCACTGGCACAATGGATCTTATTTTGTAACTCTTGATGAGTAGATTTCAAATATATAAATTATATTAAAATAGATTTTTAGTTATATCATTTTAAAGTTTTAGTAAAAAATTAAGAGGAGAGAAAGATGATGCGGATGTGTAAAGTTTGTATTTTACACAACATTTTTACACAAAATCATGTGTCAAAGTTTCTTAGTAGACTGCTGGAAACCATTTTTTTTAACAAAACTTGTAAATTTTACACAAACTAAAATTATACAAGATGGTTAGAGATGTTTTTATTCTTTTAATTTTTTATTTCCTTTTTATTGCATAATTTAGTTTTACAAAATTGAATATATAGTAATTATTATCATTATATCAAAAAATAACACATCTGGTCTCTTTCAAGACCCACTATGTTTGATGGATGTTAAAAACAAATTTTAAATTATTAATGAAAGTTTTTTTTTCAAGCCCCAAGCAAAAAAAAATAGTCAAATACTTAAGGGATTTTTTGCTTTAATCTTTTTTCTTAATTAAGAAATTCATTTAAATTCTCTCTGAACTATGTTTTCAAATTTTTTTTATTAAGAAATACATTTAAATTCTCTTTGAACTGTGTTTATTAAGAAAACATAGTCAATTTTATTAAAAATTGTAAGCTACAACTCACAATTTTGTTCTCAAAGCTTAGCCCTTGTAAAGAAGAATGCCTACTATTGCTATTGGCACTCCAGATCTTACTCCTCAATATTACATATAGACCTAAAATAATTATATATGCATAAAATTTTAAAATTAGTAAATGTGATAGTAATGAATAATTTTAAAGTGACTTTAGCAACCAGTTGCTATAAATGTTGTAGCAATGCATCTGAGTACAAGTTTATGGCCTAAATTCTATGTCTATTTGGTACCATTATAATTGTGTGATAGAAAAATCTTAAATACAGTTTCTCCAATAGTAGTATTTCTATCTTAGTTGGCTCCATTTTAAAAAATGGAATTAAAGTGATTGGATAAGATGTTGTAAGATCTATTTACAAAATGGGTAACATACTTTTTTTGTTTCCTACTATTTGACAACAAACTTTTAATTTCTTTATATTTTGGGTGATTTGAAATGATACGCATTACAGTCACTTTTACCCATTTTGTAAATAAATTAAAAGTTTGTTGTCAAAATAGTCCAAAAAAATTTACGTTGCCCATTTTGTACTTTTTGATCTTTTACCCAATCAAATTTGATCCATCCATCCCTCCTCTTTCTTTTTTTTTTTTTTTTTTCACTTTGATTCCCCTCCCTCCTTTTTGTCTACAAAATAATGGCCTCGGGTGGTTTGGCTTCCGAATCCCAAACACTGATCTTTATCGACAAATTCGAAGAATTGGATGTCATGGAGTTCGATGAAGCGTACTTAGGGAGTTACTTGAAAGTCCAATGGAGGAAGAATCTAAGGGCGGCAGAGTTGCTTGCTTGAATGAACCAACAAAGGTGATTGAATTCGATGTCATGACGGATGGTTATGATTGTTCGGAGCAAGTCGCAGTGGCCGACTTTGATTGGTATTATGATGATGACGATACGGAGGTGATGGAAATGGCTCCCTCAGTATCGTGTGATGAAATAATCCCATGGCACATGGATGAACGGATGGAAAAGATGGGATATTACTATGTAGATGAAATTGTTTACATTGGCTTGTGGTAAGATTACCACACGGTAAGATCGAAGAAATTTGGAATAAAATTTACATTGGCTTGGGTTCCAATCTTCTCCTATTTCCCAACAAAGTTTACTATAGCTGTAATTTTTAACTAGTGGCCAAAGCATGTAAATAAATACTTATATGTTATGTTATATATAATGATCCATGCATTTACCCATAATTTAACCAAATATGAGAGAGATGTTAAAATTGTCAATATATAGGGACTTATGTAAAAAATGTTATACTTGAGGGATATTTATGTGTAACAGTGTATAATATAATTGAGGGGCCGTTTGAAAATATTAGGTCGTAACATGTGCCAAAGGTACTATCACCAATTAAAAAATCATCTTTAATTTTAGCCATACAATTCTTTCTCTCATTATATATTTCCGAGATTCAAAACCATGGCCCCCTTATTATATAGATGAAATCAACTTAACCCTCCCCTCCCACATAGCCACAACCGACAGAACCCTCTTTTTTTTCTTCTCAAATCCTCTCCTCTTCGCATTTTCGCGTCCCTGTCACTTCCCACCTCCGCTTGGTAATAGATTTTATTGCTCTACCTTATACATATATTTTTTCTGATTTAGAATAGCATTTGTTGATATATTTTTGTAGTAATTTCAATTTTGAAATTATGATTTTTATGATTTCTATTTTTTATGCCATAATTCGTAATTTCGTATATGCTTTCGTATATTAGGTGATTATTTGCATACTATTAAGTAATGTAGATCTAAAACCCTAATTTTAACCTTTTTTTTTAAAAAACCTAATTTTAACTAGTAGTATGTTAATGCTATTATATTTGCGTTATTTAAATTTATGTTTTTGTGTATTTTAAACCTCCCCCCTCCCCTCCCCCCAATTTGGATTTCTGATTCCAAGTTATTGGTAACGTATTCACCATAGTTGTAGCAAAACATTGAGAATGACATATATCTAACAATATATAAAATTGGAATTAAGTTAGTGATTTTTTTTTTAAATTTGAGGGTTGGGGTGGGTGGAGGTATTACTTGATGACTAAAACCACGTGATCAAAAAATTTGGAGCTGACAAGCAATGTGGTTGAATGCAATATTGATAAAATAATTTAATACAGCAAGAATGCGGTTAAATGAGATGCTCTATTTATAAGAGTTATTTGTAATTTTATTTAGTGCGAAAGGTCGAAGGGGTGTATTGGTGTAGTTGAGCAACTTATCCTCATTAGATCTCTGCAACCCGTGCTCCGAATGGAATAAAGAAAATTTATGGCAAGAAAACTTAATAATTAAAAAACATGTGACAAGAAAGATTTATATATATATATATATACAACATAATTGATGTTATGCACACATACCGCATATACAAATCTTATTTTAATGTTGTACATTAAAGATCACGAACCCAAAATTTTCATACATAGCAAAATAATTTATTGTCATAATATATATTACATTTTTCATTGATCAACTCCATAATTAAATGATATGCACCATTGGAAATTTACCATTATATGTTTCTCAAATGACCCTACCAATTCCAACTTATAAGACGAAAGTTCTAGAACATGGGTGATGTATATATATGCATTTGTGCTTATATGTTTGTCAAATTACCCTTATAGGGATCAATCAATATTTATATCAAATAATTTTAAAGGGTATTTTAAAGAAATAAAAATTTGGTGTCAGAACCAAAACCGCTCCATAAAAATAGGGCTGCATCTTCCGTTTTTATAGTAGTATAAATATGAGTGATTACTCCAATCTCAAACCTTCTCTTTTAACCAATTCTTCGTATTATTCTTTTTTTTTTTCCCTTTTTATTGCATAATTTAGTTTTGCAAAATTGAATATATAGTCATTATGATCATCATATCACTAAATAACACATCTGACCTCTTAGCTTTCAAGACTCAATATGTTTTATGGTTGTTAAAATCAAATTTTAAATTATTAATAAAAGTTTTTTTTTACAAGACCCAATAAAAAAAAGTCAAATATATACTTAATTGATTTATTAACTTATTCTTTTTTATTAAGAAATGCATTGAAATTCTCTTTGAACTATGCTTATTAAGAAAACATAGTCAATTTTATTAAAAATTGTAAGCTACAACTCACAATTTTGTTCTCAAAGCTAAGCCCTTGTAAAGAAGAATGCCTACTATTGCTAAGGGCACTCCAGATCTTACTCCTCAATATTAAATGTAGACCTAAAGTAATTATATATATATATATATAAATAAAATTTTAACAATAGTAAATGTGATAGTAATTAATGAATAATTTTTCAAGTGACTTCATCAACCAGTTGCTATAAATGTTGTAGCAAAGCATCTGAGTACAACTTTCTAGCCTCTTTTACTTCTAAAGCATATATAAGTATTTATCTTACAAATCACACCCCTTATGTTTGTCTACTTTTTTTTTGTCTTTAAAATTTGGTAAATGTTGCTGTCATATATCTAAAGCATAAGTATTAATCTTAGTGTGACTTTTACCCATTTTATAAGAAATTAAAAATAATAGTATGTTACCCATTTTGCAAAAAAGTGTAAAATTCATTGTACTTTTTGGTCTTTTACCTAATCAAATTTGATCCACCCCACCTTTTTTTTGCTATTCTTTTTTTTTTTTTTTTATATCTTTTGTTTTTTCCACTTTGATTCCCCTCCCTCCCTTTTGTCTATGAAATAATGGCCTCGGGTTAGGCTTCCAAATCCTAAACTCTGATCATTATCGATAAATTCAAAGAATTGGATGTCATGGAGTTCGATGAAGCCGTACTTTAGGGAGTTGCTTGAAAGTCCAATGGAGGAAAAATCTAAGGCGGCGGAGTTGGTTGCTTGAAGGAACCGATAAAGGTGATTAAATCCGATGCCATGATGGATGGTTCTAATTGTTCGGAGGACGTCGTGGTGGCCGACTTTGATTGGTATTATGATGACGATGATGATGGTACGGTGGTGATGATGATGGAAATGGCTCCCTCACCTACCGCGTAATGAAATAATCCCGTGGCATGTGGACAAACGTACGTAAGAGATGGGATATTACGATGGAGATGAAATTGTTTACATTGGCTTGTGGTAGGACTAACACACAGTAAGATCGATTGATGAAATTTGTATTAAAATTTACATTGGTTAGGGTTCCAGTCTCACTTCCCATATTTCTGAATAAAGTTTACTATAGCTATAGTTTTTGACTAGTGGCCAAAGCATGGAAATGAATATTTATATGTTATTTTATGCATAATGATCATGCATTTACCCTTAATTTAACCAAATATGGGAGGGAAGTTTAAATTGTCAATATATAGGGATCTATGTGAAAATTGTTACTTCAGAGATACTTATATGTAACATTGTATAATTGAGAGGTTATTTTAAAATACTAGGTCGGAACATGTGCCAAAGGTACTACCACCCATTAAAAATAGCATCTTTAATTTCAGTCACACAATTCTTTATCCCATTATACATTTTTGAGATTCAAAACTATGACTTCTTATTATATAGATGAAATCAACTTAACCCTCCCCTCCAAGGAAACCACAGCTGACAAAACCCTCGTTTTCTTTTCTTCTCAAATTCTCTCCACTCCGTAGCTTCCCACCTCTGTGTCCTCGCCACTTCACACCTCCGCTTGGTAATGGATTTATTGCTCTACTTTATATTATTTATGATTTAGAATAGCATTTGTTGATAGATTTTTGTAGTAATTTGAAATTTGAAATTAGGATTTTTATGATTTCTCATTTTTTATGCCATGATTCGTAATTTTGTATATTAGGTAATTATTTGCATAATTTTATGTAATTTACTTCTAAAATCCTAATTTTAACTAGTAGTCTATTAATGCTATTATATTTGTATTAAAATTGTATGATTTTAAATTTATGTTTTGCGTATTTTAAATTCCCCCCCTTCCCAAGTTGGATTCTTAACTTCACTACTAGAGGTAACAATAATATGCGTAAGTTATTGGCAACGCATTCATCAATGTTGAATAGTTGTCGCTAAACATTAATGAGAATGACATATATCTAACAATATATAAAATTGGAATTAAGTTAGTGATTTTTTTTTAAATTGACGGGGTTTGGGGGGGGGGAGGTATTACTTGAGTACTAAAACCATGTGAAAATTTTGGAGTTCACAAACTATGTAATTGAATGCGATATTAATAAAATAATTTAATATAGCAAAAAAGTGGTTAAATGAGATATTCTATTGATAAGAGTAATTTACAATTTTATTCAATGTGAGAGATTGAAGGTGTGTATTAATGTAGTCGGGCAACTTATCCCATTCGATCTCTGCAACCCGTGCTCCAAATGGAATACAAAAAATTTATGAAAAGAAAGGTTTATAATTAAAAAACATGCGACAAGAGAGATTAATATATATTTACAACATAGTTGATGTTATGCACACACAATGCATATACAAATCGTATTTTGATGTAGTACTACATTAGATCATAAGCCCAAAATTTTCATATAAAGTAAAATAATTTATTGTCATAATCTATTACTATATAGTAAAATGGATGAAGTAACACAATTAATCCAAGTTTTAATAACTTTTATAAACATTAATATAATTTCTCCCCCTAGATTTTTCCAAAGTTCATGGCCATTTTGTCTTCTTTAATTTGTCTTTATTATTATAACGTCACCCTTTAATAATGATAATGGTAATTTTTATATATACCTTCTGACTTTTATAATCCCATCATTGCTCTCAATTTTGTATATGAACACTTTTGTACTAATTCAAATATCTATTTATCCATACTAAATTGTACTTGAATTTTATATAATTAGGTTGTTGCATTGTTCTTATTTGTATTTTTGTTTAACTTTGTATATTTGTAGGTCTATCACCTCTTTCTCTATTATTCAAGTGAACAATTTTACATGATAAGATCTATATTAGAATTATAGTTTTTGCAATTAAATTACTTGTATTTACCTTTGTATTTTCTTAGTCCTATATATCTCTTGCTTCGCTAATTTTCAATCGAATAAATAGTAAGTTTTGCTTTAAAATTTTAGCCTTGAATTTCATTCATTTTATTTACTTTTGAGTTTTTATTGAAGGTCCCTCTATTTTAAGAATGACAGAATATAAAGGGATATGGAAAAACTTATTTTATGATCCTTTTAAAGTTTTTACTTTGATTCTTATGAATTTTTTTAAATATTGTTAATTTTTTTCCAGCACTATCTTTTATTGTAATGCATACTAATTTATTTATTTATTTTTGAAAGAAGATAATCAATCATTCACCCCTCGAGTCGAACTCTTAACCTCAAGACAAGGGTTGAGATTACCTACCACTGAACCAACCCCTCTCATCAATCCAATACTTATATCAAATGACTATAAAGGGTATTTTAGAGAAATAAAAAGTTGGTGTCAAAACTACCCCATAAAAATAGGGCTGCCTCTTTCGTTTCTTTAGTAGTATAGATTTGAGTGATTACTCCAATCTCAACCATCTCTTTCAACCAATTCTTCGTATTTTTTTATTTTTTATTGCATAATTTATAAGTTTTATAAAATTAAATATATAAGCTCCATTTGATAGTATTACGGAAAATGAAAAAAAAAATTAACTAATTTAGACCAGAAAATGAAAAATAAATTGAGAGATGTAGTGAGTTGCATGCTTAGTTCTCGTAAAAAAGAATACTTGCTATTACTAAAGGCACTTTAGATCTTACTCCTCAATATTACATGTAAGCCTAAAATAATTATATATACATAAAATTTTAAAATTAATAAATGTGATCGCAATAAATAATTTTTAAAGTGCCTTTATCAACCAGTTGCTATAAATGTTGTAGCAAAGCATATGAGTACAAGTTTCTAGCCTCTTTACTTCTAGAGCATAAGTTAATATCTTACAAATCACACCCAACTTCTTTTTTTTTTTTTTTTTTGTCTTCAAAATAAGGTAAATGTTGCTGTCATATACCTATTATTTATCCTCCTTGCCACTTTGGGGTTTATTTAAAGCCCCCCAACATTAAATCAAATTTGATCCATCCCTCCTTTTTTTCCATATTCTTCGTTTTTATATCTTTGTTTTTCCACTTTGATTCCCCTCCCTCCTTTTTGTTTACGAAATAATGGCCTCGGGTTCGGAATCCGAATCCCAAAATCTGATCTTTATTGACAAATTCAAAGAATTGGATGTCATAGAGTTTGACGAAGACGTACTTAGGGAGTTACTTGAAAGACCAATGGAGGAAGAATCTAAGGGTGGCGGAGATGGTTGCTTGAATGAACTGACAAAGGTGATTGAATCCGATGTCATGATTGATGATTCTGATTGTTCGGAGCACGTCGTGGAGGCCAACTTTGATTGGTATGATGATGATATGGTGGCGATGATGATGGAAATGATCCCGTGGTACGTGGACGAACGCATGGAAGAGATGGGATATTACGATATAGATGAAATTGTTTACACTTGCTTGTGGCAAGACTAACACACACTAAGGTCGAGGAAATTTGCAATAAAATTTACATTAGCTTAATTGGGTTCCAGTCTCACTTCCCCTTTTTTCCAATAAAGTTTACAATAGCTGTATTAGAGGGGTTACGTTTTGCCTCTCTGCTGGGTTTGCGGTCTGTCGAAATTAACAGTGATTCTCTGCGGGTGGTGAATATGGTTCTGTCTAAGATTCCGCCATGCTCGGATGCAGGGGTGTTTATTCTAGATTTCTTAGATCTTGCTAAATCCTTTTCTGAGGTGTCGTGCTCTCATGTTTTACGGTCTGCGAATGAGGCGGCCAATTCGTTAGCTGCTTTTGCTATTCGTGCTGATTCTCGCCTTTCTTGGGGGTCTGATGTCCCGGATTGGCTTTCGGAACTTGTTCTGCGTGATTTATGCTAGTTGTTGGTTGTGTTGCTTTCAAAAAAAAAAAAAAAAAAAGTTTACAATAGCTGTAGTTTTTGACTAGTGGCCAAAATATGGAAATTAATATTTATATGATGACCCATAGATCTACCCATAATGTAACCAAATATGAGAGAGAAGTTTAAATTATCCTATATCAATTATCCTCTAAAATGCATTGGATCAACTGGAATTTCATGTGCAACTTTAAAGCTAATGGTGGTGCGGGAGCTTTTGGGATTCAGGGCTTTTAATATCGCCCTTTTAGCGAAACAGGCATGGCGTATTATTGGGAAAGTTATAAAATGAATTTTTTTGGCTAAGGAATAAATTCGATATAAAGAAGAAAACACCCAAATTTTATTTAAAAATGGTCTCTCTTAAAGGGTGCAGGTAAAAGCACCTTTAAAAATTAGTTTCAACACCCATTTTAAAAGAAAAAATGTTATTTATTATTATCTTTAAATTCTTAAAGGCACCCTTATTTAAAGTATGAGTTTTTTTCAATTTTTCTTTCTAAATTTGGCTTCCCCCATTAATCAACAAAGCTCCATGTAAGTACTCTCTTCCCCCATTGATACACCCATTAATACAGTTCCTTTCTCTCTTTCTTTACGCTGGTCTCTCAATCTCTCTCTCTCTCTCTCAACTATACACCTTCTTTCTCTCTCTGAATTTGGCTTCCACCATTAATCTTTCTCTTTTGAATTTGTGAGAAAATAATCTCCAACATTTTTTGTAACCCAAATTCCATTGTTGCGGCCAAATTAGGACTTTGGTGAATATATATATTACTTGTGCGAAAATAATGTCAAATACATCTATTAGAAAAAATTGAAAATATTAGTGAACCCAAATTACAGCAGCTTTATTTAGTACATAACTTGTGGTGGTGGATGATAGTAGTAATAAGAATAATAGCAGTAATACTAGTGGACATAGTAGTGGAGGTGGTGATAATGAGAAATTGAAGCACCTTTCTTCTTTTGGTAAGGGCGAGTTATTTATATACGATCAATTTGAGTTTTGTATGTGAGTTTTTATATGTGAACTGAAAGGTTGAGTGGAAAGTACGGTTTGAAATGATGCAAAAACTCAATCTTTTTGCTCGGATTGCCTTGAGATTTATCGCGTCATTTGGAATGTGTTTTTTAAAAAGGTTGAATTTAATGAGGAGCATCTAAATTTCTTACTCAAACCATGCTACCATTCAATTTGAGTAGAAGTATCTTCGATGCGTACTTTCGTTGGGTGATGTAGAATATTGATTTGATATAGTTTTCAGTAAAGAATTGGAGCTCATTTTGAAGCTATGAACTCAAATTTAAAAGCATCTTCAATGTGTACTAAGTTATATGATATGGGATTTAATAAGTTTGGTTTGATTTGATATATATAGTTTTGAGTAAAGAATTGCAAAAAATAATGGAGAGAAGAGAGCATTTAAATAGCTTCGATGTTGAGGTTTGTTGATTAATGGGGAAAGCCAAATTTAGAAAGAGAGAAGGCTGTAGATTGACACAAAAGATGTTTGAGTAGTGTACTGATAAGATTTCTTCATCTTGTTATGGTTAAGAAGTTAAGAAGACAAGTTAAATATTACATAATCATTGTAAACATGTTTTTATTTGGGTGCTTTAATCAACAAGGGTGCTTTAAAAAATTTAAAAATTAAACATGGGTGCTTAAAAAATGGGTGTTTAAATTAATTTTTAAAGGTGCTTTTACTAACACCCCTCTTAAATGATGACATATGAATCGTCTTATAAGAAAGGAAAATTACATGTACATGGGCGGGTGTAGTTAGGGGAAAGGCACCCCCACCCAAAATAAGAAAAACTCATCCTTCATGCACGTATACGCCCCAAATGTAGAGTCAAACCCACAAATTGAATTTGGATCAAGATTTGAATCTATTCATATAATTACTCTCTCCAATCTTACACCCACCATTAAAGTACATCAAAAATTTTATGGATTCAATTTTTATTATCAAATTGCATAATTTTTGACCGAAAATTTCAAACACACGTACACAATGGAAATGCATCAATAGATTTAGGGATTCAATTTTTATGTGAACTCAAATAATTTTTAATACAAAATTTGAAGGGAAGAGAGAGAAAGGCAACCGGGCAGTGGGAGTGGGGAGGAGTGGTTTTGGCTGTGTCTTCCTTCTCTCTCCCCCTCTCCTTTTTTTTAACTCTTCTTTATTGTTTTTATGTTTTATTTTTTATTTCTATTTTTTGCCAAATTGGATCCACATATGAGCCACATCAATGTTCTGTCAAGAAAAAATAAAAAAAATAGTGAGGTTAGGTCGAAGGTTTAGAATATATCACTTAATATATCTCAGAGTTCAATTTGTCACTTCTTAAACTTTAAAAACACGGTTAGAATTTGACCAAAACTTTAAGATTTTTTTATATCAATTATCCTCTAAAATGCATTGGGTCAACTGGAATGTCATGTGCAACTTTAAAGCTAATGGTGGTGCGGAGGCTTTCGGGATTCAGGGTTTTCAATATGGCCCTTTTGGCCAAACAGGCATGGCATATTATTGGGAAGTTATAAAATGGAACACCTTGGCTAAGTAAGGAATAAACACTTGATATAAAAAAGAAAACACTCAAATTTTATTTAAAGATGTTCTGTCTTAAACGATGACATATAAATCCTCTTATAGGAGAGGAAAATTACAATAAAAGAAATAAATTCAAAATAACTGTTAAAAATAGAAAATCGCAAAAGTTCATGGGATCTCACAGTGTTGATGCCGAGAATCGCGCCAAATTTGATGGAACTCAACTTATTACCAAATTAAAACTTGCCAGAAATAATAAATTGACGGATTTGAAAGCCTAAACAAAGGAATTTGGCCAAAAAACAGCGTGCATCACCGCCAAAGGCTGTGACTTGAATTTTTTGGGTCAAACTAGCTTGGCCCCCAAGTGAGTTTGGAGTTGTTACTTTTCTGGCTTGGTGGGCTTGTCACGGTCCAGTGTAGCTAAATAGGTTTCAGCGGCCAGTTCTACATTAATTCAACACCCATATTCTCTAGTTGCTCGATGTCAAAAGGTGAATCATTTCCTTAATTACCTGTTTTGGGATGCACCCAGCGGTTACAACCTTGATGCTATATTGCAAAGTGTTTAGTGAGCTCGCAAGGTTTTAGAAAAGGGTTGTAGATGGTGTATTGGTTCGGGCGAGAAGGTTAATGTGTAGAGAAACAGCTGGATCCCGATTCCCACTACTTTTAAACCGGTAACATCACATTGTCCGATTGATGATCATCTGCTTGTTACAGATTCGATTGACATTGGTTTGCAACAATGCTGGGTAAATTCGGAATGAAGTTTTTCATTCCGAATGTTAGATTACATTGACTAGATTTCTGGTTAAGGATAATTTAGTGTGGCATTATTCGAGCAATGGCATTTACTCGACTAAATTGGGCTACCATCTTGTTAAATCTTAACACCTCCACCGTGAAGATCCCCGGTTGATGCCATCTTCAGTGTTCATACTTCATGCTAGTGGCTCCAAAGCTATTTGGAGAGCTCGCATTCCTGATGAAGTTAAAATATTCTTATAGCGAGCTTGAAGTGGTGCACTGCCTTCTAAACTTGCACTGCGTTGTAGAGGAGTTAATTTGCTCAGATGTGGTTTGTGGAGTTTAAGAAGAGGATCTTTTACATGCTCTTACACGCTTTTACATATATATATATATATAGAGCATTTCTTACACTGACCAATACGTGCGGATTGGTCCAAAAAAGCATCGCGTGCATTCACACTCCATAGAAAAAAAGGCATGTTTCTCTCTCTTTCTTCTATCTCTCCTTCCTACTTTCATCTTCTCTCTTTTAAGATTTCATCTATTTTTTCTCTCTCTTCATTGCTCTGTTCTTCTCTCTTTCGTCTCTCTCTTCGTTCCTCTGCTCTTCTCTATTTTGTCTCTCTCTTCGTTCCTCTGTTCTTCTCTCTTTCCTTCATAAATCTCTTATTTCCCCTCTCTCTTCTTTACTCTATCCTTCTTCTTCTTATATTTTCCAAAAGACAATTACAAAAATGTTGTGCTAATATACCGCTAGAACAAGCCTTAGTACAAGCGTAGGATCGACTAAACAATTATGCTTACAATAATTAAAGAAACAAGCACCACTGATATTCAAGCAATACGAAAAACAAGAGATTAAATAAGAAAACTAACCAAGAACGTAAGCAATTTGGTGATGTCGGCAAAACCGCCACTAATCTATCGGGTGATGGCTATTATTGATGAGACCAATTCTAAGTACAACGCGCAAAACAAATCCTAGCCGCTAATTAGAGCTCTCAATATTATCTCTAAAATATACTCTCTAATCTAGCTAGTAAAGAATACAACACAACTCATAAATAAAACCTATGACAAGGGATTTATTTATAGAGTATAAATCCTATGGGTCTAGGAATGCACAAAGCTAAAACCTATTAGAAATTGGATAATACAAATCCAACTAGGATTTGGACAATACAAAACCAATTAAGAATTGGACAATATAAAACCTAATAGGAATATGATTCCTATACAGAGCCAAATCTTCAATTCTCCACCTTGGCGATGTTCCACAAGACCCCCATGGACTACACCATGATTAATTCATCGAATAAGACCCTGTCACCATTGCCGGTCCCTTAGGACCACCGCCCTCCCGAGGGGCATCAATATCGAAGGACATTGACCAACGTCGAGCAATGCTCAAACTTGGCCAATGGGACAACCTTTGTCAACATATCTGTCGGATTATCTTTGGTGCCTATCTTAACCAGTTTTACAACACCGTTTTCAATAATTTCTCGGATGAAGTGATATCGGACATCAATATGCTTGGTTCTTTCATGATACACTTGATTCTTCGCCAAGTGAATTGCACTTTGACTGTCACAATGCACCACCACTTTTTCTGGTTTCAAACCAAGATCACTAACTAAACCACAGAGCCATATGGCCTTTTTGACCGCCTCCGTTATAGTAATATATTCCGCCTCCATGGTAGACAACGCTACCACACTTTGAATCATCGACCTCCAACTCAACAGATCACTACCTAATGTAAACACATAACCCGTAGTCGATCTCCGCTTGTCTTGGTCACCGGCATAATCGAATCCACAAAACCCTTAATAGTTGACATTCCAAAATTTTCAAATACCAACTCTTTGTCCATCGTACCCAGTAGATATTGTAGAACCAACTTAACGGCTTGCCAATGCGATTTTTTAGGGTTCGCCATATACTTACTAATAATGCTCACAGCTTGAGCAATATCTGTTCGAGTGCATACCATGGCACACATCAAACTCCCAACCGCATTTGCATAAGGAACTTGAGCCATGTACTTCACATTTGCCTCGGAGCTAGGAGCCATCATTGCCGAGAGTTTAAAGTGCTGTGCTAATGGGACACTCACCGGCTTTGAGTTTTTCATCCCGAATCGAGCAACCACTTTCTCAAGGTATTGCTTTTGTGTAAGACATAATCGTCCCCTCTTCCTATCTCGCACGATCCCCATCCCCAAAATTTTTTGCGCTCCACTCAAATCTTTCATCTCAAACTCCTTGCTTAACTGAGCTTTAATAAGTCGATCTCCACCAAGCTCTAGGAAGCAATGAGTATATCGTCAACGTATAGGAGTAAATAGATGAAATTTCCAGATTCGAGCCTTTTAAAGTAAACACAATGATCAAATTCGCTCCGAGTAAACTTCTGCACGATCATGAACGTGTCAAATCTTTTGTACCATTGACGCAGGGACTGCTTCAATCTGTATAATGACTTTCGAAGTTTGCATACACTATTTTCCTTACCAACAACTTTGAATCCCTCCGGTTGAGAGATATAAATCTCTTCCTCTAGATCCCCATGCAAGAACGTAGTTTTGACATCGAGTTGTTTAAATTCGAGATCAAATTGCGCCACCATAGCCAATAATGCCCGAATCAAGGTGTGCTTCACAACTGGAGAGAACACTTCATTATAATCCACCTCTTCCTTTTGCACATAACCATTGGCTACCAACCTTGCCTTAAAACGAACACCGGACCCTAGAGCCCCGTTTTTCTTAGTGAAAACTCACTTGCACCCGATAGGTTTCTTCCTATTTGGTAAATCGTACAGTTTCAAAGTTTAGTTTTCTCGGAGAGACTCCATCTCACCATCCATAGACGCTTTTCACTTTGCATTCTCACTAAAATCCATAGTTTCTCGATATGAAGTTGGCTCATCCCCGTAATCTACTAATGCGTATGCCACCATGTCTTCCTACCCATATTGAACCGGTGCACGTCGAGCCCTAGGCTCTCTTCCACTAGCCAAAGACAGTATTGTTTGTTATTGTCCCGATTCCACTGCCAGAATCTCTGAATCCTCGCTGGGAGTCCTCTTTTCCTCTTTGGACTCCTCTACCGAATTTATAACTCGAGTATTAACTGGAACAGTCACTTTTCTTTCCACCACTATCTCGCTCGCCTTGTTCTTCTTTTCAACCGGGATTAAAGAACCACCGTTTGTCGGCGAGTTCGTCTTAAGCATAGATGCCTCGTCAAATGTCACATCCCTACTAATCACGATCTTATTTCTTTGAAGACACCATAATTTATAACTTTTGACCCCATCATAAGAGCCTAAGAATATTGCCTTACGAGCCATATGGTCAATTTTGTCATCACGAATATGATAATAAGCCGGACAGCCAAAAATGTGGATGTTGTTGTAACTAGCATGAGATACGGTCCACACCTCCATAAGTGTTTTGTATTCCACTCCCGAGCATAGTAAACGATTAACCAAGAACGTAGCGTAGGATATGGCTTCGGCTCAAAATCGCTTATCCAAATTGGCATTGAAAAGCATACACCACACCTTTTCAAGAAGCATACGATTCATCCTCTTTACTATCCTATTCTATTAAGGTGTACCCTTAATCGTGAAGTGGCGAACGATACCTTCCCGTTGGCAGAAATCCTTAAAAGGATCATAAGTGTACTCGTTGTCGTTGTCTAACTTGAGAACTTTAACTTTTCTTCCAATCTAGTTCTCAACCATCACCTTCCACTTTAAGAACACTTCAAAGACTTGGTCCTTATGCTTCGTAAGATAGAACCAAGTTCTCCTTGAGTAATCATCAACAAAAGTCACAAAGTAATGATTTTCACCAAATGATTGAGTCTTTGTCGGCCCCCAGACGTCCGTGTGCACATAATTAAGTGCTCCTTTCGTGCAATGTATCGATATCCCAAACTTTACTCGAGTCTGTTTCCTAAGCACACAATGCTCACAAAACTCTAGTTTCCAGCTTTTTGCACCTTCAAGTAGCCCTTGCTTACTCAACACCGTCATAGCCTTCTTCTCAGCATGATCTAATCGTATATGCCATAACCTTGTCGTGTCAGTCTCTTCAGTCGTAACCAAAACAAACTCAGTCACTATGCATCCTTGAAGAAAATAGAGATTACCCTCATTCTTTTCTCGCATCACAACCATAGCCCTGGAGAGAACTTTCAAGTTTTCACACTCGAGTATTACACGATACCCAGGGGAAGAGATTCCAGACTCAAATCTTGGAAGAGGATGAAGAAGCGACAAGAATATCCCTCTCTTTCTTTAGAACTCTCTAGAGAGTGGTGGATGTGTGTGGCTCAAAAATGAGGAGTGATGGGTGATAAATGGGTAAAAACAGATTAAAAACGCTCAAAACTGACATTTAGGTGAACACCTCTGATACCAATAAGGGACGATATGCAAATTACTACGGGTAATCTTGCACCAATATACTTAACAGCGGAACATCAAAACAATTACAAGGATCAAATGTGACACAGTAATAAAAGAGCAACGAGGAAGACTTATCTTACAAACAAAGTAGTTTCATTCATTGATGAGAAGAGGGAAATTACAATAAGCAAACATCTTATTAACCTGACTACAATTCTCAATGTCTTACACCACTCCAGACTCTACTTAACCAATATAACTGAACTCCATATTTATAGGAGAAAAAAGGAAAAGCAAGGCCTAACAGGTGGCCAACTTGCACACACAACTTGCAACAATAATTACATCGCCGAAAGCAAAGGGAATCAAACTTTTACACAAAATTCAAAAAGCAAGAAACTTTAAAAAAGTAAAGCTACTTTACTTTTTACTTTATATCACATCACTTACTTTATATCACATCACTTTAATAAAGCAGGGAGCAGGTGGAATCTTTAGATAAGCTTGCTTGACAAGGAGATAGGGACGAATTAGTCAGTGTCGTTTTCTGAGTTTGGGTCCCAGTGATTATCATAATGATCATTGTGAACAGGATCATCATCATCACTAGCATTTTCTTGACCTACGAACATGTCTGTCTCTAAGCTTTGCGAACCAGTACTCCAAAAATGATCTTCAGAGTAATTAAACAAATGACCAACAAGTTCGTTGCTTTGCTAATCTTGGGTATCATACCAGGGATCTAGACCATACTTGATTTGTTCAGGAATCTTCGTAACATCAACATTATTTAAATGACAAATATAATTTAGAAAATAGATATAATTTAAATTATATGGTTCACGGGCGACCTTTGTGAGATTGTAGGTATACCAATGTTGAATTACTGCTGATGGAGGGTCTGGATCTGGGTAGCATGCTGTTCTTCTTTGAGGACCATGAAATGTGATCAACACGTAACGATGGTAGTGGGTGTGGAGATCAATTTTCCATTTAGCAACTGGCTTAAACCACAGTAAGAACTTTAACAGATTTTTTGAACCTGGATGACCGATATCATAATTTTCGCTTCTTGGAAGGATTTCTTGTTCAGCAAATCTGATATAGTTTAAAAGGACTGGGGCATCAAAAATGAAAGGGATTGTGTATGCTTTAGTGAGATACCAAAGTAACACAAGAGCTTGCTTTGGAAGTCTGGATAACCTGTGAATATGGAGAAGAGAGACGTATGGGTAGTTTGGATGCATCTTTAAACCACGGATAACTATTCCATACTTGGCAACTGTGAACGAAAGATACTTGAAAATCATATCTTTGTTTCTCTGGGAAATGGTGTGTTCTCCAATTTTCTCATTAACATCTGCTGGGAGGATAGAACAGGCATCAAGGATAGGCATGTTGTTTAAAGGATGAGGGTCTCTGATGAGAACAGGGACTGACGAGGATGAAGAGGCTTGGTTGGAATTCATTCTGTTTGGAATATATCTTTCTGGGAAATCAGGTAAAACTTGCGTAATACCAAGGTAGGTAAGAGGGCAGATAGAAGGGATGGCTTGAGGAATTTGCTGAGTGGGGTTAAATAGGGGCAAGTTCTGAATGACTGGGATCACACGACCGATGTGGGATAAGGAGTTGGATAATGGTGGTTGTGGAGGTCTGGAGAAGAAATCAGCAATGACATTATTTTTTCCAGGGAGATGCACATCATTATATGACCATTGAGCAAACCATTGAGACCATCTGAGAAGCTGAGCATTGGGTATCACTTTTCTGTTGAAATTAATCATTTTGGGAAAAGCTTTCATATCCATTTTTACAAGAAAATGATGACCAACAAGATGGAACTGGAACTTCTCTATACCACGTTTAACAGCCATAATTTCTTTGAATGTCGAATGATAATGAATTTCTCCGGCTTTAAACTGACCACTCTTGTATCCACAAACTTGTCTTTTTCCATTAACTTTTTCAAGTAGAATAGCAGCCCAAAACTTATCACTTGCATATGTCTGAAGAATGCGTTTTCCATCAGAAGGGATTTGAAGAGGTGGTAAATTCTGTGTAAGCTTCTTAAGTTGTTGGACACTTGAAGTTTGAACATCAGACCAGGGAGGTGGTTCATTTTTCAGCATTGTAGACATAGGGGAGGTGAACTTTGTAACTTGAGGGATGAATGGAGCCATGTAGTTCACAAGTCCTAAAAATTGTTGAACTTGAAGGACACTCTGCAATCTATCAGGAAACTTGAGGAGATCCTTAGCAATGTGTGGCTGGAGTTGAATTGTTCCATTGACAATTTTCATTCCAAGGAAATCAATTTCTTTTACGCCAATGACCATTTTCTTTTCTGAGAGCATTACTCCATGATCTTGTGTAATTTGAGCAAACTGTTGGAGAAGCTTTCTGTGGGAATTTTCATCAGGGGAGAAGAGCAAAATATCATCAATGTAAATTATAGCATGGGGCAACAATGGTTCAAAGATTTTAACCATAGCTTTCTGAAATACGGCAGGGGCATTTTTCAATCCAAAGGGCATAACAGTCCATTGGAAATGGTGATCTGGAATGCAAAATGCAGTCTTTTCTCTGTCCTGGGGAATAACTCCTATTTGCCAAAAACCTGCTTTAAGATCAAACTTGGAGAAAAAATGGGCATTGGTGAGCTGGCCAAAAAGAGAATGCTTTTGAGGAAGAGGTAACTTATCACAAGCAAGGAAGTGATTAAGAGGCTGATAATTGATTACTAAACGGAGCTTTCCTCTAATTTGTTCAGACCTTTTGTTCACATAAAATGCTTCACAAGCCCATGGGGAAGTGGTTTCTTCAATAAGACCTTGGTGGAGTAAGGTATGGACTTCTTTAAGAGCAAGGGCAAAGTGTTCTGGATTCATTCCTGAATGGGTGGCTTTTGTGGGATTGATATCTTCATTCTTTTTGAACGGAAGAGAGATAAAGAATTTAGGATTCTTCCAAAGAGGATTCTGACATTTGGCTAAAAACTCTGTGTGAGATTCAGCACAAGAACGGAGAATAATCTGGGTTCTGATTTATTCAAAAGATGAAGGTATAGGAGCCATTTGAGTGGAAAACAAGGATTCATCAATTGGATCAGGAAGGTAAAGAGGATTTGCTTGAAATACTGTTGGAGATGGTAGCCACGGTAGGGAATAATTCTTAAAACGTAGACCTTCAAATGACCAGCTGATTTAATTCAGTTTTCCAAGAACATCGAAACCAAGGAATAAATCTCTATCTATATCTTCACTACCGAAGAGTTGGTGAGTAATTGATAGACCTGGGAAAAACTGGAGCGTAACCGTTTTGCTTATGTTGGTGACTTTAAAGATTGAACCATTTGCAGCTCTGAAGAGAATCGAACAAGGTAACCAAAACTTTTGAGGAAGGAAATGTGTTTTGATTAATGTTCTCTGTGCACCAGTATCAAAATAAGCAATGATTGGAATTGGCATTTCATACTTGTCCAAAAGAATTTTAATCTTGCCATTGGGAGAGGGAATTGCTGGAGCAATGGCCATGCTATCTTGAATTTCTTCAAAACTATAAAGAAGAGGAGTCTCTTCATCATAGTCACTGGAGAGAGATTCATCATCTGTGGCTTGTTCTGAATCTGTATAAGAAACAGACATAATTGTGTTGGCCGATGCTTCATCTTCTAAGGATAGCAAGGATTCAAGATCTGAATCAGCAATTGCTGGATCTAACTTTTGGATACATCCCATGAACTGAGCTTTCTTGGACGTCTTTGGACAATTCTTTGCAAAATGACCAGACTTGTGACAGATAAAACATCTATCCGTTTTCTTGCCACAAAAGGGTTTGCGCTTTACATACTTCCATTTCTTTTTTACTTTGAAAGGTTTAGCAGAGATTTTTGCCGTGTTCTGCTGGGAAGAATGTTTCACTTTCTTCTTGAAATGGCTCTTCTTTTTGTTCTTGCAATCACATGAAGAGGACGTATGCTTGCACTTGATCTGGAGATTGTCTTTGTTGCATGATTCTTTCAACATCTTTCCTGCTTTCTCAATGTCATCGAAGAATTTCTTTTGATTGCACAAACTATCAACTGCATCATTGATGTAGTCATAAACTTGAGCAATAGTGACATCATGGATAGTGAGCTTCTGGATCTTTAGTAACTTGTTAACTTCAGTAACCAGAGTTTCTGGGAAAGAATTGAGGAAGATTTGACGAATGTTATCATCATCAACGCCGCCAATAAGAAAGTATCTTTGAGACATTCGGTTATAATGACGCTGGAGATCTTTCTTCTTGGGGGAGCAATATTTCATCTGGATAAATTCTTCACGAGCTAAATCACTAGATCTGCCAATATGTCCAAGGAATTGGGGAAAGATTAATGCCATAAATGCATCAATGGTTGGACTTTGCTGTAACTAGATCTGTCTGTACTCTCCTAGACTTTCGTACCATTCTCGTAATCGACCTTCCATTCTGGCAATAAACCGAAGTAAGACTGTAGGAAGCTTATAGTATTGTCGGTCTGAATGGAGCCAAGCATTCCAAGAAATCATTAATTCACGCCATTTATCTGGAGGAGTGTTTTCAAAGGTAAACACCTGGTGAGTTTCATGATTTGGAAAGGGCATTCGATTATGAGCTTTGACAGAGACTTCTTGAACTTCTTCATCAGGTGGATCTGATGCGCCAAAGAATTGGTATTATTTATTATGTTAATTTATAATTTGAAGAGCATATATTATTACTAATATTTATATTTTTAATGGTTTTTCAGATGTTAGAAAATATTTGAAGAAGATAGAAAAGTAGAGAAATTAAATCTTGTGAAGACACTTAAAGTGCTCAATACTCTCAGAGGCATATCTTTTTACTCGGTCCAAATGATGCGATTCTTGAGCCTAAATTGAAGAGAATTTCGAGAGATACAACTTTCCAGTTCAGCACTTGTTCTAATTCAGCCATCTCGGAGTCCGAGCGACGGAAAATTCAGCAACGTAAATGGGCGAAATTCAAAGTATATTTAAATTAATGGCCCAAGCTCACTCCATTACAACCAGCACACATAAAATGAAGTCCATTAATTATCTAAGTTTAGTCAAAGCCCATCTAAACTCCAAAAGCCCATAAGCCATCATTAAAAGCAATTATAAAAGGAATGCAACAACAACAAATCAAGCAACAGCGGAGTAGCAGCAGCAGTGCCTGCCGTGGCTCTCTCTTTTTCTCTCCTCTCTTTTCTTTGTTTTTCTTTTCTTTTTTTTTTTACTTTATTCAAGATTTGGAGATTGAAGATTTATTCTAAGTTTTCTTTTAATTCTATTTGTTATTTAATTTTATCATGCTAGCGTAAATTTGTGCTAGGGTTATGAGTATATTTAATTGATTCCATTGCACGTATTCATGCCAATTGACTCTACCAATTTAATGCTTTAATGTTAAATATAATTCTTCCTATTGGATGCCTGTTTAATTGATAAAAATAAAGTTGGATTCTCATTATTTTTTGTTGATTCACCTTATGATTTGTTAAGAGCGATATAGGGTGTGTTTTGATGGATATAGTGGGTGTTTTGATTTTATACTTAGTTTGGCTGTGGAAGAATTACAATTGAATTTTATTAATTAATTAGACTTCATTGATTTTATTTTCCGCATCTAATAGAGTCGAGAGACCAAATTAGTGCGAGATAAGAGTAGAGTTTATGTGCATGAATACTAAGGAATATGAATTAAATATATGACTCCAAAACCCTAGTCAATTAATTCATTAATTTTATTATCTTGCTTATTAGTATTTAATTTAGTTCTATTAATTTAATTTACTTGCTCTCTTTTATTTTATTTTATTTATTAGTTTGATTCTCATCAATTATTCTTGGCTAGATTAGGGATTAGTGAAAGATTAACAAGATAAAATTTAAAACATACTGTTTGAGTCTCTGTGGGATCGACCTCGCTTATACGCTTTATTATAAACTGATTCGTGCGCTTGCGAGTATATTAAAATTTAACACAACAGGATCTTCAACCATAGGATCTTCAAAGGTTTCTTCAGGGTTTGAAGGAGGGGTAGGTTGTGCCTGTGGGTTTGGGGGAACAGTTTGTGATGAGAAGATATTCTCAAAGGCAGAGAATAATTCTTCATTGGTAGGTGTTCCAGGAAGGGTATGAGGAGTATTACTGACAACAAGGTTTTTCAGGAAAGAACCTATTTGGTTAACGGGTTCATTTTCATGAATTTGCATGTAGTAACTATCCGAAGGAGGTGTGGAAGAGGCAACAATAGTGTGCTGGGTGAAATGGGGTTTTGTAGTAATGGGTGACTGAGGGTCATAAATCCGCAGAGGACCTGGAGATTTATAAGGGATTTGCAACTTAGGTTTTTGAGAGGAAACTGTAGGGGCTTTTTGTTTGTATTTTGGTGGACTTCGAAATGGGGTACTTTGGCTTTCAACAGTGGGAGTAGGCCAACGATGAAACGTTTTAGGCAGAACTCTTTTAGGAACAGATTCTGGATCAGCAGGCCAGAGATCTTTTGAGCTAAAATCAGTTCTCAACTGTTGTGGGGGATTGTACTGGTAAGTCCAAGGGTTTACAAGCATAGGCGGGTTAGGTTTTTGCCAAGGGGTTGTATCTAACAGAACTGAAGGAGCTTCTGTTTGTAAAGGAGGCATGGAAGACTTTTGTAGAGCTGAAAGCTGTTTCTCCAAGGACTTCTTTTCTGCTTGCTTGCTAGAAATAAGCATAGTCGCTTGAGAAATATCATGGACTGTAGACGCAATATATAAGAGTTGTTCATGCAAGACTTGTATGCGTTGTTTGAGATCAGCAATTGCATCATCCATGGTGCTAAATGAGAGCATCTTGGCTTCAACCCGTTCTTGAGAAAACTCAATTCTGGTTTGAGAAGTGGCAATCTTGTATAAGACACGATTCTGAGCAATAGCATTCTCAGCTTGCCAGTTTAAAGCAGCTTCTGCAGCATTTACTTGAAATTTTTCTCCTGTGGGGGAAACCTCAGTAGGATTATGTATTTTCCATTGATGACGAGTATTTTGCTGGAGATTTTCAAATTCATCCAACGGAGGGAAATGAGAATCATAATCTGTATTGTCTTTAGCAAACATACAACAGTCAATCGGATCTTCAGAAACAACAACTAGTGGTGGTTCTAATGGGGGTTTAGGTGATCGCTTGGGTGATGGCTTAGGGTCTGTTTTTCTGAGGGCTTTAAGGGCTTTCTGGTAATATGGAGGCAGCAATGGTGTTTGAGAAGGTAAAGGTTGTGAAGGGGAAGGCTTTGGTTTACAGGTGGTTATTTCAGGTGTAGGCTGTAAAATTTGACTACCATAAGTAACATAATAATCAAATTTTCCAGAGGGATGACCTAGCAATCCAACTGTGGGATCATTGTTCTCATACCGTTCTTTAAGACGCTGTTGAGAGGAATTTTTCTTACGAGAATTTGGCCTATCATCTTCATCACTTTCTTCACGAGAAACACAATCTGCACAAGAACAGACATCATACCAGATATGTCCTTTAGAATTCTTGCTTTCATAACAGGGAGAACCATCCTTGTTGAACCAGAGAATTGGAATTGGAGGAGACTGAAGAATGGGATCTTCAGACAATCTATGAACTTCTCCAAATGCCATGATAGGTGTAGTAAACGGACTTGGATTCTGACGAATTGTCTGAGATCTGTTAAATTTTACTTCAACAGTTTTGTCAGGTCGTCTGAGATAATCAACACCTGTGGAGGAGACAGCACTTGGGTTTTCTTGAGCATGAAGTTGTTCATAGGCAGTGATCCATTTTTCTGGTAACAATTTAATCAACTCATCACGGGACAACTGTCTTGGAATAGACGTAACATGGGGAGCTTGATTTGTGGTAACATCAAGGAATAGGGCTTCAGATTCCATCGAATTAGGGATTGAAAGATCAAAGGCATGATCTTGAACACGATAAATCATCTGATGATGGATAGTAGCTGCAGCAATACCTTCAACTATAGAATCACATGTGATCTGAACTTGAAGTTTAAGAGCATCTTACAAAAAAGGATCTGTTAGAGGCATATTAAAATTTGGGATTATGGTGATAAACACGGTTTCGGCATTTAAGGTAACTTGAGCTGTTCCAAGGCACGCTTGCTGATATTCTGAGAAACGAGAATCAACAAGAGCAATCAAAGCTACTACAGGAAGACATTTTCTACCATGAAAAGTGACAGCAATACGCACAGCACCGAAATGGAGATGTGTGTAATTTTGAGCTAACGCCATTCTTGGAAAATCTTTGGGAATATAGAGGGGGAATAGATGTTCTTGTCTTCCAGAGGGAACAGTGATATCTGTAAAAGTGGAGGACTTAACAAACTCTTTTACAGGTAGTTTGGAGGATTTGGATCCGAGCAAACTACGAACACTAAAGGTGAAAGTTCGGGAAGACGGTTTTCCAAAGATATGATATGGGTTAACCATAGGAAGATCCTGTCTCTTGGATTTTTTGATCTTGAGGAAGATAAGAGATCTCATGAATAGAGGAAAGCTCGGTTCCATTTTGCAATTTGAAAGGGTTTGTCATATTGGACAAGTATGAAATGCCAATTCCAATCATTGCTGATTCCGATCTTGAATCCTTACTATCCTTAGAAGATGAAGCATCGACCAACATAATTATGTCTGTTTCTTATACAGATTCAGAATAAGCCACAGATGATGAATCTCTCTCCAGTGACTATGATGAAAAGACTCATCTTCTTTATAATTTTGAAGAAATTCAAGATAGCATGGCCATTGCTCCAGCAATTCCCTCTCCCAATGGCAAGATTAAAATTCTTTTGGACAAGTATGAAATGCCAATTCCAATCATTGCTTATTTTGATACTGGTGCACAGAGAACATTAATCAAAACCCATTTCCTTCCTCAAAAGTTTTGGTTACCTTGTTCGGTTCTCTTCAGAGCTGCAAATGGTTCAATCTTTAAAGTCACCAACATAAGCAAAACGGTTACGCTCTAGTTTTTCCCAGGTCTATCAATTACTCACCAACTCTTTGGTAGTGAAGAAATAGATAGAGATTTATTCCTTGGTTTCGATGTTCTTGGAAAACTGAATCAAATCAGCTGGTCATTTGAAGGTCTACGGTTTAAGAATTATTTCCTACCGTGGCTACCATCTCCAACAGTATTTCAAGCAAATCCTCTTTACCTTCCTGATCCAATTGATGAATCCTTGTTTTCCACTCAAATGGCTCCTATACCTTCATCTTTTGAACAAATCAGAACCCAGATTATTCTCCGTTCTTGTGCTGAATCTCACACAGAGTTTTTAGCCAAATGTCAGAATCCTCTTTGGAAGAATCCTAAATTCTTTATCTCTCTTCCGTTCAAAAAGAATAAAATATCAATCCCACAAAAGCCACCCATTCAGGAATGAATCAGAACATTTTGCCATGTCTTAAAGAAGTCCATACCTTACTCCACCAGTTTATTGAAGAAACACTTCCCCATGGGCTTGTAAAGCATTTTATGTGAACAAAAGGTCTGACAAATTGAGGAAAGCTCCGTTTAGTAATCAATACAGCCTCTTAATCACTTCCTTGCTTGTGATAAGTTTCTCTTCCTCAGAAGCATTCTCTTTTTGGTCAGCTCCCTCCCGTTTTTTCTCCAAGTTTGACTTAAAGTGGTTTTTGGCAAATAGGAGTTATTCCCCAGGACAGAGAGAAGACTGTATTTTGCATTCCAGATCACCATTTCCAATGGACTGTTATGCCCTTTGGATTGAAAAATGCCCTTGCCGTATTTCAGAAAGCTATGGTTAAAATCTTTGAACCATTGTTGCCCCATGCTCTGATTTACATTGATGAATTCTGCTCTTCTCCCCTGATGAAGATTCCCATAGAAAGCTTCCTAATAGTTTGTCAAATTACACAAGATCATGGAGTAATCTCTTAAAAAGAAAATGGTCATTGGCGTAAAAGAAATGTTTCCTTGGAATGAAAATTGTCAATGGAACAATTAGCTCCAGCCAACATTGCTAAGGATCTCCTCAAGTTTCCTGATAGATTGCAGAGTGTCCTTCAAGTTCAACAATTTTTAGGACTTGTGAACACATGGCTCCATTCATCCCTCAATTACAAAGTTCCTCCCCTCTGTCTGCATGCTGAAAAAGGAACCACCTCCCTGGTCTGATTCAAACTTCAGGCAACAACTTAAGAAGCTTACATAGAATTTGCACCTCTTCAAATCCCTTCTGTGAAAACGCATTCTTCAACAGTGCAAGTGATAAGTTTTGGGCTGCTATTCTACTTGAAGAAGTTAATGGAAAAAGACAAGTTTGTGGATACAAGAGTGGTCAGTTTAAAGCTGGAGAAATTCATTATCATTCGACATTCAAAGAAATTATGGCTGTTAAGCGTGGTATAGAGAAGTTCCAGTTCCATCTTGTTGGTCATCATTTTCTTGTAGAAATGGATATGAAAGCTTTTCCCAAAATGATTAATTTCAACAGAAAAGTGATACCCAATGCTCAGCTTCTCAGATGGTCTCAATGGTTTGCTCAATGGTCATATACTGTTGTGCATCTCCCTGGAAAAAATAATGTCATTGCTGATTTCTTCTCCAGACCTCCACAACCACCATTATCCAACTCCTTATCCCACATCGGTCGTGTGATCCCAGTCATTCAGAACTTGCCCCTATTTAACCCCACTCAGCAAATTCCTCAAGCCATCCCTTCTATCTGCCCTCTTACCTACCTTGGTATTACGCAAGTTTTACCTAATTTCCCAGAAAGATATATTCCAAACAGAATGAATTCCAACCAAGCCTCTTCATCCTCGTCAGTCCCTGTTCTCATCAGAGACCCTCATCCTTTAAACAACATGCCTATCCTTGATGCCTGTTCTATCCTCCCAGAAGATGTTAATGAGAAAATTAGATAACACAACATTTGCCAGAGAAACAAAGATATGATTTTCAAGTATCTTTCGTTCACAGTTGCCAAGTATGGAATAGTTATCCGTGGTTTAAAGATGCATCCAAACTACCCATACGTCTCTCTTCTCCATATCCACAGGTTATCCAGACTTCCAAAGCAAGCTCTTGTGTTACTTTGGTATCTCACTAAAGCATACACAATCCCTTTCATTTTTGATGCCCCAGTCCTTTTAAACTATATCAGATTTGCTGAACAAGAAATCCTTCCAAGAAGCGGAAATCCTTCCAGATCTAGACCCTCCATCAGCAGTAATTCAACATTGGTATACCTACAATCTCACAATGGTCGCCCGTGAACCATATAATTTAGATTATATCTATTTTCTAAATTATATTTGTCATTTAAATAATGTTGATGTTACGAAGATTCCTGAACAAATCAAGTATGGTCTAGATCCCTGGTATTATACCCAAGATTGGCAAAGCAACGAATTTGTTGGTCATTTGTTTAATTACTCTGAAGATCATTTTTGGAGTACTGGTTCGCCAAGCTCAGAGACAGACATGTTCGTAGGTCAAGAAGATTCTAGTGATGATGATGATCCTGTTCACAATGATCATTATGATAATCACTGGGACCCAAACTCAAAAAACGACACTGACTAATTCGTCCCTATCTCCTTGTCAAGCAAGCTTATCTAAAGATTCCACCTACTCCCTGCTTTATTAAAGTGATGTGATATAAAGTAAGTGATGTGATATAAAGTAAAAAGTAAAGCTAAAGTAGCTTTACTTTTTTAAAGTTTCTTGCCTTTTGAATTTTGTGTAAAAGTTTGATTCCCTTTGCTTTCGGCGATGTAATTATTGTTGCAAGTTGTGTGTGCAAGTTGGCCACCTGTTAGGCCTTGCTTTTCTTTTTTTCTCCTATAAATATGGAGTTCAGTTGTATTGGTTAAGTAGAGTCTGGAGTGGTGTAAGATATTGAGAGTTGTAGTCAGGTTAATAAGCTGTTTGCTTATTGTAATTTCCCTCTTCTCATCAATGAATGAAACTACTTTGTTTGTAAGATAAGTCTTCCTTGTTGCTCTTTTATTTCTGTGTCACGTTTGATCCTTGTAATTGTTTTGATGTTCCGCTGTTAAGGATCTCGAAATGACTGAATCTCGACTCGGCCCAAACACAAAAGTTGTAGAAGGTAATGAAATGAAGATGTGGCTGCAAATAGGGAGTTGTTTGGACATCGGATAAAGAAGTTATGGCCTCTCAAAGTTGTCCATAAATCGACGAAATCACGAAAAGTCGAAATACGCGATTATCCCCTCGGTTTTAACCCGAATCACCCGAATAATGTAACGAATCACTCTCTCAAACTAAATATACCTAATATGATATGCTAGAACTATCGGGTCGAGTACAAAGGGCTCATAACCCAATGCTCGCTCTCTAACAGAGATTAAGCCACACCGGGCTTAAGAAAAGGTTAAAGCGGAAAAAGGAACACGGGGTATTACATAATATTTATTAGGTTTGCATGATGTAGATAATATACGTTTGCCAATGATTCCTTAATATCATGAATTTGGTGGAGACCCACTCTTTTGGCAACAACCTTGTTTTTTAACTTAGTTACACATTTGATAAATTGTGGGTTATATATATATACTTGCACCAAAAAAAGTTATAATAATTATATCTGTGAAATACACACGCTATTGAATGAACTAATTGCTTTATGAACGATACTCTATCAAACCAAGGGTTTATTACAAAATAGAATATTAGTCTACTTATTAGAGTTGTTCATTACATGGATATAATCATGTGATGGGTGTTAGTCTCTTAAATGGAACATGTATGTTAGATACATCTTAAGTTGAAACTATTACCGTTTTCATTAAATTTATTTACTTATCCCGTACATACTTAGTTGTACATATAGTTGATATATGGGTTAGACTTTGTGCATATGGAAAAACTAGATATGCTCTTAGTAAGCGAAATTAGTAGGAAGGTATGAATTGAGATATATATATATATATGTGTGTGTGTGTGTTATATATGAGTATGGCCTTTGGGAATACTTTCTATTGATATTTTGATTTGGTAAGACACTAATGGTCCATGAGGAGACTTAGCATTGGCAGTTACTCACCCTGATCCGTGTAGAGGGATCCCGCTTTGATAGCAGCATACTTTATGGTCCATAGGGGACCTAACTTACTGCATACCTTACACATCTAGGTGGTCCACAGGGGGACCCAACTTTGGGGGCTGCATACCCTAGCCTTGGGGGCTTAGATTGCAATCACTGTGCACAATAAAGTAAATCCTAGATGCATGATGTTTGACGAGGCTAATAGTTTAAGATTAGTGCCTAAGTTTGTCTCATGATATACTATATCATTATCACGACTTACTTATATCTTAGTGATACATATTTTTATTGTATTCACGGGATGGGATAGCACTTGGTGTGCAATGCATACAACATGGTACTTTACATATACCTATGTAATGTATACACATGGAAGTGGAGTATATATATATATGCATGACCCATACATTCAATACTGCACGTTGTGTGTGTTTTCCAATATGTATTATAATATACGAAACTTTATAATTCCCATTGAGCCTATGTTTGGCTTTATCTCATTTTCCAAACCAGTTTTGCAGGTATTTTTTTAAGGATGGTATGAGTCAAGGAGTATAGAGGCCTCTGATTACTTTAGACAATTTTAGTCATCTGTAGACGACTTGTGTTTTATGAGCTTTATATATTGAAAACATTTGTATTCAATTTTATTCATAAGTGATGTAAAGTCTTTTAATAAACATTGGAACCTCGTTGGAGGGATCGATTTATATGGTTTTATTCGATTTATATATGATTATGATTTTGAAGATGTGGAGCTAGAATTATAGTTAAATTTTATTTTATTATTTATAGGTTTGGATTTATCAACTTACAAACTCCACATGCAAAAGTTTTCTTAAAAAATGAGGCTTTATGTATTATTTATTATTAAATAAGTTTTAAAATATGTACTTTAAACCAACCGTCGCATACGGCACCGTGATTAACCGGGTCCTGGAGGTCTAAACCTCATTACATGATTTGGGACGTCACACTATCAATGGAGTGAACTGTTATCGGGATTTGCCCTCATTTAGCTTAGACTTGCTCGCCTCCTTCTTGCCCTTCTTGTTCCTTTTCTCTTGGCCGTGGGGTGGATTATTTCCCGCTTAGCACTTGGAAGGGGGGCAAAAGAACTGACAAACTTAATAGATTATGCCCTTGGAGGGTCTCTTCCACACTGATTTTCTAGTTGCCCTCGTCTGAGAGCTTGGACATGATTTTTAGGGCCATTCTGGCCAGAGTCATTAAGCAGTAAGGGGAGCTCACCCCGAAATCCCTGAACCGAACCGAACCGAATTAATCGATTTTAGTTTCAGTTTTTTGATTTCGATTTTGATTCTTTTTTGGCTTGGATAATTTCAGATTATAATGGATCGGATCGGTTCGTTCGTTCGATTTTCGGATTTTTGACAACACCCCTATTTATAATAAAATGAACCATTTTCTAAACGAACTGAAAAATCGGAGGAATTGCTACCAAGAGGGCCGGCGTCGAAAGCGAGTGTTCTGACAAGGAGGAATTCGTCAAAATGATGGATCAAATACATGGCACTGTTGTCATATGTTCCATATTTACACTAAATCCCATAAACTTTCTCCAAAGGAGTTGTACAACATGACCGCTCCCTGGCTGATTGAGTATAGAAATTGCATTTATTATCTATTAAACAAGGCTCAATTAACTTCTAGTTATTGCCTAAAATCAGAAATTGCATATAAATTCAATTTAAGCGTGAAAATAAGGCATTGCATTGTATTACTAAGCCATTTTACAGGCTAAAGTGGTTAATCAACTGAGGTTGGATGCAAGAAAGAAGGTTGAATATGGAAAAGTGCAAGAAGAAGGCCCGAAGATGAAGTCAATATCCATTCCGAGGTCTGAGGCGAGAAAAACTCCATAAACTACCCCCAAAGAACTAGAAAGAAGAGAATAAGCGAGTCCCCAAGCACGAATGAAGTGAATACAATTGTCCAAGAGTGATTCTAAGAGAAAATAAGCTCAATTGATTATTTAATTTTTTGGTTCCGAGCCCTCTGTCTTGACCTGGTACCTCCAGCATGTCATGAGGGACATATGAAGTTTGTTAGAGAAATCATTTCATTATTCAGGTGGTTCAAATTAAAATTGAGGTGAAAGTCGCGTGTTTTGACTTTTTGTGTTTTGTAAATTTTTGACCAACTTTGAGAGGCCATAACTTCTTCATTCAATATCCAAATAACTCCCTGTTTATGGCCACGTCTGCATTTTTCCCCCCCTCCACAACTTTTATGTTTAGGATGATTTGAGATTCAACCATTTTGAGGTCCATTTTGAGGTCCATTTCGGGCTTAGAAATTCACATATTGGTGTAGTGACCTCCATAATCGATCATGGTTCAAATTTGGCCAGGTTTTGACCACTTTTTTAGCCCGTTTAAGCTCTTTTTAGCCCATTTCTTTAAGTATTATTCAATCCATGACTTGAAACACTTGTGTACCATATAACAGGTCATATATCTCATATTTTATGGTACACAGCAATTTAGAATTGATTAACATAGAGGCTGAGAGCACCATGACTTTCTTAAGAGCTTTTGCGTTGCATCTGAAGATTGAACTTGAGAGTTTTATTGTTTAATTCCTTAAAAAAATTGTTAGATTAGTTTATTTATGATCTTTTAAGGCTAGAACATCGCTGTAATCAACATTCAATTCATCATTAAATACAGTTTTCAATTCAAGTCTCAATTGTGTACCGGGTAAACCCTAGTTTTATGTTTTCTTTTAATTCAATTGCTTTTAATTGTTCGTTTGCCTTGTTATTCATAGATTAGTTAATTTAAATCATATAACTTTTGGAATCAACTTTAAACCCACATTTTTGGGGTTGGTCCTAGGGTTTAGTATTTTGTATAGTTTTTGTTGGTTTTGAGTTTCTTTACTGTTTTTGCTGTAAAATGTTTGTCTTAAATCGGAATTGTTAAATTCCAAAGATTTTTTTTCAAATCTGATTTATACATTATTAGGTATGTATTTACTATTTTTCATGACTTCTAAGATTATTTTCATGTTTGATTTGATTATGAATAGCTAAATCCTTTGTTAGGGGTCCGTAGTGAAATATGCGTAATTAATCTTTGAATGTAATCCAATCTAAGTTTGAATCTGGTTTTCCATTGGTTATAGACCATCTACTGAATGAATGAGTATTTTCTTATCCTTTCATATATTAAAAACATATTTTCATAAATTAGCTCAAAAATTTCAATTGATTAAGAACCGTAAAAATGCCGATTCACGGATTTTTGCACCAAAACCCTAAAGTGGATGATTTAAGGGTGGTCTTTATACTCTAATTAGTTGAGTTAGTTTCTTAAGTGAATTTGCTGATTTGGCGCTGTTTTGTTATTTATTCACATAAGTTCTAAGAAAGTGCCGATTTTGATTTTCGACATTCTTTTTAAGACGGATTTTCTTTGAATCACATTCAAACTTATTCAAATATTATAGGACTGTTAGGCTACAAATTTTTGAGAATTTTAATTAATTTGAATTTTTTTTTCATGCACTAGCAATACTAGGTTTTAAATTATGATTTTTCAAAGTCAAAAGCTTCATCGTCAAATTTTATTGCTCAAAGCTAGTCTATATAGTCTTTGTCACGCATGATTTATCATATACTTGTAGCAGTAATATAATTGGATGGTAGAAGAGTCTAGGAGCTGAATCTTAGAGAAAAATCTTGTTTAAACTTAGATTTGGATTACCCGATTGAACTAGTTTTGTACTCCCTAGTTATGGATACCCTTAATGTTTGTTTCCCAGTGTTTTAATTCCATTTCATATTCTTTTTTATTTAATTAGTGCACTATTTTATTTTTTTATTAACTTTTAGTGTATTTGCATACTCCCATAGTGCATTTAGGAAGCCTTTTCAGTAGATAACTTGCTCTTATGGATTCCTTTTACTTTTGCACCATAAGATTATATTTTCTTTTACTTTTAGTTTAGACAAGTAGTAGTTTCAATTTAGTTTTTATTTTCATTCTTTTTCCCCAAGTCTATCATTATTTCCTTTCTTTTCCCTTCTTCTTTTTGAGAGAGGTGGCTAGAGAAATAAATTACTTGCCTTCAATGTGGTTCAACCTTGGATCTTTCCAAGTATACTATAACTTGACCACCTGTGCTTAGGTGTAAAAACTTTCTCTTTTTGGGCGTTGTCACTGGCCTTTCGCAACTTGGGAAATCGACATCATTGGGAAGATATCACCCAAAGCAAGTAATGTCTATGAGTGCAAACTAGAAAGGTAACTCAATTCATCTGAAGGAACATCATTTGCCGATTTGGAGTCCCACATGAGATAGTCTCAAACGATGTCACCCACTTTGAGGGGGAAGGTAACGCGGTTATAGAAGAATATGGTATCACCCGGCACAGATCTTCTCCATATAGACCGCAAACCAATGGGACAATTGAGGCAGCCAAAAAAACTGAAAAATACTTTGAGCAAGATGATCGACACTTGCCGAGACTGGCAAGAGAAACTTCCTTATGCTTTATGGAGTTATTGCACCACCAAAATGGTTTATACTAGAGCTACTCCATTTTCTTTTATCTGTGGGATGAAAGCCATTCTCCCAGTCGAGTTAGAGATCCCCTCTCTTAGAGTAGTATTGGAGAACCAAGTCAATGAAATAGAGTGGGTCCAGGCCCGTTGCTGTGAACACCTTATTTTGTGACCTTAGTAAAATCCTGATCTTTGAGGAAATGAGCACGCATGCAGGCACGAGCATTCACAGATGCACACATACTATGCATTCACAGATGCACACATACATTTGGACGAGGAGTTACGAGAATTACCGAAAGTTGCCGGAACCGAAAGCCATCAATCTTGTGAAAACTTGTACAATGAGAGTTCCTGATTTATAATCATTCTCAAACATTGAGGTATGTTAGTTAGTTCCACAAGGAGTAACATAATAAAAAAAATCAGGTTGATCTGATGGCCATATCTCCGAAAATTCAGATAACCGGTAGTTCACTTCGGGTAATCAAACGGAGGCATTCCTAAAGTCCAATTGAGTTCTAATTTGGTCAGTAAATGGTTTTTATCATATGGAACAAAAAAATAAAAAATTGGATCTTGATTTGTCCAAAACAGCAAACACCGTCTAGGACAAAAAATGTCTGTCGTGTAGATAGTTGCCTGGAGGCAACTGTCAACACGACACAAAGTGTTTATGTCATGCCGATAGTTGCTTTGGCATGACAATACAACCTGGCCCAGCCCGTTTAGTTTGTCAGATATAAATACTCCTACACTGATCCCATTTGAAGCATCAAATAGCTTTGGGACTTCGAGAATAGTGCTTTAAAATATTATTCTTCTATTTTCAAGGCTCTTAGATAATTTTTATCGTAGTTTGGGTTTAATTTTTTATCTATCTTTATTATATTAGTTATAATTGATTAATTGCATATAGAAATTGTTGTTTATCTCTAAATCAGTCCAAATTACATATTTAAACTTCGTTTTCAAAACCAAAGGCGTGGAACGAGCTATAACGCTTTTTAAACATAGTTTTATCAGTTAACATTACAAAATCTCGGTTTTATTAATCTCAATACACTAAGAAATAAATAAGCATTTGTACCTGATTTAATATATAAATCGCGGTGCTTACCTAAATATCCAAGATGAGAGTACTTTTGGAGAAATTTAAAAATAAAATTGGATGCGGGCCAAAAAAAAATTAGTGTAGTCGAGGCGTATTAGGCACCGTCCTTAAGAAAAGATTTTGCCCCTCTAGGATAATATCCTGATGCAAACAGGGTTTGTCACGTCTTCCCTCCAGGATACAACGACTATGATTCTATAAGGGTGCCTTCCCAAATATAGAACCCTTATGGACAGCTTTATATGTTTCTCTGGTATAAAATTGTTTTTGGAAGGATTGCCATTTCTCTTTTGGTCTTTATTCTACTTCTCTCTTAGTTTTCCATAACCAAGTGCCTTCTTATATTTATAAGGGTGTTAAGGAGGTGGATTTGAATTCTTAATTAAGTTTGAAGAATTCAACTATGTAGAATTTTCAAGATAAACTTTTGAATGAAAGAATATGAATACGATTTGAATACAATATTGTAGAAACTTCATAAAAGAATACAAAGCCAATTTGTATACAATCTTGTAGAAATTTCATGAGAGATTTGTGCAGAAACTTCAAGATGAGCTGTGTACGAGTTGGATATGAGTTGTGTAAAGGCCTTAAGATAATATACATTTCGTATTTTAAAATAAATAAAATATACAACATCCCCCATATTTTAAAATACAAAATAGATACTGTAAAAAATTATGCCAGAGAAACGCGAGAATACATTGTGTTAGTATTGGTGCCTTTCAAGCTAGGAACCGTACTTAGGGCAACAAATCTTATTTCTCGAGAATTTGGTGAAACTAATTTTCTATGAACCAAAGATCCTTTGTGTGAAATAGAGGACTTGGTACCCACACAGTACCCTCTATATATCGCTGATCCGTGGTTTTGCGCATTTTGGCCATGCGCTATCCTGGTTTTCATAAGTGCTCTAAAGGACCTGCCTAAGCCCTCATAGGAACCGGCCTAGTTCCACACTCATATAGGTGGACTTCCATCAAGTCTGTACTACAGTTTTACACACCACCTCAAATAGTTTTGGGCTATAGAAACCATTAAGAGTAGAAGCTCCACCTCATTCACTGCAGAAAACACTATATCGCCATAAGAGGGACGTCTCAAATATTATAAAGTCAATAGTGCTTTCAGGACGACAAGTGACTTGTTTTTAGCCCTATGAACCTACTTTATGGGATCTCCAATCACACAGGTGGGGTTACCATGACTCTCGCCCTATGCTCTAGGCATAAGTCCCATCACCCTCGACGTATCAACCACGTTCCACCTATTAAGTGGTTTTGTCAGAGGATCGGCCAAATTCAACTCTGACTTCACATAATCAAGAGATACAACTCCAGATTCAAGCAGTTACTTTATTATATTGTGTTTTAGACGTATTTGTCTGCTCTTCTCATTGTGTATCTTAGTATTAGCCTTTTCTATTGCAGCCTGACAATCGCAATTAATATAAATTGGAGTAGGCGATTTTGCACTAATGGGAAGATCTGCCAAGTGGTTTTTAAGCCACTTAGCCTCAGTACATGCCTTAGACAATCAGCTCAAACTCCATGGTAGAAAGACACTACACCTCCACAAAGGGTAAACACATAACCACTAGTGGATTTTATATCATCTGAATCAGATATCCAGTTTGCATCACTGTTAGTGGAGGTTTGCCAAATTTTAATCCATAATCAATGGTGCCTTTTATGTACTTGGCTACTCTTTCTAATGCATTCCAGTGTTCCTTATTAGGGCACTGAATATATTTACTTAATCTACACACAGCATAAGCAATGTCAGGTCTTGTACAATTCATCAAGTACATTAGGCTACCAATGATTTGGGCATATTCACATTGGGAGACACTATGTGTTTTCTTAAGTTGGCTATTTCCATCATACGGTGTCGAAACAGGTTTACAATCAAAATACCCAAACTTTTTCAATATTTTCTCAACATACTGCTCTTATGATAAAATGAGACCATCACATGTTTTGATAATTTTAATTCCTAAAATTACATCAGCTTCTCCCATATCTTTTATATCAAAATTAGAATCTAGGAATTTCTTGGTCTCGTTAATCACATATAAGCTAATACCCATAATGAGCATATCATCAACATATAGGCATATTATTACATATGTGTTAGTATCAAATGATTTATAGTAAATACATTGATCTGCCTCATTTATCAAATAACCATTTGATACTAACACCTTATCAAATTTCTCATGCCATTGCTTTGGTGCTTATTTCAGCCCATACAAAGATTTAACTAGCCTGCATACATCGTGCTCACTGCCAAGAACTATATAACCCTTTGGTTTATTCATATAAATTTCCTCTTATAATTCACCATTTAAAAAGTCTATTTTGACATCCATTTGATGAATAATTAAATTATGCAAAGCAGCCAAACCAATTAAAGTTATAATTGAGGAAATTCTAGACACATGAGCAAAGGTATCAAAATAATCTATATCTTTCTTTGATTAAACCCTTTAGCAACCAATCTTGCTTTATACTTCTTTATTGACCCGTCAGGCCTTAACTTCCTTCTAAATACCCACTTACTACCAATAGGTTTTGCACCAGGAGGCAAATCAACTAATTCCCATGTATTATTAGATAAAATGGGTTTAGTGGGTTATATCAGGGGATGTTATTGCTTGGGTCATTGTCTACTAGAAAAGTATAAAAATTATCTCCAAAATTGGTTGATTTTCATAATCTTTTACTTCTCCATAATTCACTTTCAGAATTTTTAGGAGGTTCCACATTAGGTTCATGATATGATATAGATTTAATAATTTTTGTCTTCATAGGAAAGATATTCTCAAAGAAATCAGCATTCTTAGTTTCCATGATAGCATTGGCTTCAATCAAACTATTTGGTAAAACTAAGAACTTGTAAGCCATACTATTCTGGGCATACCTTATAAACATGCAATCAAGAGTTTTAGGTCCTAATTTCCTCTTTTTAGGTTCTAGGATTAGGACCTTAGCTAGACACCCCCACACTTTATGATAATTAAGGTTGGGTGCGTGACATTTCCATAATTCATATGGTGTCTTGTCGGTTTTCTTATAGGGTATTCTATTTTGTATATAACATGAAGAGAGAATAGCTTCCCCCCACAAGTTTAGTGGTGCCCCAGAACTAATTATCATTGCATTTACCATTTCTTTAAGTGTTCCATTCTTCCTTTTCGCTACCTTATTTGATTCAGGTGAGTATGGAGGTGCAGTCTGATGAATTATGCCATGTTCTTCACAAAATGCATTGAAGATATTATATTCATATTCACCTCCCCTATCATATCTTAATCTTTTAATTTTCTTATTTAGTTGATTTTCAACTTCTGATTTATATTTTACAAACATCTCACATGCCTCATCTTTATGTCTTAATAGATATACTTTTGTGTATCTTGAATAGTCATCTATGAATGTGACATAATAAAACTTAACTCCTCTGGTCATGGTTTTGCTTTACGTCACCTAGGTCAGTGTGAATTAACTCAAGTAATTCAGTTCTCTTTGTACTTATTTACATGTCTTTTTAGTAAACTTTGATTCAGTATAGATTTCACATTTATTAACTTCAGTATCAGAAAAAATAGGCAGTAAACTAGAATCTCTCATTTTCTTAATATAGGATTAATTCACATGACCAGTCTACCATGCCATATATCAATAAAGTCAACCATGTAGGCATAAGAGGTAGTTTTATTAATAATATCTTGTATATTTAATATAAATAGTCCTTTGCTAGCATACCCTTTCCTACAAAAACACCATTCTTAGTTAGAACTAATTTGTCACATTCGAATGACATTTTAATACCGGACTTTCCAAGCAAAGACACATATATAAGATTCCTACTGATCTCAGGAACATGAAGTACATCACCCAGTGAGAGTTTTTCTAGATGTTAATTTGAGAAGAACCTTTCCTTCGCCAAGAACTGGGGTAGGCCTTGAGTCACCCATATAAACTTGTTCTTCTCCTTCTCTCATTGGTGTGTAATTCAAGAATGATTCTCTATCAGCACAGATGTGTCTGGTGTGAGAATCTGGATTCACGACTCGTCCTTCTCAGTTTTCTTTATTATTTTCTCGATTTTTTGTTTTATAGACAACATGTCTTCAAAGTCACCAGTTTGTTTTACATGAAAACAAACAAAAGATCGTACAAAAGATAATTCAAAAATGAACTATCTTTCATACGTTTGAAACCAAAGATTTATTGATAACTTATTTTGCTAGGGTTCGGGAACTACATCACGAATTGGGAAGGTGTTAGGCACCCAATTTGCCCTTTCGGTCTCTTGATGGATTATGTGTTTAATTCCTAGTGTAGATATCTTGCAAGTAGTTTGAATTATTTTCAAAATAGTCCTTTGGATAAGGTTGATTTAAAACAGTATTTATGAAATCAGACTCGAGCTTTGCGAGTACCTACGTATTCATTCATATAATGAAATCAGAGTCTCGTAGTTCCACTTGTTTGGAAACTGTTTTTATATTTTATTTTTTTTTGAAAATGTGTCAAAACGGATTTTAGTTTTTTGTATAATTTAGAAAGGACTGATTTTGAAAGCAGTGAACTTCTTTGCAAGTTATCTAATTTTCAAGATTAAAACTCATATTTAAATTAATAATTGAAATTAGAAGAGTTGTAGAAAGACGTACCTGATGCACTTGAAGAAGAAGAATGACTGCTTGCTTGCTTCTATTTTTCTCTCTAGAACTCTCTCTAGAATTTTCTCTCTGTAACTTTCTCTCTCTAAAAGACTCTATAATGATTTAGACAGAATTTCCCCTTTATAAAACTCACTTGAGTGTTCCCCTCCCCAAATAAGACCCCAGTGATCCTATTTATAGAGAAATCCCGCTGAAAAACAATCCAAAAAGGGCTAGCCGCAGCGGGTGAGGCTAGGGCGTGCCGCTAGAGCGTGCGGCTAGGGCGTGTGGTTGGCAGCCAACTGGTCAGGTCGAATCCCCATCCTAGTAAGCGAAGTGAAAACATTGGTCATGGTAGATTCCCAACTGATTCAAAGTCGGGATTTGTTCTAATAGTCTTTTATATGCCTGTTGACTCAAGACTTGATGCGGAATGCCATTTTGTATGAAAACTATATTTACACGAGAGTCGTGGATTGGGGTGTTCACATCTGGTAGCTCCAGAATCAACTACCGAACTTTGCTTTTCAGCCACCATGTTTACTTCAGTGACAACAACCGTAATAATATCTCCCTCAACTATATTAGCTTTGGGATGATGATTATTTTTGTTGTTTTTTCTATTTTTACACTGGAAAGCTTTATGACATTCTTTTCCACAAACAAAGCATTTTGCTTTTCTTTTAAATCCCAAACTTTGAGCTTGTAAATTCTTATTATTTTGCTTGTTGTTATGTTAGCAGAAATTACCATGTGGTTTGTTGGAACTCCCTATTATAATATTGACTTTGGATTAAAATTCCTTCGATAATGAAGACATATCTCTTTTCTTATTCTGTTCTTCTATCTAGATGTGTGTGACAACATCTGCAAGACTCATTTGTTTTCTTTTATGTTTCATATTATTTTTATAATCTTTCCATGAGTCTGACAGTTTCTCAATTAAGCATCTGGCAATAAAAGCTTCAGGAAGAGTTATGTTTTTATTTTGAAGGTCATTAATTAGCATATGAAATTCATTAATTTGAGTTGAAATATCTTTATCCTCAAACATTTGGAATTTTAAGAAATTCCCAATAGCATATTTTTTAGTTCCCGCATCCTCTATTATTTATTTCTTATGCAAGCTTTCCCAAATTTCACAAGAAGATTTGTATAAGCAATAAATATCCAAAAGCTCATTAGATAAAGTGCTAAGAATCGTGTGGCGACATACGTTCTTGCCGTTTTTGCAATTTTGTATAGTCACCTTATAGTTTTTTGAACCTTCTTGAGGTTCCGGTTGAGTGAGATATTGAGCAAGCTTCAGCACATCCAACGTTGAGTATATCCTTTCTTGCCATCGTCAAAAGTGAGTTCCATCAAAACGATCAATTTTTGACATGTCGGCAACGAACGAGGAGCAACAAAATCAGCATCCATATTCTTCTCTTAAGATCGTTGGAGAAATTTAAAAATAAAATTGGATGCGGGCGAAAAAAATAAATTAATATAGTCGAGGCATGCTAGGCACTGTCCTTAAGAGAAGATTTTACCCCTCTAGGATAATATCCCGATGCAAATAGGGTTTGTCACGTTTTCCCTTCAGGATACAACGACTATGATTCTATAAGGGTGCACTCCCAAATATAGAACCCTTATGGACAGCTTTATATGTTTCTCTAGTACGAAATCTTGGTTTTTATTCTACTTGTGAGGATCAAGCGCTTACCATTGCGCCAAAAGCTATAACTGTTAGCGAAGGCGCAACTTTATTTCCTTGTACCCAACGACCATTAGAGCGCTATGGCATTAGATAACCTGCACACCGGATATACCCTTCGGATTCACCACGGAGAGGAGCGCAATTGTGGATTTACCTCCAACAATCCCCCCCCCACAATGGCATGCCCCAGGTATCGAACCCGTGACCTCCTCTGATACCAATTGTGAGGATCAATCGCTTACCACTGCGCCAAAAGCTATAGCTGTTAGCGAAGGCGCAACTTTATTTTCTTGTACCCAACGACCATTAGAGCGCCATGGCATTAGATAACCTGCACACCGGATATACCCTCCGGAATCACCACGGAGAGGAGCGCAATTGTGAATTTACCTCCAACACTACTTATCTCTTAGTCTTCCATAACCAAGTGTGTAACACCCGTAAGGTAAATACATCGTGTTATCTTTTGTTTTGCAACTTTTCTGTTCTAGATGTGAGAGTGTGCTCGGACAGTATCCAAATGAAGGGAACGTTTGCTCACTCTTTTATAGGTGTTAGTACATTCATGTGTTAGGTTAGAAAGATCCATCTTAAGTGTTCCTAGTGATATTCGAGAGAATTGTACACATTTAAAACTTACCCGACAAACCTACCTTTAGTCCTTTGAAACGTCATAACTTTTTCATTCTATATCGAAATGGAACCTTGTTTACGCCATTGGAAAGTTATTTCAATATCCAAGAACTTTCGTGTTTGGCCCGGAACCTAATTTTTACTCCTCATAAACAAGCATTTATGAGGAAGAACAACCCTCCAGACCAATGTAGTCGACTACATGGAGTTTGGGGAGTCGACTACATGGAAGCAATCTAGTCGACTACTTTGCCCTGTAGTGGTCAAAATCGTGTTTTCAAGTTTAGACCCGATTTTTATATAACCCACACACCTTCTTCTCCTCCATTTCGATGAGGGCTCAGGGATAGAGCTAGAGAGGAGTGAGAAACCATGGAGGAGAGTTCCAAGAGGTGATTCTACTCATTTTTCAACCCAAAACAACAATCAAACACTTCTTCACCATCATCTTCTTCATTCTTCCACATCCACCAAATTAGGGCTCAAAACTCAAGTGGGATATTTTGCACTTCATTTGGTTAGAGCTCGATCCACTGCTCAAGTTACGAAGGTTCGACACTATTAAGGTAGGAACACTAGTATTAAAACCTATTTTAAGAGTTAAGCACTCAATCACCATTTTTATACAAATTTGGGGATTATATATATATATATCTATTGCTGCGTATATATGAACTTTGGGTCTATAATTTATGATGGAAATGGTTGATTATTACTCATTAATTGTAGTATATCATATTTTCCCATGAAGTTCTTTCGTTTCATTGATTTACAACAAACCCTTGTTCCTAGCCTTTGGCGCGCAAGTACGTATAAGTCTGTATAGTAAAATAAATCTTTGATACGCATTTTATCTTATATGATATTCATGAAATAAACTATATTATGTTTTTAAATGATGCATATGACCTCAAATTCACTACTGGGTTATTATAAGTTTTTCTTATACCGAGTAGTCAATACCTTTTGACCTTTGAATATTTGAGATGTTTATTACTACCTTGGGGGCATTTTCCATCTAGGTGGACACAGATTTGATAGTAGATCTGGTCGCGGTGTCTTGACACCGTCTATATAAACTCTAATTCCATTTACTAGTATATTACATTGTATACATATATACACGACTTATGAACACAGATTTCTCACAAACATTTTTTATAAAGAATTACTCTATATACATGTTTTTTTACAAAATCCTATAGTTCCTACTGGGCCCGTTTGGCTCACGGTTTTCCTACACAAGTACATCTAAGGACGGGACGGGAAGAGTTGACAAGGGAAAGGTCGATAAATCTTAGTCTCCTCTGATACTGAGTAGTTTGAGAGCCTTTCACCACGGAAAGGGCATGTTACCAAGTTTTGTTGTACTATTCTTAGATGTGTATTAACTTAGGCTTGTTTGTATGATCTATGTATTAGTAGTAATGTAACTTACTTGAAGTTATGGAGACCTTGCTGCTTATTACTATTTTGTTGACCTTTGTATATTATCTATGTATGTATTATGTTATGGAGACCAAAATTCTTTTTACTTCACAGTTGAGAGGTTTTTTCTCATAATATAGCAAGAGTGAATCTTGTGTTAAGTGTGGTGAGAAAAATCACACTTGTAGAGTGTTGTGAAAACAATAACACTTGTAGAGTGTAGTGAAAAAGATTACACTTATAAATGTTCGATTTTCACCCGAAACAAAATCGGTTTTAGTGGAATTTCTCGAGGGCATTACTCGGGGGCTGACGATGGTCTAAACAACTGAACCACGTAAACAAAACATTATTGTCTCCTTCGGTTCAATCTCTCTAAACTCAAGCTCTCTATTATTTCGTATTTATACTTATTGATTGCTTGTGTGATTGTTTAGTATACTTACTTCCTTGATTATACATTGAATTAGAGTTTTCTTATTTAAACTTTATTTGAAACTAATTTTTAAATTACATTTAGTTTTAAAAATCCTATTCACCCCCTTCTAGGTTATTTTTCGACCTATAACACACACACACACTGATTTCTAAAATCAAAGGGCTAAATACGAAGCGCATGCTTTCCATCCCCACCCTAAATCCCGATTTTATAAAACTACAGACCAATACGCGATAACATCAATAAACATGCGAATCTTTGATTATAATTACAGGCATATCCTACTTAGAGATCGAAAGGGTGAATTGGGTGCTAAACACCTTCTCAATTCGTAACTTAATCCTCAAACCTTCGAGTCAATTAGTTTCGCATTAATAGGGTTTAAAAGGTTATTTAATTCATAAATATTACTCTTTCACACAGACATTTGTTACTTTAGTAAAACAAACTGGCGACTCTAATTTTCTTTACAAAATCATCACATTTCTTTATAATAAAATGAACCATTTTCCATCCAAATCGGGAAAATGGAAGAATCTGTGAGAATTCGACCTTCCGACCTTGCCCGTGATTCTCAGATTTTGAAATTGTTTCGAGGAAAATGTAGTTTTAAAGTCGCCGGATTGTTTTGCAAAAAAATAAATAAAAGATTTTATAAAAGATAATATAAAAATTGTCTGTCTTGTACACGTTAAAACTAGAGATTACTTGATAATTACTTTGCTAGGGTTTGGGAACTACATTATGAATGGGGAAGTTGTTAGGCACCCAATCCGCCCCTTCGGTCTTTTAATGGATCATGCATTTAATTCCTATTATAAATATCTTGCAAATAGTTTAAATTATTTTTAAAATAGCCATTTCAGATAAATTTAGTTTAAAATAATATTTATTAAATCAGACTCGAGCTTTGTAAGCGCCTACGTATTCATTTATAGAATGAAATCATAGTCTCGTAGTTCCTTGTGTTTGGATATTATTTTTTGTGGGGATTTTTATATTGAAAATGTGTCAAAACAGATTTTAGTTTTCTTGTAAGACTTAGAAAGGATTTGTTTTAAAAGTAGTGAACTTCTTTTCAAATTATCTACTTTTCAGTATTAAAAACTTGTATTTAAAATTCATATGAGTAATAGAGACGCGTACCTGACTCATAATAAAGTTGCTTGCCTAGTTGCTACCTTTTCCTTTGCTTGCTTCCTTGCCTCTAGAGTTTTCTCTCTCTAAAATTCTCTATAAAATTGCATATAAAGAATTTTCTCTCTTAAAACTTGCCCAAAATTGCCTCCCTCCAAATGGCACCCCAAGGGTCTTATTTATAGAGAAAATTCGCGCTGAAACAGAACATATTGGGGCATGTGGCAAGAGGTTGTGGCACAAAGGTTGCGGCAGGAGGGTGTAACACTACTGCGCGGCGCATAAAGTGCTATAGGGTCTTGCAGCTTAGGGTCCTGCGGCATTGCCCTTGAAAACTACCCATATATGCCTAAATACTCCAATTTGTGCCATGAATGCATTGTGTGTGGAAAGTGTATCATGAAGTTTAAGTGTGGTCGCACATTAGGGTGTCTACAGACCCTCTTGTCCCAGAATATTTGTTTATAAGGATTATGGGACGATAAAAATATACCATAATTTGATACAAATGCTCAAAGTCTTTGAGAGAAAAAAACGTTCAAAGTTTATGGGACAAAATTTTAAGAATCCCAAATTGGATAGACTTATCTCTGTACCACAGGCTGTGTTTGAGGCACTCTTGACTCTTTGCTGTATATTGAACATTTTTCTATTTTGAGACAATCTTACCATTGGTAGTGCCCTTTTTACCCTCAGTGGCACCTTTATGCTCTCGGCGTATCTTTGTCAACAAGATTTTTAGATATTCGATGTTTCGCTTGTTTGTGCGTAATAGAAAGGTTTTGATTTATTTTTTGAAAGTAGTCAATGATTATTTTGAGAAATGTACTTGCTTGACTTTGTTTAAAGAGATAATTCCCATCCTCTAGGGAATGTGATAGTTAATGGTGACCAAGAGTGATTGGTCCTTGTGATAGGTCATCTTACTGAAATAACCGGGATTTCCATATAGAGATGTTCTTTTGTGGTTTTCCAAGAAATGACACCTTTGTCATCCTCAAAAGGCATGGAGTTAGCGACTGCCAAGACTGAGAGGTCTTGTCAATAAGACTTCGTACTTGCTGGCACAGCCATAAAGGTTGTGTTAAGATTGCCAAGAGTGAGAGGTCCTCGCGATAAGGCTTCATCTTACTGACACAATCTGGGCTGACTTGTATTTCCAATAAGAAACATCTACTAGGGAATGGAAGGTGTAATATGATCGAAAATGTTTTTTCTTTATTTTTTTGAAAAATCATATCATCCTTAGTTTGGCCTTTTGTCTGGGATAAGACTTTGAATCAAATTTTCTAAAAATTTTTAGACCATTGTGTACGAATTTTGGAATTTGGCATTTCTCGACCCTTAGTCTTCCTCATTTTAGTCATGGGAATGGAAAATTTTATGAGAAATCTCAGTTTTCCTTTTTGCTACCCTCTGATTTTTTAGGGAAGATGTTGGTCCTGTATCGTCTTATGTTTTTTGATACCCTTATTGTTCCCTTATTTTATCATTATTTTTAGAGAATATCCGGCCCGTTGTTTTGGCTTTTGAATTTTCTTTTTCTTCTTTTCTCTTCTTTGAAATAAGAACCTTACTCACCTAAGACGTAGTCCTCTACCCTTTTTGCACAGCTGTCACTCTTAGTGTGGCTCTCCCTATTAATTTTTATTCCTTTCCAAAAGTTTTCGATTCGGAAGTTCTTGAAGATCAAGTGATAGCTTTTGATGTGTACAAGCACACACTCCCATAACCCTGTTAGTGTGAGTATTGTGAAATGAGATGTCACTTGAGAGAATTTTTTTGGCAAGCTTTAAATCAAATGCCGAAGAGTGTTACAATTCTTAAACCTAAACAGAGAAGGAAAAAGAAGAAAAATAAGAAGGGTTAAGGTTTTGGAGTGAGGAACACAAGAAAGATAGAACTCCACGGATTAGGAAAGTTTGGGTTCCGAAAGGGATCATTGCACCTACTTAGGTGATAGGGAGTCTGCTTGACATGGGATTGGTTGGATGGATGACTATGCAAGGTGAGTTTGTTGCTTTGGTCGATTTTATCTCCTTGTGTAGATATAAAAGCAAAGTGGATTTTGGTTTTGAATTTTCGATTGTAATATTGGCTCATTCTTTGGAAAATTCATTACTTGCATGCATTTATTATAGCTACTTTTTATTCTAGATATCTCTATATTTTCATATTTAAATACTTAATTTGAAGATATATATGCATAATGCTTTGATAATTCAATAGCAAGTAGGATCGTATTTCAATTACATAAGAGTTTTTGTGTATATCCCACACACTACACTGCACGATCAACATTGATACATGTTGAATAATCACGTGTTTAGGCTCTTGCTTTTAATTTGAAACTTCAAAAGCTCCCATATACTGTTTATTTAGCGACGAGAATCTAAGAAAACGATTGTGATTAATGCAATGAGATTTTGATGATGTAGGTTTGAGTGAAAACTTAAAGACAAGCATGTGAGGAAAACATGTAGAGGGGATAGAAAAGGGCTACCATAGTGGAAGGATAATTGAAAGCTACCAAATGGAAATAGCTCACCTCCACTAAGGGTTAAAGCCTCCATCGAAAAGAAAAGATGCTTGCACAAAAACATCACAATTTTGATGCAAAATTGCATATTTTTTTAGAGAAAAAATATTACTTCTGAAAGAGAATTAGTTGAAAAAATAATGGCTTAGAGGCTTTCTAAATTCTTTTGTATATGGATGCACGAGTGTTTCAAAACTCATACTTATTCGATAGCGCTTTGTATGATCCATATTTATAGTACAATGGGATATATACTTGTACTCTGTGTTGTTTGGCGTATATATGCTAAATTGTTAATGAATTGTTATGTGCATAGTACATGTACCATGTTAATAGAAATCACATGTTTTGAAATCTAATTGATATATTCCGGATTTGATACAAGTTACATAGCAATGTATCAAATAATAATAGCAAGCAATATAAACTCAATATCAGTAATAATGATAAATAAGGAGCTTGAATTTAAAGAGATTGAAACGTATAAGTCAACAAAGTTTTGTTTACGCGGTACTCTTGAATTTCCACTATAGATCTTCTTATGAGTGAGTAACAAACCGGTTACAATTTTGTTTTTAGGCAAAGATCAAACCACGCAAGTGTAATCTTTCTCACTACACTTAAATAAGTGTGATTCTTCTCACTACACTCAACATAAGAATTCCCTCATGTTAAACTATGAGAAAATCTCTTACAAATGGATAGTAGATTGCACATTATTAAGGTTTATCGCACGACAAACCCTCACAATACTATATATAGGCTCTATAACACCCCCGCCTTAATAGATAGGATAAGACCCGTAAATAAATCCTGGAGTGTCACTAACCCATCTTAGATTGACTAAAATGGGTATATATAGATATACACAAATAAATTTGAACAACAATGTCATACGTGTCAATCAACAAGATATAAGCTGATAGTGCTGTACCAAAACACACATACATGCATACAACTGTTATACAAAACTAACTAAGTTCGTTCAAAAATAATATACAACATTCCGGGCTAGCCGTGGCTTCCTAAGATAACATATACATAACAAAAATGAATATGTATCAGAGCCATCTATTTCATTCCCGAACTCATAGTCCCGTTACTATCGTTCACCCCCTGAGTACCTGTAATTGTAAATAAAAATAGGGTGAGCTCACAGCTCAGTAGGGGGGCTAGAAGGGAAAACTTTGAAAACATATCCTGACTCGTTATTGTAAACAATGTAAGTCTATTCAAAATACAATTTAAACATTATTTGTAATATATCATAGACGTAATTAGTTCATGATAATGTGTGCTCATGCATATGCAGGTTATCTCCCTTTGTGTCAACCCATCTCATAACTTTGATGATACGTGCTAGTGAGAATCCAAACCAACATGACCTTATGAAATCCATTTACTCTAAGAGAATATAATATAACCATAGTTCTCTTCAACAAGAATCCGAACTGCAGTCATAATATAGAACCCGTTGCTCAAAACGGCATACCAATATCATCATACCCAGGAAGTGGAACAACAACCCATCTATCTTCCATAAAAAAGAATCAAACCAATGGTGCATTGCCAATGCCTAGGTTCTCGGGTCTTTCACCGGTGGCTTATAGGCGGCCAAACAATATCCCCCGGGGGTTTAGGGCTTTTTAACCCAATGGCACCGGGCCCTGCCTATTTTCCCATCCCGGCAAGCACCATGAAGACAGATATTCATACATAATTCATATTACCATGGTCATCCATGAGCAAGTATAATCATTACCAAGAAATCAATCAACCAATCATATCGGATAAGACAATATCAAGATATAAATAAAGCCTCAATGAATTGCTATGAGAAATAAGCCTCCATATAGCCTCCAAATATATATATATATATAATGAAGCTTTCAGCGTCATAATAAGAGATATACACCCATTCGATAGGCCATAAGGGAATCCGAGCTTCCCGAAGAATGTTTAAGATTACGGTTGACACAATAGTGATGCACAATATGCATACATGCTCTTTATGACAACTAAAAACAACACATGCCACTTAAACTTCATTCATCATGTACCCATGTTCCTCAGCGCATACATAACCCATTTACAAATCCATTTGGATACAACCAAGTATGTATATCCAAGGAACATCGCTTATAAGTCTATATTAGATAGATATCAAGTTCAAATGGCATATCTTGTTCCACTTCATGCATCATATATAAGGTAGATACTACATATGCCATATAAACTCTATCAAATTTACGTCCATGTTCTTTGGTGTATAAGAAACCCTTTACTAATCCTTTTCTTGTCAAACCAACACATATACCTTCAAAGAATATCCGTATGAATCAATACCATGTAATCATAGAGCTTAGATGGCATATCTTACTTAAATACATGAATTCGTACTTCAAATAATCATATATCATTAATATTAATAGGCAAAATCATCATATCTAACATTCATGTGTAAATCATTATTGTATATCAAAAACAAGAAATATGTGCTCTACATCAATATATATAAATTCATTCATCTTTCGGTAAATAAAATCATATTTGCGAGTTTTGAAAAGGTATAAACCCCTACCTCAAGTTGTAGACCAAAAGAGAGAAGAAAATATGATAATCAAAGCTTTGCCCGGTGAAACCTCGAATCTCTCGCGTCACCGTGTTCTTAGAATAGTAAAACCCCTAAATGGATGAAGCCTAGACTTCCTTCAGTGCGGCTGTAGCTCACACTCGAGCTCCCATGGTGGTTAATCAAAGAAGGAGATGATGAATAGTAGGTTAGAGGTAGTTTTGGATTACATCAAGCTTTGATCCTTGGCGCGGGAGGATAAAAGCATAGAAACCCCTTCCTTTCTCTCCCCAGAACCCTCTAGAGCACTTCTTGGAAGTGTGTGGAAGTTTGCCTCAAAAAATGGGTTAAAAAATGAGTAAAAATGGCCTTAAAACAAGCTTAACTCAGTGGGAGTAGTTAACTGGTGGACCGGTATGCAAAATACCCAATACCGGTCCGCGGGGATCAATTTTTCCAAAAATTTGGTGCCGAACCGGAATGCCAAAAACGCCATACCGGTCCACACTATAACTTTGGGGCTCTGGTGTACTATTTTTGTTTCGACCATAACTTTTCGCTCGGAACTCCAATTGAAGTGATCTTTATGTTCACGGAAAGGTAATTCAAAGATCTAAAACTTCTTAAGAGGAAGTTTTCCCAAATTATGGATATATATTTTCCAAAAATTCACTGAACACAGCGATCTGCCAAAGCGCAACCGAATAACCAGAATTCACTAACCGGCCTCTTTCGCACGCTGTTTTGGTCAACGTGGAGTGTGAATCAGCTTTCGGCCAAAACATGAAAGTTGTAGAATGGTACAAATCCTAGACACCTTTGTAAACAAAATCTTAGTCGGATAAGAAATGAAGAAACTACGATAGCTCAAACTTAGCTAAAATTAACGAATCGCGAAGAACCAAAACTTCTTATTTACTAACCAAAATTGATTCAAACCACCCGAATCACCAAACGATCACTCACACGAGTATAAATAAGATAATATAATTCAATTCAAAACAAATTAAAGTAAGGGGTATTACAGGCTCGCACCCCATTGGTTCAAGTATATAATTTTTACCTCAAAAATTCTATTACACCTACAAATTTTTTGATTTTTTAAGTTATTTTAAGTTCGTTTTATTATCGTCTGATTTTCGATGAATATTCGAATCTTATCTCGACACCCAGAGTGTCACATTAAGGAAACGAATCACCAGAAATATCTAAAGAATAAAAGATGGTATTCACTAGAGATTTCTTTGCTGTATTATATTTTCTCTCTTGTTATTTTTTATTTTGTTGGGAAGGTAATTGGACTTTCTTCTAGAAATTACATTATATCTGCATATGTGTTTATGACTTTCTACAGTGTAGACTTTTTATATCTGTTATTTTGTACAATTTCTAGTTGGATAAACTTATTGTGAAATTACTTATAGTTTATCGTTTTCAAACAAAATTACTTGTCAAAACACTGATAAAACCATTAGTTTACCTGTGAGAACCCAATCTTTTGACCTCGCGAATCTCATTTATAAATCTTTTTTGGAAAAAAATGTGTTTTTAAAGTCGCTGGTTTGCTTTACAACAAAATAAAACAAAAGATTGTAGAAAAGACAATCCAAGAATGTACCTCTTGCGCTTGTAAAGAAATGAACTTCCTCGTCTTATTGTAGATATTTTACCTCGTTGTCGAAGAGTATTCCTTTTGATGCATTATTCTTCTTCTCCTTGATTCTTCTTCTCTTGATGAGCTTTCTTTCTCTAAAACTTCTCTCCCTAAATGGACACTCTCTATAAGCTTTTTCTCTCTCTAGAATCGGTACTCACTCTAAAAATTACTAAAACTTCACAAAAAAAATTATTTAGTGACTCCCCTAATCCTCCCAAGTGAACTCCCAAATCTTGTTTTTCAAAATGAGACCCCTATGGTCCTATTTATAGGCAAAAATATCGCTCCACCGACCATGTGGCAGGGGGTGCTGCAGGGGCGTGTGGAAGGGGGGTGCCGCACACTTGTGTGTGACTCCAATAGGGCTGAAGTTTTTGTGCAAGGTTCCCTATATGCTTATGTGGGTTTTGGTAAATTTTGGTGCATTTTGGACAAGGAGAATATGTGTATTGGCTTATGACATTCGCCATGTAGGGTCAGAAAACTTGAAAACGGGAATGCTGAAATAAGATGCAAAACCATAACTTTTCTAACAGACTTTTATATGCATGAATGAGTCTCTTGAATCCAAACTTTTATATGCATGACTGAGTTCAAGCCTAGATGCAAAATGCTCATTTTTCAATGATCCTGGGACAATAAAAAGAGGACAACAATTCACAAAAATCACGTGAATCCAAACTTCATGATTTCTTCTTATAATTTTAATCTTGCCCCCATAATCATCAAAAAAATAATATTAGCATAAAATTTCTTCTTAAATTTTTAAAAAGTGATATCCGTATTAAACTCACCTCTCATAAAAAACATTCTAGCTCTGCTCCTAGTTTCGATTTTGCTATTGTAGATGTTGTAAGCCACACCATCTAGCTGCTCATTTGTAATTAAATTAATAAAATTGATATCTTCAAACAAGTAACCATTTTTTTTGTAGACAACTATTTTTTTTTCCAGTTAATAAGACCATAAAGTTCTTTCTACAAGTACGATATCATAAGAAGACACACATGCCCTTTCTATAGACAAACACAAAGTCCTTTCTATATGCACGATAAAAACACACACACAAAATGTAACACCCCCGCCTTAATAAACAAAATAACACATATAATTAATATAAATAATAAATCATGATAAATCATATAACACGTGTCAATCAACTTGATACTCATATAGATGATGATAATATAAAACAGTAGCATAACACATATGTACATATCCAAAAGATATACAAAATCATGTCAACATGTGACTAAGCATCTAAAGTAACTTAGGCTAGCCATGGCTTGCCACATGTTGAAGAAAAGGGAAAGTAAGAAAGGAGGAGAGAAAAAATATTAGAAAGAGAAAATGAGTTAATGTTGTTACGTACTTTGGCATTGCAAAATACTGGGCCATTTTACATAACATATTTTGCTAGCAGATTGTTGGAGATGAGTTTTTCTATACAAATTGTCACATATTTTTACAATAAAAGAACATATTGGCATACCTCTGGAGATTCTCATAATGCTCAATAACTATGTAACTTTAGATCAGACAAGTCAGATGCTTAAGGTATGCTAGACAAAATTTAGTGTTTACCTAAATGATGTATGTTGATATTCTGATTTAATAAAGCTTTTATGTTATTTTAAAATACTATTTTAGGCCTTTATCTAGTGTAACTTTGCATATCACATTGAATTTATCTAGTGTAACTTTTACATAAAATACTATTTGCATATGTGTTTACGACTATCTACAATGTAGACTTTTTATAATTGTTGTTTTGTCCATTTTCTAGTTGAATAAACTTATTGTGAAACTACTGATAGTTTACCGTTTTCAACTACTTGTCAAAAACACTGATAAAAACCATTAGTATACCTGTGAGAATCCGATCTTTTGACCCTGCGATTCTCATTTATAAATCTTTTTTGAAAATATGAATTTTTAGAGTCGCCAGTTTGTTTTACAAAAAAACAAACATAAGATTGTAGAAAAGACAATCCAAGAATAGACTTTCTTTTACTTGTTCAAATAAGAGATTACTTGATAATTTCTTCTTGCTAGGGTTCGGAACTACGTTTCAAATTAGGAAGGTGTGTTAGGCACCAATCCGCCCTTTTGGTCTCTTAATGGACCATGTATTGAATTCCTATTTAAATATCTTGCAAGTACTTTGAATGTTTTCAAAATAGTCCTTTCAGATAAATTCAATTTAAAATAGTATTTATGAAATTAGGCTCGAGCTCGTAAGCATTTAAGTATTCATTCATAGAATGAAATTAGAGTCACGTAGTTCCACGTGTTTAGAAAATGTTTTTGTGGAGGTTTTGTTTTAAAGCATATCAAAATAATGTTTTAGTTTTCTTATAAAATTTAGAAAGGACTTATTTTGAAAGTGGTGAACTTTTTTGCAAATTATCTAATTTTTTTTTTATTAAAGCTTGTATTTACAACTCATATCTTAATGCATAAGGTGTTAGGCACTTAATCCGCCCTTTCGGTCTCTTAATGGATCATGTATTAAATTCCTATTTAAATTTCTTGTAAGTAGTTTGAATGTTTTCAAAATAGTCCTTTCAGATAATTCAATTTAAAACAGTATTTATGAAATCAAACTCGAGCTCGTAAGCGTATACGTATTCATTCATAGAATGAAATCAAAGTCACGTAGTTTCATGTGTTTGGAAAATTTTTTTGTGGGGGTTTCGTTTTAAAACATATCAAAATAGTGTTTTAGTTTTCTTATAAAACTTAGAAAGGACTTATTTTGAAAGCGGTGGACTTCTTTACAAATTATCTAATTTTTTGTATTAAAACTTGTATTTAAAACTCATATTTTAATGCGGAAAAACTTGTAAATGCGTACCTCTTGTGCTTGTAAAGAAATGAACTCGCTCTCCTTATTGTAGATATTTCTCCTCGTTGTCGAAGAGTATTCCTTTTGATGCTTTCTTCTTCTTCTCTTGATGAGCTTGCTCTCTCTAAAACTTCTCCCTAAAATGGTCACAATCTCGAAAAGTTTTTCTCTATCTAGAATCGGTACTCTCTTTAAAATTACTAAAACTTCATAAAAAAAAACCTATCTAATGACTTTCCTAAACCTCCCGAATAAATTCCCAAATCTTGTTTTTCAAAATGAGACCCTATGTCTTATTTAAAGGCCAAAATCTAGCTCCAGCGACTATGCGGCCAGGGTGTGTAGCACAAGCGTTCGACAGGGGGTTCGGCATGGGCGTGTGGTAGGGACGTGCAGCAAGGGGGTGCCGTATGCTTGTTTTTTACTCTGATGAGGCTGAAATTTGTGCGCAAGGTTCCTTATATGCTTATGTGAGTTATGGTAAATTTTGGTGCATTTTGGACGAGGGTAACAAGTGTATTGGCTTGTGTCATTGGCCATGTAGGGTTAGAAAACTTGAAAACAGGAATGCTAAAGTAAGATGCAAAACCAGAACTTCCTTAACAGACTTTTATAAGCCGAACTTGAAAATAGGAATGCTGAGTTCAAGCCTCGATGCAAAATGCTCATTTTGTATAAAACTAGATTATTGCGAGAGTCGTGGATTGGGTTGTTCATAATACCAGAAGAAGTAAATTCATTATCGTTAGTTCGAATAAAAACCAAGCTTTCAAAACCGGACTAATAAGTTCTTATCTTGGAATTCAACACATATATATTATGTCTTCTATATAAACTGTAATATATCTGATACACTAACCTCAAGAGTTCAGTTCCATATTAAATTAAGTTCAACAAGATCTGATATTTTTTAAATAAATCGAATGAGATAATTGATATTGTTATGTATGGAAACAATACTGAATCAATCTTATGATTTTAGACATATAAGATAAACTTTTCTTACTAATAATCAGAATTTGACAAAACAAGACATCGAATCACAAAATACGAGGTTTTCATCCCTCTCCCCATTTCCCCGAAAAAACAGGTTTTTATGATACATTTCCAGAAAACAGTATAATATCAATTAAAAGCATCCATGTTTTTCAAAAAGAATAAAGATATAAAACCACTAGAGACCAAAAGGGGGGAGTGGGTGCTTAACACCTTTTCAATCCATAATATAGTTTCCGAGCTATATAAAATCCTGATTTCATAGACAAACGTGTAAGAAAAAGGCTTATCTATAGCCTTTTGCTTTACACAACTATTTTGTTCGTTTTCTCGTAAAACGTGCTAGCCACTCTTAAATAAACCCTCCGGCATATAGAATAGGATAAAGGGAAAAACGATATGAATTATCAATATATAAAAGCGAATGAATAAATGGAATTTCTTCCAAAGTTTCAGACCCCCCAATATTAAGCTTGGGATCAAGGGGTCGCATTTGCATATTCTCACAATTACAAGAGATCTTTCATTTATTTTAAAAATAATCAAAGCACTAGAAAGAAAATACACATTATACTATGGTAATTTAAAAATCTATTTTAATTCGGGACGAAGAATTAAAATTTAATTATAATTAAATTAAGCACATTACATCCATAGCGGTTTCATCCCTCCCTTTTGGAAGAGAATTTAGCCAAGCCTATTAATTAAAGAACACATGCAAATAAAATAATAATTCATCATTAAAGCTAAAATTAAAGTACTTGAATACAAATTATTAAAACACAAGAAAGAAAAGTAGAAAGACTCCATGATTATGATGCTTGAACTGGCATGTACTGCACGGTTTTACGCTATTCACTCCTTCACCTTCAATACTTCGGCCGCACGACAACTAGTGTATGAAGGAAGAAAATATATGGGGATTCTCTCTTTCTCTAGAACTCTCTAGTTAATAATCTCTATATTCAATGTATTCTATTTTATTTTATTTTGAATTATGATCAATATATACAACACACACACCCGAGAAAATCAACACATCAATTTAAACTCACTGTCAAAGACAACCTGATGAACAGAGCTCATAGGACAACTCCAAAAGGATCCAACCTTTGGAGTCCTTGAATAAGGTTATTAACCGAAGTTTCTTTGAAGACTGGAGCGATGTGGGATTTCTCAAACACACACATTGGCACATTGGCCGTTTTTTTTTTTTGAATTATGATCAATATACACAACACACACACACCCGAGAAAATTAACACATCAATTAATAACCTCATTCGAGGACTCCAAAGGTTGGATCCTTTTGAAGTTGTCCTATGAGCTCTGTTCATCAAGTTGTCTTTGACCGTGAGTTTAAATCAATGTATTCTATTTATTGTATATATATATATACCCATAGACCTTCAAGTGTATAATTCTTAAAAAATTAAATTATTGTTGCCGTGTATTCAACCTTGAATCTTGGAACTTGATATATTTCAATGTTGCCAATTCAACTAACTCGTCATTCATTAAATTAATGCATCTTTAGATTTTCTCCTCTTCTTTTCTGATCTTTAATTGACCTTTTTCACCTTCTTAGATTTTTTCTCACATTTTACTTCTTCCCTACAAAACACAAAATAAATATTACTCCTCAACATTTTAAGCATTAATTATATACTAACAAAATATCATTTGTGGGTTTTAATTATAATTTTAGGCGCTTATTAATATGCCAGACACAAACTCGACCCAGTGCTAGTTTTACGTAGAAAACTTGAACCCGACCCACTTGCTAGTACATTTGAACCCGAACCTACCCTGATCCTCTACGACCTAGTGTAATTATAGTGTATTAAAGAAAAAAAACACTATATTTAGCATGGGTAAAGTTTAATGGGTTTGTTTAGAAAAATCCGAACCGGAGCCGATACAAGTTTTACTTTTAGAAGACCCAAACTCGACCCGGTTTATAAAAACCCACCCAAATCCACCCCATTCGAAGTCGAGCAAATCAAAATAATAACAATAACTATAAGATTCCTCTAATTATTCCAAAATGCTAGTCAGATCGACTAATTAAACACACTTCTCTAAAAAAATAAACCTTTCTCATATGTGTACAACGCCAATCACGTGGTCTTTGATTGTTTCAGTTTTAATCATCGATATTATGGACCAAATCTCAGGACTATAATCATTGATTACATATTCTATAATTAAAGAATGCATCTTAAATAGATTTTTAAATACTTTGGTGTACTCAGAGTGAACTGCCAATTGTTAAATATTTAATGGGTTTAGATCCGTTTTAGGAAAAAAGTGTTTAGGTTTGTTGCAAAAGTTTGATTCACCGCTATGGTCACCATTTAAAGGATTAGAGAGAGTTGTTGGTGAGACAACTGAATGGTTATTCTTCGAGAAAGAGAGTTGTGCAAGAAGTGGTGCATGAGAGCTTATGAGGTTTACCAAACGTGAATTTTCATATTTATTCTCAAATTCCGTCTAATTTCTTAATCCCATCAACAATTTGGGGTAAAGTGTAATTTACCCTTTATAAAATTTTCGATTTTACCCTCAAATTCCATCTGTTTTTTTAACTCTATTAATGATTTGAGGTAAATTCCAACAAAAACGGTAGTTTGTAATAAAAATTGTTAAAATTAATAAATTATTAGACAAAGAGCTACTTTGATAATTGTTCATGTCGACAATGTGCAATTTATCTTTTTGAATATATTATTGAAGATGGTCCCCTCTCCCCAATTAAAGAATAGCTATTACACTTCATGTGGTCCTATTGTTTTTCTCTTTGTCCTTTTGATACAGAAATTGGGCCAACTCCATGCACCTTTTTGTTGCATGGAAAACATTCTTGAAAGATCATATTGGTCGATCATTTTGAGCCACATAAGTTTTGATATTTTTTTACTTGCTTTCTGGTCTTATTTGAATTTCACATATTTCCCCTCTCCCCAATTAAAGATATGCTAATGTATTTCATGTGGTCCTATTATATATTTAGCCTTTTTTTTTCATTATAAATAGCAGGCATCTTAGAGTTGGAGAAAGCACAAGAGAGCTACAAGCTATCTATTTATACTTCTATCTACTACAAGTAGCATTCTAGAGAGAGAGAGAGAGAGATGGCATTGCCAATTTTTTTTGGGCTCAAGTCGAATTACAACAACAAATATGTGCAGTACGAAAAAGAAGATGTGGAGGTTCATGGGCTTCTCCGATGCTCGGGGGAGAACCTAGTGACCCCCTACACAAAGTACAAAATAGAGATGGCAAAGATCGGGGGTGGACTTGTGCACATAAGATGTTGTTACAATAACAAGTACTTGGTACAGAGGTCCCCTAGCCAGCGGTGGATTATTGCGGGGTCTGATGAACCAGTGGAAGACATGTCCAGTTGGTCATGCACATTGTTCAAACCTGTCCCCTTGGATTGCAAAACTATCCGTTTACGCCATGTCCAACTAGGGCACTATGCATGCTTATGGAGGACTAGTGATGCGTTTGATTTGGGCTTGTTCGCAGGATCTGAAGCAGAAGACAAGGACCAGCGCGATGTCTTCACAATCATTGATTGGGAGTCGCTGTGTATCTTGCCCCGGCATGTCGCCTTCAAAGGGGACATTCGCCGCTACCTCGGGGTTCAGCAGGTCCAAGGTGATACATATCTCCAATTTAAATCTACGACCGTTGATCCACCAGCAATAAATGAGGTCTTTATCACTAGTGATGGAAGTGTACGCATAATGTCCGTAAAAAACAATAGATTTTGGAGATACACCAGAGTTGGACATGACTGGATTTGGCCGGATTCAGATGACACCACTAGCGACAACCGTGACACGATTTTCTGGCCGGTCAAAGTTGTCGACAATGTCATCGCTCTTAGAAGTTTGGGTAATAATAATGTGTACTGCAAGAGATTCACTGCCAATGATATCTTCATTCATCTTTTCAGTGCCAACAGTAACGACATTTCTCGCGAGGCGCGTCTGGAGGTTCAACAGCTTGCTACATCGAGAAATATCTACAACGTCAATTATCATCTCAAGGATGCCAGGATCTACCACCAAAGGACTGACCTATTGTTGGCCAGTGGATCTTTAGTTAACAGGACCAAAGAACCCTCTACATTCGACATGAAACTTACTTACTTAGATAGTAAGAGCAAGGCTTGGAATGCAAGCGTGTGGCCAAACTGGGGCGTTGAAACCGATATCAAAGCTAGTGTTCCACTAATTGCAGGCACAAATGTTGAAATATCAGCTGACTCTATTGGAGTATTCGAGTGGGAGAAAATGATTGAATGGAGCAACATATCAGAGGCTGTCTACGAGATTACTGCGCCACCGATGACTCGAGTGAAAGTGAATCTACTCGCAACAGAGGGTTCATGTGACGTTCCCTTCTCTTACGACCAGCGTGATACTCTTATGGATGGGAACGTAGTTACTATCACCATGGATGATGGCATTTACACCGGCGTCAATTACTACAATTTCAAGTACGAGACCGAGGAAGAAAAGCTGTGATGATCTAAACAGCAAGCCGGCAATAATTAAGTAATACTATGTTTGTTTGTCTAATTAATAAGTTTGGTGTGGCTTTCCTACTTGAAAATGTTTGATGTTTTTCCCATGCTTGATTATTGGAGAGTTTGAGGAACATATATTTGTTTCTTTCTTTCTACTTATCGTGCATGTATTATGTGTGCTTGTGTATTTTCTATGCATTGATGAAATAAAGAGATCGATGACCTATGTAATATACTACACCATTTTGTGAAATTTGTAACACACAGTTTTTACACTTAGTAACGGATTAAATCCATTAAAATCTAGCAACATGTTTAATCCGTTACTAATATAAAATATCCGTTACTTAATAAACACATATTATTTTCTCCACTATTAAATAATTATTAATTAAAAAAATGAGAGGTCTAACGATTAATCCGTTACAAAACTGTTACTAAACAAAAAAAAAGCCGCTCAACATTTCACTTTACCCGCTTGTTTTTTTAATTAAACTAAAAATCAAAACACAAAAATGTTTTTCTCTCACACTCAATGAAAATTGAATTAAACAAAAAAGCCCTAGCTAGCTCACAGTTACCCCCTTCTTCTCGGAGCCGCTACCAAATCTCTCACCTCATTCGTCTCGCCGCCATTCCTCTCACCCCTTCCTTGTCACATTCCTCTCACCATTTCTCTTATACTCACTTCGGTTTCATACTCTCACCACTTCTCTGACACACTTCACCTCAAAGTTGCAGGTTCCTCCCTCCGTTGTTCTGCTCTCCGCCATTCATCTCTCTTCGGCATCAACCCCTAAGCTCTAGGCGGTCAGGTAAATTTCTAAATCTATGCTCTAATTTTAACAGTTTTCAAGAATCTAGCACTATCATATATTAATGAGGTTATTGGACCGGACATATTTAAGTTTCTTCTTCTCTCTTAACCACGCCACTCTTCTGTTCTCATTCTCCAACTTGAATGCAGAAAACCCATCTTACCTGACTTAGGAGGAGAGATTATTATATGTTATGAGGATAGATTATGCATATGAACAAAGTCCGTTAATTTTTATGTTAGCTCATCACAACACACACAGATAAGGGGTTCTATTTCCTTCTTCCTTTTGAAGGAAAAGGTAATTAATGATGCCAAAAAGAAAAGGGATTTGTTTTCTTTGCCAGGGGGATGGATTTTCCTTTATGTAATTTTCTTTTATCAAAGGAAATTAAGAAGTAAATGGGGGTGGGGGTGAGCCGATGAGGGAGGCTAATCAACAAAAGAAAGAAAAAAAGAAATAGATCATAGGGGCCATCATTTAACACTATTGTGCCTTTAACAGAGTGTGGGATATAAGCTCCATTTTCCGTCCCTATAGGCAGCAAATGAAGAATCTGGTGGTGATATGTTGTTAGTTAGGTAATAGTAGTTAGTAATTTTCATAAATGAAATAAATTAGCTTGGTTGAAAAATTTAAATAATATGGTCTTTTTTATTTCATTTGATCTAAATAAATTAGTAAGGATAAAATCGTCATATTAAAAAAAATTCAGTTTTCAGATTTATTATATTCAAACAAACAACATTTTTTCAGACACAGTTTTCAGAAGTAAACAAACAACTTTTTCAGTTTCAGTTTTCAGTTAAGTTTTTAGTTTTTAGTTTTCAGTTTCAGTTTTTAGATGCTTTATTAAACTCCACCTTAGTGTTTTGTGTAAGTTATTAAAAGCATGAGATTAGTGTTATAGTGATATTAACATGGTTCATTTCCTTTCTCAGTCGCAGGCTAGAATTTGGTCCCAACTGAGTTCTTAAAGCAGCAAAAGTGGTGATTTATTAAAAGGGGAGATTGCTTTTCTAGCAAAAGGGATGATTTATTAAAAGGGGAGATTGCTTTTCTGTTCAAGGCCAGATTGCTTTTCTGAAAATGTGAACGTTGAAACATTTCTATCTGTCTCACTTTGCCTAGCTATATGTATGTGGCTTTCTCTCCTTATTCTTCTCACTTCATTGCTAGCTAGTGAAACAACACATAAAAAAACACCTTTTATTTTTAATTAATTAATTTATATAGGTTTGGGTTCAAAATTAATGCTAGATTTATCATTAATCATTGCTTGCCACCACTTCTACTTTTTCGTGTATAGTCAAAACTTATAGGTAATTATATATATATATATATATATTTAAATGTTTGGGTGCTTATTTTTATTACTTTTTGGCTCACATTTAGTTGTTTTTTCCTTTTGATACTACCACACTTGCATGATATGCTTCTTAGTTTTTTGGTTGCTGTGAGATGAATTTGGGCAGAAGAAAGTAAAGTTTTGTACCTTGGTAGCTATACTCTTTTGAATTAAACAGAAAAGAGGCAGAAGTATTATTTATAATTAGAACACTCCCACTTGTACCTTGTTAATTATCTTAATTAGGTTAAGAGAATTCCATTATATTTTTAAGGCATTTTTCTGTTTGCATGTGTTAATAATTAAAATTTTGCTGAGAGATTGCCAATAGTAGTGATGGCCCTTTTATTATTTAGACTAAATGGCTCAACTTCAAGTTTTGATGACCCTGGATGCATACACATGACCTTTCTCCTCTCCTCACGTGACCTTTCCCTCCGTTTTTTTTTTTTTGCTTTTCTGTCTCTGTAAAGTAAAAATGTTAAAAATAGTTAAAAAAGAAAGGAAGAAAGAGTTTGGAGTGACCAAAGTACGTGCCCCTCTTAATTTTTTAATTACATCAAAGTAGACATGATGATTAATGTTTTTGAGTAGCTTTTTATTCTTTCGGCAGTAAAGAGAACCCAAAGTAAAAGAAGTAAACTAGAGATCGGCATGGTTTTTATTTTACAATTTTACATCGTTTATGTTAAGAGTATCCGGACTAACTTTCATATATATCGATTAAAACTTATACATATTAAAGTAGTACGGTTTAACTATTATGTTAACAATTGACACTCTAGTCGATGTACGTGAAAGTTAGTAATAAAATTTATACATATCAATCTTTTATGTTAGGTGTCAACTATTGTCTGCCAAAAATTAGTAGTAAAACTTATACACAACTATTTTTTTACCACATTATGTTAATATCCTATATATGTGAAAAGTTTTGAGAAGTTTTTTTCCAAACCTACAGGTGCATGGAACTATTGAACAATACACCAAAATCACAAAAATATAAGCATTTTGTGTTATCTCATTTTGTGAAAGTGAGTTCTCCTAGATTTTCTTTGTTGAAAAGTAGTGACTAGTCAAATTTTTAGTATTGGTTCTTATTTTATTAGTCATTTTGGGTGCTTATTTTTATTACTTTTGGCTCACATTTAGTTATTTTTTGCTTTTGATACTACCACACTTGCTGATGAAGCTTTAATTTGTGGACCTGCCGGAGATCGATGGATGTATCAATTTGAACGGTAACTTCTTATGTTATAATTAATTATATATAAACCAATTACATTAAAATGATAAATAACATATGCTAATTCTTTAAATTACAGACAAATGAAGGAATTTAAAGATATTCCTAGCAATAAGCGATATGTCGAAGGGTCGATTACAGAAGCCTACATCGTTGCTGAGTCCGTAGGATATTGTATGGAATATATGCCAAATCCGTTAGAAAGGAATCATAAACGTACTCATGAAGCATTCTTGGATGAAGAGGGAGAGTTTTCAGATGAAGGCTCTTTACTTGAAGATAAAACAGTGATTTTAGGAGCAAATCAATTTCAACAAATTCGTCGATGGGTACTATTTCGACTTAATGTCGACGGGCTTCATGAATACTATAGGTGCGACTTATTTTAGAAAGAAAGTGACTTATAACGCATTTTCTATGCATGTTATAACTACTAAGATTAAACTTTTATGCAGTGAGTATAAACGGTACTTGGCATCTCATGGAAAAGGAAAAGGAATCCAAATGTCAAAAATTGAGGAACAAACATCTTTCATCCCTTGGGCATACGAAAAGGTCACATATTTATTTAACATGTGAATTATATATCATTTCCTTAGTAAATACTTTCTAATAACATTTTGTTTGAATTTCATAGTTAGTGTCATCTAAAGAGACAGAGTCAAAGGAAATGTTGTGGAGGTTAGTTCAAGGGCCAAAGCACAAAGTTAAAACATTCAAAAAGTATCGGGTGAATGGCTATGTGTTCTCTCCAAAGTATCACGATGATACGGTTTCCACTCAAGATAGCGGTGTTTGCATAAAGGCATGGACAGAGTTTAGGGCAAGAAAAAGTGATAAGAATTTGAAGGAAGCTTGGACCATGTTGTACGGGGTTATTAGACAAATAATTGAGTTAGACTACACGATATTTAAGGAGGTAGTATTTTATTGTGATTGGGTAAGGGTAGAGGATAAAGCCAATGGATGTAAACATTGTACAGACTCTAACTTAGTGATGGTAAATTTTGATAAGTTCAAGAATATCGATAATGTGTTAGACGAACCAGTCATTCTTGCTTCCGAAGCTTCATAAGTGTTTTATTCTAGAGATCTTCGAAATCCCAATTGGTGGGTTGTTATACATTCACCGAAAAGGTTGACAACTCGAGTTGATGAGTTAGAGATCCCTACTGTCTTCCAATCTACTCTTGAAGAACAACCTCACTTGGAAAAGTTAATGAATTTGCTTATGTAAATAATTTGTATTGATATATTCTTATTATATGTAAGGACTATTATTTTATGTAATGTACTTTATTGCCTTTAATTTATAAAGAATATTCTCTTTTTCTATTGTTAGGAAATATCAAATACGTCATTAGATGCAGGGTCAAAGAATCCGACTTCTTCTTCAGCCCCGATCCGAACTCAATCATCAACAAAGAAAGCCGTAATTGGAAAGAAGCCTATCATTGTTGAAATGGATGGCACGGTGGTTGGAGAATTTGCAAGCAATTTTAGTACTCGCACTGGAGATATTATTAGGACCATAGTACATGTTCATTATAAAGATTGGAGACAAGTGCCACAAAACTTTCGAAATGATGTTTGGAAGAACTTAATGGTAAACATTAATTTATTTATTGCAATTCAATAATTTCATTAGATTTTCGTAATAGTAGTTTCTTAATTTATTGTTTATAACAAGTACAGGCTGAATTTGAATTGGACATTCCTCCAGAGGTTGCTCGTCCATTGTTGGAGAAGGCATGGCCCTAGAAATTTCGAACAGGCAAAGTTGCACTACGAGCCCATTTGAAGAGTGGGGTTGAAGGGCCACCCGATGGGATGGACCCAATTATTTGGGAAAAGTTTGTGGAAAATGAAAGAGACCCAAAAAAGAAAAAGCAAAACCTTCAGAATGCTGAAAATCGAAAACAACTTACATATTCTCATACTCTTGGACGGTGTACCTATGGACTAAAAGTACATCAAAAGGTGAGTGATAACTTAAATTTTGGCTTGTGAATATAAATGTAATCTAACTTTCAAGTATTTAAAATTTTAGGAGGAAGTGGATCCTACTCAAACATATAATAACCGAACAGATAAATGGTTGATGGGGCATGAGGACAAAAATGGTTGTGTGTTGGAAAGTGCTAAACCATTTTATGTAAGTATTTTTGAATTTTACTTTAAGCTTCATTTGTAATGTGTTAGTTGTATTTTATAGGATTTTATATTATGTATTGGTTGAATTTTAATGTTCTTAACTTGTAACTTGGATAGGATAAAGTCAAGGAAGCAAAAGCAAAAAGAAAAAGTGGAGAGGTATCTGGTAGTACTACTGAGAACGATGAATTGTCTGAAGTTTTCGGCAAGGATCCAAGGGGACGAGTTCGTGGAGCTGGTTCACATGTTACTAAAAAGCAGATGATTCACTTGGGGATAGCAAATGCAAAAGAGAAAGCCAACAAAGTGGATAAAGAAGGAATTAATGCATTGAAGGATGAATTCAAATCATACGTCCAAGAAGCAGTGAAGGTACAATTTCAAGATTTTCAATTAGCAATCCAAGGTACTATGCAAAGTATGATTACTGATTTAAATTGTGGTTCACCGCATGTGATGATGACGCCTAGAAGTGAGTTTGCTAGTAACTCCGTTCATCGTTCTCATAACCTAGCCCAAAATTTAGATAATGTTTTCACCCCGAGTCCTGTTGAAAGGCCTAATTCGTCCGACAAACCTCCGGTTATATTGATTGATAGAGAAAATAAAGAATTAGCCAAGGGGTACGTCGTGATAGATGCAACGGCTGGAATTTGTCATGGTAGGAAGGTTGGTATCGGTGAGAAGAAAGTCTATATTGATGAAGTATTAGAACCGGATGCTCCATTATGGTTCCCGCAAGATGGTAATGACACTTTCTCTGCCTATGTTGCTGGAGGTTATATAATTTAGTTCGAGCCTTGGTTGAAATATATCTAGTTGACTTTTATATTTGTTATGAGCACTTTTGAGTATTCTCTTTCGGACATGATGATATTTTATATTTTGACTTGGATGTTTTGGTTTAAGTATGTTTGATGTATGGTTAGATAATTTTGGTACCTTATATTTGTGGATGGACATATTTTTGTAAGAATATTGGGTTGATTTTTTGGATGAATGTTGGTTTGTTAGTTTTTGGATGAATATTGCTTTGTATGATACCATTAGAACATAATATGGGAATTTGTATTGTGTACGCTAAAACTGGTTGCATTTATAACTATTGAAATTTGTATTTTTCTGTACAGGGATATTGGACAAAAAAAATTAAAATTAACTGACACACTGTAACGGCTATAAACCGTTACAAATATATAACATTATTCCTATTAGTAACGGTTATATTCTATTACAAACAATCAATGATGTAATTACTTTAACGTGGCATTGTAACGATTGTTTAATATTCGTAACGGATTTAATCCGTTACTAAAATTAGTATCGTAACGGAGTAGCGACATATTTAGTCCGTTACGAATAAATATTTTATAACGGATTTTGGTTAATTTTAGTAACGAATATATCCGTTACTAAAGTATTTCCCACGCCTAATTTCTAACGGATTTAATGTGTTAGAAATATTATGTTATATTAATATAATATTTCTGATATATATATATATGGTCACTTTGAAGTAATACTATGTTTGTCTAATTAATAATTCTTATTAATTAGACAAACATAGTATTAATTCATTATTGCCGGCTTGCTGTCTAGATCATCACAGCTTTTCTTCCTCGGTCTCGTACTTGAAATTGTAGTAATTGACGCTGGTGTAAATGCCATCATCCATGGTGATAGTAACTACGCTCCCATCCGTAAGAGTATCACACTAGTCGTAAGAGAAGGGAACGTCACATGAACCCTCTGTTGCGAGTAGATTCACTTTTAGATTCACTTTCACTCGAGTCATCGGTGGCATGGTAATCTTGTAGGCAGCCTCTGATATGTTGTTCCGTTCAATCATTTTCTCCCACTCGAATACTCCAATAGAGTCAGCTGAAATTTCAACTTTTGTACCTGTAATTAGTGGAACAATAGCATTGATATCGGTTTTAATGCCCCAATTCGGCCACACACTTGCATTCCAAGCCTTGCTCTTACTATCTATATAAGCGAGTTTCATGTCGAATGTGTAGGGTTCTTTGGTCCTGTTAACTACAGATTCGCTGGCCAACAATAGGTCAACGCTTTGGTTGTAGATCCTGGCATCCTTAAGATTATAATTGACGTTATAGATATTTCTCAATGTAGCAAGCTGTTGAACCTCCAGTCACGCCTCGCAAGAAATGTCGTTACTGTTTTCACTGAAAAGATGTATCAAGATATCATCGACAGTGAATCTCTTGCAGAACACATTATTATTACCCAAACTTTTAAGAGCGATGACAATGTCGTCAACTTTGACCGGCCAGAAAATCGTGTCACGATTGACGCTAGTGGTGTCATCTGAATCCAGCCAAATCCAGTCATTTCTGGCTCTGGTGTATCTCTAAAATCTGTTGTTTTGTCCGGACATTATGCGTACGCTTCCATCACTAGTGATAAAGACCTCATTTATTGTTGTTGGATCAACGGTTGTAGATGCAAATTGGAGACATGTATTACGTTGGATCAGGTGAACCCCGGCCGAGGTAGCGGCTATTGTCACCTTTCATGCCCGGGCAAAATACACAGCGACTCCCAATCAATGATTGTGAAGACATCGCGCTGGTCCTTGTCTTCTGCTTCAGATACGGCGAACAAGCCAAAATCAAACGCATCACTAGTCCTCCATAAGCATGCAAAGTGCGCGAGTTGGACATGGCGAAAACGGAAAGTTTGGCTATCCAAGGGGACAGATTCAAACAATGTGCATGACCAACTAGACATGTCTTCCACTGGTTCATCAGACCCCGAAATAATCCACCGCTGGCTAGGGGACCTCTGTACCAAGTACTTGTTATTGTAACAACATCTTATGTGCACAAGTCCACCCCCGATCTTTGCCATCTCTATTTTGTACTTTGTGTAGGGGGTCACTAGGTTCTCCCCCGAGCATCGGAGAAGCCCATGAACCTCCACATCTTCTTTTTCGTACTGCACATATTTGTTGTTGTACTTCGACTTGAGCCCAAAAAAAATTGGCAATGCCATCTCTCTCTTTAGAATGTTACTTGTAGTAGATAGAATTATAAATAGACACTACAAGAAATTTGATCATTTAAGTCATTTTCAAGTTTATCTTCGAGTGACTTAATAGGTTGTGTCATAAAAAGTTCGTAAAAATGTCTTAAAAGAGTCATAAGTCGGTGACATAACACTCAATTAAAAAGTGACATGACATTGACTTAAAAGTGACTTTAAACTAATAAAAAAATATAACTTTTGCACTTACTTATAATATACCTAGCTACCATACAATTTCATCAATCGGTCCAATTAACGAAGCAACGATTTTTTAGCTAATGTTTCAACATTCAAAAATCCAAATTGATACAACCCAAACAAATAATGTTCCAAACAACTCAAGAATCCATTAAAACAATTCCAAGTAAATCAACACAATGGAAAAAGAAAAATTACAATGATCTCTCCCCAATATAACAATGTAGCTTTCCCTTTGTTCAAAGTGATTGAAAGAAAAAAACTCAGAAGTCATGAAAAGTCACATCTTCTTTAGATTTTCAATAGCCTTAATACCTTTATTATCATCTCTGGCAGTCAACACACCATCTTGATCCCATTTGAAGCTACTTTATACATATTTCCAATCCCATCACTTAACATCCTGTCCAAAAAGACCAGTTTAGAATGTAATTAAAGAAAGGATCAGGCTCATGTCTGCTCATTAGGGGCCCATTTACTAGAAACAATGCCAAGAATACAACTTATTTTCAATGCGTGCTGATAGTTTTTACTCGGTTTTGCAAGTGCAATTATAAAATATGAAAATACAAACCGGTACGAATGGTCTAGAATCTGATAATGGACTCGAGAAAATTAAAATTAGAAGTTTGAATAGGTAAAAGTAAATTTAAAATTTTTTGTAATAATTTCAGATGGCAAATACAATAGAATTCAAGTAAACTCTATTTTTAGTTTACGAAGACAAATAGAACTTCACAGATTAATTTCATACATGTTTTATGCTATTACTATTTGAGCAGAGGGATTAGGTGAATAAGATTGCAAACTGAAGCAAGAAGTTCTTCAATAGAATTATCTATAAAAAGAAAAAAAATAAGTAATCTATTTCGCTTTCCATGGAAAGGGCACGAAATTCTGTTTTCCCATCTTTGATGTGGTTTCTTGCATCATTATCTAGGAAATCTATTGCCAAAGTATACTCATTCTAGCCTAATGAGATTCCATCGAATCTAGAAGATCACCTCTCCCCTACTCTTTTTTTGCTGTCTGCCAAATGTCATTCCATGTACAATATATTATTCCGAGGAATTCAATTATTTTCCATGTAAATAATCAAACTCGCCCTAATGGCGTGGTTAATTCATTTCCACGAATGCTTATAATGGCATACTTTCCATGGAACATTGGTCACGGTTAACAAGGAATTGTAATATCAAAACATGTGCAGAGAAAACTCTAGGCAGAAAGAGATATTTCACTAATTCGAGTAATAGTTCATCCCTTTTAAGGAACATAGTGAGTGGAAATAGAAGTATATATTGGAAAACTCTAGGAAGCAAGAGAAGAGAGAAACATACCGTAGAAGCTATATAAAAAAAGAAAGTCCATATAAGTCTGCAGAGAAAAAGATAAGAAATTGTTATTGACAACCAAATGTTTGTAACCTAAATTCCCAATTCAGCAAAATCACTTACTGTTACGATGTGTTTAGTTGCACTCCTCGCTTATGGAATATGCTCAAAAGTTTATGTGAATCACCTTTATTGGTGTTAGATAGCTTAATTCTCCACGGTATCAATTTTCATGATACAACTTGGTAAAAGAAGACCATACAAGATCTTAGTTGCATGTTTCTCTGCAGCCGATGCATACATTGCATCCGAATGCTGGTAGATGCATTCAAGAGCTTCTCCATCCTCCTAAAGTAATAAAACAAATTACAAATTTGCAATCCCCAATCTTTAAAAACTAAGATATAAAAAAAAAATATATTGTAATTTATAAGGATATTTAGAGAAGAAAACATTGCATTGGGTCAGAACCTACCTCATTCAAGTTCTCGTCTAGTCAAAAATAAAAACCCATAGGATTTGAGTTCCATCTCTTTACATGCGTATTACAAAAGTGTATAATAAAAAAAAAAAATATACGCATTGTGAAGCTAGTTGTACATATGCTATCGGGTGACTCCAAAACTAAGCTCTGCCCCAACCTAGTAAAAGATTATAAATGCAAACACAAGAATTATTTACAAAACTCATATATAACCACTTAATCTAATAAATCAAATATTAGCACTAATTATTGTACCTGTTAGGCAAGATAACAAAATAAACATTAATAGTAGCTTAGACATTACTAATTCTATTTATTTTTGTTAATAATTTTTACAAAAATAAAATAAGAGTATCATTAATTTCTGTTTCTGCTCCATCTGATAAGGTAGTAGGGTAGTAATTAGAAACAGTAAATTAGAGGGTTCATATGAACCTTGGTCAATGGACGTGCCGAAAGCAATGATAAATGTGTGCTGTGTCAATAATGCAAAAGATGGCAGTTACACAAAAATTAATTATAGCGCCCTCCTTCTTATGCCTCTGTTTACATTTTTTTTTTAAAAAAAAAAAAACAAACAAACTTATATCATTATGCGGTTAAAAAAAAAATTGTGGCAAATGGTGGGCAAAGTACGCACGAAAATACTTATTCAGTGAATATATACTTTACCTGCCCTTACTTGCTCTGTTACTACCTATACTTCTCAACTCCACAAAATAATCATTCCTGGACCAAGATTTTAAGATATGCCAATAACAGATTAATGACCCTCCAAATTACCTCAACCTTATATATATACATATATATATTTTAAAATTCACTACTTTGGTTGATAACAGATGATAAAAAAAATAGTTGGAGCCAAGTTTAGGAATTTGCTCTATGGGCTTATTATTTCCAGCTCACTATATTTAGGAATTTGCTCTGTTATAGCACTAAGAAATAATCCCACAAAAGTTACGAAACAAATCAAACACTTCAAAAATAGAAAACATAAATAACTTTGAAGAATGGTCAGTCATTGTGATTTAGGTTGTGAACTGGCGTAACAAGGGTGAAAAATTACTTCTCCAAAAATCCCATAAACTGATAAATATAGGCCATTCCTCAAGTCCTCTAGGACAGTTTTGATAAAAAGCAGAAGAGGTGATGATAGTCATGTTGAAAGTAGGTTTGATAAAAGCAGTGTGTGCTTGCTAAACATTAAAAATAAGAATCAACAAAAGTGCACTAGCCTTCCATTGTCAAGCCATCGGTAGAAGTGTTACAGCTTAAATAACACTACCAATCCAATTTAATTTGCGCATCAACCCCCCTTAGAGTCACGTTTGTCGTCAAAATCCAAATACTAGTTTATTTATAAAATCGCCACTCTTCTTTTAAGCTATTATTAATGACGTAATTAAACTTCTTCATAAAATTCGGTAGAATAGTGAGAGATAAAAGTTAAATAACAAAAGAAAAATACCCCCTCAGCTCCATCTCAAATTGATAGCTCAGTTTGACTTGGATAAACACTAGCTTCAACCTAATGGGTGGTCAAGAATTTAACTAACCATATATTCTTTGGGCAAGATGGCGATAAGTGGTGTGCTTATTCCCATTCCAACTCTATAGGGATGCGATCAATAAACATATATATTGCTCACTGCCCATGTGAAATTTGGGTCAAACCCAAACCAAACCGAAAGAATCCCTCCCCCAATTGCATAATACATCATTAAAAAAATGGGCAAAACAAATTATACCGATGACTTTTTTAACTTTCTAGCATATCCTCCACTTGAGGACTTCAACTCTGAGTCAATGAGAACTGTCTTTTATTGTCAAAAACTTATCCAACTTGTTAATATTTCTTCAAGTACCCCAAAAACCAAAAACAGACTATAACAAATATGTATGCTTCATACATCAGTGTGTTATGGTAGATAATCAAGAGGATGAAGTTATCCTTGAACTCAATTACTAATACAATAAGCGGTAAAATGTTTCTCTCTAATAAATACATACACTCACACAGTCAAAAACACAAACACTAGGAGTGCACAAATGTTGAAGGCTGTATCTAGTGTAAATATAAGATTAATGCAAACAAAATGAATCAATTATAAAGATATATCCAAACTTAACAATTATAGAGATATTATATGCAGAAACTACGGGAATCTAAGATGTATACAAACTGAATAATCAAATTCTAAGAAAGAGCTCAATTTTTGAACAAAATCAATTTCAAGCAAAATCAAATTCGAGCAAAATCAAAGTCTCGCAGTGATCGAAGTGAGTTGATGTCCCAGAAACACCTTAAAGCAGGCGAATTTGGCCTGAATCTAAGTTGGCGAGAAGATTTATGATAGAAATTAGGTCTACTAGAGGAGTGACGCTGAGGCAGAGGAGGAGAGGGATATATGGTGGTATATTGAGAGGAGATAGGGGTGGTGATCGGACACGGCCGGAGATAGTGAGGCTGGCCGCAGACGGTGAGATGATTCACGGAGAAGAGCACGGCCTTGGAAATAGGGATGGCAAAAATATCCGCGGGTTCGGGTACCCGCGGGTATCCGACCCGATGGGGGCGGGTATGGGGACAAATAATCGGGGGCGGGGGCGGGTTTGGGTCGGGAATTTTAAAAAATAGTCGGGTTCGGGTATAAGAGTCTCCAACCCGTACCCGCCCCGATATACTTAATTTTATGATTTTTTTTACTTTATGCTTGTATATATGTGTGTATATATGTAGATAAAATATATATGTATATAAATTTCATTGTTCATTGTGTACATATATAATTTTATTTATATATGTATATATATTTATATAATATTATATTATTTTTAACTTCACTTTTCTTTTTATTTTTATTTTTTTTTAAAAAAAAAATATTGTTGAGGATTCCCCGCGGGGACCCGATACCCGACGGGGACGGGGATGGGGATTACCCGATTCGGGGAACCGGGGATGGAGGCGGGGATGGGGATGGTTTTTGGTTGCGGGGATGGGGATGGAATTTATAAACCCGATCCGAACCCGTAAAAACACGTTTATTTCTTCAAGTCAACTAACAATATGATTTAATTTACTTTGATTTAATTTTATTAGTTTCCTGCAGGTAAGATATATTAGTTTTATAAAAGTGACTTAATTAACATTACTTGTCATAAAATTAATGAGCGAGTTAACCTCAAACTTAAAATTGACTTATATGATATAATTTTTTATAGTGAATGAAAGTAAGTTTTTTTAAATAAAATAAAAAAATAATCATTGGCAAGAAGGTTTCAAACCACACAAGAACTTAGTAAATGTGATGATGCGCTGATATTACTAGAGAAAAACACCATTTTCAATATGGTCTCAAACACATTAGAATTTAATATAAAAGTGTATCGTTTAAAAGTCCAAAACAATGGACTAAAATAAGGGGCCCTATGCAACCACCTAAGTCACCTAGGTCCAGGGCCGGCTCTAATCATGTGCTCAGATTCTAAAACAATATGTAAGGGCTTGCCTACCACTTAGTAAGGTAAAACGTTTCTCCATCTATATTTGTGTGACCAACTATTTACTTATTAAATTCTCCTAATTTAAAACATTTTCTCTCTTTTAATTTTTAAAACATTAGTTATAATATTAATCTTGCCCCCATATTCATCAACAAAATAATATTAGCATAAAATTTTCTTCTTTAATTTTTAAAAAGTCATATTCGTATTAAACTTGCCTCTCATAAAACACATTCTAAATTCTCTACTAGTTTTGATTATGTTATTTTAGATGTTCTAAGCAACACTGTCTAGCTGCCCATTTGTGACTAAATTGATAAAATTAGTAAAATTGATATCTTCAAACAAGTAACCATTTTTTTTCCTAGACCATTATTTTTTTTTTCTACTTTTTTTTTCTTCAGATAATAAGATCATAAAGTCCTTTCTACAATTACGATAAGAAGACAGACAAGCCCTTTCTATAGACAAACACAAAGTCCTTTTCCACAGGCCTGATAAGACCACAAAGTCCTTTCTGCATGCATGATAAGAAACACACACAAGCTCTTTCTACAAGTAACCACAAAGTCCTTTCCATAAGCATGATAAGACCACAAAGTCCTTTCTATAGGCATGATAAGAAACACATGCATACAAGCCTTTTTCATAAGCAATTACAAGCCCTCATCCGAGTCATATATACCAATCCCTACCGAGAAACCCTAGTGATATCCATATGGTAACGTAACAGAGTTGAAACATGGAATCGATCACCAGAATCGGGGATCAACAGGATAATGATGTGATTATAGTAACCGACTATCATGTGAACTACATATTGCAATTTGGTATCAGGGGAACGACTACGGTCAACGAGGAACCAGAATCTTGCCTCTGACTATCTCATGGCAGTCAAATCTCAGAGGGTTTTTCCCAAATGGATTATGTTTTCCAAAAACCCAGGGCTTTGTCAATAAAACAAGTGTTGAGTTTTCATGTACTCTTTAGAGTTCTTGAAGGAGCCATGAATCAAAGTCTCTTAAAGTCACCTCAATTCCTTGCAAGCAAAGAGTTTGAGTCGAGAGGGTCTGTAGACAGCCCAATTCTCGACCTTCACATAAGAAACCTAAAAACTCTTAGAAAGTACACATTTTGTCCGAAATTCATCCACACATTAGAGTATGCTCTACGAGAGTTTGTAGTACAGAAAATCAGTATGTTAAGAGGGCTTGTTACACGAAAAAACTTGTTTGTAGCACGACAAACCTACTAAACCATATACTAGTCACTCTCTGACACATAAATGTGTCAAAAACCATCACTTTAAAGGTTTATCTCACGATAAACCCTTGCATTGTGGCGTTATGTCGTATGATAAACAACTCATTATTAGGGTTTGTCGCACAACAAACCGTCCCAGCACTAGCATGCACTCCCATTGGTTCAGGTACATGATTTTTACCTCGAAAATTTTATTACTCCCACCAAATTTCTAATTTTTCAAGCTATCTTAAGTTCTTTTTATATATCGTCTAATTTTTTATGAATATTCAAATCTCATCTCGATACTCAGAATGTCGTGTTCAAGAAATGAATCGCCAAAAATATCTGAAGAATAAAAGCTGGTATTCGACGGAGATTTCTCTGTTGTACTATATTTTATCTCTTTTTATTATTTTATATTATTGGGAAAGTAACTGGAGTTTCTTCTAGAAATTATAGGAATGGCAACGGGTCGGGTATGAGGAGGGTTTGGCTATCACCAAACCCGACCTGAATGTACATTAACCCACCTCGAACTCGAGACAGGGTTTTTTTTTAAAAAAAAACAAAACCAACGCGCAAGCATATCTAGGAGTCCCGCTCCGCCCCGAATTATTGTTATTATTATTATTATTATTATTATTATTATTATTATTATTATTATTATTATATAAAATAATAGAGAAGCAGAGGTGTTAATGTATTAATGTATATATAAATGTATTAATTTATATGATCTAATGATTCACATTTGGTTAAAAAAATGTCTAGCTTTATTTTTTTTTTTTTTAAATAAATACTACATATATATAATTTTTATATTAATATATTTATAAATATGCAAGTGGGTGGGATCGGGTCAGGTTTTTAGTAGGAAAAATCCTAACCCGATCCGGGTTAAAAAAAATACCAAACCCGCCTCGGTCTAAAAAAACCCGCCCCATCTGGGTTGGGTCGGGTCAGAAACCCGCCGGGTTGGGTTTTTTTGCCATCGCTAAGAAATTACATTATATTTGCATATGTGTTTACGATTATCTACAATGTAGACATTTTTTATATGTTGTTTCGTCCACTTTTTAGTTGGATAAACTTATTGGCAAATTACTAATGGTTTACCATTTTCAAACAAAATTGTTTGTCAAAACACTGATAAAAATCATTTATAAACTAGAAGAAGTAAAGTCATTATTGTCCGAATAAAAACCAAGCTTTCAAAACCAAACTAATAAATTCTTACTTAGGAATTCAACTTGGATATATTTAGTCTTCCATATAGATTGTAACGTATCTAATGCACTCTCCTCAAGAGTTCAATTCCATATTAAATCAATTTTGATAAGATCCGATATTTTTTAAATAAACCAGATGAAATAATTGATATTTTTATTTGAGGAAACAATACTAAATCAATCTCATGATTTTAAACATATAAGATGAACTTTTCTCACTAGTAATTAGACTTTGACAAAACCAGACATTGAAACACATAATACAAGGTTTACATCCATTTCCTCATTTCCCACAAAAGACAGGTTTTTATGTGACATTTCCAGAAAGTAATAGAATATTAGTAAAAGTATATAAGTTTTTCAACATAAAATAAATATATAAAACCGCTAGAGACCAAAAGGGAAGAGTGGGTGCTTAACACTTTCCCAATCTGTAATATACTTCCCGAACTCTATAGAATCCTAGTTTCATAGACAAACGTGTAAGAAAAAGGCTGATATGCGGCCTTTTCCTTTATACAACTCTTTTGTCTGTTTTATCGTAAAACATACTAGCGACTGTTAAACGAAACCTCCTGCATCTAGAATAGAATAAAGGGACATATGATATTAATTATCAACATATAGAAGGGAATGAATCAATAATTTTTTTTCCAAAGTTTCAGATTCCCAATTTTAAAGTTGGGATCAAGGGGTTGCATTCGCAAATTCTCACAATCATAAGAGATCTTTCCATTGTTTTAAAAATAATTAAAGTACTAGAAAGAAAACACACATTATAATAAGGGTAATTTAAAAATCTGCTTTAATTCGGGGCAAATAATTAAAAATTAATTAAAATTAAATTAATCACATTACATCTATGGTGGTTTCATCCCTCCCCTGGAAGAAAGTTTAGCCAAGCATATTAATTAAATAACACATGCAAATAAAATAATAATTCATCTTTAAAACTAAAATTAAAGTGCTTGAATACAAACTGTAGAAAACAAGAAAGAAAAGTAGAAAGACTCCCTGATTATGATGCTTGAACAGGCATGTATTGCACAGCTTTACGCTATTCACTTCTTCACCTTCAATATTTCGGCCGCATGGCAACTAGTGTATGAAGGAAGAAAATATATGGGGATTTTCTCTTTCTCTAGAACTCTCTAATAATCTCTATATTCTATGTATTCTATTTATTGTATATACCCATAGTCCTTTAGGTGTATAATTCTTCAAAAATTAAATTATTGTTGCCATGTATTCAACCTTGAATCTTGGAACTTGATATATTTCAACTTTGCCGATTCAACTAACTCATCATTCATTAAATTTAATGCATCTTTAGATTTTTCTCCTCTATCTTTAATTAACTTCTTGCACCTTTTTATATTTTTGCTCACATTTTACTTCTTCCTTACGGAAGACAAAATAAATATTATTCCTCCATATTTTAAGCGTTAATTATATATTAACAAAATATCGTTTGCGGGTTTTAATTATAATTTTGGGCACTTATCAATATGCCATACACGAACTCGACCCGGTGTTAGTTCAATTAGGAAAAATTGAACCCAACCCACTTGCTAGTACATTTGAACCCGAACCTACCCTGATCCTCTACAACCTAGTATAATTATAGTGTATTTTAAGGGCGTTAATGAAAAAAAAAATACTATATTTAGTGCGGGTAAAGTTTAATGGGTTTATTTACAAGAATCCGAACCAGATCCGATACAAGTTTTACTTTCAAAAGACCCGGACTTGACCCTGTTTATAAAAACCCACCCAGATCCAGCCCATTCGAGGCTGAGCAAATTAAAAATCATAGATTCAAACCATTTTACCATCCCTAATTAATGGACAAATGCACAATAACAATAACTAAAATTATTCAAAATAATAACAATAACTATAAGACTCCTCTAATTATCTCCAAAATGCTAGTCAGATCGACTAATTAAACACATTTCTCTTAAAAAATAAAAACAAACCTTTCTCATATGTCCACAATGCCAATCACGTGGTCTTTGATTGTTTCAGTATTAATCATCGATATTATGGACCAGATCTCAGGGCTATAATCATTGATTACATATTCTATAATTAAAGTATGCATTTTAAATACTGTGGTGTACTCACAGTGAGCTACCAATTGCTAAATATAGGTTTATACCACCACACTGTAGAAATTAAAATAACTAAGAACTCAAAACCCAAAATTATTTATAGAATTAATATGGTTGATAATGTGATAAGCAATATTATCATTCAAGATAGTTTCTCAACTAAAAAATATTTAAAAAATAAAAGTACAATACATACATCATAGTGAATATTCATAAAAGATCATAATATTTCAAAAATTAAATTAAATTGTCTGATTGTGAAAAAAAATCTTAAATTGAATATTTTTCATTTTTAACATAATGTAAACATAATTAAAATGTTGAAATCACCGACCGGAAGCAAATGTGTTGGTTTAAAGAGGCATATGCTCCATAATGGTACACACGCGCACACCGGCCATTCGCTTCGTGTCGGTGATTTAAGTTTGTGATTATGTTTACATGATATTAAAAGACCAACTATTCAATTTAAGATATTTTCAAAACTGAAACTATTTTTTCAATTTCTACTATGTGCATATGTGTACCATTATGTTTGAAGTATTATAATATCTTAGATAAAGTTTCCAGACATTAGGCAATTATAAAATCATTTGTTTGGGCCTACTAAATTTAAGCTATAATTTTGAATAGGGTAAAATTTACTTTACCCATCTTAACTATGTTCAAGTAACATTTTGCCACAAAATTATTAAATATAGCAATTTTTTCTACAAAATACTAATTTTAATGCAGTTTACCTCAAATTTCTAACGGGCTTAAAAAACACACAGGGAATTTACACAGGGTCAAATTGCACTTTACCCACTTAAACTATTGTCCAAATAGCACTTTGCCTACGAAACTATTGATTAGCAATTTTTACTACGAACAACTGATTTTGTTGTAACTTATCTCAAGGGTTAAAAAAAGATGGAATTTAAGTCATCTATTTCTTGATCCATTTAAATAGAGAGAGGAAAGTTAGGGATTTGAAATGGAAGGTGGATTTGAAGGTGAAGATTTGGGGGTTTTGTGAGAGAGAGTTGTGGAGGAGGTGGTGCACAGATAGAGGGAGTCGCTGATGATAGAGAGAGGGTCATAGGGGAACCAAAGGAGGAGGTTTATGGATTATAGAAGAAAACCAATTTTACATATTTAATGGGTTTAGATCCGTTTTAGGAAAAAAATGTTTAGGTTTGTTGCAAGACAAGTGGACATGGTGATTCATCGAAAAAGAGAGTTGTGCAGGAGGTGGTGCATAGAGAGAGGAAACGCCAAAGAGAGGATGTGGTTTACTGAATGTGAATTTTCATATTTATTCTCAAATTATGTCCATTTTCTTAATTCAAACAACAATTTGGAGTAAAGTGCAACTTACCCTTTGTAAATTTCCAATTTACTCTCAAATTCCGTTTGTTTTTTAACCCTGTTAACAATTTGAGGTAAATTGCAACAAAATCAGTAGTTTGTAGTAAAATTTGTTAAAATTAATAATTTAGTAGGCAAAATGCTACTTTGATAATTGTTCATGTCGGCGATGTGCAATTTACTCTTTTGAATATATTATTGAAGATGCTCCCCTCTCCCCAATTAAAGAATTACTATTGTACGTATTTCATGTGGTCCTGTTATGCAACTTTCCTTTACTTTTTTCAGTAAGGCGAAAAGTAATTGTTTTTCTCTCTGTCCTTTTGATACAAAAATTTTGCTAACTCCATGCAGGTTTTTGTTGCAGTGGAAACATTCTTGAAAGATCATATTGGTCATTTCCAGCTACATAATTTTTGATATTTTTTTACTTTCTTTTTGGTCTTATTAAATATGAGGAATCACCGGAGATAAGATGAGGTTTATTAAATGTGAATTTTCATATTTATTCCCAAATTCCGTTCATTTTCTTAACCCCGTTAGCAATTTGGGGTAAACTGCAATTTACCCTTTATAAATTTCAAATTTTACCTTCATTTATGTCTATTTTTTAACCCCGTTAACGATTTGAGGTAAATTCTAACAAAATCAGTAGTTTGTAATAAAAATTTCCAAAATTAATTAATAAATTAGTAGGCAAAGTACTACTTTGATAATTGTTCATGTCAATAATGTGCAATTTACCCTTTAATATATTATTGAAGATACTCCCCTCTCCCCAATTAAAGAATAATTGTTGTATATATTTCATGTGGTCCTCCTATTATGCAACTTTCCAATGTTTTTTTCCAGTAAAGCAAGAAGTAATTGATTTTCTCTGTCCTCTTGATAAATAAATTTTGCTAAATCCATGGACGTTTTTGTTGCACGGGAAACTTTTTTATATATTTTTTACTTTCTTTCTGGTCTTATTTGAATTTCACATATTTCGCCTCTCCCCAATTAATTTTATGACTTTTTATACTTATTTATTTTTGCAACTAAACGCTTAAATTAGATAATTTACGAATTAAATAATTTTTAATTGTCTAATTCACAAATTGGAGAACAACCAAACGGGCTCTAACTTATTCATTTTCGACATGAATAAGTGGTAGGTATTGGCTGAACCACACATATTTTTATTTTAATTTATTTTCAATTAATTAAATAAATACTGCTAGGTATATATAGCTTTCTTTATGGGACCAATAAAATCGAAATTAAAGATATTATTACTTATGCGGTAATTGGGCCTAGTCATATACTATGATTCAAAATTCTTAAAACCTAGCTCTTGGCAGGGAGAACTAAAAGGGCGAGGTGAGGAATCTAAAAATAATTAAAATAATTAAGAACTCAAAACTCAAATGAATTCAAAGAATTAATTTGGTTGATAATGTGACAAACAATATTATCTTTCAAGATAGTTTCCCAACCAAAAAAAAATGAGCATGGAATTAGCAAGATTTGACAAAAATATTTAAAAAATAAAAAGTACAATGCATACATCATAGTGAATATTTAAAAAATCTTAATACTTCAAAAATTAAATTATATTGTCTGATTTTGAAAATAATCTTATATTGAATATTTGTCATTTTTAACATAATATAAACAAAGGTTTCAAATATATATATATATATATATATTTCTAATTCTGATTTTTAGATTTAAAGTTATGGTGTTTTAAAAAATTTACGACAGAGAAAGTAAAGTGAAGTAAATTTTGCGAAGTGTGAAAGTAAAGTTGAGTTTTCGGTAGAAAACTAAAAATCACTTGTTTGGGCCTACTAAATTTAAGCTATAATTTTGAATAGGGTAAATTGCACTTTACCCATTTTGACTATTGTATAAGTAGTATTTTGCCAACAAAACTATTAAATATAGCAATTTTTACTACAAACTACTAATTTTTATGCAGTTTACCTCAAATTGCTAACTGGGTTAGAAAACAGAGAAAAATTTACAAAGGGTAAATTGCACTTTGCCCACTTGAACTATTGCTCAAATAGCACTCTACCTACCCAAATATTGATTAGAAATTTTTACTATGAACAACTTTTGTTGCATGGGAAACATTCTTGAAAGATCATATTGGTCATTTTTAGATACATAATTTTTGATATTTTTTTACTTTCTTTCTGGTCATATTAACTGTGAGGAATGGTCGGAGAGATGATGAGATTTATTAAATGTGAATTTTCATATTTATTCTCAAATTCCGTCCATTTTCTCAATCCCATTAGAAATTTGGGGTAAAGTACAATTTACCCTTTGTAAATTTTCAATTTTACCTTTATTTCCTTCTGTTTTTTTAACCCCTTTAACGATTAGAGGTAAATTCAAAAAAATCAGTATTTTGAAGTAAAATTTTCCAAATTAATGTAAGCGAAGTACTACTTTGATAATTGTTCGTATCGACAATGTGCAATTTACCTTTTAAAATATTATTGAAAATGCTCCCCTCTCCCCAATTAAAGAATAACTATTGTACGTATTTCATGGGGTCTTGTTATGCAACTTTCCTTTATTTTTTTCAGTAAGACTAAAAGTAATAGTTTTTCTCTCTGTCCTTTTGATACAAAAATTTTGCTAACTCCATGCACGTTTTTGTTGCATTGGAATCATTCTTGAAAGATCAAATTGGTCATTTTCAGCCACATAATTTTTGATATTTTTTTACTTTCTTTCTGGTCTTATTAAATGTGAGGAATCGCCGGAGAGAGGATGCGGTTTATTAAATGTGAAGTTTCATATTTATTCTCAAATTCTGTCCATTTTCTTAATCCCGTTAGCAATTTGGGGTAAAGTGCAATTTACCCTTTGTAAATTTTCAATTTTACCTTCATTTCCGTATGTTTTTTAACCCCGTTAACGATTTGAGGTAAATTCTAACAAAATCAGTAATTTGTAGTAAAAATTGCCAAAATTAATTAATCAATTAGTAGGCAAAGTACTACTTTGCAATTTACCCTTTAATATGTTATTGAAGATTCTCCCCTCTCCCGAATTAAAGAATAATTGTTGTATGTATTTCACGCGGTCCTCCTATTATGCAACTTTCCAATGTTTTTTTCAGTAAAGCCAGAAGTAATTTATTTTCTCTATGTCCTCTTGATATAGAAATTTTGCTAATTCCATGCACGTTTTTGTTGCATGGGAAACTTTTTTATATTTTTTTTACTTTCTTTCTAGTCTTATTTAAATTTCACATATTTCGCCTCT